>CM067501.1:1965379-2237248 GCA_034509495.1 Acestrorhynchus altus
GAGAATAAAACCCTGTTTCTGTCCTAAAATAACAAAACTGCTCTAAACAGAAACATCAAATAAATTCAGCTTAATACCTCTAACACACACACACACACACACACACACACACACACACACACACACACACATACACCTTCAATATGTCCTTTCTTCTGGTGGTGTCTGGTGTCTCCTGCTGGACTCTGTTGGTAAATATAACACTGTTTTAATGGGTAGAATATTGTGGACAATGACACATTAAATACACTCTCATATATAAGATCATATTCATTCCAACATTCAGCTACATCCACTGTGCAGCATATCTTATATTAGTACAATGAATGTTAGATCACAGAGTTCACAGATGTTTACAGTGTGAATGCTGAGCGTTACAGCTTTAATTCTGTTCTGGTCCGACTGTCTGAGAATGTTCTGTCTCAAACTGACCGACACACAGAACCCACAGAACCCACAGAGCTTTAAACCCAAACCTGACTGTAGACGACAAGATTCAGTATGAAGTCAACAACAACCAGCTGGAGGCTGAAAAAACTCCTGATAAGCTGCTGTGAAGTGACGATGACAGCTGTTCAGTGTTTCCTGCTGTAACACACTTCACTCACCTGCTGAGATTAATCAGGTGGGACTGGAGGTGAGGAACACTTTCCTAAACCATTCTTACTGAACCTGTCTTTACCTCAGTTCAGGAGAACAGTCCTCCTCTCTGAAGTTTTCTGGAGGACCCATTGACTGATCACTCTTCGTGGACACATGATTGGGTTCAGGAGAGTCTGCTCTCTTTCTCTGAATCAAACTAAAACATAAATGATGAACAAAGTCATAAATACAGATGATTATATTTATATTATTGAGTTTTTATTATTAAAAATGTTTCAATAATAGGATTCAGATCATATCATAAAGTCCTCTATTAAACGTTTCTACAGTACAGTTATAATAACGCAGTGAATAGTTTACTCTTATTCTACATGTAAAACCACACAGAATAAATAAGAGCAGGGTTTCTGTCTCTATCTTCCTTCTTCATTTTCAATCTGTTATTTTCAATTTTAATCCCTTTAATTAGTGGTTCTCAGTGCTGCTTCTGGAGAATCACTGTCCTGCTTGTTTTAATGTTCTTCTGCTGTTCCTCCCAGTTCAGCTCAGAAAGGGCTCGTCAGTTCGTTCATTAGTTGGATCAGTTGTGCTGGAGTTCGGGGAAACTCTTAACACAAGCAGAGCAGTCGTTCTCCAGAACCAGGATTGAGAACAACTGACTTTAATCATTTACTTTTTAAGATCACCATAAAATATCTGTTCATCTCATCCCTCAGAGTCACACCATCCTTACCTGAGATCAGTAGAACTCTTCTCCTGTCTGAACTTTATGATTCTGTCCATTGACCCGTCACTCTTCATGGACACACAGCTGGGTTCAGGAGAGTCAGGTCTCTTACCCTGAACCAGTCTAAAACACAACCAGTATCAGACATGATCTACAACCTTTCCAGCATGTTGGTGTGAGAACAGACTCACTTTAACCACCAATCACATTATTCTCTCACCTCTCAGCTTCCTGTGTGTCCTGTTCCCCAGAGACACCCATTTTGGAGGTCATTCCTCCTCCTTATGATTACACCTAATTCTGTAACACACACACACACACACACACACAAACACACACACACACCCACGCACACGCACACACACACACACCCGCGCACACACACAAAACCTTTAATGTGTGTGAATGACAGTTGTTTCTACATGGTTTATAGAAATGCTTTTAGTCAGACAGTAAATTCTAGTAGTTAAAGGTTCAGTATGTACCTCTGTGTCTTTAATCCAAATGTTCTTCTTGATCTTCTCTCCAACAAAACAGACTCTTCTGAAAATTTCACGTTCACTTAAAACCAGTTTAGACTGGATTAGTTCATCACAACAAGAGGAAGTGCAGGAAATATTTACAGGTAGGGGTAGAGGGGGGATTGATTCATTTTCTGACCAATCAGAGCACTCCTTTCACATGCCTGTACAGGTCAGACTCCACCTTACCCAGCAGAGTCAAGCAGCACATTTTCAGTGAAATCTGGACACTCTTTTGCTGCTGATGTGAAACATTTACTTGCTGCATTAAAGCACAAACATGTTCTGCTGGATGATCAGTTTTTACCCATGAGCTGTTAAACTGGTCACACCAGCAGCAACAGTCAGAACCTGAACACACACACTATCTACTATTACTGGTAACTCTGCTCTTTTCAGTTCATTGTACTGTACAGCCCTGTATTGGTGTAAAGACAATAACATTGAATTAAATAATAATAAACATCTTCAACATCTTCCTGAACGCTGATCATTTTACTGGTTTTAGGAAACATCTTACTGAAATCCAGTGTAAATGTACAGATTGAGGTAGAACTAAAGCAGGATAGTGTTGTGTAGCTCAGTGTTGCTCCAGCAGAGAAAGCACTAAAGTGTGCAGTGCAGAGAGAGACACTCACACCGCCACTGATCATATTATCCAGAGGAGTGTGTGTGAGGAGGAGAGAGGGTAAACACACTGACACACACACATCAGAGGAGGGCAATAGGGAATAAATATGAGCACAATGTTGAAGATGTGTTTATAATGCATGAAAGGTATCAGACTGTTTCCTCTTCAGAGAAAGAGAAAGAGGCGCCACAGAGAAAAGACCGCTCTGGAGTCACTGCTCACACTGATCCAGAGAACCAGTCCAGAGTGGATTTATCTCCAGGCTTAAGTGACCCTCCACCAACTGAGAGTCACTGATCTTGGAGCTGCTTTGGTGCTGCACCTCAGCCTGGCAGCCAGAGGAGCCTTGGAGCCAAACCCTCAAACATACATGATACAAATACATGTAGTTCCTATAAGGGCTCACTCCAGTGATACACACCATACACACTTACTAACTCATGATAAACACTGTCATTATGTGTGTGTGTGTGTGTGTGTGTGTGTGTGTGTGTGTGTGTGTGCACTCTGACTCTCCAATCAGTGGAATGTTCTCTTAATGTCCACTGGAGGGCAGTATCTCATACTGTTGAGGGTAAAGGGGGTCAGGGCTTTTGCAGCTCCTGCTGTCAGTCTGTCTCTCAGTGCAGTAGTTTCTGCTGGAGGGACCAAACTGCCCACAGGGAGGAAGAAAACACTAGTGATGGTAAACCCAAGCTTTCTGAAGCTCTTTCCTCCAAACTGTGGAGAAAAGCTTCATTACTCGAAGCTTCGTGACACGCAGCACATTACTGCCATCTGGTGGCAAAAACCTCAAAGTGCTCCGTGTATCTGCGAACATCTGTTTTCCAGCTGTTTTAAAACTGTTGGAGTTTTTTACAACTATGATGTTTATTATTAAAATAAAATAATAAAATCAAACTCAATTGTTGTGCGAGTCTTCAATATCTCATTACTGATTTAAGATCACATCCAGGGTTTGGCAGAAAACTGATGGATGAATAATGTTTTCTGTTACAAAATAAAAAATAATAATTTATTAAAAATACATTTAGAAAACATATCTTAATGAGACACTGGAGAAACTATACTGTAGTAATGACAGTCACACTGCTGCAGGTTGACTCTTCTCATAATTATTCTGTTAATAAATCTATAATTATAAGAATCTATAATCATTCTGATATTCTCACACAATCTCTTGAGCTGGGCTTTTTTCATTTATCAGCCCGAGTTCATTGCCTGTTCTTTCAGAGTAAAGGCTCATGTGGGTTTGCTTTATGAGGTTTTAACATGACAGACATTTATGAGCATGGATGTGAAAGTTCTACGCAAGGTTTGAAGCACAGAACTGCACGGCAGCAAGGAAGACCACACCTTCTCCAAATGACCAGATACTGCACCTGTCCTCAGCCGACGTGCAGAGAACTCTACTCAGAGTCAACCCACGGAAAGCCCCTGGACCAGACAGCATACCTGGCAGAGTGCTCAGAGGATGTGCTGAACAGCTCGCAGATGTTCTCACGGACATCTTCAACATTTCTCTGAGCACTGCTGTTGTGCCAACGTGCTTCAAGACGTCCACCATCGTTCCTGTGCCAAAGAAGTCTCAAGTGTCCTGCCTCAATGACTACCGTCCCGTTGCACTTACTCCCATCATCATGAAGTGCTTCGAGAGGCTGGTCATGAGGCACATCAAGAACCAGCTCCCCTCCTCACTGGACCCACTGCAGTTTGCGTATCGTCCAAATCGATCAACAGACGATGCCATCTCAACTGCACTCCACCTGGCTCTCACCCAGCTGGACAAGAAAGACTGCTACGTCCGAATGCTGTTCATCGACTTCAGTTCAGCATTCAACACCATCATCCCTCAGCACCTGATCGGGAAACTGAGCTTGCTGGGCCTGAACTCCTCCCTCTGCAATTGGGTCCTGGATTTCTTGACTGAGAGACCTCAGTCAGTCAGGATTGGTAACAACACCTCCAGGACCATCATACTGAGCACTGGTGCCCCCCAGGGCTGTGTGCTCAGTCCACTGCTCTTCACTCTGCTGACTCATGACTGTACTGCAAAGCACAGCTCAAATCACTTCATCAAGTTCGCTGATGACACAACTGTCGTTGGCCTCATCAGCAAGAACGACGAGTCAGCATACAGAGAGGAGGTGCAGTGGCTAACAGACTGGTGCAGAAACAACAACCTATCCCTAAACGTTGACAAAACCAAAGAGATGGTTGTTGACTTCAGAAGAGCACCAGGAAATCATCACCTACCACTGAACATTAACGGCTCTGCAGTGGAGATTGTGAGGAACACAAAGTTCCTCGGTGTTCACATAGCAGAGAACCTCACCTGGTCCCTCAATACCCGCGCCATAACAAAGAAAGCCCAGCAGCGCCTCTACTTTCTGCGGAGACTGAAGAGAGCTCACCTTCCACCACCCATCCTCACCATGTTCTACAGAGGGACGATAGAGAGCATCTTGAGCACCTGCATTACCGTCTGGTTTGGGAACTGCACCATCACGGATCGCAAGACCCTACAGCGGATAGTGAGGACAGCAGAAAAGATCATCGGAGTCCCTCTCCCCTCCATCAGTGACACCTACACCTCTCGCTGCCTCCGCAAAGCCACCAGCATTGTGGATGACCCAACCCACCCCTCACACAGTCTCTTCACTCTGATGCCGTCCGGCAGACGATACCGGAGCATCCGAGCCTCCACCACCAGACTCTGCAATAGCTTTGTTCACCAGGCAGTCAGACTCCTCAACTCACTGAGACAGAGCTGAAACTGAACCTCACACCATTCTTCACACCACATAAACCACACCAACACAAAACACTGGACTGAAAACCACCCAGCACTCTACACACACACACACACACACACACACACACACACACACACACACACACACACACACACACACACACACGGCACATAGAGACTGGATCATCCCCATCCTATCAGCAATATTTGCTGCGCACCAGGAACTACACTTCTACCTCAGTAACTGCTGTTATCATGCACATCTAGATGTACAGTATGTTACATATCTCTTGCACCTTATTCCCACCATTCATCTCACTTCTTTGTACCAATCGGTATTGTACTGTCCTGTCCTGTCTGTTGAACTGTCTCTTGTTCACTGTATTTATTGTATTTATTGTACTGTTTGCACTTTATGTCGTCCAATTGTATTGCTGCTCCATGTTGCACCTTGGTTCCGGAGGAACGCAATTTCATTGCACTCTGTACCTGTACTCGGTTGTAATGACAATAAAAAAGCCTTGACCTTGGCCTTGACCTTGAAAGTAGTGAGTGTGATTGTGAACGGTGGGCAGTGATTATTTTATTTAAAGGATGTGATTATGGACTTGTGTCAATCAGTTGTAAGTAGAATGTATTGTAATGTAGAATTACATCACAAAGACCTGCATGATCAGCTTTGTTTGCATTTTCCTAACCTAATAGAAGAAGATCTGAAACAGCTGTGAAATAAGTCCACTTTGAAACGGTGATAAATCTCAAATAGATCAACAGAATTAACAACACAATAATATCACAGAGGACACGTTTATTCACAAAATCAAACAGAAGTTATATTCTTCAGTTGCTGTGATTCAAAGAAAACCAGTTTACAAATTAATTCATATCAAGTGAAGTTGCTAGACTTCACAAGTGGTTGTGCTCACAGGTGTGGTAATTGTTATTTCACACAACCTAAAGACCTCATGAAACACCTCATCGTTTGGGCATCAAACCTCAACATTATGGGGAAGAATTTCAAAGCTATTCCTTTGCAACACTTTTTTAATTTGGATGTAAACTCGTACGTACTGATTATGAGACTCAGCCTTTGATTAAACTAACGAGATTGAATGGAAACATTTTTTTCCAAGAATATAAAGAACATATATGACACAGACTGACCAACACTATTAAACCAAACCAGCAGTGAAAATGTACTTTACTTTTAATTTACAATGTCGGGGTTTATTAAAATCAAATCTTTTCTTTTAAATAGTTCTGACACAATTAAACTGTTCATAGCTGGTGACTTTCATACTGTTCAGCCTAAATTAGATCAACTTTGCCATTTCTGTTTCAACCTCAGAACGTCGGTCCACAATATACACACATTAAGACATTTAACATTTCAAACATAGTGAATAAACTTCATTCTGCACTTTAACGTCCCTCCAACCTCTACACTAGTGATGGGCTGTACTGTGTTGGGCCTCAGAGCGAATCCAGAAATTCAGCAAATCTTTTATGAAGAACGTATCGAGTCTTGATTCTTTAAGGAAGAATGATGTCATATATTTTTCTGAATAAAAATGAGTGAGTGTTCATAAACACAGTCACTGAACCATCTTTGGAAAACACTGCAACAGTCTGAACAGAAACATTTGATGTCCTGTTGGATTTATTATATCACACTGATCAGTTTTATAGGAATAATATTTCATATGAAATGAATGAAGCAGGCAAAATCAAAAGAAGGAGTTTTATTTCTATTCTTGGTGATGATTCCCAGACTGACACTGCTGGAAGACCGTCAAGAGGCCATCACTAACAGCTGAAAGGACAATATAGACTTTCACCAGCAGGGGGCAGAGTGCACATCAAGACTCCACTAATCAACCTTTTTCAACCAACTGGTTGAGATCTACGCTTGTGGCGCCGCTGTCAGAATAAAAGTCCTAACTGTACCGTTCATCTGTAACCGAGGTCTGAAGGGATCTACACTTAGGACACTGCTGTCAAAATAAAAGTCTCTGAGCACAAGCTAAAGTCTGATGATATTGATATTTTTAAGATAACTTTAAGTTTAACTTCATAATGATCAAATTATATGAAATTAACAATATTAAATATGAACCATATCCACATGAGTGTATATATAAATATAAATATAAATATAAAAATATACTCTAGAATGTTAAGTGCAATTCCAGTTGGTTAGTCTAATGTGCAGGAATTTTGTACTGATATCTGTCATATTGTCATATTGTACTGATTTCTGACATTATCTGCTTAAACTGCTGCTGTTGCTGGTGTTGGTGGTGCTGCTGTTGGTGGTGGTGGTGAAACAGGTGAGCTTCTGTCTCTGACGTTACATCTACAAGGTGGAGACAATCAGTAGGAGTGTCTAATAGAGTGGACAGTCAGTCGACGCAGTGTTTAAACACTCCAGCAGCACTGCTGTGTCTGATCCACTCACACTAACACAGCACACACTTACACACAACCACCATGTCAGTGTCACTGCAGTGCTGAGTATGACCCGCCACCCACATACTTTCTGCCTTTCATTGAAGGTAGGTTCAGTTGTTTCTCATATTTGACATTTTTATTCTTATTTACTACTTCATAGTAATTGTATTTTTGAGGGCTTAATGCATGACAGTGGTGGGGGATGTCCAGACTCTTTTGGACCCTCCTGTATTTGACAATGATGTGAGTACCATAAACCAGTCCATTCTTTATGACTATACCCAAAGGACCATTAACATTTAGGCTCTTTTTTCTTGCAGGCTCCCCAAACAATCAAGGCCCTGTCCGGGTGTGCAGGTCCACTTTAACTGCCCTCTGACGCCCCTGTGCAAATTTCAACATTATGAACTTTGACCCAAATATAGGTCTCTGTAGAACAGAGTGAGTGGGTGTATTACAACCATCCAATCACAGTTCACAACCCCTCTGGAACAGATCAAAATGTCCTTTATTGTTTTTATTATCAGTTATTATTATAATTTTTAAATATTTTTTATCATTTTGTGTATGCATCAGTATTAGTCCATTTTCTCCAGAAACCTAACATTATTACTAGACTGCTACTGTACTGCCACCCCCCCCCCCCCATTCAGTTTCTAATGAGACACATTAGAAGAGAGACATGAAATGCCATCCAAACCATAGATGCTGCGTAGTAACTGTGTGTGAACGAGAGAGAGCAGCTGCCACCTGTGCACAGATAAATTTGCTCGTTCATCATCTCAGGCTCTGTATGACTGATGTCTGCAGTAAAACACTGTATTTAATAGATTTCTAAACCAGTGTGAATCTTTTACAGTACTTTTATTCCCATTCAGGTGGATATGAAGTCAGGACTAAGAGCTTTAAAAATTCAGTATCTCAAACCTCAAGAAATATTAATGCTTTGTCTTCTCGCTGTAAAACCACTGTTCACTGCCAGGTGGTGCTGTCGTACTGTCACATCCATTCACCTCATAAGAAGCACCACGTACTGACCCCCCACTGGACATTTTATTAGAAATGCTTATCTTGTACTTAGATCCATAGGCCACCTTCACCAGTCATATGCAACAGTTTGGGCTCCACTGACCAAAGACTAATATCTGCAGCATCTCAAACATAACATCTGTTTCTCTGCATACATTATTCTCCTATTTTCACCCTTTCAAAGGTCAGGACCACCACAGAGCAGTTATTATGTAGGTGGTGGGTCATTCTCAGCACTGTAGTCACACTGATATGGTGGTGGTGTATTAGTGTGTGTTGCGTTGGTACCAGTGGATCTGACACGGCAGTGCTGCTGGAGTGTTTAAACACAAATATCCAGCCAACAGTGTCCTGCGAGCACTGATGAAGGACTAGAGGATGACCAACACAAACTGTGCAGAAACAGATGAGCTTCTGTCTCTGACTTTACATCTACAAGGTGGAGACACTCGGTAGGAGTGTCTGATAGAGTACATAGTGAGTGGACTGCACTGCTGTGTCTGATCCACACACTAACACACACATTTACAAACAACCACCATGTCAGTGTCACTGCAGTGCTGAGAATGACCCACCACCCACATAATATCTGCTGTGTAGTCCTTTGGGGTCCTGAGCATTGAAGATCAGGGTGAAAGGAGGACAATAAAGTCTGCAGAGAAACAGATGAACTATGGTCTGTGATTATAGATCTACAAAGTGCTCCTGTACGGTCAGAGGAGCTGATAAACTGGACATTTAGTGTAGAAACAAGGAAGATGTCATAATGTTATGGTTGGTCAGTGTAAAGGGTTTGTAAAGGTTGAATGAACAAACCTTTCTTTGCAATGTGTAGAAAAGTAAAATAAACCAATACATAAACCACATTAAGGTTCTTTAATAATTGAGATTCCTTGAAACATCAGAAATGAAGCACCATTATGCCCAATCATATTTTATCAATTTATAATTTATAGTTCGATATGTATGCATTAAATCTTCATGACCCACCAATGTTTTCTTCATTCTGTTTACGACGACTGCGCGAGTGTGTTTTCTGTTTTGTTTGGAAAAAGCTGGAACCAAGATCACACATATTACTAAATCAATGCTCGACCAAAGCACTTCAAGGTTCAGTTCAGGGTTATGTTCACTTCCTTTCTTCCTTTTCTTCCGTTGTCTGCGGTGTCCATTCCCTGTACCCCGTGGGGAGGTTTGGCAGAGGAAGAACATTACAGTTGAGCCTTCTGCACCTGGCATCTTTTTTCACACTGGCACACTCTGCCAAGCTCCAGCAGCCAGCGGGGTTTAGAGGTCAATCTTTTGCTCTCCTCCAGTGGAGCTTTTTGAGCTGAACAAGCAGAATTTCCTTAGTTACTCTAAGCTCAAGTGCAGTCACTGTTAACAGTACAACATACTTGAGGAACCTTTGCAGTTCACTAGGCTTCATATCTCTGGATCAGAGTAATCTACAGAAAAAGTCATAACAAGACTTACCCTAGGTAACATGCCAAAGGATCCTTCCAGGGCATGTTTACTGTTCTGGCCATGCAGACTCCCAACTGACCTGTGAGAGGGGGCGGGGCTAATGACATAAATGATCCAAATATTTGTTTATAGAGGAAAATGATAGGCATGGACTGTTTGTCACACAGTCTTCACATTAAAGTCCTGAAATTGTATAACCATGATACATACATAAATATAGCAAAATGTTTTTTAGTCCTTATAAGTAACCCCCTCCCAACAAAACAAATATAGACACAAGTATATTTTTGATCAAAACCTGATCAACCTAATATTCAGTTCATAATTTGTACATCTCAAATGAATGAAAATTTGAGTAGCCTAGAATGTCCTGAACACTGTTTAACTGGTACTTATAAATACTTTTCTCATTTTTTCATGAATAAAAGTTCATCAAACTATGAAGAGATCCCCTAAATTTGCCTAGGATTCTTCCCGAGTCCTGGGAGTTCAGGTAGAGTGTCTAATTGCATTGGTAAGGAGAGCTTGCTATTGTTTTGTCACCACAGGGCAGATGTTTTGGATTTGTTGAGATGAGTGAATGGCTGATGTTCTGATTGAGTTTGAAACGTGTTGCCTGAATGCAGTTTTTTTTTATAATGATTAGATTGACAATGATATTTATAAAATGCTCTTGAAAATACATGACAGCAGTTAAAATAAGAAAACTGAATATCCTTTATTATTGTGTCATTTATATATTTATGCATGTGTTACCCTTCTCAAGACTTTAATTCTACCTTCTCATTTACCCCTATAACCCAAAATCTGAGTCAGTGACATCTTCAGCCCCGCCCCCTCTCACTGGTCAGTCAGAGTCTGCATGCAGGGTGAACATGTACACGTGGAAAGACCAGTAAACATGCACTGGAATCTCCTTTTGCATTTAAACTGGGAGTTCAGTTCAGTTATGGATAGATAGGGAAAATCTTGTTTGTTATATGTGTATCATGTCTGTAGGTTACTGTGATCCTGAGATATGAAGCGTAGAATACAGCATGTAACTGCATTCAAAGTGTGGATCTTAGGTTCTAAGAGTTAACAGACACACACTGTACATTTGTTGACAAGATGAGAGATGCACAACCAGGAAAGAGAAATTGGAAGCAAACGAAATGTGGCAGCTTCACTACAGTTACATAGGGCAGCAGTCCAAGCCTGGAGTGACAATAACAGAGAGATATCATTCTCCCTATTACAGATCAGTGGTGCATCACAATCACTTTGAAACCGTAATTTAAGGTAAAATTATTATATATCCTTGCTTTAAATACTAAGACTGATATTTATGGTTTTATGCTTATATTAACTCAGTCTTTTCTAGAGCAGTGTGGCTGAGAACTGATTGTGGGGATTACTCAGAGCTCACCCAGAAGTATGCAGAAGATGCAGTGGTGTGTATCAGTAAGAGAAACACACTTGCTTATAGTAGGCTAAGTGTGTGCAGGGGCTAGGGGATGCTGCTGCTGATGGATGTGTGTTGACGGATCGGGGTTGGTCGCTGGGGGAGTAAAGGGAGCAGCTCCATCTTCCACTCCGGCCAAACCATTCCGCTCAGATCCTCCTCCCACCACTCCCACTTGCCTGGAGCCAAACAACACACACCTTCTCTTTTCCCCACCTGTATTCCAACAAGCCACACCTCCTGCACTGTGATGAGCTGGAAGCATCCCCCTTTCTGCATGAGGATTGGTTTAATGTGTCACCTTATCAGGGTTTTCCACACAGAATGTTCCAAACTTCTTCAATCTACTGAAAATATATGTGGCCTACAGCTTACACTGATGCACACCTTCAAAAACCTGCAGTTCTTAGGAAACGTACCTTTTAGTAGTAATTGGTAATTATACTTTTTTAACCCATTGTGTTTTGTACACGCAGGAATTAATCCTCCACATTTAACCCATCCTCACACAGTGATGCACACACTAGTGACTTCACACACCAGGGGTCAGTGAGCACACATGCCCGGAGCGGTGGGCAGCCCAATCTGAAGCAGTTGGGAAGTTCAGTGCTTTGCTCAAGGGCACTTCAGTCATGTCCTGCCAGTTAAGAGATTCAAACTGGCTGGTTCCCTAACCACCCGGCCATGGCTGCCTTTCTGGCTCTATAAGGAACCTTTGAAAAGATTTTTATAGCAGCCAGAGCCAAGAGAGAGATGCCTATAGACCCCTCAGAACACTGCAATGGTTTCAGCCAACTCCAGAGTTTGGATGAGGCACACACTGACTTCCTCCTTAAACGATCCTGTCCATATATGCACAAGTGTACCACCAGCTAGTGAATAAGAAGCCAAGCTCAGACACTAGGAGTTGGACACTATTTATGCATGTATGTGTGTACTTGTTTGTACACCCTGTCCATGGGTATTCCTGCCCTGCACTCAATGATTATAGGTTGGCTACTGACCCACCTGAACAGGACCCCTGGACACGTGTTGAACTTGACTTGCTAACAAGGCAAGAGTTGCTCAGAATATGGTCCTTCACTCTTTTTACTTCTCAGAACATGTGTTTTTATGAACTCCTACTATTGTTCTACTCCATTGTATTAAAAAACCTTGATGAAGGACTAGAGCAGGGGTCACCAACCCTGCTCCTTGAGAACTGCAGACTTTAGATTCAGCCCTGATCCACCTCACCTAATCCAACTAATTACTACCATGAGAAGTTCTTGATTGGCTGAATGGGGTGTGTAAGATTTAGAGTTTCAGAGTTGAAACCTGCAGCAAGGTAGCCCTTCAGGAACGTATGATCTATCTAGTATGACTAGATAGGAGTGTCTAATAGAATGGACAGTGTGTGGACACAGCACTGCTGTCTCTGATCCACTCGTATCTGTTCAACTTCTACTATCACACCAGCACCTTGTCAGTGTGACTGTAGTTCTGAGAATGACCCACCACCAATCATCATACCTGCTCTGTGATGGTCCTGTGGAGTCCTGAGCATTGAAGATCAGGGTTAAAGGAGGAGAGTAAAGGATGTAGAGAAACAGGTGGATGTTGACAATGGCTCTCTTCAATTTTTAAGGGCGCATCTACTGGAAGGTAGACTGAAGACTGAAGACTCATCTGTTTCAGGAGTACTTAACTCCATAAAGACTTGTTTCAACACGGTCTAAATGTGTGGAATCTCTAGATTCCAGCCTTATCTACTAGCTAAGGATGTTCTAAGTAAACAGCAAAGCACTTTTGTAAGTCGCTCTGGATAAGGGCGTCTGCTAAATGCCACAAATGTAAATGTACTGGAAGGTCCTTCCACGAACCCAAAAAAGCTCCTCTCTCCTCAATTTGCATTTGCATTTGCATTGCAGCCGGTCCAGCCAATCAGGGCAAAGGGGGCGGCGTTTCCGAATACGGGTGAGATAAGAACACGTTAGTTAACTCCTCCTCCCGCTCCTGCTCCTCCCAGGCCGGTGGAGCTGCCGCACCCCGAGGAGCCGCAGACGGCATGCAGCCGCGGCCGGCGCTGTGCGCTCGCGCTCCCGGGCACGCGCTTTGAACTCCCGCATGCGGGAGCTTTGCGGGAAAGTTCGTTGACTCCCTCCTCCGGTCCCCCCACCCCGGCTCCTCTGGTCACGGAAGATGCGGAGCGGACGGAACGCGGCGCGCGGCCGCTGACCGTGTCCGATCGCACGCGCCAGCATGCGGCTCGCGCTCCTCCTTCTGTTGCCCGCAGCGCTCCTCGTTCTGCACGCGGGCGATGGACACGGGCTGGACACGCGCCTCAGCCCCAGCGCGCACTCCAGCGCGCTCAACGCCGACGCCTCCGCCAGGCAGAGGCGCCACGGGCACGCGCACCTGCTGGCATACACCAGCGGCCTGGGCTTGGAGCGGCGCGTGCGGAGACCCAGCAGGAGGAGAAAGTTGGACGGTGAGGCGCCCCCCCCCGGGCGCGGGCACGGTCACTATGAGCTGAGGAATGACAGGCGCAAGAGAGGCACGAAAGAGCACCACAAGAAGGGTTCAAAAGCTTCCAGGCAGGGTCAGAGCCGGGGGGGCACACTGAACGCACTGGTCAGGGCCACCACCTCTTCTGTCACCCTCCTGGAACCCATGCCAAGACCCCTGGCCCTCACCTCCACAGACTTCCCCTTTGACCTGACCAGGGATGTGGACTTTTACACCCAACATGTGGAGGACCCATGGGACGCGACACCCATGACCCCTCCGTACCCTGAGGATGAGGAGAAGGAGTACTTCCCCAACCCATTCTACCCAGTCACCAGTGAGACGTACGGGGCATATGCCATCACATCCTTCTCTCTGCTCATCTTTGTGGTGGGTGTGACGGCCAATGTGGCCATCATGTGTGTGGTGTGCCACAACTACTACATGAGGAGCATCTCCAACGCTCTATTGGCCAACCTGGCCATCTGGGACCTCGCCATGCTCTTGTTCTGCCTGCCTCTCGTCGTGTTCCACGAGCTGACCAAAACCTGGCTGCTGGGCCAGTTCACCTGTAAGGTCGTCCCTTACATTGAGGTAATTCAGGCAGCGCCGATTCTCACCCTGACAAAGTTTGAAAGATGAGCAGATGACACACTGCTATGGGCTTGCATTCTGTAACCAACCAGAATGGTCATTAGTCCACCAATCTTAGAGGTCCATCATTTTTACCCTAATCAGCACTGGTTAATTTCAGGTCATAGGACCACTACTTGTCTCATTACTTTGGTGGCAGCCCATTCTCAACTCTAGAGCTTTATTCACATCAGTGTCTTGGAGAGCAGTCCATCATCCTAAAATATCCATTCAAGAGTAGATCTGTGGTCAGAAACGAATGACTAGAAGTCATGAAGGTAGCACATCAGCAGTCTTTATCTGTACAGCAGCAAGTTGGATCTTCTGGTTGTTTTTATTAATGTGGCCAGTGAGTGTATATATATGTAGGGTATTGTCCCTTTGCAGGCAAACACTTTCTAATAGGTCTGTCCTGATAATGATTTTTGTTTAAATGATATATTGTCCCAGAAAAGCTGCAAGAAACAATATAATTGTAATTTTAAGGCCAATTTAATTCCACTAATACAATGTTTTTATTTTATAGTAATAATGCAGTTACACCCTTTAAATAATTAACTTGAAATTATTAAGAATTATCAGGCACTGAATTATTTATATTTATATAATAATTTAAAAAAGGGTACATGCAGCCAAGAGCGTCCTGTGAGCACTGATGAAGGACTAGAGGATGACCAACACAAACTGTGCAGAAACAGATGAGCTTCTGTCTCTGACTTTACATCTACAAGGTGGAGACACTTGGTAGGAGTGTCTGATAGAGTGGACAGTGAGTGGACACAGTGGAGCTGATAAAAATGGACAGTAAGTATAGAAACATAGAGGTTGATGAATGGTCCAATAGAAATGCTCCAAGACCTGGAATGAAATACACAGATTAGCCATAACATTAAAACAGCTGACCAGTGAATTGAATAGCATTGATTTTGTTTCGTTGGCATCTGACAAAAGGTGGATTAGGTTGGAATTGATCAGTCAGTACTTGAAGTATAAGAATGTGTTGACTGTCAGAACATGAGACAGGTCATGTGGATTGTTCCTGGTATGCTGTGGTCAATATATTGTGGTTTATACATTGTGTTATATACCTGGGAGCCATTTAGGCTGTAACTATCGCCCTTGTTTCACAGGTTCCAGTGATGCTCTCTTGATAAACATGCTTTTATTTTAGTTAATGACTGGAGTGAATTTCCTTCACATGAAAAACACACCAGTGATGCCAACAGTACCAGTAATATCAGTAATGTTGACACTGGAACATCATCATCAGTAGAACACACAGATCATATGAGAATGAGAGGCTACATTTGCTAATGTGCAGCAATGACTGAAAAAGATGTGTACTGTCTAGGGAAGGACTAGATTCTAAAATATTTTGGAGCATTGATAGATAGATAAATACTTTATTGATCCCTTACAATCCCAAAGGAAAGGGAAATTAATTGAGAAAAAACAAAAGCAGTATACATGAGGTAAGGATGGAAGAAAAAAAACAGACCCAGACTATGTTCCAAGAGGAAAATGATTTAGGTAGATAAAAAAAGATCCAAGCACTTAAGCACACATAATCAACACAGACTGGGGAGGGGGGTATGGGATACAACAAGCAAGTCCCGCTCGGCAGCCTGGGAGGCCTATCTAGCGCACATTTGCAGTCCTTGCTCATCCAGGGAGGGAAGAAAAAGCTGCGAAGACGTTTTTCCTCCTGCAGATGGCGCCTTGCCCGGAAGCTCAACCTGAAGTCCAGCAGTTGACATGACAATGTCTCAGTTCTTAGATAACAAAGTTCAACAACTCCTGAAAACAGCCTTGAGCAGCCAGCCAGAGACTGCAATCAACAGTAGGTAGGAGAAGGGAGGGAGCATCCCAGAACATTGTCCTCCGGGGGAGATTTCCAGCATCTGCCAAGGTCAGAGCTGATAAGGGGGAGCCGAATAGCTGATAACAAGAATATTTTGGCTGGGAGAGATTAGGGTCCATTTTGCAGCTACTCATCTCGTGTTGTATGGTCTCCCAGATGATCAATACTCCTTTGCAAAACTGGCAGTTTCTCCGAGATGTTCTCGAATGTGCGATGTTAAGTCACAGTCTGATTCCTGACAGCCTTGCCCAGAGTGTCAAACATCTCAGGCAGCTTAAAGGGGCCTTTGATAGCTGCCCACACTTCTCTAATTTTCTGATATGCCAGTGCAGTGCCCATTCCAATTAGCAGAGTACTCACTATCAAAAATCCAAATATATATCCTCAACATCCTCGACTGACAGCGCCGCCAGGCACACGACCCTCCACCTCTCCCAGGAGTCCATCGTGTATACAGCCGCAAATGTCCGTCAGGACACCCAGGTTCCCCCGAACCCAGACTTCTCTTCGAGAAAATGGTGTCAATTGCCTTGAGAGACCAGTTGATCAAATCCATACTTTGGTTTAGAAGAACAGCGTTGAGTGAGTCTCCCAAGTGAGATAGTAGCAGACAAGACTGAAGAGCTAAGCAGGAGAGATAAGGGAGGAGAGGGAGGAAAGTGCGACGAGAGCCTCACATGGTGTGAGGATTTGATTGCATTTAGCAACAAGAGCATTATTGAGATCAGGATCTTGTAAGATTATGACCACACCTGATCCCAAACTCCCCAGGTCACCCAAAAGTACTGGTTGATTATTGGTTTATTACTGGTTGGTTGATTACTGGTTGATCATTATCCGAGAGAACACAGTTCCACTGCTTCCACTGCCCACATGTGGCATTAGTTATCATGCCAATGGTCATTATTTATCAACAGGAACTAGACAAGCTATGTGTGTTTGTGAGCAATGAGTATCTGCAGACTGTGTTTCTCTGCACACTTTGTTAGCCTCCTATCACCTTGTTCTTCAATGTTCAGGACCCCCAAAACCGGTATTATGTGGGTGGTGGGTCGTTCTCAGTACTGCTGTGACACTAATGTGGTGCTGGTACAAATGGATCAGACACAGCAGTGCTGCTGGAGTGTTTAAACTGCCCAGTGTCACTGCTGGGCTGAATCCTGTGAACACTGATGAAGTAATAGAGGATGACTAACACAAACTGTGCAGCAACACATGAGCTTCTGTCTCTGACTTTACGACTTTACATCTACAAGTTGGAGATATGTGTGTGTGTATATGTGTATATATATATATATATATATATATATATATATATATATATATATATAGTTGACTATAAGACACACACCCAGACCCCCTGAGCTGTTTTTTGTAGGCTGCATGGACCTCCTGTGTCATCCCAGCATATATAATGTGCTGGTGCTCAGCATGACGCTTGCAGAGCAGCCTGTAAACTGTGGCTGAAGCAGAGGCTCACATTACCCTAATCAGGAGTTTCTGCTGGAGAATGTGGGGCTGGCGTCTCTTTGTACGGCGGTGCTGAAGTGGAAACAAAGCCTTGCTTGCTTTGTGTCTTTTCAATCTCAGAGAGGTTGTAAAGAATGAAGGGAGACTCAGGTTGCTTTTGTCAGTGTGAGGGAGAGCTTTGTTGGGTTTAGGGAGGGGCAGTGGAACAAGGGTGGCCTCCCCATGGCATATTTAATGTTCTTGTTCTTGGGTGCATACCCCAGCCACTTTGAATATGCTCTGTACATTATGCAGTTATTGGAAACCTCAGTTGCAGCTCTAATGTTGCAATGGGACTTGAATGGCAATGATGATTACCTGGCAAGCTCCTCTGCAAAATAACTGCTACCGCATTTGCATTTGACTGTTTATTCTCCCTATAAGAGAAGAAAATGAGTGTGCACATACACCCATAGTGATACACAGGAGCAGGACTCAAGCAAAAAAACAGTTTAAAGAAACAGAGCACACTGGTGAACAAAAAGCTCGCATATTTATTGGTACAGCAGCAAAAGTATGTGTGCATGTGGGTATATAAGGGTTTATTTGTATATAGATACATATATACATCTGGATATAGTGGGTGGTTTTACGTTGCAGTATTTATCTGAAATATTGTCTCCATCCTGTAGTTGTTTTACAGGTTTTATACAATGTTTCCCATTGGTTTCAGAATTTCATGATGAAGGAACCAATAGAATTGCTCTCAAAAGGCTTAGATTCAAATCCTTTTACATTGACTTCCATTAAGGTAAAGGCTTTGTCCTCTTGTAAAAATGCTATTTCATGTGGCACATCATGGTTTTGAGACAGACTATTCACTTTCCAGTCTATGTAAATCATGTTGGAAGTTCACTTGCAAAACAACCTGTTCTGAATGCATTGTGGTGTCACAAAAATGTTTATGTATATCCACGTACAGAGCCTTAGCCACGTCTAGTTATACTTGAGCCACACAAATTCCTGACTGCTATAAATGAGGCACAGTACAGGACATCCATTCAGAATGATTTACATTTATATTGGAGTTTAAATTTACATATGCCAATTACTCAAAGTTTTAGTAATAGAGGTGAGAGACCTCTCTGGTGAGAATGTGTAATTGCACTGAGTGTGTGAAAGACTTCTTGTAAGTGTGAGTCGTGGTGTGGTCTCTTCAGATATATCTGAATCTGAAGATCAGTCAAACTGTTTTCACCTTGAACGCACTTATGCAATGCGCTCATGTCCAAATATGCTGCTGTCCACACTGCTTGTTGAAAAGATTTGAACTTTGTATGATCCTGTGTGCTGGCAGACGTTGTTGCTATTTTCCCACGTTCAGTGTGAAAGCAGCGTCAGTCTGTTTTGGGGCAGCTGGGTCCTGGTGGTTAGGCAAACAACCTTGTGACTGGAAGGTTGATGATTTGAATCCCTGAACTGGCAAGGCACTTAACTCCTCAGCTGCTCCATAGGGCTGCCCACGTGTGTTTGTGTGTTTGTGTGTTTGTGTGTGTGTGTGTGTGTGTGTGAGATGCAGAGGACGAATTCCCCTGTGTGAATAGGAATCTGGAGAATCCAGAGGAAGCTTAGGTAAAACTTGGTGAACCCTGGTAAAAGCTGAATGTGCATATAACTACACAAATGCAAAATGTGGTCTATGGGCACATGTCTTTACATACATATATGTAGATGTAGTATGAGAACACAAGATGGAAATGGCACCCCAGTGTGCATTTATCCATGAGCCATCTGTGTGTGTTAAAGTAGGTTCACGGACTGCTCGACTGCAAGTGCGTGAATGGATGCATTTAATGCTGTATGACTGCATATATATATATATATATATGCGCACAGGCAAACATGGTAGCCCAGGCACACACACATCCAACTGTACTCACATAGCATTAAATGCATGCATTCATACACTTGCAGTATATATATATATATATATATATATATATATATATATATATATATATATATGTGTGTGTGTGTGTGTGTGTGTGTGTGTGTGTGTGTGTGTGTGTGTTGGTGGGCTGTGTCTCTGTCTTTCTTGGTGAAGGACCGTGTGCAGTAGTGTATGAGTGTGTATATGTGTGTGCACACATACGGCCATGTTTGCCTACACGTGTATGCATTGGCCTACGGCTGTGTGTGTGTGTGTGTGTGTGTGTGTGTGTGTGTGTGTGTGTGTGTGTGTGTGTGTGTGTGTGTGTGTTATAGCCTGTGTGGGGAGATACAGACGTGATCAAGGGTGACTGAATTTGGGTTAAGTGATGAGTGTGGTCAGTCCATGAGACAATGTGTGAAGAGAGCACTATACAGGAGACAAAACCTCAGGCACAATTACTCACCTCATGTACACACCACACACACACACACACACACACACACACACACACACACACACACACACACAGACCAGAGTAGCTGTCGTGTATACTGCACAGAACATGACTTTCTCACAACCAATGATCTTAAAGGAATATTCCAGTATTTTTCTGTCTAATCTCTATCTGCTCTTCCAGTTGGTCGATTACTCTGGGTATTAATTTCCCTCTAATAACTTTACTGAAACAGTCACAGTAGAAACCAAGGTGCTTCCAATCAATCAATCAATCAATCAATCAGTCAGTCAGTGCAGCCAAGCTTTTACAGAATTAGATTTAATCAGGATAAAATTAAATGAAAAGGCTTCACAAAACAATTTGACAAACACAGCATAGAATAAAACTTTCATTTAAATGCAATAATTTGCAGAATAATAATAATATATAATTATATATAATAAGTTAAAAATAAGAAAGTTAAAATAAAATTGCCATGATTGTTTTAATAGATAAAAGTAATAGTTAAGATATTATAAAATAAAAATAAGAGTAAAAATAATAATAGTAAATGATAATATAGATGAAACTAAAAATATGATAGTGAACTAAGAATGACAAGTAAAAAGTGAAATGTCTCTCCATTTACATCTGCTGTAAATGTGTTTTTGTTTTAGGTAGACGTTGATTTAAATTTGGCTGTATTATCAAAGATTGCATGATTGTAGGAGGTATTAAAATGAGCTGACATTCTGGACATCTTCTGCTTTAAAGGTGTCATAGAATGCATTTATTAGGTACTATCAGCACTACTGTTTGGGGTTTGGGCGAAAATTGCCCAGATGTGGTTTACATGCCCGTTTACAACTTAATTCTGACAGCTTATTAGAATTAAACAAGCATTTTTTCCTTTTATGGTGAATAATGTATTGAGCCTGCTCTGATTCACACAGAATAACATGCCTAGCCACAATATTAGCATGGTCATTACTTTCTTTTTAGCGTTGTAATCTCACAGTCTTCTTTTTTTATGTGGCCCACACGATGGCCAAGAAAAAGTGAGAGATAGCTCCTGAGAGATAGCATTCATCTCGCACTGTGTTGCCTTCTACATCTTCTTATCACTAAAGTTGATTCATGTTTGATTCATGTTTGCACTTAAACAAATGCTTGCAGATAGTCGAGCCTGGTGTAAAAGGCCTATGTGTGGCACACAGAGATGTGGTTGATAAATCACTGGAGTATTCCTTTAATGATGTTGACCAGCCCGTCCCAGCTGTGGGAGAAGTGCAGCTCACTTTCTTAGGTCTCCTAAGCTGAGGGGTTGCTCAGGGGACCTGGACTAAAAAAGCTGTGGTCTAGTTAAAAATTTCAAAGTAACTAATGTCATACCTAAATGAACATTGGCAGGTTTGAGTCAAAACTTTGCATTTAGAAAAATATTGGAGGCCCCTCAAGGAAGAGCATGCCTTTGCACAGGGCCCAGAAACTTTTTCAATGACTCTGCCACTGACCGAGAGTTAGGTCAAGTGCATCTTGAGGAGCCAGCGCATGGTCATTTATCTGAGACCAGAAGAGAAGCTGCCAAAACAGACTTAGTGACTCAGTGTGTTCATGGAGGAGTGTGTCTCTGCAGATTAAACCTGGCAGTCCCTCATACACATCCCCTTGCTTCTCCCCTTGCGCAGACAGCTTGTGAGCTTGGAGGGGGTATGGTGTTGGATCAGTGTGCTTCTTGCGCAGCCAAATACACCTCATGCCAAACTTCTTCGGTGATTAAGTTTGTGTAAACTGCAGCTTTCCCCTCAAACTCCGGTACATAAAAGTTTTATGTGCAGTAAA
This sequence comes from Acestrorhynchus altus, assembly GCA_034509495.1. Taxonomy (NCBI): domain Eukaryota; kingdom Metazoa; phylum Chordata; class Actinopteri; order Characiformes; family Acestrorhynchidae; genus Acestrorhynchus; species Acestrorhynchus altus. The sequence continues at coordinate 1,987,649 of CM067501.1, forward strand.
GCAGGAATTAGGGAAGCATGAGGAGCCTCAGGTGTTTTGTCTGCCAAGAGTCAACTGGTGTTTCAACCCGTGCTTACATGTTACTTTGGGAAGCTACACGGGTCACAGCTCTTGTAAATAATTAAGCGATCAAGACCTGACATGTCCACATTCCTGACAAGCAATGCCTTTGAAACATCAGTGCAGAAAGACACCTATTCCGTATGTATGCAGAAAGCATTTTCTGCTTGCTGGAGTGACCCTGCAGTCCAGCATCTCTTCTCTTTTCACATTGTTGAATGCACGTTCTCCTGACATCTGCAGTGAATCACACTGGTGTGTAAAACCCATACAGAACACAAATATATGAGCATGGATTTCTTTATATGTGAGATATATTTACAATATATTCTTTCATTTCAAAATAGATTTCAAACAGTTGCAGCACATTAAGGATTTTTGGCCTTTTTCATATATTTACAAATGTATTCTATAAATATATTTATTATATATATTTATAATAAAAATATATTATTATCATGTTTATGTTAATAACAAAATGTTGAAATTGACAAGTTTTTACAACTGAAATTACATATTTTGTTATTTTTAGAGTAAGGTTAGGTATTGATACCGAATCAATTGAACGTGAATGGCACCCAACCCTGAACTGTATGTCCCTGTCAGTGTGTTCTTAGCACCTCCAGAAACAATGGAGAACTTAAAACACACTACCCAGAAGCCCCAACTCTACCACAGGCTGCTTTACATGTCTCTTCTGTAAGTCCATCATGAGGTCAAGCACAGTCCCATCTGCCTTGAGAAAATCTGCATGGGTATACAGGTACTACCCCCTACCACAACTCTAAGTGCCTACCTCACATGTTGACTCAGCATCACTTGTTGGACTGTGGATGATTTCCAGCCTTCCATTTTGGTCTTTGCATCCAGTCATAACAGTGAGGGCTGAGAGCCACTTCCCTCCCAAGCTACACTCTATCCAAAGTCCATGACAGCTTCCACTGTCTGGTGTACTGGTTCTCCTCACACCTGCAGTATACCATCCATGCTGCCATTGCTCATTCTGAAGACACTTTGCATGTTGTTTCTTCAGGTCTTGTACGTGATGTTCACCTCTTGCTGCTTGTAGACCTCTGTCTTCTCTGCTTCACTGGTTCCGCTACTAGCATGCTTTAAAATCACGATGCTCCACTGACCCTTAAAATAGTTGGCCCCGATTGTCAGTCTGGCCGAGTTGGCTCTAGTCTGCATTTTTTTTTTCATCAGTTGGAGTTCATCAGTCGGGCAGTTGGAAAGAGAAGTGTGTGAGGGGCACAGACTACGTAGTGTATAGAGGTCAGCAACTCAATCTGACCTGACACTGAGCGCAATCTAAAAGTGTTTACTGGTCAGCAACTCAGTCTGAACAGGTCCTGTCAGCAGTCATTGAAATCTGAGTTCATGAAAAATAAACAAAGGACGTGTGTGCGTTCAATTTTACATTCCACTTTAATGATGCAGCTTCATTCTGGCATGTATGTGTGAAATACAGGCTTCCCATTTAAAGTGGAACTGAAATTGGTTCACAGAGCCAACATCTGCCTCGTACAAAAGGTATCCTCCTATATATGCTGCTTATTTCTTACACATGAGGGGTAGGTTAAAACATTCCATTCCTGACTCTACTATAATGATGCCATTGGTATATGCCTCTCCAAGGGCAACTGCTTGACCTTGCTTCCAACACCTGAAGTGCTGTGTTGCTCCAGTGGCAATTTCACAAACACCTGCAATGCCTTCCCCTCCAGCACCAAGCAGAACTGTACTGAGCTTTCCAACCACGGTGAACCCTTGCTGCTGCATGGCTTACATTTCCCATGCACCCACACCATTACAGCATTTCTCTCGCCAAGCATCAATGCCATCTCTGTATTGCCAAGCTCCACCATGCTGTTCCTTCACTGTCTTCCACAGCCAGCTGCCTCTCTCTCAGTTGGTTGGATACCTCCTACCTTCAGGCTCAGTCATCTTTGCTGCCTGCCTTCCAGTTTATTGATGCGTCGCACGTCTTTTTCCAGCTCAGTGGCTGCATCTCACTCTTCTACACATCAGTGTAGAAGCAGTGTAGTAGTAGAAGAAGAAGAAGCAGGGAAAGTGTGGAAGCCTGGAATATGAGGAGCTCTTTTATTGAAGCTTGAGTCAATAGACCAGTTTGAATGAATAGGCAGTGGATTAATGCAAAGACTCTGAATGTTCACCTACATGTTAACTGACCAAATATGCACTTAAATTGATGAACGAATCATAAACATGCAATTACAACTCATGAAATGTAGCCATGAAATCCCTCATTCGCTGCTCCTCATCCCCACATCTGCAAGCTGTATAAACACACACCCAACTAATGATGGCCACCATAATAGTGTTATCAAAATCAGCTGCTCAGTGATAAGTGCTAATCAGTGATAATAACAAGGTTGTGGGTTCAATACCTAGCTCGGTTGGGCTGCCACTGTTCAGCTCATGTTAACCGTCTCTGCCCCTGGGGCACTCTGACTTCTGCTTTCTCAGAAAATGGGCATATATATATATATATATATATATATATATATATATATATATATATATATGTTGTGGCCTGGTGGTTAGGGAACCTGCTGAAAGGTTGCTGGTTCAATTCCCTTAACTGTCAGCAAGGCACTTATCTCCCCAGCTGCTCCCTGGATAGGGCTGCCCACCGCTCTAGGCACATGTGCTCACTGTCCCCTAGTGTGTGAGTTCACTAGTGTTTATGTGTGTGTCTCACTGTTTGGATGGGTTAAATGTGAAGGACACATTCTCCTGTATGCACCACAGAGGGTCTCCTCTGCATTTGTGTTTCTGAATTCAACCCTTACTGGTACATAAACTGTATATACCATTGGTCAATTAATAAACTGTATATCTCACCATGTGTGAGAGATGTAAGATGTCATGATTTACTTAAAAATAACTATACTAACTTGAACAAATCTAACAAACTAAGACAGATATACACTGATCAGCCATAACATTATGGCCACATTCTTGCTTGCACCATCACTGTCCATTGTATCAGCTCCACTGACCATACAGGAGCACATGTAGTCCTGTAGTTACAGACATTTCTAGATCATTTGTTTCCTTTCACCCTGACCTTCAATGATCAGGACCCCACAGGACCACCACAGAGCAGCTATTATGTGGGTGGTGGGTCATTCTCAGCACTGTAGTGATCATGACAGGGTGGAGTTTAAGTGTGTGTTGCACTGGTTCGAGGGGATCAGTGAATGAATCACAGATCATTCTGTGATGTTCAGTTCTGTCCTCTTCATTGTCCTTAAACTCTGTATCTCCCTGCTGAAAAATGCTCGTCAATACCAGCTGATTTAACCTGGTCTGATCATGCTGCTCATGCTAGGTGGTCATCTTGGTAAAGTTGGTCATGCTTGGTCATGCAGGTCCACCAGTTTGATTATGATGGGCATGCTGGTTAACCAACTTGGTCAAGCTGTTCATGCTGTTCCAAGCCAAACTGGCTTGGCCATGACGGTCGACCACCTTCGTGGAGGTGGTCTTGCTGATTTATCAGCTTGTTCTAGCCTGGGAAGGTTGATCATGCTTGTAGACCAGCTAAACCATGCAACTCCAATGAAAACATACCTTATGCCTGCCAAGAGCTGTGCTGGTCAGCCAACTTAATTAGATTGTCCAGCATAAATTGGCCAGACTGTTTTTTCAACAGGGCTATGAAGAGTTTTTTCTATCCTTTAGAGACAGCTGCACCAAAAGTTCAAAGATGTAAGATGTGTTTCTTGCTATAAGCATTATACAAAGTGTGTTAAAATATATCCAACCTTTATTGATAAAAAAATACTCATATTCAGATACAACGGTCTTACATTAGTCTCCTCCAGAGAAGTCCACACACATCTCCCAATGGTTCTGTTGCTGTCTGAAGTATCTCTTTTGAGATGGCCCCTTTCATGGGCATTTAGGGAAAAGCCAGATGTTACACAGAACCATGTTGGGAGAGTAGGGAGCCTGACAAAGCGGGAGACTATATCAAATGTGAAGAATCCATTATCATCAAGCTTTCAAAGGCGTGCTGCCCATAGTTCTGGCCATTTATGGATCATTTCCACTGGGAATTACAGAGCTTGATGCAATATTTCATGCAAAAGCTTTGTTCAAGTTTTTCTGTCATTTTGTCAAAAACAAAAATCCGACGGCTCATCTGCAGTCTGCCAGTAACTGACCGCTTCTGCAGGTCAGAAAAAATTCAAGGATGCACATCAAACCATGCTTCAACAGCTTAGTTTGTTTACAAACAAATTTGTCACTGGGACGCATATGAAATAAAGAAATTGGGAGGGTGATGCCATCGTGTCACAGCTTTCATTGAAGAAAGGTTTGGGTTGAAAAACAGCCACTTTAGCAACAAGTCTTTAACAAGTCTCTTTAACAGCAGCCAAGACAAATCAGGTCCTCCTGCCCTGCATAAGCTCTGAGAATGTCTGGGTCTAAATTGACTTTACGACACACCGGCAGATTTATTCCCTGTATATCTCGCTGGCCGTCGGCTCCCACAGCTGAGCCCTTTATCAGAAGGATTTATGCATCAGTCTGCTTTATATAAAACACTGTAACCGTAATGGCCTTTGTCTGAAGCCCACTCATGTGCTTCCTCACTGTAATCCCATTTGTCAGTAGAGAAGAGCTATTGCCATGCCCCGTTGGCCCCTGTGCAGCCACCCCCGGCCACCTTGCAAACACTAAAGGCAGGTTAATAACCGCTACCTCTGCTGGGCTGATGGACCTCTTAATCAGGAGTTTAATGGAGCATTATTAAAGGCATCACCTGCTGCTAGGGAACCTGTATTTTACGAAATGGCTCCCAAATGACACAGACGTTGCCAGACGTGAGACATCAAGGGGTCACCAGAACTCTGTCACACTTGCCAGTATGTACAGTTGGAGGTGCCTGTGTGTCTCTGAGTGTGTCTGAAAGAACAGACTAAACACTGACAAATGTGTTTACAGATTAAGGGCAAAGACCATGAAACACAGAGCTGAGGCTTTTAACTGTTTTTAACACTTAGGACCAAAAATCCGAATTTTCATGGGCAGTTACATGTTTTTTTTTAGGCTTCACAACTCAGGATCAGAGTAATGTACAGACATGACCACCATATCATAACCAACTACACGACTTACACTAACTTGAAAAACAGTTCAATTCACTTGTTAAATGCCAAAGGAGCTTCCAGTGCATGTTTACTGCTCTGTCCACATGAACATGCTCACCTGCATACTGACTCTGACTGATCAGAGAGAGGGGGCGGGGCTGATGCTCAACCTGCATACAGACTCTGACTGATCAGAGAGAGGGGCTGGGACTCATGAGGTCACTGACCCAGATATTGGGTTATAGAAGAAAATGGGAAGGGAGGGGCTGTTTGCTCTCTTTCTTTGTTCACACAGTATTCACATTTGAGAATAAAAGTCCTGAGCATGAATAATACTGATACATAAATAACAAAAATAAGTATATTCAGGTTTTATCAAACAACTTATTATTATAAATATAGTAATAATAATAATAATAATATATGAAATATATATAACATTTTTTATCAAAACATGGTCAAAGTTTTTTACATCTCAAATGAAGACAAATCTGAGTAGTCTAGGACTTCCTGAGTACAACAATATCTGGTTTGTGTGACTGTCTCATATACTTTTCTAATAATTTGGTGAATAAATGTATGTCAAACCTACTAAACTCTGATCTACATTTAATTAGATCAAAGGCTTCCAAAAAGCAAGGCAGTGTTTACCAGTGCTCTAAGCTAAAACTGATGAAACATTCATTGTGATTCTGCCAGAGTAAGTGAACAGAGCTGGGATCTAGAAGTGGGATGAGGATAGATATGTCTTCTCAGCCCAGGAGTATGGCTGTAATCTTTTATAGCCCGGTGAATATGATTATATGGGCTGAGGGTTAGCAGATACTTGTCATGAAGTCTGAAAATTGCAGGCCACTTGATATACAACCATCAAGGGGAAAAAAACGCTAATGGAGCACCAATCCAATTCACACCTAATAAATTAATGCTATGCCATTACTCCTTCTTAATGGATGTGATGGAACTTAATGGATCACACCTGTCATGTGCTTTTTGTCAGAACAGCGAAGCTTTGGCTCAAACTGCTTTTAGAGATGAAAGGACTGGTGCGGTTTGGCATGGGCCTACCGAGGCGAAGTGCAGTGTGCATATTTTCCCTAATTGTCTCCTCCTCGATGCTGATGTGCCTGACTGCCCTGTAATTACTGAAATGAAGACAAACACTTTGTTTTGCACTTTGCCTCCGTATTTGTTGGATTGTAGCAACAGTCCATCGGGAGCCATGTGGCAAACAGGGCGCCTGTTATGCATCATAACTCATGGCCGAGCTCCAGTTTCTCAGCATGAAGAAAATGTTTAGATCTTTTAACAGGGCTGCTGAAGGATGTCAGTCTGGTATTTATAGTGCAGTGGTGTTAAGCAGTTCCTCAGAACATTTTAAGAAACTGGAAATATTAAAAACCTGCTGACATGCAGAATAATGCAAGAATAACCCATCTAAATACGGTATTTACCACCAACCACTTTGTAGTTCTATAATCACAGACTGTAGTTCATCTGTTTCTCTGCATACTTTATTCTCCTCCTTTCATCCAGATCTTCAATGCTCAGGACCCCACAAGACCACCACAGAGCAGGCATTATCAGTCACACTGACATGGTGGTGGTGTGTTAGTGTGTGTTGTGCTGGTATGAGTGGATCAGATACTGCAGTGCTGCTGGAGTGCTGGAGAATAAAGTATGCAGAGAAAAAAATGGACTATGGTCTATAAATATAGAACTACAAAGTAGTACCTGTATGGTCAGTGGAGCTGATAGAAAGAAGGAGGTGGTCAAAATTATTGCTGATTGGTGTACTAGATGACACATTGTACAATAGACTCTACAGAGGCTAGAAAGAATGCAGTGGATGAAGGTGTGGGATAATTCTTAAATGCTTGGCTAATTGTCAGACGTGTGGACAGTCTACCATAATGTCTGTGCTGGTAAAATTTCTGTGTAAAGATAGTTTATCTTGATCTCACACAAAGTGTCTGGGTGTGGCTTTTTGTGCAACAGATGAAAGTGGAGAAAAGGAATACGGTAGTTGGGTTGACTAGCTGAAAGACCATCGTCAGTCTCACTGCCTGGAGGAAAAACAAATGCTCTTTCATTTCTTGTCTTGCTGACATTCAGAGAAAGATTGTTGTCCTTGCGCCAGAACTCAAGATGCCTCACCTCCCCTCCGTAGGCTGTCTTTTGTTGTTGGAAATGAGCCCCACAGCTGTAGTGTCACCAGCACACTGTGATAGGTGGTGACGCAGTCATGTTAGGGCAGGGTGTAGAGCAGAGGGTTTAGTACAAGGCCTTGTGGGATTCAGTGCTCACAGTGATAGAGCAGGGTTTCCTTTTCTTGATCCTGACTCTCTGAGACTCAGAATGTCATACCCTGCTTCTCAGGTATGATGGTGTTGAATCCAGAGATCAAGAGGATGTCAAGGATGTGGCATACTTAGCGGAGAGGTTCTGCTTATGGTGGGGGTCCAGTGTAGTTGGAAGCACCTCATTAACCTTTAGAACCCTAGGCTTTTTGCGGGATGTGTTCGTAGGTTGACACTTTTATTCATTAAACATTAAGTATTTTTAGGAGTCATTCATGCTTGTTATTTTCAGAAAGTCCTCAAATTAGTCATTTGAGATGTAAAAAAATAAGAGAACCGTTTTAATAACATTTCTTTTTAATTTTTTTATAACGACAAAAATGTTTCCAGTCCACTTTACACTGCAACAATTGAGATTATTTATTTGCTTGTAATGATTAGATTGACATGGATATTTATAATAATACATTCTTCAAAATACTTGACTGCAGTCCAAATAAAATAAAACAACAACCTGAATGTCCTTATTATTTTTGTTATTTATGTATCAGTATTATCCCTCCTCAGGACTTTTATTCTGAAATTTGAACACTGGGAGCAAAAAAGACCTCTTTCCATTTTCCTCTAGAATCCAGTGAAGTCATCAGCCTCGCCCCCTCTCACTGATCAGTCAGAGTCTGTATGCAGGTTGAGCACCAGCCCCCCCCCGGTCTCTCTGATCAGTCAGAGTCTGTATACAGGTTGAGCATGTCCACACGGACAGAGCAGTAAACATGTACTGGAAGCTCCTTTGGCATTTAATCTGGGATTTAATTCAGTTGGAAACCAGTGAATTTTAGCTGTTTTCCAAGCTGGATACTCACTGATAATTCATCACACAATGATGAGACCATCATGCTTCGACAGATTCAGAGATGCGTAACCTAGAAAATGTCATGCAACTGCCTGCAAAGCACAGATCACAGGTTTCCATCAGGAAGTAAAAATAACAGCTCCCCTTTTCTTGTGACTGACATTGAACTTCATTGTGTGTCTTGTTTTCTTTTTCCAGGTGGCTTCTTTAGGCGTAACAACATTCACCTTGTGTGCCCTCTGCATTGACCGCTTCCGTGCTGCCACAAATGTGCAGATGTACTACGAGATGATCGAAAACTGCACATCCACAGCAGCGAAGTTGGCCGTGATCTGGATCGGTGCTCTACTCCTTGCACTGCCTGAGCTCCTGATTCGGCAGTTAGTGGCAGAAAACGGTGCCACAGGTGAGGATCCATCCGAAGAGCTGCGCTGCGTGGTGCGCATCTCCTCTTCACTGCCAGACACTCTTTATGTCCTGGGTCTGACTTACGAGGGCGCCCGTCTATGGTGGTGCTTCGGCTGCTATTTCTGCCTGCCCACACTCTTCACTATTGGCAGCTCGCTGGCCACAGCACGGCGGATCCGTCGGGCAGAGAGAGGCTGCGCTCGAGGCAACAAGAAGCAGATCCGCCTGGAGAGCCAAATGAACTGTACAGTGGTGGCGCTGGCCATCGTTTATGGTGCCTGTGTGGTGCCCGAGAATGTGTGCAACATGGCCTCAGCGTACATGGCTGCCGGAGTGCCCCCCGACACCATGGCCCTGCTACACCTCATCAGCCAGCTGCTACTCTTTTTACGGGCAGCTGTCACACCCGTCTTGCTGCTCTGCCTGTGCCGGCCTTTTGGCCGTGCCTTTCTAGAGTGCTGCTGCTGCTGCTGTGGCGGTGGTGAGTCATGCGGCCTGGCTGGACGCTCCTCAGCTGCAGCCAGTGATGACAACGAGCATGAGTGCACCACCGAGCTGGAGCTATCCCCCTTCAGCACTATCCGCAGGGAGATGTCCAACTACACAGCGGCAGGGTCGCACTGCTGAGCACTGGCAGAAGGCATGCATTGTGCCAATGTGTGTGTATGTTAGCTCTAGGGGTGTAAATCTCTGACCTCTGATTCTGTTGTGATATTATAGAAAATGATTTGGTGCATCAAGAAATCCGGTTTACCATGGTTTGATGACTTTGGTAAAATTCAGATGCTATTTAAAATACTTTGTATATTAAGAGTGTAAAACTCTCACCAGTCATTTACAGTCATTCAAAATGCAGGACAATTCTATCTTAGAGAAGGAAATCATCTTAGTTCTAGTCAATAATCAATAACATGTCAAAAGTCACAAGATATCAGTATGGAAATTGATCATGAAGTGTTACCTCAGGGGACGGCTTGGGAAAACTCACACATATATGAGGTGAGGTGTCTTCTTGTGAGTGAGGTGAACATTGGTCTGTGTATACTGGGTATATGCTATAGAACCAATTCTGGACAAATGGGGTCCCTTAATAGGTACAAGAAGTCCATTAAAGGCTACAAATGTTCACCAACCAGTGAAACGTAGCACCAGTCAGTGATGTATGCATGGCTTATGGGGTCTGCACCACACATTCAGAACTATTGGTACCATGATTCACTGAACCACATTAAATGTTGCCAGTCCTCGAGCAACCTTATAAGCCCAGGTGAGGTACTGGATGTCATGGTGTTAACAGAGGCTCTGTGGTGGGTCTCCTTCTCCCATATCCCGTGGAACGCTGCACTGACTTGCAGGAAATGCGTCTGGGCCCCCTGCATTGAATGTGGATGCAATTTCTGCAAGAGTCGTTTGCTACTTGCCATTGCATTGTCCACTGTGGGTGGTAATGCAATATATGATGTATTCCAAGTAGGGCTGGGCAATTTATCATATTGCAATATATTGAGATACTTTTAATACAATATATACAAATTACATTATTGTAATATCATATTTTTTATACAACTTGTCCAAGGTGCTGTGTTTTTAGTGTTACTGAAAAATACTGATACTTTTTCATTCTGCTTTGTTTATCTTACCATATAGTGTATCACCATTTCTCTTAAGCATATCAAGGTTTGAGTTTTCCTCAGTGACACTGTGATTCAAGGAATGTTAAATGCCCACACAACTCTCCATCTATCCTGCCCTCCACTATCCATCTGGCACCCACTATCGGGCCTCGTCCAAACTCTGATAATTTGTGTTGCCTTGCCATGAGCACAAAGGCCAGTGTTCAGCCTCACTCACAAGATAACACCACATTACTTATACAGGTATGGGGACTCCCAAGCCATTTGCTGATAATTCCCTGAGATTTACACGGATATCTCATTACATTTGGCATTGTATGTTTAATATTTCTCATTATGATGTTGACATAAAAGTAGAACAAGATTATTTGCCTTATTTATTGATTTTACACATATTTACATCCGTTAATGCAATGCACTAATCTTGGTTCATGAAATTAATATTTAGAATGGATGGTAGGCAGGGTTGGAATATTATCATGCCAAAGATCATTAATAAGTTTCACATCCAAGAGGAACAAATTCTGATTCAATTATCTAATCAGCCAATCAGAAAACAGCATTGTAATGCATAAAAATATGCAGATAAAAGCAGTAATGTCAGGTAATGTGCACATTAGTCATCAGAAGGGAAGAAAAAAATGATCTCTGATTTTAAGCCTGGCATGATATTTGGTGCCAGATGGGCTGGTTTGAGTATTCATATAGTGGACCTCCTGGGATTTTAAGTATTGAGGTCTCTAGAGTGACTAGAGTGCAGAATGGTGCTATAAAGAGCGGCAGTTCTGCAGAGGGATGCTATATTGACGAAAGGTCAAACTAAGAATGGCCAGACTGGTTTGAGCTGAAAGAAAGACAAGACTAGACAGCTTCATTAATACATCACATTTAAAAAGTGTCAACCAAAGAACAATCTGATTAAACAACAACACTGTAATAATCCCGAGAGGATTCAAATGACCAAAGCAAATAAATGCATCTTTACATTTGTTTAAAAATTTTCCAGTGTAGAAGACTTCCACCCTTCGGTCTCAGCTGGGAATGTGGGACAGCTGAAAACATCTGGTTTGAGGATTCTAGTGATCAAGAAGGCAGACAGAACAGGTCAGATATATAACTAGGTGCAGTACCATGTAGAGCCTTAAAAACCATCAGTAAAACCTTAAAGTCAGCCGGTAACCAGTACAGGGAAACCAGTACAGGAATGATGCTTTGCCTTTTCTTTGTATCTGACACAAGCCTGGCAGCTGCTGCAGACACGAAGGCTAGATTGACTGAGGCCACAACAAAGGGATTTACTGTAATCTAGACGTGAGGAGATGAATGCATGAAAGAGAATTTCAGTCACAAAGGACACCAAGTATAAACGGAGCGGAAATGGGCTGAGGCAATATACCAGTATCGGGATATAAACAGAGCATGACATGGGCTGAGGCGATATATCGATATTTATATCTATATCGGGATATAAACAGAGCATGATATATGCTGAGGCGATATTGTTTATATTGCATTTTAAAGTTTTTAACAATCTGTTTCAGTCTTGCGGAAACCTTTGCTTCCTTGCTCTGCTCCGCCCCCTGGTCTCCGCTCCTCTATTATAATCAAATTTCTATTTGTTTAAATATCATAAAATAGACAGAAGAAGGATTTAATGGGGCGTCTCATTTTTTCACATTGCATTTTTTACATCATATATTGTACCGTAGATCATCATTCAACTAAAATATATTGGTATCTGACTTTTGTCCATATTGCACAGCCCTATAAATTTCTATTCATCTATCCATCTATCCATCTTGAACCTTAGATGGTTGGATTAGGACAGCAGAAGACCATGGCAGGTTCCTCTTTCATAAACCAGCAACAGAAAGCTAAGGCTGTATTTGGCACCCAGCAACAGCACAAATTCTTGGTCCCAACCGTCTTTGTATTAATGGTCCAGGCTGGTGGAAGGAGTGTAATGGTGTGTGGAATGTCTTCTTTGAACCCATTAATTCGTCATTTGTTGCACAGCTCAATTAAGTACTGTTGCTGACCATGTTCATCTTCTAATGACTATTTCCAGTATGATAATACAGTGTCACAAAGCAAAAGTCATCTCAAACTGGTTTACTGATTATGGCAATGAATTCCAGTAGAACATCTAGTAGGATGTTGCAGAATGGAGATTTCCACTCTGGAAGAATTCCTGAAAAATCTAAAGAATCTGACGCAGTCATGTCTAAACGGAGTTCAATCTCAAATGAATTTCCAACATCTTTAATTCATGCAATAAATAATTGAGGCTGTTTTGAGGGCAAAGGGAGTAAAACACCCAGTATAGCTGTCCTAATAAAATACTCTTTGAATTTATACCTAGAATACACCAAACAACCATAACATTATGAACAGTAGTCCATCTGTTTCTGCATACTTTCAGACACAGCAGTGCTGCTGGAGTGTTTAAATCCCTCAGTGTCATTGGGGGACTGAAAACAGTCCACCAACCAGAAATATCCAGCAACCAGGACTAAAGGATGACCAACACAAACTGTCCTCTGACTTTACATCTGCAAGACGTTATTATTATTATTATTATTATTGTTATTATTATTATTATTATTATTATTATTATTATTATGTTTGGGTATTCAGGCATCTGAATGGTTGTCTCATTATTCCTTGAATTGTATCCATCCATCTAGTTGTCCTCTTCCTCTTTTACCTTCAACTCTTCCAAGCATGATGGTCTTTTCCAGTGAATCAGTTCGTCTCATGATGTGTCCAAAGTAAGAGGACTTCAGCCTGCCCAGCAAGTTTTGATTTGGTCCAGGATCCATTTGTTTGCCTTCTTTGCTGTCCAGGGAGCTCACAGAAATCTTTGCTAACATCAGTGTTCAGTCTATATTTCTGCTGTCTCACTTGTTTATTGTCCAGCTAGATTGAACCCAGTGTTTAAACACTCCAGCAGCACTGCTGTGTAACATTCAGTGTGACTCCAGTGCTGAGAATGACCCACCACCCACGTAATAGCTGCTCTGTGGTGGTCCTGTGGGGTCCCGATCATTGAAGATCAGGGTGAAAGGAGGAGAATAAGGTCTGCAGAGAAGCAGAGGAACTACAGTCTGGAATTATAGAACTACAGAGTTCTCCTTTATGGTAAGTTAATGATAAAATGGGCAGTGAATGAAGAAACAAGGAGGTGGTCATAATGTTATGGTTGACTGGTGTATATTATATGCTATACCATTAATGGATGAATACAAATGAACTAAGAATTGTTGTCTGGCCAAAAATGAACATTAGAACTATACTTTTCACCTTTTGCTTTTTTGACATTTAAAATGCATTTTTGCATTAGAAGCCAGGTAACAAACCTGGTGTTTGAAAACTCGCAGATAGCAGATGGTTCTGAGACCAATTTAACCCAGTTAAGACATTTTTGGGTCAATTATGGAAATGGCAAGCGTATCATGGGTCCAAACTGGCCCAGCTGTAGCATCCAGGTTGAAGATTTGTCATTGCATTAAAACTCAGGGCCACATGTGGGCCATGTGCAACCTGCCATATATCCAAATTCACACAAATTCAACACATCCATTTCAGAAGTGCATGTGAGGCAGGTGAGACAGGTCACAATATCACATTATTCTTACAAGGATTTCAGTCTGCATGTATACAGTTTATACCACTAAATTTCATCTATCGTATATACCATGTGTCATCCAAGCTGTTGCAGCACAAGCTTGTTTGGGCAGAATTATTAGTGGAATTATTGAGCAAAGATTAAAACAATCTGCCAATATTTTGAGACAAATTCTTTAAAGTGAATATATAACAAAAAAACACACCTGGACATATTTTGAATGAGCTTATAATATTCTTATAACAATGTCCTAATGAGAAATACTACAAAATGTGACTAGATTTAGGATGTTTACATTAACTAAGAGAATTTATTGCAGTGCTGGTAAACATTCAATTCATAAAGTTCATAAAAATGATACATTTGTTGAAATTTTACAGATTTTTGTCCAAAAATAACTGCATACTGTTCTAAACTTTTGACATTGATTCTGACATTCCAAAGACAATGCAGTTCAATTGCCATCTTTAAATCGATGTCAGGATGCACTGGTGCATTTTACACCCCTAGTTAGTGCCAACAATGCTACCCTTAGTACTATAGTGGTCAGCAACTCTGCTCTTGGAGTTTTACCTTCCCTCAGCGTCCCACCCCTCTCCAGCTAATTACCTGAGACTGGGTTTGGACATGAAGCCTGCAGGAAGGCAGATCTTCAGGTAGAGGGGTTGATTATCAGTTGTACTGTATAAGCACATGGTTTCTAATCTCACTCCTGTAAATATTATGACCTCACATCCCTGCGTATGTTGCTTTGTTAAAGGATGGAAATGTACATGAATGTGCGTAATGCCATTTCTGTATTACTGTCTTTATAGGAGATGTTTGGTGAAAATCAAAACATGAACTTGAGTTATCACATACCTCGGAACAGCCTAGACATGATGGATATCTGAAGTTTGCTTCTTTAGTTCATAGTGAGAGATTCTAGGCTACACTGTTAACAAATAATCTCTGTAAATTCCTGTCCCAGGTCATTATTTAAGCCTATCAAAATCAAGCAGACAAATGTGATAGAATGGCATGCATAAATAGTATTTAAATTGTATTTATTCTGTCATTGAGCTGATGTCACGTGGAATTCCATACACTTCCATATTTTGCACAATTTAAACAATGAATAATTTTGGACTATATAAATTTGTATTTTATCATCAGATCCCAGTAGGTAGTGAGAATCCTCTGGAATTGCATGCACAATGGAAGAATATAAACTTTGGTCCAAAATCAGCAAGTCAGAATTCAGTTTTGAGCTGGAGAGTTAATCCATAGCTCAAGCCATCATTAGAGCCTGTATGACATTGGGTATTTCCATAATATCCACTGAAAGGCAGAAAATACTGTAATGGCATAAGGAATACTGTCTCCCTACACTGATGATTCACTTTTGGTGTTTGATTTATTGGCTAAAGTAAGACACACTGTGTTCAAATTCACACAGATGCAGATTCCTGTTTGAGCACACATTTAGAAAGAACATAGCACATAGGTGGGGAACTCCAGTCCTGCCAGGCCGGAATCCTGCAGTTTTGTGCTTTGGTCACACAGGCACACTTGATTCAACTCACCTGTTCATTTTCAGGTGCATTTGGTTTGCTGGAGCAGGGAAATCAGTAAAGTGTGCTGGCTCTCGGCTCCCCACCCCTGGCCTAGTCCTGGTCCAGTTGTAAACTAAGGAAGCACACATCAGATATCAGATATCTAACATCTGATTTAGTGTATCTGAGGTCAGTGACGAAGTTTGTGTGATTCTTTTCGCCGATATGTTTCTTTAATTTATTGTGTTTGGAAAGCATAGCACTGCGTTTGATTTTGCATACAGACCTTTTTGCACTGCCAGCGACTTAAGCTTTCTTCTTCACGCTGTTCTCGTCACGCAAAGTGTCCCCTGCATCTTATATTTGCAAGTAACATTTCTATGATCTTTCTTAGGGCTGGGCGATCAATATTGATATTTATATTGGGATATAAAGAGAGCGCGATATGGGCTGAGTTGTATATATTGGGATATAAACAGGGCAGGATATGGGCTGAGACAATATTGTTTATAATGAGTTTATTTGTAAGTTTATAAATAATGTTCTGTTTCCATCTTGAGGAAACCTGTTTTTGCTCTCTCACTCTGCTCTGCCTCCTGCTCTCAGCTCCTCTACTCCACCCCCATTTGTACTCTCACATACACACTATGGATGGAGCATAAGAGTCACATACACATATATTGTATCCTATATCGCCATTCAGCTAAAATATATTGGGATATGATTTTTTTGTCAATATCGCCCAGCCCTAATCTTTCTACATGACTGTGTGTTGCCGTGCCGTAACCTTTCTTTCAATGAAGTTGATTCTTGTAAATCTGAGTCTTGAAGTCTGTGAAGCGGTAGTGTGGGGACTCGCACTAAAGTAATCTGTATGTGTCTGATAGCAGAAACGTGGATGCCCACACAGTGCTTAGTGTAGTTAATGTTTTCTAAACCTCATTTTTATATAACCACAAAAAATGTCTTTAATAAACAGAAGAGTTTGCTGGGAGAACAGAAAACCAGCATATTAAAATGCAAATGTGGTCTCTCTGTCTTTTTACTGTCCCTTAAGTCAATCCAGTGCTGTCATACTGCAAGCTTTCCACTCCAGGCTGCTTTTTAGGGATGACGTTGTTTTTCTCCCTTCCATTCAGCAGAACACTACCTAAATAAATGGCTAGAGATAGACGTCTTTGCAAAATGGCAAACAGAGATATTCTGCTTTGTCGTGTTCTTTAAACAGTTCTCTTATTGTGTCAGTCGAGGCAGGCAACACAGATCCGTCACTGCTATACATGGGTCTGTATCAGTTGTGATAAGGCGAAGGGTGTTTATCCACATAACCACGTTAGCTGTCAGACTGCATGCTGAACAGAACCAGATGAGTGGCCTTGTTCCGTCACAGTTTAGGGAGTATGGAGGAGCCCACTCCCGCCATTCAGATAGAGCTGCTCTTTTATGTCTCCTACTGCATTCTTAGGCGTTTCATGTTGTCAGAATGGGACCGATCTGCTATTTTTGGGACACTTTGTGGGAAGATGACTGAAGGGTTTGACAGACAGGAGCATTGCTGTTTCTGCTGTAACTTTAAAATGCTCATCAGGAACGTTGTAGTTTGATTTGTGGCACCCTGTAATCAAGTACACCAAAACTGCCATCTACACCCACTCCCTCTCAGTCACGCACACAAAAGGAACGCTATTCATGGCTTTGAACATTTGCACCTAGTCAATGCCAAGATGAGTGCAAGATGCGTTTCATTCTTCTCAGTGTTCTTTCTGTCCCAGAAAAAAATCTGTTGAACCCCTACTTGCTGGTTATTGATTTGCAATCTTTGTAACTGTCTAGAAAACTATGGGAAGCAAAATAAGCTTTGGCTGTTGTGCCCTTTGCTGTCGAGGCTTTGGTGCAGCATTCGCAATCTCTTAATGGGCTCCGAGTGGCTCAGCAGTCCAATACACCAGCACTATGATCACAGGTTCGAATCCTGGGTGGTGAGTCTGAGAGAGCAAAATTGGTCAATGTCATTAATTATCCACTGAAATAATTGTTTGTTCTGCCCAAGGGGCAGCACAAGGGGCTCTTTGTGGCTCAGTGTTCTAATGCCCTAACTCTATGACCTGAGGATCACAGGTTTGAATCCTGGATTGTACTGCTTGCCATCAGCAGCTGCAGCCTGAGGGAGCAAAACTGATCCACATTTAACTGATTATTCTCTGAAACAATTACTTTTGTTGCTGGCACAGATTAGCCATTGTATTAGATCTGAAGACCCAGCACTTTCCTCCAAGTGCCTTGCCTTCAGTGGAGATGCGATGGCAGCAGTTCCAAAAGAGGCAGTGGCTGGTTTCACATGTACTGGAGGACTTGTGTTCACCTTCCTAGTGTCGGGAGCATCATATGTGATAGGGTTGGATAACTGCCACTTTGAAATTGAGTGGAAAATTAGGAAAAAGGCTGGTGCTCCACCTGGCCTTAATCCAGCTCTGCTGCCCTGTTCACTGAGCAACCAGGTGTGTTTTTTCTTCCATAATGAGGTTACTTGGATACACACAAATGGCTGTGGTGGTCCCTAGAGCCTAGAGGGAGAATGGAGAGCCTGACTGCACCTTCTGCCATTGAGCGCGTCCTCAGAATGATACATACATGGAGTTTGACCAAACAAGTGCAAAGTATAGGCAGTGGAGCGAGTGCCTTCCTGTCTGTTCCCATTACTGTCAAAGCACTATCTATTGTTGCATACACTATCCAAAAAAACTTGGATATACAAATATCTAAATTCTGTTTATATTGTCAGGAGCCTAGGATCTCCTGACAATAACAATATCTGGCATATCTGTCTCCTATAAGTACTTTTTTTATTTTTTGGTGAATATAAAGTACATCAAAACTACGAAAAAACATCCTGCAGATTTAACCTGGGGTTTTAAAGGTTAAAAACAAAATCTCAAACTGAGTCGCACACTTTTCATCCACATATGAAGTTCTTATGAACAGATATATGTTTCTAAAGGTCTACTTACAGGTTATTTTAATTGTTTATACTCTAAACCAATTGCGTTTGTTCTGCTTCAGAGGTAGCGCTGCCTCCAGAACAGTTTTGAGTAGTGATTTTGCTCTTTTTATTTGCCCTAAAGAATTTATTTCATGTATTTTTCTGAAGCTCCAGGAGATCCAGGTCAAATTTTGCTTGCATGCTCTCATTTCCAGAGGTGGGTATTTCAGTTCAGCCAGTCAAAATCTGACCCTGGACTTTGTTCTGAGTGCCTGGGCAGCTCTGCTGAAATACCCACTTCGGCATGTTCCTGTCATTGTTAAATGAGTTATAGTTGTATATCACTCTGAGATTTGTCTTATTCTGAAGGTGGAGTTCCACATGACTTTGATTAGAAAGATTGTTTAGACATTTTAATGGATTCACTGAAAATAAAGACAATGTGAGTTTCACACTTGGGCCAAATGCATAATTCAGAAACAGGAATTAATAACTGTTGACTTGGAAAGAACAGGCAGGAGGAAGCTTTTACTGAGTTTTGTGTGAGTGTGTGTGGGTTGATGTGCATCTAAGTGGGGAAGGGAGCCAGAAGTGCCATGTTTATTTATAAGGGGCCAATCTGGATTTGATTCACTGAATCGAGACAGCATTTCCTCAGAGTCAATAGTCCTGGGTCTAGATGTGTCAGAGAAGTCTGAGAACTTGCAGAGGATCTTCTACTGGGCTTAAGCACATTTACACATTTTTCACATTGGCTTCTGCTGAACCCGTACTTAAAACTGAGGAATAAAATTGTCTACCTTAAAGTGATTTAAAATGGCATTGGTGCATCACTGCATGGACAAACCTCTGAACGAAGCAGCAATTTGACACTGCTTGTTGAGCAGTGACTATAGGATGTCCTTTGGGGAATAGGCATTTTTCGTGACCATCTTACCCTGGCTTTGTTTGCTTGCCATTCATTTCTAGGTCAGTGCTAGCAGTGAATGCTTGAGTGGGCACTGAACACTCTAGGAGGCTTCCTCAGCATGGTGTGAGGGCTTGGTGCATTTGCTGAAATAAAACAGTGGCATCTTTCAGGGGCTATTCTCCTCTCCGTAGCCCATCCTAAACAACGAGCTGATAATGGTATTATTTTAAAGCCCTTTTTCACTGGCTATTCTACAGCAAAGGATTTTTATCAACCTCAACTTAACGTTTAGAACCCGAGGCCAATTTTGTGGGATGTTTTCGTAGTATTTATAAGACAACGTCACACAAGCCAGGTAATGTTATTTTGAGGAGATGCTTTTTCTACCCTATTTTATATATAAAATCTTGTTGGAAATTGAACATCCAGAGTGCTTTTGAGTTGAATATTTGTGTTGAATTATTTGTAATGATTAGATTAACAAGGATATTAATAATAAGTTATTAAACTACTGGACATTAATCCAAATAAAACAACTTGAATGATGAATATTATCTTTGTTATTTATGAATATCAGTATTATCCCGTCTTAGGACTTTTATTTTGAAAAGGTGACTAACACCTCTGAGATTTCTACACTCCACCCTCATTTAAATCCAAAAGAATTAAGACTCAACTCACATTCAAACCCCCAGAGATGGAAGATTCTGGTGTTCTGGAGACCACCACACTGTGCTTTTTTTCCAAATTTGAGACATTTGCTTTGGATTTTGGACAGCCCGAAACTTGTGTATGGAGCAAGCAATTTAGCTTTAATTGTGTTAGTGCAAGCATCTCATACCAACTGTGAAACATGGTGTCATGGGCTGCTTTACTGCACATGGGCCTGGAGACATCTCCATCATAGAAATCACTTTGAAACTCTGTTATATCAGAGGGAGCTTGAGGAAAATATAAGACTGTATGTAGAAAGACTGATGTTGAAAGAATTCCACATGGAGGAGTGGGAAAATCTAAGTAATGAGGCTTCATTCATCAAATTACTTGATTCATAGTGGTATAGTGTTTATAGTGGTATAGTGTTTATTGTGGTGTAGTGTTTATAGTGGTATAGTGTTTATTGTGGTGTAGTGTTTATAGTGGTATAGTGTTTATAGTGGTATAGTGTTTATAGTAGCATAGTGTTTATTGTGGTATAGTGTTTATTGTGGTGTAGTGTTTATAGTGGTATAGTGTTTATAGTAGCATAGTGTTTATTGTGGTATAGTGTTTACAGTGGTATAGTGTTTATAGTGGTATAGTGTTTATAGTGGCATAGTGTTTATTGTGGTGTAGTGTTTATAGTGGTATAGTGTTTATTGTGGTATAGTGTTTACAGTGGTATAGCGTTTCTAGTGGTATAGTGTTTATAGTGGCATAGTGTTTATTGTGGTATAGTGTTTATTGTGGCATAGTGTTTATAGTGGTGTAGTGTTTATTGTGGTGTAGTGTTTATTGTGGTATAGTGTTTATAGTGGTGTAGTGTTTATTGTGATGTAGTGTTTATAATCACACTCAAAGAAAAAGCTGCACATCCATTTCTGATCATATACAAATGTAGGCATAACTGCAACAAGAGGCATCAAGTATTTTAGTGTCCACTTGCATGCCTTTAGGGGTCACTTTAAATAGGTGTAAATAATAGATCCAGTTTTGTGGTCAGATACATGCAGAGTATCATGCTTCTATTCTGGATCTGGCTAAACTGGGCCACTCTGGCAGTCTAATCTGCCAGGTTTCCGTGTCTTGCAGAGTGTGTTGAGGATCAGGGCTTGATTTTCATCTCTCCCAGCCAGCCATGGCCCTCCCCCTCGTTTTCTTCCGCCCGCCCCACTCACTCTCTGTGGAGACAGGCTGGAGTAATGAGAGTCACAGTGGCGGCTGAAGAAAACACCTGCTGCTCCCTTGCTTTAATTGAGTGCCTCTAACGAGCAGCAGGAGTCAGTCATGATTAGAAGATGGGGTCTGTGCCAATTGGCTGGCTGCTGCCCCCCAAGGTCACAAGGCCATGACACTCTTGCAATCCTTGGGCAGGGTCATTTGACAGTAGATAAATCTAGCAGATGTCTTATTTCCATAATTAATTTGTTAATACATGTTCTTCCCCAAGCCTAAAGCAGTGGTCACCAATCCTGGTCCCACTGACCTAAAATCCTGCAGAGTTTAGCTCTGGCTCTAATCCACTCCACCTGATCCAACTAATTTTTAGCTTCAGATGTGCTTATTTAGCTGAATGGAGATGTGGGTTGGAGGTGAAACCCAGAAGAAGGTATTCACTTAAAAATGGTTCAAATGTTCTTCTGTAGAGACAAGAGTTTGGAACCATATACACTCAAAGAACCCTTTTCTGAATATAAGGCATCTTTGCATTGTGAAAGTGTTCTTCAGGTTGGGGAATGTGCTGTAGAAAGTTCATTAAAGAACCTTTCTGAAAATGAATTCAGTGAACTGAGTTCAGTGTTTGAAAAAGCCATGTTATTCTCTGTTCCTTTGTCACAATGTTGACAACAAAGATGCTGTCTGAGGTGCTGCGATGTCATTAAGATGTTTGCCAAGCATGGAACTGTCAAGAACCTCCCTGGACTTGACAGGAAGAGGATGATTGATGAGAGAAGTCTTCAAAGGTTGGTGCAAATGGTGGAAAAAATACCATATCAAAAATCCACACATCTGAAGGCCAACCTGGAACAGTCTGGGGTCATGGTTTCAGTACCACACACCACACACTAAATCAAGCAGGGCTTTATGGGCCGATGAAGAAACTATTGCTGGAGAAAAGACATTAAAGGAATGACTCATCTTTACTGAAGGGTTGACTGGGCAAACCGCAGTCCTGGGAAAAAGTTCTGTGGACAGATGAAACAAAAATAGAGTTTTTTGGCAATGCACGGCCTACATGGTGGAGCATCCATAATGTGGTGGAGCTGCTTTTCTGTATCTGGTACTGAAGGCCTTGATTGTGATCATTTATTCTGCTATGCTGGGAGGCTCGTATATCCTCCTGTGGCAGCTTTAGTTAAGTTACACATCACATCTCAACATTCCTCTATTCTTTCGTTCTGGTGAGTTTGTTCTTCCAAGGTAACTTGTGGAGAATGTTTTTCCCAGGAGCACTCCAGGAGAAGTCCATTCTTTGCATTCTGGGTATTGACAAACAACCTTGGTATAGGGGATGGTATTACAGTCAAAAGTGCCCCGTCAGTAACAGCTGAGAACACTGACAGATTCTAACATTGTACAGTGCAAGTCACAAAATGAGTCTCTACAAGAGTCCAGGTCAAGTATCAAGTCAATATACACATATTTAAATTTTATATATATATAATATACAGGGGTTGAAACTGAAACACCTGGTTTTAGACCACAATAATTGATTAGTACGGTGAACTAGGGCCTCCTTTTGCGGCCAATACAGCGTCAATTCGTCTTGGGAAAGACATGTTTTGGATACAATCCCGGTTAGCACCCCAACATCCCTTTCAGACAGCTTCCTCTTGCGTCCACAGTTAATCCTGTTGGATGTGGTTGGTCCTTCTTGGTGGTGCTGACATTACCCTGGATACCGTGGCTCTTGATACATCACAAAGACTTGCTGTCTTGGTCGTTGTGCTCCTAGTGAAGCCATACTGCACTGCTTTGGTTACATTTGGTGCTACTCACCAATTTTACACTTGCATGAGCCTGATGTTGTGATGAGTTGAAAGAAAAGGGGCTGTGTCCCTAATCAACCAAATACATTCAGTTTCTATAACTTTCACACTCTTATTGTTTCAACTCTGAGTTATTATTCGCAAGTCAAAGTTGAGTCACAAGTGGCAAGTCATGTTTGAAGTTTGTATTCGAGTTTGATTTTGGGTGGGGGGTTGTTGGGGCTTTGGGGCGTATCTCAATATTGGAGGGGACATTTCCCTCTCAATACATATTGTGATTGGAATCTTGCTATGTTGTATGGAGCTTCAAAGTTTATTTATGTTTAAAGCCTTTTCTTTATTAAAAAGCAAAAAACATACCAAATCAGGTTTCTTCAATATAAGCCCTTTAAGAGTGCATAGTACGATTAGACCAAATTAGGCTCTGAGTGGTACAGAAAATGATACTTCCACTTTTTTCATTACTGTGGCTGCTGGAAAGGAACTTATCAGTAGGTGAACATTTTTCCATTTGAAGTAATGTGACTGCACCCAATCATTAAATATATTCACAGTGGACGCCCCCCTCCTTAGCCCCCCCCCCCTCCACACCAGACTCCTTTCTTTTCAGTGTGTCTCTAATTACATCAGGCAATCTGCGGCAATCATTCACAGCAATTACACACCGGTAACTGTGGCTCTCGCCCTTTATTCCCCATCACTGTGGCAACTCCAAATGCGGTTGCCTTGGCAATGGCACAGGACTATTCAGAACAGACTATACACCAGACCAGAACTGGACGAAGTTTCTTTTTTCCAGCAGAGGAAAAACACATTAACGCCTGTTCAGAGAGCACACTGGCCCAGCGCCATACCTTGTATTGGTCCCCCTGATTCAGTAATCTCCACCACACAAGCTGAGCCTTGCTCCACATGCAGCACTGCCAGCATTAATTCTCTCAAACAATGAGATATTGATTAGGTATGACGGTGGCGGGGCAGTTGGAATTTATGGCCTTGTTTCTGTATCTGTGTCTTATCGGTGCACAACGTGAGAAAAGTGTCTGCGGATGAGGAGCGAGGCTCACTCTCTTTCTTTCTTTTTTCCTGTTCTGTTTTTTTTGGAGGACACGGGTGTTGGCCGATTACTCTGTCCACTGCAGCAGAAAATGCCACTAGATATGGGGGCTGATGGAAACCTAATGCCATTGTCACAGCAGTTCTAGAGGCTGCTGGGGTTTGATATGGATAGAGGGAGTGAATATCACTTACAATGACAACACTCATCTCTTCAGAAAGAGAGAGAGAGAGAGAGAGAGAGAGAGAGAGAGAGAGAGAGAGAGAAGGGTATTATTTTTGTCAGTGTTTTGACTCCGGTGCAGAGAGAAAGGCAAAGTGAGATGGCATCCTCTCCCTGTGAGTAAATAACATTCAGTCATCTTGACGTCACATCAGTCTGTTTCATCATGTCGCTCTGACTGAGGGGCTATTTTGAGCTCTTGAACTCTTGACCTTGACCTCGTTGATTGAACAGAGATGGGTTGCTGGATTCCCCAATTTTGACATTAACATTAAGTCCATTTGGAATCAAAGCAATGAGACTCAGTGACAATGACAACGAATTTTGACACTGTAACATAATATTCTCACACCTGTTGTTCCTCAGGGACAAAAGATATAAGTTTACTTAAAGGACCTATTTGACCCTAGGAAAAGGTCATGTTGTCCAAAGAGCTGGAAGGATACAATTTTCAGTTAGGCTGTCTAGACACTAAACCTTTACAAAACAAATGCACAGGTCAGCCATAATACTATGACCACCTTCTTGTCTCCACACTCACTCAGCAGTGACACCAAAATGGTGGTGGTGTGTTAGCGTGTATTGCACTGGTTCGAGTGGACCAGTGCAAAATGGTGGAACTTCCCCTGAGAGTCCCTCACTGTCCATCAATTTCTTCAAACGCAGACTGAAGACTCATCTGTTTCAGGAGAATTTAACTCCATAAGAACATTTGTGTTCAACAGGATCTAAGCGTGAGGAATCTCTAGATTCTAGGCTTGTCTACTAGGTAAGGATATTCTGAGTGAACAGCAAAGCACTTTTGTAAGTCGCTCTGGAAAGGGGCGTCTGCTAAATGTCGTAAATGTAAATGTAAACGACAAAACACAGAAGTGCTGCTGGAATGTTTAAACCCCTCAGTGTCACTGCCGGACTGAGTCCACCAACCTGAAATATCCAGCCAACAGCTTCCTGTGAGCAGCGTCCTGCAAGGACAAAATAAGGCTGTGGTGCAAGGATGAAGGACTGTGATACTGGTGTGTGCCTTCTGCCATCCACTCCCACTAACAACAGGTATGGCATGTAGTATGTCCATAAGACCATCCCGCTTCCCGAAAGCCTACAATGTGATTCCCCCAAACTATTCCAAATGCTTCCAGTTGCTTTTAAACGTTTCTCAGAGACATATTTCACTTGCAAAGGATGCTACCAACACCACAGCATGAGTCAGAATGAAAGCATGCACAACAGGACAACCTTATATCATCAGTCAGGTACAAAGATAAGGCTCGTGCTTGCTCATGTCAAATGCACGATTGAGTGTGGAACGTTGGAATGATCGCTTGCATGTCTCTCAGTGTCAAACCCACCCACCAAGTTTCATTCCTGTTGGTTGGTTCCTTCTGGGTATAAATATTTTTTGATGATAAGTGTAAATAGCATTTCACTCATATATCCCTATACATCTGAATAAGAGGCAGCAGAATGTCTCTTGACTGGAGTCAACTCATGAATACCAAAACCCTGGATTCAGGGAATAAAACCTCCCAACTCTAGCTGGAGCATATCTACACAAATCCTACACTGTCCTACATAAACAACATAAAAGGCATACATATCCTGCATTATTCATGCCTATTATATACTTCTAAGTCTGCACTCAGCAGCACACACTCACTGACAGGATCCAGAAGTATGTTTGTGGGGTGTCAAACCTTACAGGTCATTGGCCAGTAGATCAAAAATTATTGGCAGAAGTGAAATATAAACCATTAAGCCCATTAAGCCCCGGCAGATGCCTAGCTACAGAAAACTATCAAGGTCATTGTCCGTTCCTTGACTGTTTGCCTTTGAAGCCAGTGTTGTACTTTGGCTTTGGCTCTTTTCCAGACATGCTCACAAAAATGCTTTGCCATTTTATGTTCCATTTCTCAAAACGTTACCTCCAATGCTGTCCTAATACAATACATGTGATATTTAGCACCAAAAATATCCACACTGAACATGACAGATTTTTAGTTTTCCATCTCACAAGAAGAAACACAAGTGTTATCAAGGATCAACCTAAGATGTACACTGGTCAACCATAACCTTATGACCACCTCCTTGTTTCTGCCTTGTATAAGGTCCTCTGATCATACAGGAGCATGTTGTAGTTCTATAATCACAGGCTGTAATTTAATCTGTAATCTGTTTCTCCACATACTTTATTCTCCTCCTTTCACCCTGATCTTCAATGCTCAGGGCCCCACAGGACCACCACATAGCAGCTATTATGTGGGTGGTGGGTCATTCTCAGCAGTGACACCAATGTGTTGGTGGTGAGTGGATCAGGCATATCAGTGCTGCTGGAGTGTTTAAATACTGTCCACTGTCTGTCCACTCTATTAGACAGTGAGGGGGTTAAACACAAAAAAATATTTAAGATTGTTTATAGAAAAATTGCATTTACACAACTCTTGAGGAGTTTTGCCCTGTACTACAAGTGGCAAGAGACAGAGCGAGATGAGACAAATTGTGAGAAATGTAGGTGAAGAGTCTTTCTAAATCCAACAAATTCTTTGAACCAATCATAGACACAGGGTCCGAAGTTCGGCCAGATTTCTCTTTACAAACATTGCCCCCCTTCAATAATGCCACCACCCTCGACACACCCGCAAGAGATATATTTGGGAGCGACATAAGTAACCTGCTGTCTGCTAGTGTGAATGCATGGTAGCAGTAGTGCAAGGCTTGGGGCTCCATTTGGGACAGGCCCTTTGTGTTATGACCTTGCTGTGAGTGATGTTTGGAAAATGCACCTATGACTTTATCTGTTCTTCATGGTTCTCAAGGCAGCATGCTCTTTGACAGTGACCGAAACAGCTGCTGCTTTCAGCTCAGAAATGCCACAAGTCTCAGTTCCTTTCAAAATGTCAATGCATTGAAGTGCTCTGGACCTACAGTTTAGGCTACAGCGTGGCTGACATTTGCTGAACCCAAGTTGCTCGGAGGAAATTTCCTCCTGGGCCTAAAAATACAGCACAGCTTCCCTTTAAAGAAAATCACTTTTTTTTCATACAAAAGTGCTGTTTCCAAGACAACCTTTGAAAATCAAATACTGGACTAGAAAGCTTCTAAATTTACTTCCCTCTAAGCAGCACATCTCTGTTCAATCTCTTTTTTAACGTTGTTTGGGGTGTTTTGTAATGTGTCTGTAATGACCTTGTCTCATCTCCAAGGCAGTGCAGCAACTTGTTCTATGATGTGCTCTGAAAGCAATTATTTGACTACACACTCAAATTGGGGTTCTTCTATGTAGAACAATGAAAACTCATGTTTAAAGGGTTCTTTGCCTTGTGACAGATTTCTTCAGATTGAAGAAGAGGGTTCTATACTGTACCAAAAAGGGTTTGTCTATTGTTACAAGCTACATTGTGACAATAGAAGAACCCTTTTTGGTGCCATATTGAACCCTCTACAGCACATTCTCAGTTTACAAATCAAAGAACCTTTTAGATCAGAGTAACCTACAGACATTATACACATATAACAAACTTCAAGACCATAATCCAGTTTGGAAAACAGCTCTTGTTCCCAACTGTATCCTATAAATACTTTTATTTGCCAAATAATTTGTAAAAGTACATCAAACAATGAAAACGTCCTACAGAAATGTCCTCAGGTTCTAAAGGTTATCATGCAAAGGGGTCTGTAAGTGTTTGGTTCTTTATAGAAGCATTTTCCTTAGTGAAGAACCTTTGAAGAACCCTTATTTTTAAGTGTGTGCTATTTTTTTTTCCCTCCCTTTGCATCTCTTTCCAGCCTTGCTGTGGTTATCTAAATGCAGCCACCTTCTCCTTCAGCCACCTCTGCACCGCTTCCTCCTTTTCTCTTCCCTTTGTGGGGGATTATTTTAATCTCGGGCTGCAGAATGTTGGTGTAAGGCGAGCTACCTGAAACTGGGAGTTTCACTGCGCTGCTCGGAGCAGAAAGCGAGGCAGAGCGAAACACGTGCTTGCTAATAAAATGGCTATCCATTTTTAATGAGGATTCTCCTCACAGACGCTTTGACCTACTATCTGCTCGGCGGAGTTCGGGGAGGGGGTGGGAATCAGTCTCGCTGCAAGCAGGCAGTAATGAAGACCACATCTAAAGCCCCCTGTGATGAATCAGCGGCTACCTACACTACACACACATACATACACATGCGCACATGCTGCCTCTGCCTCCCACCCCATCCAGAAGCCTCCTTCAGGAAAAGCACCTCAGGGGTGACATTGGCCAGACATGGTAAACACATCTGTGGGTGTGTGCGTGCCTGTTTCTTCATCCGTTTGATGATTTGCTGGCAGGGGGCTGAAGGTTGGCCTGTCTTTAAAGACTCATTTGCTGCAAGACATTCACATCTGCTATGACTGTACCATCCTGCTTCAAAATTCAGATCCTATGTACCCAGGATCGGGCAGGGTACAATCATCCCTCAGAGCTTTATGATCAGGTTACATATTCCTCTAAAAATCTATAAGCACAGCTCACACCCAGAGCTGTAGGATCCACTCTAAACCACATTGCTCCCATAGCTCCCATCCAGAGCAAGACAATCAACTGTAATTATCAATAAGTATTGATCACACACCCAGTGATATATCAGTGATATTTAAAAACAGCCAGAGCTGAACATTCAATGCTATATATTCATAAGAAGCTCTTTTTTGGAATGTAGATGGGCATGGACATGTGAATTGTACTGGAGCAAAAATAATATTATTTGTCTCTTTATTATTATTGTTTATTTCAAAGTTTACCAGAGGGTCAAATATTATTCATCTCCTCAAACCACAAAAATTCTTTTTCATAAAGAACATCTGTTTTTGCCACCTCTTCTGAATATAGAATATAGAATAAGGAGCTTTCCTAGGCCATCAAAGACAAAATCATGGAGGCTTCACATGGCTGGCAAGGGGTCTACCTGTCTCCAACGTTTGGAGCATCATCCAGAAATGGAAATCTTAGGAAACTAATGTTAACCTTCCATCTGAAAGGTCAAGGCTGACCCAAGGAAAACAAAGAGGGAGCTCTGGATTTTGCAAATGTGATATTTAGGCATCTGTTAGTAAATGTTACTATTGTTTGAAGGGTCTAACTTAATTGCAAGTTGTTGAATTTTAAAGTTTGCATGGGTTGAATTCAACTTGGAGGCACTGAATATACATGTGTTGTGCTGGTAATAGTGGATCAGATACAGCAGTGCTGCTGGAGTTTTTAAACACTGTGTCCACTCACTGTCCACTGTATTAGACAGAAGCTCATCTGGCCATGCTAAATTGAACACAAGGTATGTGTGAGTGTGTGTGTGTGTGTGTGTGTGTGTGTGTGTGTGTGTGTGTGTGTGTGTGTGTGTGTGTGTGTGTGTGAAAATGGACATGGGGCGGGGGGGCGCTAATGTCTTATCCTTTGTTCATGCATTTATTTGTGTTCCCCGAGGGTGTTTGCACCCAGTGACTCTGGGTGGGCTTCAGACCCACCACGACGCTGACATTTTGTGTGTAATTTCACGTGCAACTACATTCAAAGCAGTGCTAGAAGAAAGGGGCTGGTATAGCAACATACAATACTTGAGCTACATCATCAGGCAATCAACAAGTACAGCTTCACCTCCCACTTCTTTAGTCACTATTCCAGCTGGGAATGCAGGGCAGACAGTCAATCACAGATTAAAGAACACTTCAGAAATCAGACCGTGGCATTAGACAAAGCCGACTACGCTTGGGGAGTCACATGTTTGGGTAGCTGCTTTTATCAACATCTTCATCTGGGCTCTGGAGGACTGTCTCCACCAAGTGTAGGCAGACAAGAAGAGAGAGAAAGAGAGGAAAAGTGAGCGGACGAGGGTAAGAACACAATGTACAAGTCCAATGCCATGGATAGATATCTTATTGTTCCAGTCTGTGTAAGTGTTTGTGCGAAAGGAGGAGGTGTTTTCTATATTGCTCTCTCTCTCTCTCTCTCTCTCTCTCTCTCTCTCTCTCTCTCCCTCTCTCTCTCTCACTGGTCTTTGACTCATTCACAAGCTTCTCTACCCCCCACCCCTCCCTCACCCTCTCTCTAGCTCAGCTGTCACAAACCCTGACAGCCTAACAGTAAAGAAGGAGCTGCTTTCAAATTCAGATTCATCAAACCCGTCACATGCTGCAGGACCAGAGTCTGTGAATTCTACAGCAAATTAGTTTAACCCTGGAAGACTCCAGAGTCCAGAGACCACCGACTTCTTGTCGTTCATACACCATCCCTCTGAGTGATCAAACAAAGCCCTTCAATTTGCGTCACTGTCGGGGTCACATGCCAGGCCCAGAACAGTGGCTGCTGTGTGCAGTGCACAGCCTGGGTGGGATGTGTTACAGCCTGCGGAAGCTGTCCCACTGTCTCCTGCCAGCGCCCGTGCCAACAGCTCTTACAATGAGGGAAGTGGTGAGCATATGTAGATACAACACAATGCTGTATATAGCTCATATGATGATCACTTTTCATCCAAAAAGGTCAACGAATAAAGTTATTATACAGTTCTATAATTACAGACTGTTGTTCATTTGTTTCTCTGCATACTTTATTATTCTCCTTTCACCCTGATCTTCAATGCTCAGGACCCTACAGGACCACCACTTGTGGAAGATGGTCACTGACACTTACATGGTGGTGGTGTGTTAGTGTGCACTATGCTGGAACTTGTGGATAAGTCACAGCAGTGTCCATTGACTGTCCACTCTATTAGGCACTCCTACCTAGTTGCTCCACCTTGTAGATGTAAGGTCAGAGTAAGAAGCTCAATACAGTTCATGTTGGTCGTCCTCTAGTCCTTCATCAGTGCTAACAGGACGCTGGACATAGGGCGCTGTTGGATGAATATTTCTAGTTGGTGGATGGGTCTCTAGCAGTGACACTGAGGGGTTTAAACACTCCAGCAGCAAAAGCCATTGGTAATGTTTATTTTGACATTAACTAAAATTGGAAGTAGATCATCCACAGAATTTCCTACATTCTATTCACGTTCCACTTTACATAGAATCATATCACACATCAAGCTGACGTAAAGTGTTTCCAGTTGCTCACCATTGTTGTCCACTTGTCACCATTGTTCAGCTAAGTGCAAAAATAAAGCTGCTACAAAGAGTTCTTTGTGTTATGGTTCAGAAGAACCATTTTGGTTCCATAAAGAACCATGTTTGTAAAAAAGTGATTGTGTGTGTGTGTGTGTGTGTGTGTGTGTGTGTGTGTGTGTGTGTGTGTGTGTGTGTGAGAGAGAACCTTTAAAGCTTTAAAGAAGGCATTGTAAAGGTTTCTTGTAAATTAAAAGATTAAACATTTTTGTTACAAAAAAGCGCCATGTGAGTTTATGAGTGTGGAGTTTATTTTTGTTTTAATAGCCTGGAAATCAGACTAAATTCTAAACTACATTGATTTGACAGAGAAAGAGACAATGTTTTTGTATGAATTTGCAGAGATGACCATTTCAGATACCAAAAATGTCCTGTTTGATCAATTCATCTGGGATTAGGCCTGTCACAATCACGGGGCCTATAAATTGTCTTAATAATTTAATAATTGAAATAATTGTGATAAATGGTTATATTGTCATTTTAAGACCGTTTATGCCATAATAAGATAATACCATAATAATGCAGTTCTTTAAAACAAAAGGGTTAAATATCCTGCATAATTAAAATGTAAATATAATAAAAGCACTAATTAAATTCAATAGCAATAATTAAATTCCTGACGAGTTATGCTCCATTGTGAAGTTGTGCTCCAAATATGTGCAGCACAGTGCATCTAAGTATCGTAAGTCGACAGAACACCAGCTCACGTTAATGCACTCGCCTCACTTCAGAAAATGTTCCCACACCAAAGCTGGAATGCAGCTTTGAAATGCAGCTGTGTTTTTGCTCTAAAACGTAAAACACAACACAGGCTATACATGCTCCTGTATCTTTTGAATAAATTGATGTGGAAGACTGAGGCAATATAGACTATGGCAGACTTTTGTATTCCAGACTACTGTAGTAAAAAATTAAAAATTAATCCATGATTCACTTATTTGCCAAACCGTGGTGGCAGGAGATGGGGGATTACTCTGCTCTGTGTGTATGGAGGAACCGACCGCACTCGTTTCCCACACAACAGATGTTGCTGTTTCTTTACAGACTCAGGCTCACCTCAGACAGAGGGCAGACAAGAGGACTGAACAGAGGACAACAGCTGAACTGGCCCAAATACATGTGATTAAATACAATGGGTAATATTGAGATCATCAAAATGATCATGTCCATTTATTGCATGATAAGCTGATTTAATATTTTCAGGCCTCATTTGTGGTAAATGTTAAATTAAATGCTGTAAATGTTACATAAATTTTAATCATTTGTTTTTACACCAAATTCATATCCAGTACACACTATGCTATCCATTTAAGTGTGTGTATTTGTGTACTTCCATAAAACACAATGTATAGGAGAACAAGTTCAAGCTGAGAGTGTGTGCAGTATCGTCATGTATACGTAGTGAAAGTTATTTGGCCCCTGTTAGTAAAATAGGTCATCTCCTCTCACTCCGTTCCAAAGCACATGACAGGAAGTTATTGACAGTCTTGATTTGACACATTCTCACTCCTTCTCAACAGAAATCCCATAAGACATTCATCATGCAAGCTCTTTGCGCACAGGATGCTTCCATGTTGTGGAGTTCATCTCCACCAGCCTGAAGCTTAAATAAGGACAGATGGAGTCTGGCTTTGGCAGAGCATCCAGGCTGTCAAATCGTTTGTCCTTCGACTTCTAAAAGCCCCAGCCTCTGGCCATTTCCTGCTCAATTTGAGATCAGGGCTTGGAGGCTGCTTTCTCTGGTGTATTAAAGTGGTGAGGTTAGGCACCCTTATGCCCCACACCCCCCTCCACCCCCCCTCATCCAGTACTCCTATGTGTTTTCAGTCCATTGGTGTAATTGCTCTGGAAATGGAAATTTCCCAGAGTCCTTCTTGTGCTTTGGAAGAAATGATCCATTCATGTCTCTGCCATTGCTATAGTAACCACAGCATCCTATCTGACTTCGCCACTGTCCCTGAGACCACTCTGGATCAAAATGGATGGAACGACACCCTCATCAAATCCCAGTGAAGATGGGCAAAAGGATGGGGACAGCTCAGTACACCCTGATGTAAGAGTCCATTTAGCCATTAATAGGTTGAGGTAGAGAGAGCAGCGCTCACCAGGGGAACTGGCTTGTTGCCGGGTGAACAAGGGAGAATGTGTGGTTGGTTGTCATAGTGCAGATATGAACAAGCAAACAAGGGAGAGATGGAGGGGCAAGGATGGAAGAGCATAAGATAACGGAAATATGAATATGTGTATATATATATATATATATATATATATATATATATATATATATATATATATATTTGTGTGTGTGTGTGTGTGTGTGTGTGTACTTACACCATAACATTATGATTCAACATTCATTGTCCATTTTATAAGCTCATACAGAAAAACCTTGTATGGTGAGAGTGGATCAGACACAGCAGTGCTGCTGGAGTGTTTAAACCCCTCACTGTCACTGCTAGACTGAGAACAGTCCACCAACCAGACATATCCAGCGTCCTGTGAGCAACACATGACCAACACAAACTGTGCAGAAACAAATGCGCTTCAGTCTTTGACTTTACATGTACAAGTTGGAGACACTCTGAAGGTGGACAGGGTCTTTAAACACTCCAGCAGCACCGCTGCATCTCGTACCAGCGCAACACACCCTAACACCTCACCATGTCAGTGTGACTGCAGTGCTGAGAATGACCCACCACCCACATAATAGCTGCTCTGTGGTGGTCCTGTGGGGTCCTGATCATTGAAGATCAGGGTGAAAGGAGGAGAATAAAGTCTGCAGAGAAACAGATGAACTACAGTCTGGAATTATAGAACTACATAGAGCTCCTGTATGATCAGAGGAGGTGATAGAATGAATAAGAAAAAAAAGGAGCTGGTTGATCAGTATATATATATATATATATATATATATATATATATATATATATATATACATACATATATATATAGGAACAGGACAACAAACAAAGGCTGTCGCCGTAGGAGGACAGGCTTTGAATTGCCCACTGCAAGATGATTCATCAGAGCGTGGTATGTGTGGCTCAGGTGTGTGTGTGTGTGTGTAGATGGAAGTGCTTCCTGCTAGCTGCAGGGGCCCACAGAGACTCACCCCAGCAATACCAAGTGCACAAGAACTGCAACAGGGTCAGCAGAATGATGTCTGAAACGCCTCTAAGCCAATATGTCAGGTGCAGCTGAGAAGCTGAAAACAGAACAGGGCTCTACAAGCAGGTTGATACAGCAGCCAATGGAAAATACAGTTTTAAACATCAAATCATCTAAAAATTCTAATTTTATGAAGGATATGTGTTGCATTTTCAGTGTATTTGTGTGAGTGGCTGAGCGGCATTCATAAGTGCCAGTATCTCCTGATAATGCCACTTCGAACAACTATCTGTATCAGTCCTCCTCATTTACCTGTAACCTAGCAACAATCAGAAGTGAAGTAGGATTGAAGCAAGATTAAAATGACAGTTCAAGGCTCACAATGTGAGAGAGCAATAATGCCAAAATCAATACAGTCTCATAAACAACAAAGTGCTCCACAACCACCACCAGTGCTGTTTCTCTGTGGCCCAAATGCCACGACAAGCTTTAAATGCTTGTTGCTGCAGAACCAAGACTGACCCACTGGTGTGTTATCTGGGCTGCATTTGGCCCAGAAATTTCTACATTTTGGGTCGATTATTTTTTTATAATTGGATGTGAATGTTAACATTGACATTTATATTTTCACTTAAACCATTTGGCTGATTTTCCTGTTCAGAGCGAAATTTCAGTTGGCGATTGTAGTATTAGGAGTCTTGCCCAAGGATCATTGGTGTAGTCTGCCGCGGTAAGGTGGTGGTGTTATCCACTATGCTACACCACCAGGATATATAACTCTTCTCCCTAAAATGAATATACTTGTTTATACATAATAATAACATTAATAATGCATCAAGGGCGCACCGCAAGTACTCCAGGGGCCTGTCTGACAAAAGTTTGGTGTGTACCAGGTTTCCTTCCACCTCCGTTGGCCATAGGTGTGGTCTGCTATCCTTTGATGCACTGGTTCCGCACACAAGGGGTATTCCTGTCTTGTACCCAATGATTCTGGGTGCAGATGACAAAAAGGGATGGATGAATAATTATAGTTGACACATTTGGCCCACCAAAGCTTCCTGAAAAGACTACACTTAGATCACACCACAGAGATCAGAAAGGGTATTCCTTGAATTCCTGATCCAAACGGAGGGTTTGTGATTCTGTAGCACACATCTGTGCGTATGTAAGGATTGCAAGCCCAATTTCTCCAACCCCAAACCCCTATTGTGAGGACCACTTGTTGAGCTGTTCACAGTCTGTTCAAAATGCAAATGAGGAAGATGTGTTTTGGGTTAGTTTTCCCATAATTTCAGGTGTTCAGTTCAGTTCAGTGAGTTACTTATTTTCAAAGCTTTTTGATGTGTTACGATTTTATAGGTTCAAAAAAGTAAATATTTTTTAACAGTTTTTTCTCTGGGTAGAGTAAGTATCTAAAAATAATTTATACTGATGCATGGAAAAAAAGCGCATGTCATATCATTGGCCCACAGCATGTCAATCAGCTCAGTATAACAAAGCATCAGATCTACAAAATGGTTTTATAGTCGAAGCAAACAAAGTCCTTACCTTCAAAATCAATCTGTAATCTTCCATAAAAATGAGTGTTTATGTGCACATAATCAGATTTGTGTAGTTATCTGATTATTCCAGTGTATGTAAACAGTTTCATTAGATTGGATTATGGGTTGGAAACCTGATTAAGAGATTCAATAAAGTGCGGTGGATTTTAGCTCAGTAAGCAGATTTCTCCTTCCATGCATATCCATAAACACTGCATGAATATAAGAAGGACACAAATGAATATTAGCATAAAAACGAAGCGTTACATAAGAGTTTTTGCCAATAAATGTTTACAAAAAGCTGTGGCTGGAAGTTTACATCACATGCTTCTGTGGGATTATTGTAATTATACAAGCACATGTAAACACACTGACTCTGTGTGTGCGTGTGTGTGTGTGTATGTGTGTGTGTGTATGTGTGTGTGTGTGTGTTTGTGTGTGTGTGTATATGTGTGTGTGTGTGTTTGTGTGTGGGTGTATATGTGTGTGTGTGTGTGTTTGTGTGTGTGTCTATTTTATATGTTTTGTTTTTTTTATGTTTTTATTTTCAGGCACAGTAAGCAGCCAGTCATGTGTGTGTGCGTGTGTGTGTGTGTGTGTGTGTGTGTGTGTGTGTGTATATATTATATGTTTTTTCTTTTTTTTATGTTTTTATTTTCAGGCACAGTAAGCAGCCAGTCGTGTGTGTGTGTGTGTGTGTGTGTGTGTGTGTGTGTGTGTGTGTGTGTGTGTGTGTGTGTGAGTGAGTGTGTTCATATGCCTGAGCCTACACTAATATGCATGTGCAGTCTTTCTAGGGGAATGTGTCATGTGCTGGATAGTCTGCATCTGTTAGAAGGCGGACTGAATAAGAGAATTTACATGCTGAACTCTGACACTGCTGCCTCTTACTGCATACATTACCCGAGTCATTACCACACACGCATGAAAACATATTGCATTCTGTAGGATGTAATCTAATGATAAGTGACCCTATTTCCAGTGAGAAAATGAGTCTGAAGGAAGTGGGTCACTGGCTAATTGTGTTTAGACTGGTTATCCCATGTCCATGCATGCTGTAGCCACGTCCACAATAAGCAAATGAATTTTGATTACCACGTGTCAGTTATAAGCAATAAATTATGCAATAACTCAGATCTGTCCATAGTCTGTTGCATATTTATGAGCAGTCTAGACAGATGATTGTTAGTCCATCATAGTTGATCCAGATAGTTGCTGTCCATGTAAGTTACTAGTAAGGTACTGGTCACTGTGCAACCACTGCAACAGTTATGCATTGCTGAACATGATGTAGATGGTGGTCAGGGTTACACTCCCATGATGTATATCTCTGTTGTGGTGCTCCTGTTTTATTTTTCTCTCTCCCTGTCATTTAATAGGAACCAGCTACTTGCGATTCTGAACTGATTGGCTGCCTGCTGGTGTGCTTGGTATTTCTGTGATCCTCCACATCTATCCCCATGGCAGCGTTTGGGGTGAACAGCAGCAGTGCAGACATGCTTGTTTAATGAAGGTTCAGTACAGCAGCATAGATTACATGCGACGTTGATTGTCACTGCAACATTTATTACACTTAACAGGTAACATAGTCAAATTGAATAAACTGTACCGAAAACATGCACATCTGCATTTTCACATGTAATGAATTATTGAAGCATGACAACCTACAAAGGTGGTGCTGCTCTGCAGCGTCTCTGAATCCTTGTCCAGACGCTCATCATGTGGAGTACTTGTGTGTTTTCAGAAAAAGTCCCACCCTTCAGCAAAAAGAGCTCATCAGTTTGTACTGCTCTGTTTCTCTCCATGCAAGGGAGGTGTCTGTGTGAGTACACGCTCCCGGTTTGTTATTTCCTGACTATTTTCAATACAAAATAAAGAAAATACATTTATTAATGTTTTTTAATGTGTTCTTTTCAGACTTTAATTAAACTCACTAATGCAGTAGTGGCAATTTATTTATGTTATTAGAGCATTATGCTAATAAGTTAATTGTTGAATATAACTATTATCTTAGAGAGGCTAGACAGGTGAGTCAGTTGATGAACATTCTTGTTCATTAAGGTGGAAAAAAGGCAAGAAGAAGTGGAGTTGAACTGGAGAAGCATGTCTGATGGAGGTAAGTGAAGAAGAATGAAAGTTAGGGGTGCTGTTTACACCACATAGTGAAATTATTTATATAGGCCTAGTACTCATTCGAAACAAACTGACATTACATTACATTGCTTACATTGCTTGATCTGTAGCTCTTTTTAGTGGATGATCAGCAGTTCAGTCTTATAAAATACAAACTCTGGAAGGTTCTTTAAATGTTAATTCTTAGAACCCAAGATCAACATGTTACTGGAGGTTACATATTGTTTTCTGATCACCTGAAAATAACAATATCTGACATATGTATCTCCTATAACTACTTTTATATTTTTTTCACAAACTACAAAAACATCCTGCAAAATTGGCAAAGTGAAATGTGGGCAAAGGTTTTTTTTTATGGCAGTGGATCACAAATCCTCCAAGCCCCCTCTAGATGATGCAGATCTTGGCCTTTGACTATATTTGGTTGGAGACAAAACCTAGATCATCTGGGAGGATACTATAGGACAGGCTTGAGAAGCACTATTCTATACCATTGCTTCAGAGAACATTTTGTCGGCTCTATTACGGGTACGTCCTACCAGTATGTTCCTCTGGTTGCTTTATAAGGCTTCCAAGCATTTTATCTCTGATATTAAATCACTGACTGCTCAAACTGCTGCTCGAGCAATAACTTATTTAAGAAAGGATCAAAAGGATCAGATGAGGTAACATTTGGAGAAATGGTTGGGACTAAAGCAAAGGCTAGTAAGTAATGTATGAAGGGCAGACAAGAAGGGCTCACTTCTAGACGTTGGCAGCTGGAGCTGGGAGGCTCAGACAGCACAGGAAGCGCTGAAGACAAGACAGGGTGTATGTGACACTGAATAATTTACACGTGCAAACTGAAGTGGAGTAAGTAAACGTTAAACTGGTCAAGTGATGCATCCTCATGCCTACACACACGCTGTCGCATCATACCCTGCGTGTGTTGGGGAGTTGGCACAGCTGCATCGGTGTCGACTGCAGAGCCTCAGAGGCAGATGGATGAGCTGGGTAGCAAGGGAGGCATAGGTGTGTCAGTGTGTCATGTTGTATCGCTCCTGGCTTCAGTATTAACCGTTCTGTAACACACAGATTTTTACAGTGAAAGAAAAGGATTTCTCATCTACAAATTTCTGAATTATAACCTATAACCATATATATATATATATATGCTAACTAGAAGTATATAGTAACCCTTAAAATTATTTCTAGGAGATTTTCAGGAGATCCTAGGCTACTCCAATATGTTTACATATTATAAGATAATTTATTCTGTATATTTGTATGAATTTGACCATGTTTTAAGCATGACTTCATATGTAATTATTATTATTATTATTATTATTATTATTATTATTATTATTATTATTATTTTCAATTTTGTCCCAATATCCCAAAGTGGCTTTTACCCAACCCCTGTTAGGATTCCCCCCCATCACATACTAGGAGACACTAGAAGGGTGAAGACAAGCACGTGCCTTCTCCAATAATGAAAAATTGAGAATAAAAGTATTGATCAAATCTTTGGATTATAAAATTAATTGTGTGGAAGATGACAGAAAACTGCTGAACTCATTCATCACAAAGGGACCATTAGTCCAAGGAAGACCTCCACTGCTAATGGCAGAAGAATCCTAACTACTGTAAAGAAAAATGCTCCACTGTCTGTCTGTCAGGCCAGAAACAGCTTTCAGGAGGTGGGCAGTCTCTCTCTATATAATATAATATATAATATCAATATTTATCATTATTAATGATTTTTATTATAAATATCCTTGTCAATCTAATCACTCATCAAACTTCAGTTCAAAAATACTGGATGATCAATTACCAGCAGGAGAGTTTTTAGCCCTTATAAGCAAAATATTTAATAAATAAAAATTAGGCATGAAGTAAATTTTCATCAAAATGAAAATGTAAAAATATCTGGTATGTTTGACTGTCTCCTAAAATACTTTTCTCCTGTATGATCAGCAGAGGTAATACAATGCACAGTACAATGTACAGTAGAAACACAATATTATGACTGATCAGTGTATATTCACATGTTCAGTTATATTTGCACTAATAATATATGGAGAACCAGTATAATTGCACATCATTTTTTCCTAATAAAAAATAAAGCAGAAGCATGATGCCTTTATTTTATTCACCTAAAAACACTGAGCCTGAACATCCTACATCCGTCTTCTGTCCTGAGCTCCATTCTTTTCTGAGATTTGGCTTGTGCAAACATTCTCTTGTCATGCTGTAGGGAATCGTGAATTGCCGCTGTGTTGGGAAGCCATCACCTGTGGAGAAGGACCCCCCTGTTTGGGGAGGGGCATTAAGTCCAGATTATGCAAATCCTAATTGGCCTGCATGGAGTTGCTCCGGCCCGGTGACCTCGGCGCCAAACAGTGACATTAAACAGCACACACTCCCGGATCTGGACTCCTGACTGTGAGCTGCATGTCAATGTGGTTATTAGACCATTACAGCAGCTGGCTGGCCCACATTTCTGATCTCTGTCATCAGCAGACTCTAACAGCAGGCTAGTTTGGGGATTCGTTGCAGTGGAGCTTTGTGTTGGGGTGTAAACTGTGACATTTGGTGCATGTGTAGTGTGAACTGTACATTTAGTAGATGTGTACCTCAAGATTAATCCCATTAATTAGATGTGCTTCTCGTGTTTGCACTGATTTCATAGCACTAAGCCTTCACCTGTTCCTTAAATTAGGGGAGCATGAAGTATTTAATGTTCTGTGGGAAAATGTAAGGAATTTTATTGGAATATTTTTTTAAATAAAATTTTCATTTTTCATTTTTCAATTTTTGAATTTTTTACTTTTGTCAATTTAGTCAAATTACTCACCCACTCACTAGGACGCCTCTCATCGCTTGCAATGCCACTTACCACTTACCGACAGGGTTACAGTACCTGATTTTAGCCGTTTAATTGCAGTTGCTTCATTCTGCTACTATTACACTTGTGATACAGCAGCACTATTTAAGGTGAAACAGAAATTCATTCATGAAGCCAAAGATTTGGCCTAAATCAAAACTGTGTGGTAGGGATATCCCAATCTGAACCAGTGGGACAGAATTGGGGACAATTCAGGGCAACTTTTGAGCACAATCCAGTTCTAACTGCTATTAATGTACATAATTTACAAAATAGCTTAATAAATGTAATATATAATTGAATATAATATGGATTTAGTGGTTTGACTGTATAGAAGCCTCATTTTCTCCTCCGTCTATCAATTTGCCCATGCTGCCTAAACCATGTGGAGAAATATACCCTCACCATATGTCTACAGATGGTGATGTTTGGTTTGGAGAACTATGAAGACCATGGCAAAACCCTCAGCTTGCACTTGTTCAGGTAGCCCATTGTGGATTTTGAGGTGTGTTTAGGATCATTATCCTGCTGTAGAAACTATCCTCTTATTTTCTTCAGCTTTTTACAGACAGTGATGTCTTCTTTCAGAATCTGCTGATATTTAACGGAATCCACTAGTATTATATAAATAACATTAATGTATTCCCCAAGACTCAGGCTGCAATAATCCATCCACCCTGCACAGTTGAAGAGGTGCTTGCAGATTATAACAAAAAAGTTCCATTTCAACTTCATCAGTCTACAGAACTTGATTCTAATCAGGCTTGTTTAGATGCTGTTTCAAAAACTTTCTTCACAGGAGAAGTTTTCTTTCTAGTGACTTTTCCATCAAGATGAT
This sequence comes from Acestrorhynchus altus, assembly GCA_034509495.1. Classification (NCBI taxonomy): domain Eukaryota; kingdom Metazoa; phylum Chordata; class Actinopteri; order Characiformes; family Acestrorhynchidae; genus Acestrorhynchus; species Acestrorhynchus altus. The sequence continues at coordinate 2,029,652 of CM067501.1, forward strand.
ATTTGTGTAGGTGTTGCTGCACAATACATCCCTAACAAGCTCATTAAGGCTTGACTTGACTTAAACCCGGGTGAAAGTTATCTGAGAGCTCAAATCTCTTGAGGTACCCAAACTGGCCTTTCCTAACAATGATTGTGAAAAAGCAATATCTCTAACAAGCTAATTAAACTTACCTGAGAACTCAAATCTCTTGGGATGCACAACTTTTTCCCCCAAACTGAAAATTGCTCACTAAAAATATATTGTTTAAAAAATCTCATAAAGACTAAAAACACTTTATCACAGAAATTCTACAAGAAATTGATCATCCAGAGTGTTTGTGAGCTGAAAATGCAAGTTCTTCACAATACTTGACAATGATCAAAAGAAAAAAAATAAATAAATAAAAAACAACTATTTTTTATGTATAATCATAAGTTCTTCTCCTTAAACAACATTTAAAAAAATTGAATGTCATTTATATTTTTTATGTATTTGTCAGTATTATTCTTTCTCATGACTCTTATTCTGGAATTTGAACACAGTGTAAGCAAAGAAATAGAGCAAAATTCATTGTCCTCTACAACCCAATATCTGGGTGAGTGATGTTATTAGCCCCGCCCCCTCTCTCTGATCAGTCTGAGTCTATATGCAGGTTGAGCATCAGCCCCGCCCCCTCTCTCTGATCAGTCAGAGTCTGTATACATGTTGAGCATCAGCCCCGCCCCCTCTCTCTGATCAGTCAGAGTCTGCATGCAGGTTGAGCATCAGCCCCGCCCCCTCTCTCTGATCAGTCAGAGTCAGTATGCAGGTTGAGCATCAGCCCCGCCCCCTCTCTCTGATCAGTCAGAGTCTGTATGGAGGTTGATCATGTTCACGTGGACAGAGCAGTAAACATACACTGGAAGCTCCTTTGGTAATTAAACTGGTTTAAAATTTAATTCAGATTTTAAGATGGATTACTTTCAATGTACTGTGCTTAAATAAAGGTTCAGTTAATACACAATAAATAAATGCACTAGAGGTTTAAATGACTGACTGATTGAAGAGATACATGTCCATACAAAATACGTAAACAAGCTTATCAAGCTAATTTTAATTCAGTAAATTTACTTCTGACTTGATTAATGTCAGGAACTGAAAGAGGACAGCAGTGAGATTTTCTTCCTTTAGTCAATCAGAGTATAATCTTTTCATATCTCTGCAATGTTTATTTATACCACAAATTTAAATGAGACCTCACAGCATGTAAACAAAGTGGGGGGCTTCCGATTGGTGTTTCTGCACCAGTTGTTTATGTATAAGGAGGATATTCTCGATATTCTCCTTATAGTGGTGTGTGCCAATCATAGCCTGTATAAATGCCTATGCTGATTGATTGCTGAGTGTTTGCATTCGACTCTATACATTTATAGAGTTCCAGACTAGGCACTAGGCATCCCTCTATCTCATGCCAGGCATTAGGCATGGTGCCAGTAAGTTCCTATTGGTAGAGTCCTATTCTATTGGCATTACTTCTCTACAATATACATTTTTTAATGAATATTCATCATTTAAACATTTAATGTGAAACTGGATCTTCACAGTCATCTGTCACTGTAACATCTGAATGTAAAATGTTCCAATAACGTTCTGAATGTCATGATTTTGATCATTAGAAAGTTGCTAGAATGTTTAAATTGAACTGTTTTTCATTTATTCATTTATTCTCACAATTGAATATGGTCTTTCCACTTTGAGAAATTTTTCCTTAAATTTTATCCCAGTTTTCCCATCCCAGTTTGGAAGTGTCAATTACCCAAGCCAATCCCCATGTCACGTAGGATGCTCCCGACACTAGGAAGGTGAATACAAGCACATGCCTCCTCCAATACATGTGAAGTCAACCACCACTCTTTGCATTCACTGGGCAGCCAATGTGCTTGGAGGAAAGCGCCAGGTCCTCAGTTCCAGTACAAGAACTGTGTGCCGACCAGTCTCACAATGAGTGTGATATGGGGAGAGAGCGCCATCTACCCACACAGAGAAAGCATGGCCAATTTTGCTCTCTCTGACTCTGGCCTCCAATGGCAAGCGGCATGACTTGGGAGTCAAACCTACATCGGCTGAACCATTCGGAACTGGGAGCATTGTGTAAAAAACATTCTAATAATGTTGTAAAACAAACCATGATTACATCATTATTTTCGTAACATGGCTGAAGCTTCCTATAAAGTTCTCCCCAAGCTGGACCACCTTAAAGCTGCAATGGGTGGAATGAAGCATGAAACATTCATGCGCTTCAGAAGTGAATGATGGATGATGCATAGGGCTTTCCTCACACACAGCCTGATGGGTGGTGTCACTGGTCAGTGATGGATTGAAGTGAATTCCAGTCTCTCCTCCACTATGGAAGGTGCTTGCATTCAATCCCTTGACCTTAATCTGTCAGAACACATTGCAATGGGGTGCTACACTCAAAGAACACTAAAAGGGATCCATGTGATCTGTGATTGACTTTCTGTCAAGAGCCATATGCTTTATAAATCAAATTTCTCTAATTATAAAAGATGTGGTGGTGGGATTAATTCTCTCTCAACCACTCTATACTACGGCTGTGAAATAATGAATCATGTCTCTATGCCCTAAAATCTATTTTTAATATTGTTTGTGGGTTCTTATATAGCAGAGAGCACTAATTAAGGGATGTGGCAGAAAAACACAAAAAATTAGTTTGTTTTTTTCTCAATTATCTCAATTAATGAATGCTTGAAAATGGCTTCCCATGTTTGAATGACATATGATGCTTAACGAACTTGCTACGATTAGGCATTGGCTGTAATTGCCGACATCAATTTAACATTCAACTCGCATTTTCATAAAAAAAAAACAAAAAAACAGCTCCTTCATTTTGTGTGAACAATCAAGCTGATCTGACTGTTGGGAGAGCACAGCGGGATCAGTGATATATTCGACATTCACAACAGCTATCCACAAGCAAGTCAACCCTTTTTATCCACAGAGCCTGAACTCCCTGGCATTTCTGCATATTCATATTCCCAATTAATTCCGTTATCTTCAAGATCTGGTAGAGAGAAATGTCAGCAGTTTGATATGCTGTCCATTGTGGGATGTGGACCATTTTCCCCCTTTCATCAGCACTTTTCTTGCACTTATTTTGAGGAATTGTGTGCATATAAATGAGAGCATGAGATGACAACTATGTGTACACAAATACATGCACATGAATATTTCAAATGCAGCATGAACCCCATTACTGGTGCTGCTAGAATTTTAACTATGGTTTGTCTACTTTGTTGGAATTATGAACACCTGCCCAGCTTAAGTCCAAGGCTGGAAGAGGTGAAGTCAAAAACGGGAGGGGTCTGAAGAAGGTCAGAACCAAAACGATATCCATTGCAAGATTATAAGATAATTTGGCCTCCATCACTTTGTGCTTGGGTGCAACATCACTACTCAGAACTGTTTTGGATCATATATTATTTGAAATATGATATTTAATGATATATTTCAAGCTGGTCCTGTGAATTTAATTCAAACATGAATTAAAATGTATGCTCTGCAGACTTTATTCTCCTCCTTTCACCCTGATCTTCAATGATCAGGACCCCACAGGACCACCAAAGAGCAGGTATTATGTGCACTGCAGTGACACTCACATGGTGGTGGTGTGTTAGTGTGTGTTGCTGGTACGAGTGGATCAGACACAGCAGTGCTGCTGGAGTGTTTAAACCCCTCAGTGTCACTGCTGGACTGAGAACAGTCCACCAACCAGAAATATCCAGCCGACAGCGTCCTGTGAGCACTGATGAAGGACTAGAGGACGACCAACACAAACTGTGCAGAAACAGATGAGCTACTGTCTCTGACTTTACATCTACAAGATGGAGACACTTGCTAGGATAGGGTAGGAGGTCTGATAGAGTGGACAGTGAGTGGACACGGTATTTAAACACTCCAGCATCCACTTGTAGCAGCACTAACACACCACCACCATGTCAGTGTGACTGCAGTGCTGAGAATGACCCACCACCCACATCATAGCTGCTCTGTGGTGGTCCTGTGGGGTCCTGATCATTGAAGATCAGGGTGAAAGGAGGGGAATAAAGTCTGCAGAGAAACAGATGAACTACAGTTTGTAATAATAGAACTACAAAGTGCTCCGGTATGGACAAGAGGAGCTGGTAGTATGGACAGTGAAAGTAAAAACAAGTGGTCATAATGCTATGGTTAATTGGTGTCACAGCTGTTTTATTAGTGTACTGTATTGATCCACAAATGCAGGTTCTGAGCTGTCTGACTAAATATCCAATAACTGCACATGAGCTGAATCCCAAATTGCCCTTTGTTAGACTTATTTTTGCAGCATTTTGAGTCATTTGAGATCCTGCCCTAGATTCTGTGGTCTTATGCAGTATCTGTGTCCTGTTTACATTACATCACATCTAGCCCATTATGACCATCTCGTGTAACTGATACTAATGATGGATGGTTATGACATCGCCCACCACCACCCACAAACTGAACACAAATTCTAAAAGTCTTTTCTCCAGTACTTTATTCAATTGTACTTGATACAATATGGACAAAAGTACTGGCACACCTGCACATTCATTTACTGAATCAAGGGTATTAAAGAGTTTATCCTGCTTTTGTTGGAGTAACTGTCTCTACTGTCCAAGAAAAGCTCCACACTCAATTGAACATAATAGCAAAACCCATATTCATGAAATGCCAAACACAACTACAATTACATTGTCTTTGGGTAAGAAAATGTCATCTCAACTTTAAATTGATGCTCTGAACAAATTATTTCTCATTACATCAGTCCAGCTGGTTATGAGATCTACATGTTTGTTCCTGTGCCAGAGCTTGGTTTTGAGACTTGGTCTCTACTCCAGTGCAATGTCTGTTAGAACTGTGGAGGTAGATTTACTCTTCACCCATTCTCCATCTGTCAGACGGCACTGACACTGTCTTCGCTCTTCTGAATCATCAGATTGGGCTGGAATACTGGTGGCTTTGGCAGAAGAGGGGAAAAGGAATGTGCAATTCAGCATCAGCAAAGCTTTTTCCAACACCCACTGTCACCTAATCCAGCAGACCTTCAGCTTTTTGTTACTTAAGGTTCTGATTGCCAATCGTTTTAATGAATAGTAAAACAAATCAACAGGAACCTATAGGCACCATGTCATGTCAGATGTGAGCTAAAGGGGAAAAAGCCCCCCAGCATTGAGCTGAACAGAGACAAAGACGGTTACTCCAATAAAGCAGGATATCTGTCTATCAACCTCTCATGGCTGTATGTCTAATAATTTCCCTTTATGTACTACAATCAATCATAACATTATAACCACCTTCTTGTTTCTACTGCCACTGTCCATTTTATCAGCTCCAGGAGCACTTTGTAGATCTGTAATTACAGACTGTAGTTCATCTGTTTTTCTGCATTCTTTGTTATCGTCCTTTCAACCTGACCTTCAATGGTCAGGACCCCACAGGACCAGAGGGATTTGTAACCCTCCAGCAGCACTGTATGTACACCTTATAGATGTAAAGTCTGCACAGTTTGTGTTGGTCATCCTCTAGTCCTTCATCAGTGCTCACATGACGCTTCCCACAAGACGCTGTTGGCTGAATGTTTCTGGTTGATGGTCTGTTCTCAGTCCAGCAGTGACACTGAAGAGTTTAAACACTCCAGCAGCACTGCTGTGTCTGATCCACTCATACAAGGGCAACACACACTAACACACCACCACCATGTGAGTGTCACTGCAGTGCTGAGAATGACCCACCACCCTCATAATAGCTGCTCTGTGGTGGTCCTGTGGGTTACTGACCAATGATGAACAGGGTGAAAGAAGGTGATCAAGACAATACTATATCATTGTTGAATTGTTTTAAATAGCAGCAGAGATGTGGGAGTTCTGATGATGTAAATCCACCGCAGGTGAAGCTTTTTCCACAATGAGGGCGAGGACGCGAGGACGCACACCCCTGCTGGCATCTGAATGACCTTCAGTGATAGAGAGAAGAACAGAACAACAGCACAGAACCACATTTTATTAAAAGGTAGAACACAGATTTCAAGTTACTCAGCATGGGTCTGGAAGATCCAGTGCTACAGTAGCCCTGGTATCCATGGTGATACCCTTGACCTGCTTCACTGGCCCTTGCAGCTGAACCACTGAATGTCAATATGAATAACAGATCAGGGGAGATAGATTCAACCGGCCACTTCTCTGTGGAAAAAAGGAAAAAGACAGCAGGGCTTGTGGCAGCAATGCTGCCAGTCATGCGGTCACTTGCACTCACTAGGGGCTTGTGTTCCAGTCCACAGTCTTTGGCTCTGATCTTGTTGTCTGGATGAGCACAGAGGAATATGGGCTTGGCTCGGTCAGCCTGGTGTAGATCTTTGTAAGCCGAGATAAATTTGAAGGGACAAATAAAAGGTGGGTGGGGCAGCTTGCATTAGTAATAGTGCCTCCATTTGTTTCGCTGTAACCATAACAGTGGGGGCATGTGAATGGAATTCAAGAACAACAAGTAAGACATGCACCTACCCTGCAGGATCTGGAGTTTTCCACAGAGATGATTCCCTAGTCCCTGGAGGATCTGAGGTTTCCATCCCCTCCCTCATCTGCCCTCAAGTCAGCCAGGCAGAGGCCCAGGCAAACTAATAAGTGCAGCAAATTGGAGGAAATGGGCTTTAAAATTACATTTTCCTAGCAGCACACTGGAATATACGTCACGGACAGGGATGAATGCTTCATGATCCTGATATCCTGTGGAGTATCAGGTATCAGTCAGAGGCTTGTTGACAGATTTAGGTCAGTGGTCTCCAACCCTCCTCCTGGAGAGCCACCTTCCTGCAGATTTGAACCCATCACAGATCATTGATTTAGGCTTTAACACTATTGAAATGGTAGATTACAGGGCTATTATTATACATCCACCTCCTGATATGCTATAGGTGCAGCAGTACACTGTATTTTATTGGTTTGAGAGCTCTGATTGACATTTATGGCATCTGGTGTTGAAAGTGGGTAAAAAACTGACTTTGCAACCAGCTCTCACTGTTTATGCAGCTGGTGGTGCAGGAGGGGAATCTTAGGGGTGCAAATTCACTACATCTCAAGCTGTTTTATTGCCATCTAGTGGATAATCTAGGCCAGTGGTTCTCAAACCTATAAGGCCTTCAAGCATGCAAAGTGCATCTGGTAATTTACTGGTGAGTTGAATCAGGTGCACTTGGGAAGTTCCCCACCCCTGCATTAGACTATGTACCTCCTAGGGATTGGGGAGGAGCAGGGGGAACCAGCGGGGAACCACTCTGTGTTGTTCAAGGCCAGAATGTAGACTAGGGTTAACATTATTTACTGCAATATTTTCTCTTCCTTTGACGTGAGCTATGGCCTTACAATAGCTCAATAAAAAAATTGGTCTTTCATTTCAAGTACCACCTACAAGTCATTACACAGGAATGCAGATTATAGGCAGGAGACTAGATGCAGCCTCCACATCATACGTCTCTTTTTCCAGTGTTTTTTTTCCACCAGTTCTATGGAGCTTGCTGCAAACTACCAGGGTGGTTAGTAGGCCTACTGAGATATCTCGGAAAGTTTGAGATAGAGGAAAACAAGGGTACAATGTAGTGAATTATGGACTCTACATGGTGTCCCCTTGAACCCTAGATTAATTATTCAGCTATAATCCAAATGCAGAAACCATAGTGAATTGCTCTGTAACCTGGTTTAGTATATGTAGTGGAATTCCACAGGGCTCGATTGTAGGGCCATTGAAATTGTGTATACTATAGTACTATAGTACTGTAGTTCTGAGAGTAAAGAACTGAAGTGTGGTCTAACATACAGGCTCTAATGGGTTTAACACTCAATACACATATGAAAATTAGAAATTTAAAAATTTAAATCCTTAATATTTTATTTGCATGACATGCAAACGTTCCTCAGTGTAGGCAATGACACCTTTCCATTTATTCATTTTGGAATGCCTGACTGTCTGAAGCACACTTCTGGAATGATATGGGATTTTAATAACACTTTACAATAAGAATAGATTAACTAACACTACTTTACACTATTTCTGGCATTAAGAATTACTAAGTATTTGAGTCATAAATGAATGAAGTTCATATAGCTTATATACACACCCTGCACACACCAGCAAGAAGCAGCAGCCAGTACCCTTAAGTTTAGAAAACACAATGAATGAGCAGGTGTCGCAATACTTTTGTCCATATATTGTAAGTTAGTTATTATTCCGATTGTTAGTTATATGTAGAGAGTCCATTATGGCCAATTGACTCCTACTCAAATATTTAGTAATGCTTAATAATGACTTAATTAGTGTTTATTAATAATTAATTGAGACATTAATAAACCAATTAGTAATGTTTATTACTGTCTTGATTACTGTTAATTAATGTATCTTTGCAAAGTCTGTTTTCTGGTTAACATTTGATACTTAACACTGTAAATTTCACAGAATGGCTGCTGCCGTCACCTGAAGAACCTACTATTCTGATGACTTGCAAAACTGTCATGTAAACTCAAGCTTCACTTCAAGCTTCACTGGTATAATGGTCACCAAATTCATGGTGCCATCAGCCAATCAACATGGTTCAAACTCATTTCTGGATTTCTAAAGTGGTTTGTCAACTCTTTAATGATCAGGACCACCACAGGACCACCACAGGACCACCAAAGAGCAGCTATTATGTGGGTGGTGGGTCATTCTCAGCACTGCAATCACACTGACATGGTGGTGGTGTGTTAGTGGTGTGTTAGTGTGTGTTGCTCTGGTATGAGTGGATCAGACACAGCAGTGCTGCTGGAGTGTTTAAACCCCTCAGTGTCACTGCTAGACTGAGAACAGCCCACCAACCAGAAACATCCAGCGTATATGACAGTGTCAGCTGAAGGACTAGAGGATGACCAAGATGACCAGGATGACCAAACTTCTGTCTTCTGTCTCTGACTTTACATCTACAACATGGAGCAACCAGGTAGGAGAGTCTAATATAGTGGACTGTATGCTTCTAATTCTGCTCAACCAATCAGCTTGTGTGGCAACAATTAGGAGATGTATTCAATAACTTTATTTCTCAGATGTTCCTTTAATGTTCCTTTAATAAATGATGTGCAATCAAAAATCCAAATCTCTATAGTAATCAAAACGCAGTTCTTTAAATGTAGGTTATACTTGTGTTGCTGTGATTTAAGGCCGAATCACACCACCCTGAACATCCAGGAGCAGTGGTTACCATGGTAATAGCAGTGTGCTGAGTATGACATTTTGTAAGCTGAGGAACACAGCAATATTCGAGTGATGAGTAATATGTTTGCGTGCACTGAAATATGAAGGCAGGAGAGCTTTTGTGTAGGTGAGATGTTTCCAGCCTGGAATTTTCCTTGGTGTTGAGGAAAATATGATCCATGTTGCAGCATTTGGACTTTTATGCTATTTGGCTGAGGTGAGCTGGCCTAAACCAGGCAAACATGGAAAACCTTACTGACGAATTGAGCCAGTAAACATGCAAACTGGAGGGCTGTGATTCTAAATCCAGTTTAGGGTGTTCAATCACATGTCCCATGTACCCAGTGTGTTGTGTGTTGTTGCAGCATGTTCATCCACTCATACTGCATAATACCCTGTACAAAACTGGAGAGAGAAGGTTACAAAACACTGCCATCTGCTGACAATTCCATTTTTGTCCAGAAAAATATGAAACCCTTCCAGTATGTAAATACACCATATGTCCAAGAGTATCATGACACCCCATCCAATTAGTCTAATTACCTTTTGTGTTGTGGGAAAATTGCCGATGGTCTGCATATGTTGTTGGAGACAGAGTGCAGATTCTATTATCATATTAGATATTAGTATAATAAAGCTGCTTACATTACTTAGACCAGTGTTTCCCAGTCCTGGTCCTGGAGGCACCCCTACCCCGCATATTTTTTTAGCTTTCCCTTCTCCCATCACACCTGATTCAAGCAATCAACTCATTAACAAGCCCTTCAGAGTTGCATGGGGTGTGTTAAAGCTAAAATATGCAGTGTAGGGTTGCTTCCACAACACTGGACTAAAGTGAGGACTCTTATTTAAGTATTCTGTGGTAGAACCACTTGTGTACTTGGTTATTGTCTTGTTGCATGATCCACGTTCTCTTAAGATTCAGCTCACTGACAGATGTCCTGACATTTTTACTTAGGATTTGCTGCTATAATTCAGAATTTACTGTTTCATCAATGACAACCTGTCCTGGCTCAGATGCAGCAAAACAGACTCTACCAGCACCTTGTTTCACTGATGGGATCAGTTTTTTATGCTGATATACAGAATTTTCTTTCTCAAAGCTTCTCATTTAAGCTACAAATTTAAAGAATTTATAGGAGACAGTCACACATTCCAGATGTTGTTATTAATCAGGAAAGCTCAAGCTACTCAAATGTGTCCTCCTTTGAGATGTAAATATGAACAGAATTTAGATATTATTTGAATTTTTTTTATCAAAAATGTAATTAGATGATTAGATTGACAATTATATTATAATAATACTTTCTTCAAAATACTTGACAGTGGTTCAAATAAAATAAACAAAAATAACCTGAATGTCCTTTATTATTTGTGTTTTGTATGTATCAGTATTATCCCTTCTCTGGACTTTTGTTCTGAAATTTGAATACTGTGTGAGCAAAGAATGAGAGCAAACAGAGATGGCATCAGCCCCGCCCCCTCTCTCTGATCAGTCAGAGTCTGTATGCAGGTTGAGCATCAGCCCCGCCCCCTCTCTCTGATCAGTCAGACTCTGTATGCAGGTTGAGTATCAGCCCCGCCCCCTCTCTCTGATCAGTCAGAGTCTGTATGCAGGTTGAGCATCAGCCCCGCCCCCTCTCTCAGATCAGTCAGAGTCTGTATGCAGGTTGAGTATCAGCCCCGCCCCCTCTCTCTGATCAGTCAGAGTCTGTATGCAGGTTGAGCATGTACACAGAGTAGTATTTAAACTGGGATTTACTCAGGTGATAATTCATTACGCAATGATAATGGTTAGATAGTGTCTTGTCTTGTAGTGTGTTATGATATATGTATCTTGTCTGTAGGTTACTTTGATCCTGAGTTATGAGGCCTAGAAAACAGAAAGATCATTAACAGAGATCTTTGTGGCATTGGGAGGTTGCGGGGAGGGACAGAGTTTATCTTTAGTGAGCAAAATAGTCTCTGGTTCACATTTGAGACCAGCATAGCACTGGCAGGTGAATGCAGTGGTAAACATCTGCAGGTCTGTGAGAGAAGGTTTACCCACTACTTCATATTGTCCAGCTGGGCCCCGTTGGATGCTGAAGCTGCTTGCACTCAGGTGTAAGTAGTGGTCAGTGTTAAAATGTTTCCTTACACAGCGGCCTTTCCCCTGGCACAGGAAGTTACTGCAGAGCCTGGCAGCCATGGTGACGTTGATGATGTAAGGGTTGATGGTGCGGTCAAGGTGGTAGGAGAAGGCTTGACATGAGGCCTAGTATTTGCATGTTAGTAAGAGAGAGAGAAAGACTGAGAAACATTCAAGTTATGTACTTTCAGAAATCAAATTATGTAATGTTCAGGACATGACCTCACTGTACCACTGACAAGCTTTCTGAATGTTCCAGTACCTTGTCATCATAGTCAGCTGTGGCTCCCCAGAAAATGGCACCAGAGGCACCCACAGCTGCACTCTCCCCTATTGTGCTGACCAGGTCTCCCTGTAGACCAGCAGGACCATAGGCCAAGTGTAAGCAATGCTGGTCTGACTTATATACATACATATATGATATTGTTATATATGAAATATATATTAATTAAATAAAAATTCATATATGGACATAACTGTCTGGCCCATTTAATATGAATGCTTAAGCATGTGCTATATATTTTTTGTACACGTACAGTATATCATTTATATAAATTTAACATATGTGTCATATAATGTTTACTATATATGGTAAATATAAACGTGTTACATATACATCGTGGTATACAGACTATAGTCCGTCTGTTTCTCTGCATACCTTTTTAGCCTCTAGTGTATTTGTATACAAGTGGATCAGACACAGCAGTGCTGCTGGAGTGTTTAAACACTGTCTCCACTCACTGTCCACTCTATTACACACTCCTACCAAGTTGGTCCACCTTGTAGATGTAAAGTCAGAGACAGAAGCTCATCTGTTTCTCATCTGGTTTGTGTGGGTCATCTTCTAGTCCTTCATCAGTGCTCACAGGATGCTGCCCACAGGACACGGATATTTCTGATTGGTGGACGTTCTCAGTCCAGCAGTGATACTGAGCGGTTTAAACACTCCAGCAGCACTGCTGTGTCTGATCCACTCATACCAGCGCAACACACACAAACACACCACCACCATGTCAGTGTGACTGCAGTGCTGAGAATGACCCACCACCCTCATAATAACAGCTCTGTGGTGGACCTGTGGGGTCCTGAAAATGGAAGTTCAGGGTGAAAGGAGGAGAATAAAGTCTGCAGAGAAACAGATTAACTACTCCTGTATGGAGAGAGGAGTTGACAAAATGGACAGTGAATGTAGAATTAAGAGGTGGTCATAGTGCTATTGTTAAGTGGGGTATGTTATAAACTTAGCTCTTGTTTGATTAGTGCAGGTGTCTTGGGAACTGAGATGGATCAAATTCTGATCTTGGAGGTCCAGAGTCCTACTCAAATTGGTGATTTCCCTGTTGAGTGTAGGGATCACTGTGTTTGACAACAGACCTCCAGAACCCTGCTGTAGAACGTCTCGACTGATCTGGTCTACAATGCTTTAGAGCAATTTGTCATTCATTGGTTTGAGAAAACAGACCTGGCTAAGCAGCCGTTTATTCTGGTCCACGAAGACAGGCCGGCTGTAGACATACACTGGAGCTGTGTGTGAGCGCTTGGGCAAGGCTGCCACACGCATTGCCTCTTGCACACGATTTCGAACCATGAGGGCAGCAGAGCGGTGGTCCCCGAGCAGCACTGGTAGATAGATGGAGGGAAACAGCGCTGTGCTTGCCTCCCACAGCCAGAAGAGCATCTCATTCTGCTTCTGCACCTCTTCTGAGCAGTGACCAGTGTAGCCTGGCTGCTCCCAGCCATAGTTGTAGCAGTTGGGGAACAGGTAAAAGCCCCAGAGGTAGTTTGGTCGCAGCTGCAAACCAAGACTCAGAGTCTTGAGCATGTATCTCTTGGCAGCAGACTGAAAGCGACGCTTGGCCAGAGAGATCACCAGCTGCATGGGCAGGAAGGGATTTCTGTGACGTGTGTAACTGACCGACAGGGTGCGGTAGATCTTTTTGGAACCCCAATTCCTCTCCCACAGTGGTCGCCAGTCCTCCCAGTCAATGACAGCCAGGCCAGAAGTGCTCTCAGAGGGAATGTAGTGGAAGATGTCTGCCCTTGCTTTCACCAAGTTGGCCTCCAGGTTGCCTCTCTGGGGGATGCCACCGTGAAACTGTCGCCCGGAGTCCAGGTCCACATAGGGGTACAAGCCCAAGCGATTACTGTAGAACAAGATGAGGAACTGATCGGGGACTTTGGCAGGGTTACTCACGGCATGGAATGGAGAGGTGTCGAGAGAGATATTGTATCTGTTACAGACCAGGTCAGGAATGTTCCAGGTCACTACAAAGGGATGCCCATCAAAGAGGGGAGGAGCAGTGCTTAGCATGGATGGGGCAGAGTTGAGAGTGAAAATGCCAGCAAATGACAGGATGGGTAGCACAAACATCAGGTCCTTGCTTATCAAAGAGGACAAGCCCATTCTTTCTCCTGTTAAAGGCAAATTTCTCTTGTTGTTTATCTCAGATATTACAACTGTAATGAATAGGGTTGTGTAACTAATACAGCACAATTTATACACTATTTACTTGCAAGTGTGAAATCCTCATGAGGTACAGTGGGATGCAAAAGTTTTGGCACCCCAGGTCATGTACATGACTGTTACTGTGAACAGTTAAGCAAGTTGAAGATGAAATGATCTCCCAAACGCACAAAGTTAGAGTTACACATTCCCTTTTTTACTTTCTGTTAGTTTTAGTTATAATTTGTTACATTTTCAAAATAACAAAAAAGCAAAAAGGCCCTAAGCAAAACCTTGGGCACCCTGCATGGTTAGAAACCTAGTAGCACCCCCTTTGGCAAGTATCACAGTAGCTAAGAGTCTTTCAGTTCTTCTTTGAGATTTCCATGCATTCTTTCTCACAGTCATCCATGTCTGTGAGATTCCATGTACAGATCAGTGATTTTCAGATCAGAGCACTTCAAGGACCATGGTAGAACTTCTAGCTGCTCTATTTGAGGTCTATTGTGGATGTATCTATTGAGGTGTGTTTAGGGTCATTATCCATTTGTAGAACCATCCTCTTTTTTACCTTCAGCTTTTTTTTTTTACAGATACTGTTATTATTGCTTCCAGAATTTGCTGGAATTTAAATTAATTCATTGTTCTCTTTACTCATGAGATGTATCCCATTCCACTGACTGCAACACAACCCCAAAGCATGATTGATCCACCTCCATGTGGAGGAGAGGTTGGAGAGGTGTTCTTTTCCATGAAATTCTGCTGTTTTTTCTCCAATCATACCTTTGCTCATTTCAGCCAGAGTTCTATCTTCACCTCATCGGTCCACAGAACTTGACTCCAAAGTGCACCAGGCTTGTTTAGATCTTCTTTTACAAACTTCTGATTACTCTTCTATGAAGGCCATATTCATGTAGCTGTCCCTGGACATTAGAACAATGTTCCACAACTCCACAGAGTCTGCTAAATCTTCCTGAAGGTCTTTTTCTGTAAAGTTGAGGTTCTGATTTGCCTTTCTAGTAAACCTATGAGCAGCTGTCTCTGAAACAATTGTTTTTCTTCTAGGCTATATCTTCACCTCCACTGTTCCTGTTACCTGCCATTTCTTAATTACATTTCGATCGGAGGAAATGGCAACCCAAAAACACTTTGCTCTCTTCTTATAGCTTCTCTTGCTTTGTGGGCATCAACCGCTTTAATTTTCAGAGTGCTAGGCAGCTGCTTAAAAGAGCCCATGGCTGCTGTGTTTTGGGACAGGTTTAGAGGAATTGTGAGGTGGAATCAAATTTCCAAATGATGATTGATGAACAAGCCATAACCCTGACAGACTGATTAAGGCCTGAGACGTTCGTCAGAGTTCTTAGTGCTCAAATCTCCTAGAGTTTGTTAAGTTTTGCAAGGTACTCCTTGAATTTTTTCATTTTTAAATTGTACCAAAGCAAAATACTCCACTGGTTTTGCTTAAAATGTTCACAGTAACAGTAGTTTTTACTGTTGTAGTAACCAAACATTTGCAATCCACTGCATATTATCTTAATGTATCTTTAATTACACGGTCTGTCCAACTACATTTACTGACCACAAAGTGACAAGAAAAAATGACATTACCTGGACATCACTTCACACCGATGTCTGGCCTCAGGTTTTGAAAGGACGATTCTCTGGATACGAGTACAAATAAGTTAAAGGACCCCAGTAAAAACAAGCCTCCACCTTCTCCAACCAGGCGTAAGTGAGAGAAAGAAAGAGAGAGACAGAGAGAGAAAGAGAGAGAGACTGACAGATGAGTAGATACAGTAAGAGCTGTGTACGCACATACTCTAGTGTTATATTTGCCCATGTCATGTCAGGGTCATGGTGTGCCAATTTTGTTTTGGGGAAAGGCAGGAAGGAAGCCTGAGGATCATCATGGGCAGCAGTGGTGTCAAACCGGGCCAAAGCCGGGCAGTAGTGGTGGGAGAAATGTGCAGCTCCTAGCACATCCTTGCTATTTGAATATGATGAAATTTCAGCAAGACGTAACACACTTAAAACTGGCACTAGTGAAGCATGTTTCCATGTTATGTTATTATGGGATCCTTTTCTCCCACGTTGCAGACACTGACACACAGGTGTGAGCAGCCGTACTTTAGCTGGCTGTGACGGCAAACAGGGTGCTGTAACACACAGCTCTGCTTTGTCATGGAGAAATTCCTGAGCCAAAAACAAGCTCTACAAGAAATCTTAATAAACCATAATAAAACAGGCAAGAGGACACATATTATGGGACTCAATAACAGTGTAGGTCTGAGTTGCAGAGTAAACTTGGTTGCAGAGATAGTCTTAAACAAAGAAGAATATGAAACAAAGAATGAATGAGCTGAATTTGAAATATAGTTGTTAATATCCTTTTTACTCACACAGTTATTTAATATCTCAAAACAACAAAAAGAACAGGAAGGAATAACAAAAGAACATGTACATCCTCTCTATTCCACCAGGGGGCGACATTGCCTTGGCCATATTTCCTAACCCTCCAAAATGGTATACTAAAATAAAGGTTCATATTTAGTTTGATTTTCATATTTAGTTTGAAATTTTCATTTCATTAAAGTGTCCATAGACCACAGTCCCCAAGGCTGCTCTATTAGTATGCTTTATACTTTTATGTAGATCTATATACCCAGTTACAGAGTGTATATCATTCCACTGGCTTGGTATGGTTGGCAACTTGTGGACTATTTGCCAATGCTGGTTGACCCTCATCACCAGGATTATGCTCCTGCATGCAAGATCATATTGTTTTTGATGCGCTCAAACACATTTTACATGCATAGACTTTCATTCGAGAACAACAAAGAAAGTGGCCAAGCCAACAGAAATGAAAGAAAGATAAATGAATACAGTGGACTCTGATTGGAAAGTGGCATTTTGTTTCATATTGTGTTTAACTGCCAAGGGACTGCCCAGAAAATGCTGAGCCAACACCAGTGGACCACCAGCTTTGCCATCAGTGGGCAAACAGTCCACGATCCTTTTGCAAGCAGGAGGGTGCTGCACTGAGCTGGACAAACCAGTTTGTCGAGCAGATTGGTGGAGAGTGTCACTAGTATTTGCTTTCCGACATTGACATGAGGTCAGATGAGATTTCACTGTCCACAGTACGATGACCAGATGCACTGAAAACTCCAGAACAGTCCTGAGTTTTGAGGAGTTTGTCCTGAATTCTAAACTCTGTAACTGATGGATTTACAGTAATATATGACGTGAACAGGCTAAATGAGAGCCGTCTGTTTGCTGAATCAGTTATTCCTGCTTTTAGTTTACTTCATATCAGACCAGATAATGGAGAACGCAGCTGCTACTGTGGGAGAAATCTTAGATACAAATGTTTTAAATTGTGTTTGTGTCCAACATTATTACCTTATCTGTAGAAATCTTTAAAATGACAGTAACAGACTTATTACCTGTGTGTAATAGTGTGTGTCTCAATCAAATCCTCAGAATCTGTTAATGGTCTTCATAATATGTATATCACATTATTAGAATTAATTCATTTCATTCTAAGTTAGTCTTATTCTTCTGGCACACTATACTCAGCCCAACTCTCCTGTCCTGAATTTCACTCGTAGTCATCTGATTCATAATCATCAATATTCAATGATTAAACACTTTAATCTGATATGGATCTGTTTCTATTATTAATTAAAATTCATCATTGCGTATTTGCCAGTTATGTTTGCCAGTATACAGTTAAAAATTACATTAAAATGTGCCTTCTCTGTGTTGGGGGGGTGCAGGAGCGGCGTCTCAGAAATTGTGTTGGGGGAGAATCGCCCCACTGACAGGGCTTTAAAGCTTTCTGACCCTCCCAGGGCTGAAAAGCAGAACAGCACATATGATCGTATCATTTCACCTATAAAACAAAGCCAATGAAAAGAAGCCTTGAAACTAAATACTTCAAACATGGTGCTTAACCTAAAAAACTCCACATCTACACCGTCAGTCAGTGACCAGTACCCACTGTTGTACACATTGTTGAAGGTGCTTTACATTACATCTAATGGCCAGAAAGAGAAGGACCGCCTTTCACTGAAATTCAAGACCTGAAAAGTCAGCCAGTCATGCATTATCTTATCTGATTCTCCCTGAATAAGGTCAGGGTTGATCCAGAGCCCATCTGGATTCATTGGGTGCAAGGCAGTAATACCCTCTGGGCAGGGTGCCACACACATATGTGGCAATTTAGAATTCACCTACTATGTGCATATTTGGGAGGAAACCCACACAAACCAAACACCTCACAGACAGTGAACAGAGCAGGGATTGACCCCACAACCCCAGGCCTTACAGCTGTGGAACACACACACAGACTACCTGTGGCACCACCATGCCACCCAGCACTGAACACAAGTCTCTGAATCACAGAATTGCAGAGCAGTCCTGTGAACTTCAGTGCTGGGAACCCCCTCACTGCTCCAACACTGCTGATTCAGCCAAATATGGGTTTTCCAGGACTGGAGTTCAGAACCCACTGCTCTGCAGTTCTCTGACTTGGATCCATGGATCGAAAGGGAATGCTGACCTAAAGGTGGCCCAAGATGTGGCAAGTGAAGAAATTAGGAATAAGCACTTCCACACTACAGATTTGTGGGATTCCTATTTTTGCTATATAAGGTGTATATGTGGGATTTACTGCTGATCTTCAGCCATGCAGAGCTGATGCTGTAGCTTTTCCCTCACTGGGAGAGAGCCAAAGGTTCTGTACAGTAATGTCTGTGGTGTGAATAAGAGAGGATATATTTTATCTCTTGGCTTCACTTTTGGAACTGAACTCACAGACAGTCACACTGAACCCACTCACCCTGTGTGGTGCATTTAAATCCTGGAGAGAGTGTATATGTGGTGTAGTTCTTTCCCCTACACTATGGTCATCCAGGTCATTCAAAACCTACTCTTTGCTGGTAAGCAAGCTGTTTAACCAGTTAACACCTATCAACCATACTATTGTGACCACCTACTTGTTTCCACATTTTCTGTCCATCCTATCAGCTCCTCTGACCACACAAGAGCACTTTGAGGTTCTATAATTCCAGACTGTAGTTCATCTGTTTCTCCTCCTTTCACCCTGATCTTCAATGATTAGGACCCCACAGAGCAGCTAATATGTGTGTATTGTATTGTTATGATTGGATGAGACACAGCAGTTCTGTTGGAGTGTTTAAACACTGTGACCACTCTATTAGACACTCCTCTCTAGTTGCTCCACCTTGTAGATATAAAGTCAGGACATGGTTGGTGGACTGTCCTCAGTCCAGCAGTGACAATGAGGGGTTTAAACACTGTGTCTGATCCACTCATACCACTGCCATTTTACTGCAGTCCCACCACCCATATACATGATGATGAACCACTGCTTACTCCACCCCACCCTTTTATTAATGCAGCTACAAAATCTTAAAATTAATGCTAGCATTAATATTTACTTCACCTCTCTCTCTCTCTCTCTCTCTCTCTCTCTCTCTCTCTCTCTCTCTCTCACACACACACACACACACACACACACACACACACACGCACGCACACACACACACACAAAGGTACAAACAGGGTTAATGACAAAGACAGATTTTCAGTGGTGAAGATCATCTCAGTGGATGGTTTCTTAGGGACCCTTTTTCATAAATAAGACTTCTGAGTGTGAGGAACCTGTATGTAGTTTAACAAGACCTTACACTAATTACCTGTTCATTTATATAGAACCTAAAAATCAGATTCTGTCTACTAAGTCTTTATGAAAACGATTTATGAAAACGACCTTATCATATATAACAGATATGTGAAACTCTTCAAATATGTCTGTCCTCCTGAACGAGGCCTCTTTGTCACCATTTTTAGTGCATGACCTAGATGTCAAACAGTGACATTCACATGTTTTGTTTTATCCACTGGAGCCATACAAGAACAAAGCTGTGTCAAGTGTATAATTACATGCTTGGTTACACAGATCTTAAGTGGGTGAGACAGTATATTACATTTGTTTCAATGCAGATTTATTATGTTCAGTAAAAACTCTAAAATTCAAGGAAATGAAGAGAATGTTTTCTTAAGTCTCTCTTCTGTTGACACGTTGAGCTTCTTTTACTGCTACCCTCTTTCTAACTTCACTTATCTGGCTGGTTCTTCAGGTTCTCTCTCTTTACCTCACAGTTCAGCAATGCACGGGCGTGGCTTTTACTGGTCAATAAAGGAAGAGTAGTAAGTGTGTTAAGTGTCATTAACCATTGCTATCATATCTTACGCCCTTGCACATACACCTGGCGTTATTTATAAACCCACAGTATCACCAGCATCAACGGCTCAAATCAGTTATGGGTATTATCAGAAACCACCAAAACATTATATCATGATCAATATGTTCCACTGACACTGTTGAGGGTTCTCATGACAATAATATTTGCAATACTGATTGTCCCTTTGGTTAGGGTTTATGCCTGATTGCTGTCCGATATCATTGAAAGCAAACACTGAAATGTTTTCATTTCTGAGTTATTTTATTCACATTAGTATCACTACAACGGTAAAGAACTGAAGTGTGGGCTTACATACAGGCTAAATTCATCTGGTGTACCACGCTGGGATGCTTCACATACCTCCAGTGGTACCACAGTTTCAGAACCAAAGGCATAGTGCATCTAATCCACCTAGACCAGCCATTCTCTTTATGCTAAGTCTGTTGTTCTTGTCCTGCCTGGTACCAGACCCAACAGATACTTAGCAGTACATTTCCTATAGAAGGTATCAGCTTTGCATCAAATTGTGAAATTACACTCTGCAAAACTGTGCATGCATGTCTGCAGTGTTATATTTTCAGGGTTGGCATGGCCTTTGGTGGTAGTCCTATGGCACTCCTATGGAGTTCTACATTTGGTATGATATATTGCATGTTTAACACTTAGAACCCTTTGTGGGCAGTTACATAACATTTTTATATCACTCAGAATCAGACTCTCTTATTTCCAACTGAATAAAATGCCAGTTTAAATGCCAAAGCAGCTTCTAGTGCATGTTTACTGCTCTGTCCCTGCATCCAGACTCTGACTGATCAGTGAGTGGGGGCGGGGGGTAGACTAATGACATCACTCACTCAGATATCCGTTATAGATGTTGCATACATACATCAATAACAAAAATATTGTTTTATTTATTTGGACCACTGTCAAGTATTTTAAAGAACTTATTCTTCGCCATAATATAAATATTTGCCATACAATCTTTAAAATTCTCTTACTTTTTACAGACAAATTAGTAGCCTAGTATCTCCTGAATAACATATCTGGCATGTGTGTCTCCTATAAATGTTGTTTTAATTACAAAATTATAATGAAAACTACAAAAACATCACAAAAATGGTGTTTAGGTCGAGTTCAGTCACAAACTCTTCTTTTATTCTTTCTATTTTTATTTTTTTATTCCATTTTAGTATAATTTCTAAAATATTTAATTCATGTAATACATATACAGTGGGGAAAATAAGTATTTAGTCAGTCACCAATTGTGCAAGTTCTCCCACTTAAAAAGATGAGAGAGGCCTGTAATTGACATCATAGGTAGACCTCAACTATGAGAGACAAAATGTGAAAAAAAAATTGAGAAAATAATTTTATCTGACTTTTAAAGAATTTATTTGCAAATAATGGTGGAAAATAAGTATTTGGTCACCTACATACAAGCAAGATTTCTGGCTGTCACAGACCTGTAACTTCTTTTTTAAGAGGCTCCTATTTCCCCCACTCATTACCTGTATTAATGGGACCTGTTTGAAGTCGTTAACAGTATAAAAGACACCTGCCCACAACCTCAAACAGTCACACTCCAAACTCCACTATGGTGAAGACGAAAGAGCTGTCGGAGGACACCAGAAACCGAATTGTAGACCTGCACCAGGCTGGGAAGACTGAATCTGCAATAGGCAAGCAGCTTGGTGTGAAGAAATCTACTGTGGGAGCAATAATTAGAAAATGGAAGACCTACAAGACCACTACTAATCTCCCTCGATCTGGGGCTCCACGCAAGATCTCAGCCCGTGGGGTCAAAATGATCACAAGAACGGTGAGGAAAAATCCCAGAACCACAAGGGGGGATCTAGTGAATGACCTGCAGAAAGCTGGGACCAACGTTACAAAGGCTACCATCAGCAACACACTACGACGCCAGGGACTCAGATCTTGCAGTGCCAGACGTGTCCCCCTGCTTAAGCCAGTCCATATCCAGGCACGTCTGAAGTTTGCTGGAGAGCATTTGGATGTTCCAGAAGAGTATTGGGAGAATGTCATATGGTCAGATGAAACCAAAGTAGAACTATTTGGTAAAAACACAACTCGTCGTGTTTGGAGGACAGTGAATGCGGAGTTGCATCCAAAGAACACCATACCAACTGTGAAGCATGGGGGTGGCAACATCATGCTTTGGGGCTGTTTCTCCACAAAGGGACCAGGACGACTGGTCCGTGTACATGAAAGAATGAATGGGGCCATGTATTGTGAGATTTTGGGTGCAAACCTCCTTCCATCAGCAAGGGCAATGAAGATGAAACGTGGCTGGGTCTTTCAGCATGACAATGATCCCAAGCACACTGCCAGGGCAACAAAGGAGTGGCTTCGTAAGAAACATTTCAAAGTCCTGGAGTGGCCTAGCCAGTCTCCCGATCTCAACCCCATCGAAAACCTTTGGAGGGAGTTAAAAGTCCGTGTTGCCCGCCGACAGCCCCAAAACATCACTGCTCTAGAGGAGATCTGCATGGAGGAATGGGCCAACATACCAGCAACAGTGTGTGCCAACCTTGTGAAGACGTAAAGACTACTAATAGTGAAGTTTGTCCACCTTAACTAAGCAGGTCTGCTAGTTGCCATGGAGCTGTGAAGTGGACCGAGCTGCCCGTAACCAAAACCGAACCGTCTGTAACCAAAACCGAACTATCCGCACCACAACCGAACCGCCCGCAACCAAAACCGAGTCTCACCCGTTACCACAACCAAACCGCCCAAAACCAAACTGCCTGTTACCAAAAACGAACCGCCCGCAACCACAACCGAACTACCCGCTACCACAACCGAACCGCCCGCAACCAAAACCGAGTCTCACCCGTTACCACAACCAAACCGCCCAAAACCAAACTGCCTGTTACCACAACCGAACCGCCCGCAACCACAACCGAACCGCCCGCAACCACAACCGAACCGCCCGCAACCACAACCGAACCGCCCGCAACCACAACCGAATCGCCCGCAACCAAAACCGAACCACCCGTTACCACAACCAAACCGCCCAAAACCGGACCACCCGCAACCAAAACCGAACCACCCGTTACCACAACCAAACCGCCTGTTACCAAAACCGAACAACCCGCAACCAAAACCGAACCACCTGCTACCACAACCAAACCGCCCAAAACTGAACCGCCTGTTATCAAAACCGAACCACCCTTTACCAAAACTGAACTGCCTGAAACAGAAAAGCCCGTGACCTAAGCCGAACCGCCCGTTACCAAAACCGAACCGCCTGTTTCCGAAACTGAACCGCCCGAAACCGAACCCGAACTCCCCATTACCAAAACCGAACCGCCTGAAACCGAAACCGAACCGCTTGTGTTTGTTTTGGACCGTTAGCTCGCAGGCTAACTAAGTTAGCACATTTAACCCGACCAGCCCGTCTTTAGTCCCGTGATTAGTCCGGACCGGTTCGGTTCTCCGGGTTAAAGTAGTCTGGACCGGTTCATTTGTGTACCCCCACAGCTCAGTTAGTCCACCGAGACCTGTTTCACAGTTAAACCGGGCTTTACAGAGTCGGACCAGGGTTAGAACGGGTCTAACAGACCCTCAGGTTTCTGCTAACTTTAGACGAAACTAACCAGTCAAACCAGTGGCCCCAGTTTAGAACACAAACGCAGTGCTGCTCCGCATAGCTCCCATATGGTGGCTGTTAGTCGGGCAACCCGAGAGCCGCACTTTGCGGGCAGATGCCAATCAGAGTAACCTACAGACATGTTCACTGTCTTTTCATTTCTTTATCCTTTAATTTATCTGATACACATGAATAATTTACACCTATTATTAAGTTTACTTAATTGTTTTTAATCCCCACTCTGCTTTTATTATTTATTTTACTTTACTTTTAACTGTGTTTCATATCGATTCAATTGTATCTGGCTACAGTGTTTATCCTGATTTGGATTTTTATATATATATATATAATCTTACTGCTCTGTCTATGTGTACATGCTCAACCTGCATACAGACTTTTTTATCAAAAATTTGCTTGCACCTATAATTTGTGTTGCTTTTTGCTTATAAGGCAGTTGCAGCCTCAAGTCTTCTTGAGTTTGATGCTACAACCTTGGCAATGGTTTTTGGGAAGATTCTGCTATTCTTCTTTACAGAACCTCTCAAGCTCCATCAGATTGGATGGGGAAAGGCAGTGCACAGCCAACTGGGTGTCTCTGTCTCTGTCTCTGATGTCTCTGTACATCACTGCAGGTCATCTTTCCCTCAACCCTGACTAGCCTCCCAGTTATGAAGCCTAGCCCAGCACGTAACTAAGAATTTCTAAGAATTAAAGCCCTCAATACATCTGTTTAGTTTCCAGTTGTGTTGAAATGGGAACCTCACAGTGAACAATACAGTATGATGCACTGTTCTGCTGCAACTTACAGCATCTGCATTGTACAACGTCTGATTGGTTACTATCAGACTGTGTTTTGTTCAGCCTAATCAACATCTATAATCAGATTTCCCCTGCCCTCTGTTGTTACATAATGTGTTTATACTCAAATTAGCCTCCCTTGGGGGTGGTGGTGCTTGGGGTGGGGGTGTTGTAAGGTTTTGGCCAAACGTTCCACCTCTGTAGCCCTGCTTTACAATAGTGACATTAAAGCTTGTGCTTGTCCACGTAGGACCCAAGCAGGAGTTCCTCATTCCACTGAATTACCTGTGTGTAAGAATAAGTGTGCTTCTGAAACCAGAAATGCCAGATTACTTCCTTGTCATTTGCAGCAAGTTTGAGTCAGGCGGTCATGTGGTGCACCTGCATGCAAACAGAACACACTCTGTGTCTGTAGTCCACATTCCTGCCACCGTTTTATGTGAGGAGTCAGGTTATATTGTCAATAAGCAAGTGATAACGAAAAGGGCTTGACTAAGGAGCACAGTTATGTTCTTGTCTGTATCATAAACACTTCCCACGACCAGCACAC
Organism: Acestrorhynchus altus; assembly: GCA_034509495.1. Lineage (NCBI taxonomy): Eukaryota > Metazoa > Chordata > Actinopteri > Characiformes > Acestrorhynchidae > Acestrorhynchus > Acestrorhynchus altus. Next base: position 2,054,714 of record CM067501.1, read on the forward strand.
TTTTCCCGTCATTTAGCAGTTGGTATGCCCTCCATTCATGTTGCTACATGTTCAGAAAGATGTGTTGCAGCATGCCTCAAAAGGATAAGGGAGTCTCTTCAGCTCTCGTGTTGAAAGAGTGACTGATCACTGTGGCATAGCAAGTGCCGTCTTTCACGAACGAGGTGAAGAATAAGAATGAGGCTATGCTGCAGCACCAGCATCAGTGGTGCTTCAGAAGGCAGTGTGATAGACTGGCTTCTGTGCTCTTTTTTATGTTGTTGCTGCAGTGGCTGGCAGAACAAGCTCGTCCTCTCCAATGTGAATATGAGGGGCACCTCTACAAAGCCACGCCCTTTAGTCTTTTTCTTGGCAGCAAACCTAGCATTTGCACCATGCTTTTCATTTTTCATGGTTTCTCTGCATCCTTTATTCTCCTGCTTTCACCCTGATCTTCAAAGATCAGGACCCCACAGGACCACCACAGAGCAGCTAGTATGTGGTGGTGGGTCATTTTCAGCACTGCAGTGACACTTAAATGGGTGGTGGTGTGTTAGCTGGTACAAGTTGATCAGACACAGCAGTGCTTGTGGAGTGTTTAAACCCCTCAGTGTCACCGCTGGACTGAGAACCGTCCTGTCAGCAGCGTCCTGTCAGCACTGATGAATGGTTAGAGGATGCCCAACACAAACTGTGCAGAAACATATGAGCTTCTGTCTCTGACCTTACATCTGCAAGGTGAAGCAACTAGATAGGAGTGTCTGAGTGGACAGTGTTTAAAATCAGTGCTGCTACGCGATTGGCCGATTTAGATAATTATGTGAAAAAGTAATTGTACAGATGTTCCTAATAAACTGTTTAGCACTTATTAATGCCTTATTAAATATGTATGTTTATATTGATTTAATTCAGACATCTATCTGAAACAATTATTTGACTGATTCACTGCAGATGGTCAGTCTTGATGAATCTCCGGTCAGATAAAGACAGAGATGGGTTTCTGTGCTGTTAATGGTGCTGGTTAGTGCTACTGTGTTCTGATCCACACTGTACTGGGCTGAGTGATGTTCTGTCAGTGCATATTCGAGTCTGCATTGCAGCGAAACCCAACCCAGTGCCCTCTGTATCTTTCCGGTTGGACGATGCACGTGCATGAAAATGGTTTCTGTCTAGTCTGGCGTTAGATTAAGAGCTACAAATGTGGGAGAATGGCTTGAATAAATGGTGTGAATGGCACTGATAACATTAGGAGGGTTATTTTGGGGGGATTTCAGCTGGTATTTGGTTGTAACAATGTCATTTATTTGGTACCATTAAAAGCACCAACTTCAATACCCAACCCTAGTCCTTGCTGCTACACAGTGACAAATATGCTTGTCGGAATCACTGGCAGATTTGGAAATCTGATCAATGTTCCCTGGTATGTTTTAGCTTAATACTGCTCCATTCAGAAAGTCCGAAATTCAGTCAGACCGGTCTGTTTTCACTGGTTGTTTACATAGTTTAGGTTTCAGTATGCCAGAGAGCATGTGATATGAGTGAGTGCTTTGCTCGGTGTTCAGAACAGGCAAACCAATGAAAGTGCTGAAGCGACGTGATGTGATTATAGTGGTTGTGGGTGAGGTCACTGCTTAAACCACACAGCATTTCCTCAAGCTGCCAGTAAAGATCAGTGATAAACTATGTGATAAAGGACTGAACCAGATCAGCTGGTTTATTGCTACTGTGTTGGGAAATTGTAGATGGTGATCATTAAGTTTGATTGAAGTCATTTCAGGTAGACTGTAGTTTGTCTGCTATTTTGGTGCGGAATAGAGATATTTTGACATGGATCAGGAGATTTTAAAGCAGAGGTTGGCAAACTAAACATGTGGAAAGGTATAGGACTGCATCCTGCGAGCCCTGATGGACTACAGGACGATCAACGCAAACTGTACAAAAACAAATGAACTTCTCTCTGACTTTACATCTACAAGGTGGGACAACTAGGTAGGTGTGTCTAATAGAGTGCACAGTGAGTGGAGACAGTGTTTAAACACTACAGCAGCACTGCTGTCTAGGCCACTTATACCAGCGCAACACACTAACTGAAAATTATCCACCACAAACATTATACCTGCTCTGTGGTGGTCCTGTGGGGGTTTGACCATTGAAGAATACGGTGAAAAGAGGCTTTGAAGTGGTTGAGTTTTATTACTGACTGTGTGCATCCCTTCATGGACACACTTAACCACCTGTCAGAAAGCAAAATCCTCTCGTACTGTTTTCACGAACATGATGTGAGTTTGATTTGACCCTGTGGCCTGGCTTTTACCAGATCTGAATCCTATAGAACAGTTTGGAATGTAGTAGTTAAAAATGCAGGGACTGTAATTACAGTATTACGGTATTAAAAATGGTAGACTGCCCCAATATACAGAATTATCAGGGAAAGATTTAAAAAATTGTGGGACAGCACAGGGCTTCTAAGCAGCACATATTGATTGGTAACACAACTCAGTAGAACACCACCTCACTCATGTTAATGCATTCTCTTTGCTCATTCAGTTCCCACGTTCCCACACCAGAACTGGAATGCGGCTTTGAAAGTCCATTTGGGCTCACTTTTCCAGATGTTTTGGGAAGAATTATGTTTTTGCTCTAAAATGATTGACACAGCAACACACAGGTTATACATGCTCTGCAGATAACTGTGGTAAAACGTGGGGAGTTTATCCATGGTTCATTTCTTTGCCGAACCACAGGGAATGGGGGATTATTGTGCTCTGTGTGTATGGTGGAACCCACTGCACTGGTTTCCTACATAATAGATTATACTGTCTGCTCACAGACTCGAGCTCACACAGACTCGAGCTCACATAGAGCAGACCAGAGAACAGAACCCTTAGACTCGCTCGAATACACACCGTCAAACATTATGGGTAATATCATGGTCATCAAATTGCTCAAGGTCGTGTCCATTTATTGTACGATAAGTCGATATCATAATTATCACAACGGGCATGATCTTTGGAATACACTTTTAATGTGAAGAAGACCTGAATGACTCATCCACCAGATAACCTGGACACCTACTTCCACTCGTTTCCCGTTTCTCCTCCTGGTGTTTCCACAAACTGGCCTCTGAGCTTTCATCTCCCCTGTTAATAGATGCTTTGACTGTCTGCGAGGAGCCTTAAATTAGGCTAAGCAGCCTGTGGATCTGAGAGCTTTTAAGTTGTGGGACTGCATTCTTGACCAGGCTCTTAGCAAGACTGCCTGCCTGTGCAGCTCTGCTGTCTGCTCGTGTAAATTGGCAGCAAGTCTGAGAAACAGACCCTCAGCACAGTTCCCGTGGTGATTGCCCTGCCAAGGATTTTTCCCCTTGGCTCACTGTATCGGCTGTTTTCTTTACAGCATTGAATCATTCTTACTCACACCACAGATGCTGCGCTGGGGCATCCGAGTGCCCTCTCGTTTTTGGAGAGACTCAGCTGTTTTTTGCTTACTTAGTTGGTATGTACTGGAAAAGTGTGATGTGTAGCATTTCTCAATCTGTTAGTCTTGACAAAATCTGCTGATGTGTGAAACCCTTCAGCTTAATTGCACACACATGCTCGGTGTGTGTAATAAACTTTATGCTGTCGTTGGCCAAAAAAAAACAAAAAAAAAAAACAGTCCAAGCTTTAAAAAATATCTCTGAAGTTCAAGGCAAGCGTTGCTTCTATTTTTAATTTGAGAATTTGCATGAAATGAAAATGGACTTGCCAAGACACTTGACCTAATCTGTGGTTAGGGCTGGACAGTACAGGAAAAATAACATTGCCAAGTTATGTTCATTATTCTTGTACAAAATTAATTGAAATAGTCAGAACCTCTGCCTGACAATGTTGGCCGTATTGGTCATTTTATTTTTTATATTCAAAAAAATGTCATAAATAGTTCATGAAAAGTTTCCTTTGGTTATTTTAAAATCAGGATGTTCTATTTTATTGGAGAACGATGTCCCAGTACACATGAAACAGGCCGAGCATGTGTGTGCAATTACACACATCAGCAGATTTTGTCAAGACTAACAGATTGAAAAATGCTGTGTGTGTATGTATAATATATATGCATGCATACATACACACACACACACATTATATAATAATAATAATAATAATAGGGCTGCTAATGCTACTAGTCCACCTGGTAATTGATCCCATACAACACTAAAAGCTAGTTTTTAGGTTGGCTGCTCTCCAGGTTGGAGATTTTCTTAAACTGTGGCTGTTTCTCAGTTAATCAGCTGTTGTAGGACAGCAAAGTCTAGCATAATGTTCTGGTATCTGCTGATGACGGGCTGTTTCTTTGCTCAGTAATGTCAGATTTGATTGCATGACAGCAAAGAGCTCACATATAACCATTAAATTGTTATGCAGATAATCAGATTAGCTTTTAAGTCAGCATTTTCAGGAGAGTTCTGTTCTAACCTAAATAAAAGTTGTTGTTTTTTCTTTTTAAGTTCATTATGCAAAAGTACAAGAAATCTATTCATAATTTTAATTTTGTATTATTGTATAATTCTTAGTCTTTGATAAACTAATAAGACTGCCTTCTTTTACAGATTAATGTAAAGCTCCTTACACACACTAACACATTGAACTCCACTCACTCACTGCACAGCCTGCAGCTCCTTCTCCAGCTCCTTACACACACCAACACATTAAACTCCACCCACTCACTGCACAGCCTGCAGCTCCTTCTCCAGCTCCTTACACACACCAACACATTAAACTCCACCCACTCACTGCACAGCCTGCAGCTCCTTCACCAGCTCCTTACACACACCGACACATTAAACTCCACCCACTCTCTGCACAGCCTGCAGCTCCTTCACCAGCTCCTTACACACACCATCACATTAAACTCCACTCACTCACTGCACAGCCTGCAGCTCCTTTTTTATGTGTGTGTGTATATATATATATATATATATATATATATACACTAATGTATCAAGACCATAAGGTTCTAAGTTCACTAATTTGTTTACATGTTTGTGTTGGGAGCATCATGCTTTCTATATCTGCAATGTTCTTTGCAAAAATGATTGATTAAATATTGGCCGATATTCAAATCCGAATACTAATCCAGATCTAATTGTGCGATTTGATACTGAACAGCTCACCCTTGCAGAACACGCAGTGTAGTTATTAACTGATCGTTCTTATTGTTGTTCATTAGTGTGAGTCAATTAAGGATAAGTAATATGTACAGTAATTAGAATGTCCTGTACAAGCTGTGCATTAGGCTGCAGCATACATGTGAACTTGTGTTGAACTAAAGTTTAGTATTGTTTGTGTTTGTGTGTATAGACCCTGTCTTCGGCCGTGGTTCAGGTGTACGCTGCAGACAGGAACTCGTCCTGGACGAAGCGATGCTGTGGTGTAGCATGCCTAGTGAAAGACAACCCTCTCAGATCTTACTTCATCAGGGTATACGATATCAAAGTAAGTAGACCTCGGTTCAGTTCAGGACTTGTACATGATGAAGTTATCACGATTGTAGATAATCAATTTATTGAGAAAGTGGTTATTAATTTATCAGCTGTTAGCTTTGAATAGTAAAGGTTGTGTTTTAATAAAGACTAACAATGTTTTTTGTGAACGTAAGTGACCAAAACAATAAACCACAGAAGATATGAACTATAAAAGAGCAAGATCAAAATGATAAAGACCTTCATGACTGAAGCTTTTCGTGTTTTATTGAGTTTCTGCTGTGTTTACTGCTCACATGACAGTCATGCTGCGGTGCCAGATGAGGATTGTGACATGCAGTATAATTTGAAGATGGACACTGAACTCAGTGGCTATAGCAGTCCACAGAAAGCAATGTTCACCATCAAGTTCAGACAAAATTTTTTTTTTATTTACTCATTGTTAATAATTAATGTACACAAATTAACCTTTTTCTCCCCACTATCGAAGGCTTTTGAAGAACGAAATCTTAAACTATACCATCTAAGACTAGACTAGACTTGCCATTTAATTAGCAATGTCATGACCTGTCTCTGATTTCTGACTTGATGTGTGTAAATAATACCCATTTTTATCATTTTTACAGGAAGGCAAAAAGTTGTTTGAACAGGAGCTCTACAGTGACTTCGCAATCAAATACCCTAGGGCATATTTCTTGACATTTCCTGGAGATGTAAGTGCTCAGCCTTTGCCCTGTGCTCGGTCCTGAGTGGTGATGCTCTTTGCATTTAGAAAACACCAAAGTATGGTCGTCTGAAGGCCTCTAAAGTCTTTAGAAAGAACATGAAGCCTGATACAGTAGCCTGTACTTTAGAGCTAAATTATGCAGAGATATGATATATAAATTAAATCCTGAGCAGACTTTTATGACTGATATGATGTTGACCATGCTGATTTAGATGTTAAACACAAAGATTGTTTGATCCATCTCCCAATTTGTGTGAAGTGTGAGGAAGAGCTCATGAGCTGTGAAAAGGTGACTAGTTCAGATATGACTTTCATGATGTCGGTTTAGTGTCTTAAGAACACATTTACAATTTTACATGAAACATCCAATACATTCAGGTAATTGCTCTGCATTTATTTGGTTCACTTGAGTTCAAGTCGTCATGTCAAGCCATGTATTAGAAGGTCAGTCTGAAAATGTTGCCCATCACACTACAGTGTAATTTCAAACAAAATCTAAATATTGTCATGTTAAATTAACATGTTTTGGCCTTTTTTGACGAAAGATTATTCCTCTCCCTGTGAAGAATAATTTTTGTGGAACGGTTGAGTCTGAAAAGTATTATGTTCTTTGTTCGATGTTATTTATTAGACCCATAATATCAGTGAACATATCAATACACTTGAATATTACATTTCGCAGCACTGAATCGACTGTGATGCCTTCAGCTTGCAGACTGTTGCAGTTTCTGTATGTTTATATGCTTTTATTCTAAGCTTCCTGACTCACACATACAGACATGATGTCATATCATATAAGACCTACCCTGTCTACCCAGCATTGAGCGTCATTGAGTGCTATAGCTCTGAAAATTTGACCATATCTGGTTGTGACATTATGATATTACTCTTGTATTACTGTTATACAGGTATGGAGTGTGTGTGTGTTTGATCATTTGTTTGGCTCTAATCACAGACATGTCAGGTGGGCCTCAACTTTGCCAATGAAGAGGAAGCCAAGCGTTTCAGAGAGGTAGCCGGTGGCCTGTTAATGAGACGACAGAGGAAAACTGGTATGTGTGAATTTGACCTTGTTTGCCTTCTGTTCTGATTATTGCTGTGAAGAGTGTGCGCGTGTGTGTGCGCGTGTGTGTGCGCGTGTGTGTGCGCGTGTGTGTGCGCGTGTGCGTGCGTGCGCGCGTGTGTGCACTGTAAGCACCTTTTTGCTGTGCCTACCAAATGAGACCTTACAGCAAGCATATTCTCACTCTAACAGATGGAATGTCTGATTGATGTGATCTGATGAGGGTTGTAAGAGCTTGTAGAACCTAATTCCAAAAGAAGATTAACGACCTTTTATCTTATGATGAATTAGGGCTGCACAATATGGAAAAATGATTTTGCAGTATAAAACAATTGAATTGTCAATTATCATGAGATCAATAATGCACCTGGACCCAGTGGTGGAGTAAAAATTGGAGTAAACAATACTGAGCACATAAAACCTGACTTTAGACACAATGTATTTATTAAAAATATGTTTTTAATATAGTTTTAATATAGTTTTTAGCATTATCTTGATGCTGAATGATAGTAGTGATCTTATCATAAACCCAACCCTCTCTAACACACACACACACACACACACACACACACTCACACACACACACACAGTCTAATTAACTAAATATGGATTCAGCTGGAACTGTACCAAATACCAACTGTTTTTCATATTCATACCACTGTGTGCATGTAAACATGTCTAATCTTGCCGTCTCGTCTGCTGCTCACTGGAAAGTGATTTCTGTGTCTCACTCTCTACTGGAGACTCCTACTTCTTTGAAGTCTTTGGAACTTGCTGGGGGACCTACCAGCAGAGCCTGCTTCTGATTAACTTTGCTCTTGAAGCTTATTGTGCTTTAACCACTTCCTCAGTGTGTCTCTCTCTTTGCGCTTCTCCTGAAAAGGAAAAGGGCTGGTCCATCCATGCCCAGCCTCCTGAAAGGCTGCTTGTGATTTGCTCCTCAAACTTGTGTCTTTCCTACACACTAATATTAACCGCCTTACTATTTCAGTTCATCGTCATGTTCTGACCATCAAAAGCCTCATTTCCTGTCCTGCTAATTAATGGCGATACATACATATTACCACCTACACAGATCAGGCATAACGTTGTGACCACCACCTCGTTTCTACGCTCACTGTCCCATTCTATCAGCTCCTCATAGCGTATAGGACAACTGTAGTCCTTCTGTTTCTCTTTATACTTTGTTTATACCTTTCACCCTGATCTTCAATGATCAGGACCACCACAGAGCAGCTGTTATGTGGGTCATTCTCAGCACTGCAGTCACACTGACATGATGGTGGTGTGTTAGTGTGATCAGACACAGCAGTGCCGCTGGAGTGTTTAAACACTGTGTCCTGATACAGCTGATAAAATGGACAGTGAACGTAAAAACAAAGGGGCGGTCATAATGTTATGGCTGATCGGTGTATTTCGGTCATAGCAGAGTATTAACAGATATTTTAATTTTGTCTTCCAGAAAAAAGACGTGATCCACCAAATGGTAGGTTCCATTTTCCTTGATGAATTGACCAGAAAGAACTGGTGGACTGATGCAGATTCATCCAGTTTCATTTACAAACTCTCCCAGATGTTCTTCTTTGAAGTGCTGTAGTGCAAGTTATTCCTGTTTGTGGAAGCAATCTGACCACCATGTGTAACCCACATGATGTAGCCTCGTAGTAACCGTGCTGTGAGTTCTGACATTACAGTGCGTAACAGTGGTCGCCAGGTGTAGCGTTGGTGTTCATCGTCCTGTTCCTGAATGGATGCTCAGAGGAAATGTGATGTGTGGAGCCACCACCCCCTCCTCAGTGGGGGGCATTTCCTGACACAACCTCCTGCTGTCACATCCTTGTCCCTGTTGGATGTGGTCTGGAAGAGCATTCGTGGCTCTCTGGCCATAAATATTAGGTCCCAGGGTTAATCACTGTAAGAGGATTTTGGCTCTCTCAGCTGTTAATGTCCTGTCCCCCTCCCCACCCGTCCCCCACCCCCCCCACTACTGTGTTTTGCCTGTGCTTTAATTATAGGGGAAACGGAGGGAGTGAGACCTGGATAGTTACCAGTTTGCCGGTTGCAGTGGCATTTTGGGCTGTTTTATAGTCTATTTACCACATTTCTGTGTGAAATCAGCTACCCAGTGTTTGGATTGCTTCACATAACGGTGTAGGTTTGCCTATAAAAGGTATTAATTTTAGGAATATTTATTAACACTATTTGAACTATCTGAACAGTGGTCAGAGTTTCTGGTGCTGCTTAATTTGGTCAAGTATTGCCTTTACTCTGTAGACCTCTATGCTAATTTAATGGGGTGTTTTCATAGTTTGATGAACTTTTACTCACCAAAAAATTAGAAAAGTATTTAAAGGAGACAGTCACACATGCAAAATATTGTTATTTTCAGAATTTACAAATTTGTATGAACTTGACCGTGTTTTTGTGCTTACAAGTGCTTAAAAACCCCAAATCCTGTTGGACTGATAGTCCAGAGTGTTTTTGAACTGAATTGCAATAATTGGGATGAGTAATTTATAATGATTAGATTGACATGGATATTTACCCAAGTTCTTCAAAATACTTGACAGTAGTCCAGATAAAATAAAATAAAATATATATTTTTTCATTATCATGTATGTATCAGCATTATCCTTTCTCAGAACTTTTATTTTGAATTGTGAGCACTGTGTAAAAAAGGGCCTCCCTTCTCATTTTCATTTACAACCCAATATCTGGGTCAGTGGTGTCATTAGCTCCTCCTCCTCTTGCTGATCAGTCAGAGACTGTATGCAGGTTGAGCATGTCCACACGGACAGAGCAGTAAACATGCACTGGAAACTCTTATGGTTCTATATAGCAACAGAAAGACTTAAAAAAAAAATCTACCCAGTGTCTAGCTCATGGCAGAGCCATTTTGGATCTCTAAAGAAGGGTGTTTTATGTATTTATTCTATTTTATTTATGCAGGATATTTACATGGGTATGATTGCATTATTATGCTATCATATCACCATAAAGACTTTTAAATTGACAATATAATTGTTTATTAATTTAAATTATGGTTATTGTGACAGGCCAATTTGTACTTTATTTTTAAGACCATTAAAAATATATTTTTGAGCTTCAGATCATTCCCTTCTTCCATGACTCATCTGCAGTTCAGCTTCAGCTCACGGTCAGATAAGGAAAGTTGAAGTTGTAAAACAGTTTAAACAGTTCTTCACAGCATTGTTTCTGTATAAGGACTTTGCACTTTCAGTTGCCATTAGATGTTAACGTGTTAAGGGTCTTTGGCTGAAGGCTTCTTTCATACGTATCCAGTGGTCTGTGTGTGTGTATGTGTGGAAACCGATGTGTTTGTAGACTCATTATTCGTACATCATTCGCCTCCACCGGAACTGTGGGCCGTCATGGTCAGAGGTGTGATTTGTTCTGTGCCATCTCAAATTGTTTTTGATGAGTGAAGAAACATGATGTCGGTATTTACTAAAAAATACGGACATTAACCACCAAATGGGAAGATTTGGAAATTAGGAATTTACTGAAGTAATGTGTTATTTTGGGTAAAGCTCAATGGAATTGGCAGTTGGGAATCAGTCTGTTTAAAAAAAGCAACCGAACTCCCAAATATTTGAGTGATGTTTGGCTTTCAGAACTTTATTCCGTCTAGACTGAGATAGTATCTTTGCCGTAGACTCTCATTATGTTGAGAAGAAACTGAGATTTGCTGTGGATTACATCTGGCTGAACAGTTACGTAAAGCCATGGCTTCGCGTAATTTGCTGGGATTAAGAGAGACAAGACCTCACAGCTGGGTGGTGGCTTCCAGCTGCTGGAGGGGGTGGAGTCAAACAGCAACACTCTGACCTAAAGCATCACTCTGTGTGGACCACTGCAGAGGACGCAGCCTCCCAGCGAGAGTTTCGTACCTCTGTCACGGCCACCTGCAGAGGCAGAAGGCAACAATCTGGCAGAGGACTGTGCTCTGCAGAGAGCCAATGAAATGATGTTCTGCACCACCTTTCTGTCTGCTCCCTCTGAAGATCTTCTGGATGGGGGGTCAGACTTGGGCAGCTGCCTCACGCTCTTGCACTGCCTGGTGCTCCCACAAGACGAACTTTGTGCTTCTCTGTCAGAGCCTGCTGCCCGCCTCTCCCTGAGCCCCAGCGAGCACTCTTGCGGGGTCATGGGTAAAGTGCTGCTGAATGCCAGTTTGGGGGCCTTGGATGTCGGTGGGCCGGGAATGGGTGGTAGTGATTCTAAAGTGCTAACTGGTTCTCTAGAGCAGGAGGCCAAAGGTAGGTCACTCAGGGATGGGGTTTTGCAAGGACTTTGTACTTCAGTGGAACCAATCAAATGGATGTTTGTTACTGAAGGGGGTGGCCATTTAAGAGTCATAGGGTCAACACTCTGTTCTTGTTTACAGGACCCTCTTTACCAATGGCGACAGTGGACATCAAGAACCCAGAGATCAACAATATTCGCTATAACAACAACACACAAGTCAACAGCAACCTGCACAGCAACTTCAAGAAAGACAAAGGCAAAGGCAAGAACAAGAAGAAGAAAATATCCAAAGCTGAGATTGGCACACCTAGCAATTTCCGGTGGGTCCCTTTGTTTAGTCCGGTGTTCATTTGGTAGAAATGGCCAGAAGTGCCCAAAGAATTTTGTTGTCATATTCTTTTTGAAAGATTTCCTAATCTGTCTGTTTGGTCCTGACTGGGAGCCCACAAGCCTTATTGTTATGGAGATGTTCTGACCGTAGTCACCTGCCCATAATGATTTAGCCCATGTCACCATCACCCAGGTCTTCACACCTCCCCATTTCTCCCCATTTCAGTCGACTGTGAGAACCCAGAACAAAAATGCATCATCAGAAAATACTTAAAGGTTAGCAATAACAATAAATGATTTAAAATATAGACTGATGTGGGCAATGACTGAGCTACACATACAAAAGCAGAGGTTCCTAATGGTGTCCTGTGATGATCCATCTCATGTAGCTTGAATGTTCTCACTCAGTTCTGCAGATGGTATGGTAGGGGTGGAGTGTTGATAGAGCGTCCAACAGCATCTCACACATTTTCAATCAGGGATAGTTCTGGACATGACACCGACCACGTCTTCAAGACGGGATCTTGAGACGGCAGTAGTATGTGGACGAGCGTCGTCCTGTTGTTCAGAAACGGTAGAACCACTGGTTGCAGGACCTCATTAGCATAATGTTGGGCTCTCACAGTGCCTGTAGACCAGTGGTGGTCTGGCGTTATACAAAGTCACACCCCACACCATGACCCCAGGCCTTCTGGATGTGTGATGGCACATTGTTGATCTTGACTCTGACCACTGTGCCGCCGCTTACAGATTCATTGGTCATCTCCACAAAGACAAAAGCAGGTTTGGTTTAAAAGCAGAAGTTCTGGTTTATTCACTCACCATCAATAAAATAATCAAATGTTATTGACTTAATTTATAATGTTATATATTATTATTATATATTAGGTTATAATGTTTTGGCTCTTCTTTGTAAATGCATTAAATGCCTCCAAGTCATAGAGATGAATGTGTTCAGCACTTTGATTCCTGGATGATAATCTGATTTACAACGCCTCCTAATCCCAAGTAATATCATACAAGTGCCCACTCCACGTAATCTGGAGCGTGTGCTTCAGGAATCGGGTTAAAATACTATATATGGCTTCTGCAGCACAGTGTATGTTGCTTGATGAAGATTTGACCTTAATCTCAACCTCAGCCTGATCACATATGCTGTTTTCCCTTTTAGGCATATTGGGCATGTAGGCTGGGATCCAAACACAGGATTTGATGTGAGTATTTCTGCAACAATGTAAATGCTCTGATGCCTATAATGCATAGCAGCAGTATATCAGGCTGAAACCCGTGTGCCATCTGTGAGGCTGCCGATGCCTGGATCCTTCATGTGCCATCGCATTTGGTTACTTGACAATGATTCGGGAGAGATTTTAGTGGAAGTCGTATCCTATATTACACAATGAGATTTGTGGAAGTAAAAATGACAGATCATCATAATCCAAACAGTCCTACTTTGAAAAAAAGGATCAAGTATAGTTCATTGAGTCACTCTGAGGAATTTTGCTTACGTCAGATATGCAGGGATGAATTTTGTATATTTTTATTTTTTACAATCCTGAGCAGATTATTTAAAGGAGATTTATTTAATTTGTACTCTTGGATTTCTACACTGTGTGCTTTCAGTGCCTGGATTAGTGCCAGGGACACAAGGGATCAACACAGGAATGGTTCTCATAGTTGTATGTCAGCCGGTTTTTACATACTGCCATGTTTTGCATACACCAGGATCTGTGTGATTATTCATAAACGACATCTGTGTATAATTGTGTGCCCATTATTTACGTTAATACTGTTTAGTGGTGTATGACCAGATGTACACTATGCAGATGACCCTTCTAAGTGAGCAGGTGTCCACTAACTTTTATATAGAGATTTTCATAAACTTGCCTACATCTGCTTAGAGAATGTTTTAGTTACTCTACATCTTTCTTTCTAGAACCCAGTTTATTTTGCAACGCATCACCGTGTGTTTCTAGCATCATTGCTTTATATTACCTCGTGTGTAATATCGCCTTGTCTGAAGGCCTAGGCCCTCCACAAGATGGCAATACAGAAACAGCAGAATACAGAAACATACTGTGATTAAACTCACAGCATTTTTCCCGTTAACACCTCCACTGCAATTTCCCCAACAATGTACCCAAAACTCTCGAAAATCGAAAAATAAGAAGATGAACAACTCAAAGGATAAAGACATAAACCCCCACTGAGCCAAAGGGCGACAGTGCAGGAAAAACTAGCTCAAAGCTGGAGGAAGAAATCTTGGGAGGAACCTGGTTCCCGAGGGGGGACCGCCTTCCTCCTCTGATCAAACTACTCACGTTATTGATGAGGGGACACCAAACCACAACCCATCTGCTGTAATGATCAGGTGTACTGCCATAACACTGATGGTAACAGTGTCATTTAATTAGGGTCTATGTACATACTCTATGATGTCAGGTAGCAAGTCCAGTAGCCAAAAGGTGAACCGTCAGTGTGATTGGGAATGGTAGGAGAGCTCGAGGTCCATCTCAGGTATATAATAAATTTGTGAACCCCCAAGTCCTCAAAGTAGAACCAAATCAAACAAATGAGACAAAATATTACACAAAATAGAAAAATGATCCAATATTACATATCTGTGAGAGCAAACATACGGGAACCTTCAGGAGGAGCAGAGCATTTGAGGGTCAGGTGTTTTCAATCTCACAGCTTTTACATAATTGATGATGATTTGATTTGGTTTCTTGTGTATTTGTAGCTTAATAACCTGGACCCCGAGCTGAAGAACCTGTTTGACTTGTGTGGCATTTCCGAGGCCCAGCTAAAGGATAAGGAGACATCAAAGGTCATTTATGACTTCATTGAGAAGAAAGGAGGAGTAGAAGCTGTGAAAGATGAGCTCCGAAGACAAGGTAAGAGTTTTTGTTGGTTTGAGTGTCCATGTAGGAGACTAAGAAAGTAGGTTGTAGGTTGTATTTTATTGTATTTTGCTGTGACAGTAGAAGCAATGTGTTTCCTCACAACAGTACTAATGTTCTGCAGAAAGTTGATTGATTTTGCTTTGCCGCATTTTTGGCATTCTTGGCCTTCCAGCTGTGGTCTTTAAACTTTATGTAAACTGTATGTAGATTCTTGAATTGGTCATTAATGTGGGGTCGCCTTTGAGGTCCTCGGCTCCTCAGCATGTTAAGCATTAACAGATCTGATCCGTTTTACAGATTCTCTGGATGATCGAGCTTCACTCTAACAGCTTACATGTAGGAGCAGGTGATTCTGCTGTGTGCTTGAATAGAGTTATAATAAGGCCTTTTCTCTCACAGTGAGGTTCTCTATTGAATGCCAGAGCAACGGGTGTTCCTCTTTGGCGCAAATTCGATCTCTTTTGTGATATGTGACCCTGATGTGTCATTTGTGTGGCAGTGTGAATAACAGCACCGAATCTGACATTTTCATATATATCCATTGTGGATTTGTAGCAGTCCGAACAGCAAGATCGGAATTCGTATTACAGCAACCTGACTCAGCATTGCTCATAAATTCACACAGAGAAATGAAACAGAATTACTTTGTTAATATACTTTATTAACGACAGGGACGGAGGTGATCAGTGATGAGGTAACAGGCAGCGACCACTCTGTGTTTCTAATGAAATGGCCAACAGCTTAAAAGCAACGTTGGAATAACGCAAACTAAAAAAGTGGCCTGAATAATGAGGCCTTTTTCTCAGTGATGAGCCCATTTTTCACCCTGTCCTGAGAGTTTGGGAGCATGAACTGTTTATATGAATGTCTGATGTAGGTTACATTAAATAGGCTGTGTGACCAGACTAAACAAGATCAGAATCGGAAAGAAAATCAGAATTGGGCCACTTTTCCTGCTGTGTCAACATAGCCTTTGGGTCATAGTGCTGCTTATCAGCATGGGCATGCATTTGCTGTTTCCATAGATCTTATAATATAGACTAATCATGATGCGTCTTATACTTTGTTTTATTGGCCAAATAAGACATCACCTACTTGTCTTGGCTGCTACTCCCACACAGTCCTTTTCTCGCATGTAAATTTATGCAGATTTATGTCTTTCTCACCATGTCTGGAACCGATGGTTAACTAAACTGCATCAAATTTTTAAGCAGTCAGCTAAATTTAGTGCTGGAGAGATGCATGAAATTAGGTTGCCAAGTAAGAGCCATGATGCAATGGTTGCTTCTGTAGTTTGTTTGGAGCTTTGTAATTTGATGAGTTACAAACTGATGCAGTGAATCAAACCCCTCCAGCTCTGTCTCATGGAGCTTTTGGAGAAGTTTTATATTTTTAAAATGTTACATTTAAATATTCACCAAGTATGGTGTACAGGTTTAGTGCATTAAAAATAGTGTTTATCATCTTCTATAAATGCTTATGTAAGATTCCCCCTGCCCCCTGGTGGTCATCTTGTGATTGTGGGTTTATCCAGTGATGCCACAGCCATCTGTAGCTGAGAGAATAATTTACCCTGTACTCTCTGGATTGGTGCGATGTCTTTCCATATTCCGTCTTCACTCAGCAGAGTGCTAGTCAGTGCATGTCTCCAAGTTAATATATTTATCCCCCAGGATTATTATTATTATTATTATTATTATTATTATTATTATTTTATTATATTATATTTTTAGTCCTAAATTGGAAGTGCAAATTAACCAAGCCAAATAGACCTCTCCCTCTATCACATACTACTGACACGAGGAGGATGAAGACAAGCACATGCCTCCTCTGACATATGTGAAGTCAGCCACCACCTCTTTTCAAGCAGTAGCTAACAGATGCCTGTTCTGGACAGTATCGCACTGGGTGTGACGTGAGGAGAGGGCACCATCTATCCACCCAGAGAGAGTATGAGCAATGTTCTCAGACTCCAGCTGATGATGATGATGATGATGATGAGATGATGGCAAGCAGCATGATTCAAACCAGCAATCATCAGCTTGCTCGGGGATTATAGAATGGTTAATTTATATTGTGATGGTAGCAATTGGCTGGCAGTTGGCCATTTGCATAACTCCAAGTGAGGTACATGTTAGTGTATATCCTCCTAGTCCAGGGGTCAGCAACATGCAGCTTTTTTATCGCCCTTTTGCAGCATACCTTTCAACAAAAAGAGCCAATCAGCTGCAGCTGCCAGAACAAATCACATTTTACTGCATTATTGAGCAGAATGATACAAATTATTTACCAGATTTTATCATTGATTTAAAACACGCTGTTGAAACAGGAATTTGAGCTCCAGTATCTTTGTCTCCATTTAAAAAGATTGGAGCTTGGGCCTCATTATTGTCAGGTGTTGCTACGTGAACATCAGTCTTCACACCAATCTTCATTTGCTCTGAATGTGATGTGGTGATTGCTTAAGACAGACGAAGTAATAAGCAATAAATACATTTGAAGATGTCGCCACTGAGGCTCAACAGAAGACTGACAGAACAAACAGATTAAGTTTAGATTATGAAGTTATTAAGTGTATCTTGTTGTTGTTTTCTTCCTCTAGCCCCTCCTCCTCCTCCTCCCCCCTCCAGAGGTGGCCCACCTCCTCCACCACCTCATAGCTCAGGGCCCCCTCCTCCGCCCCCTTCTCGAGGTAGAGGAGCACCACCTCCACCTCCTCCCTCTAGAGCTCCCTCCTCTGCACCTCCTCCTCCTCCACCTCCGTCTTCAAGACCAGGAATGGGTGCACCACCACCTCCTCCCCCGAACAGAGGACATATGCCACCCCCTCCTCCACCTACACCTGCCTCCATGGCCCCACAGGCACCACCTCCTCCACCTCCTCAGTTCTCTGCAGGAGGAGCGCCTCCACCTCCTCCTCCGCCTCCACCACCAGGACCCCCTCCACCTGCACCTCCACCTCCACCTCTCCCAGGTGTGGATTCAGGAGAGACTGCGGTGGGTGGCAAGTCTGCTCTGCTTGAGCAGATCCGAGGGGGGACACCACTGAAGAAAGTGGAGCAAGAGAACAAACCACCAGTAAACAGTGGTGGAAGAGACGCACTCTTGGACCAAATACGACAGGGCATCCAGCTCAAAACAGTGAGTGCATCTTTGAAATGGTTCTGTCTGTGTCTGAATAGTTCACTTGTTGATTAATAGATGGTCTTGGGAAAGGTAAACAGTGTATAGTCAATAATAATAACAATAATAATAATAACAATAATAATCGTTTCATACGTCAATGCAGCTGAAAATCATAACATGCTTCAGAAGCTAAAAAAGTAATAGAAATAAGAACATAAGGTAAGACACACAGGATACAACTAGAAAATAGTTAAAGGCAAAGTAAATTAAGTAGAAAATAAACATGAATATGAAATTTTATCAATTTAATGAACAATCAGAGCAACATGAAAATACAATTAAGATTAACAATATATAAAAGGTTATGGATATAAAATGATACACGATAACATGGGGCGCTGCAGGTCCCTAAAGATCCACAGAGAACACACACTGCGTTCCTGGTTACCACTCAGCAGGGTCACATGACCAGTAAATAAGAACTAAAAGGCAGATAGAAGTCAAAACTTGTGCAGCATAGGGTAGTGGTATTAACCATGTGACTGAACCTTCGGAAACATTCTGATCAGCCTGACAGAATGGACAGCTGTGTGAACTGATAACAAAATAAAAGTCCATTAATACCATGAGAAATTGTAAAAATATAGAATGATCAACTGATCTTCATTTTTATATCAGCTCCTCTGGTCATACAGGAGCTCTTTGTGGTTCTATAATTCTAGACTGTAGTTCATCTGTTTCTCTGCAGACTTTATTCTCCTCCTTTCACCCTGATCTTCAATGATCAGGACCCCACAGGACCACCACAGAGCAGATATTATGTGGGTGGTGGGTCATTCTCAGCACTGCAGTCACACTGACATGGTGGTGGTGTGTTAGTCTGTGTGTTGCGCTGGTAAGAGTGGATCAGACACAGCAGTGCTGCTGGAGTGTTTAAAACCCACAGTGTCACTGAGAACAGTTGGACTGAGAACAATCTAGCTTGCCATTGTATTGTAATTCAATTTAAAAAAGGTTATATTATCTTTTCAATTAACTTATAATTTTCATAATTATCATGTTTTATTGTGTCTGACTTTGTTTTTTTGGTGTTTTTGTTTTTTGTAGGTTTCAGATGCAGCTGACCCACCCCCACCCTCTCCGGCACCCTCAGCTGGAATTGTTGGAGCTTTGATGGAGGTGATGCAAAAGAGAAGCAAAGCAATCCATTCTTCAGGTGTGTAACATGTAAATTCTCGTCATTTTAAAGGGAGTAGTCACATACACAGACTCACAGACTTTGTGCAAACCAACTATTTACACTATTATTAACTCTATTGAATATACAGAAGCAATTTGTAGTTTTATAATTCTATAATTGGATCCCACAGAACCATGACAGAGCAGGTATTATGTGGATGGTGGGTCATTCTCAGGAACTGACATGGTGGTGGTGTGTTAGTGTGTGTTGCGCTGGTACGAGTGGATCAGACACAGCAGTGCTGCTGGAGCGTTTAATATCTAACAAAGATCTCAGACCTTGACTTGCCGATTAAACTCGTTATTCGTTTAATCATTGTGGTCATAATGTTTTGGCTTATTAACCACAGCATTGGTGTGTGTTACATTACAAACCCTTCATGCGTCTCTAATCTTCTTATTCCTCTGCAGATGAAGATGAGGATGATGATGATGTTGAGGACTTTGAGGAAGATGATGAATGGGATGACTAATGACACTACCCCGCAAACCCCCCAAGCTCCAATTAAGACACTAAAATAGACCCTGTCTCTCTAAATCCTACTCAGATTCTAATGTAAAGGTTCAGCTGATTTGCTGTATGTTTTGTTGCCTTTCAGCTTTTTTTATTAATCTGTGCAATACCTCATTTCATCTGGTTTGTCTTTTTTTTTTTCTCTGTAAAGTTTTTATTCTTGTTTTCTTGTTGAATTCATGTGCAATTTTACATCAAGTTTTCTTGATTTGTAGAGTTGAATGTTTTTGTTTTCATCATTCATAGAAGGGAGGATCAAGGAACAAAACTACAGACATTGGTAATGTTGATGCTTGTTATTGAAAGCGAGAACACTATTTTCATACCTTACTCTTCTGTATCATACATTTTCTAATTGAAATTCTAGTTTAGCCACAGTTATTTTCTTAAAAAGAATCAGCTGGAATATTTTTGCCCCATGGCTGATTTGTAAATTTAGAGTTGAAGTCTGTTATATTTTTGCACAAACTGAAAGAGATGAAAAAATCTACTAGATGAACACAACAAGTGTCAAAAAGGAAAATTAAAAGCTTAGGATTCTGTACAACGTAAGATACTGACAGTACTACAGATGTTGTCAGATCCAGATGATTGTTGCAGGTGGATTTTATTTCAGGTGTTCAGTGAACGGATCGTTTATTTTAATCACGTCGATGTTCATGTATATGGAAAACACAGAACAGGTTCAGACGTTCTTACAGTTTGAAGCCTTCATTTATTCTACTAAGACGTGCTGTTGGTGATGCTTTACTAACTCTTTATACACATGCCAAACACGGCATGGTTCTAATGACTGCAGGTTCAATGCACTGGCAAGACCACAAAACATTTAGCTGTAGAAATATTCTGTTTTTAATAAGATGATAATAATCCTTTTAACTTTTTTTCCATCTGGGGACTAGATTTGCATCAAAACATCGCTAAACATTGGGAATCCTGTTGGAACAAGATTAAATAAAATTGTACACTCCAATAAATGTTATTTCTAGAATCTGGGTGCGTGTAGTAATTTGCATTGTTTCGCATCAGAAGCGCTTCATATAGACCAATTTTCCAAACCAGTATCTTTAAAATATTTCTATGGTTGTATGTAAATGTTTACAGAATGAATTGCGTGCCTCACTGCCTCAGAGAGGATTCTGACACTGAAAAGAGCTGTTAGTCATACACACTAACGATAATATAATTACACCCATCTGTCTTGTCTAGAGCTGAGAATGTCTTCTACAATTGATTCTTTCTAAATACTTTTATTTATTTATTTATTTATTTTGACCAACGCTGCTTTGCTGCAGTCACACTAGACTACAATTAAACAAAATTACAATAACTAGCAAGCTGATTGGCTTTTTTGTTGAAGGGTGTCTAGGCAGTAAAGTAGAGTTAAGAAGGATTATTAGTGAAATTACAGTAGGCTGTTGCTAAGCTCCAATTACAGCAACTGTGGAATCACTCTGTAATTTGCATTTCTAAAACAACAGCACCTGCTTCAGATTAAATCTGCTCATTCAACACGAATCATGACTCCAACACGAGAGATGTCAGTTTAAAGAAAGGAGAAAATTATAAACATCTTCAAGAAGGTAAATCATCACAAGATGTTTCCAGTCAAAATGGGAAGATAACCAGTAGATCAAGGAAAATGTCAGAGTTGAGATGAAAATGAAGGCCTGATAAAAACAAAGTAACAGTGGATGAAGTCATGGACTGTGGATGACTGGATGAAGGTCATCTTCACTGAGGAATCGTGAATCTGCAATGGGAAGGTGATGAGGCTGGAACTGTAGTTTGCTGCTGGTACAATGAAATTTATGATGAGTCTGAAGAAAACCTGTACATTTCCACAGTCATTGATCTGAGGCTGCAGGTTAGGTGAAGCATGGGGGAGATGACTGTCATTACAATAAATCTCCAATAAATGCATTGAAGCATCTGGCCAAAGGTCAAAGGACGTGAAAATGTTCCTTCAAGAAAGACAAAATGTCTTAGTTCGGGGCCTGCTAACCTTAGTCCAGATCTCCGTCCAGTTGAAAATCTCTGGTAGAAATTGAAGAAAATGGTCAATGATGAGGCTCCAACCTGCAGAGCTGATCTGGGAACAGCAATAAGAGACAGTTGGAGACGGATTGATGAAGAGTGTTTGGCATTAGTTCAGTCCAGGCTGTTATTAAAGCCAGAGGTGCAGCAACAAACTAATGGTTGAGTGTTATTCTCACGATACCATAATATTTTCCTCAGATTTGAGTGATTCCAGATTTTGACATTTGGACTGTAGATAGGCCTGGACATGTTTATTCATTTGTTTTTTAATTCAAAGTTTACCAGAGGGTGATTTATTATTAGTATTATTCAACCCCTCAAACTAACAGGATTCTGGCTTGTCTAAAAGGACAAGGTTGACCCAAGTGTAGATCATTGCACTGAATGAGCTTCGTAATGATTATACTTTATTGAGATGCACTAGTACAGTACTGTCTAAAGGATTTTGTCCCCCTGCATAAATGAGAATGAAAATCTCCTTATCTGAGCAGTGAGAGTTTATTTCTTCAGTGAAACACTGATGATGGAATTGAACACATCCAGGCACTGGACAGGGGCACCCAGGAGAAATCTGGAACAAGCTTTGTTCTTCAGACCAGCTCACAGGATCTCAGATGCTTTCTTTAGAATGAGACATTGCTGTATTTCCGTTTAGCTGCATCTGTTCTAACAGGGTCTGGAGTTTCTACACTGATCAATCTTATGGAGTTTCAACCCTGGGATTAAGGGTCTAAAACCTTTGCACTGCGCTGTGTATACATATCAGAACAGCTCTATAGCTTGTATTTCATCATTTATTTGTAGACATTTCCACATTTTATGTTACAGCCTTATTTCAAAATGGATTCTATTAATTTCCCCCTCAAAATTCTACACACAATGAAACCCCACAATGAAGAAGTGAGAAAAGTTTTGAAATCTTTGCAAATTTATAAAAAATATAAACACAAAACTAGAACATGTACATAAATATTCACAGCCAAAAGGCACCTAAAGCACCTCAGATCTTGAGAAAAAAAGAGCACTCTGGATGTCAGATTGGACGAAGGTTTATCTTCCAACAGGACAACGACCCTAAGCAGACAGCCATGATAACAAAGGAGTGGCTTCGGGACATCTCTCTGAATATCCTTGAGTGACCGATCCAGAGCCCAGACTTGAACATCTCTGGAGATATCTAAAAATGGCTGTGCACCAAGGCTCCCCATCCGACTGATGGACTTCGAAAGGTTCTGCAAAGAAGAATGGGAGAAACGTCCCCAAAACAGGTGCTGAGTTTGTAGCATCAAACCCAAAATGACTTGAGGCTGTAATTGTTGCCAATAGAGCTTCAACAAAGTATTGAGTAAAGGCTGTGAATATTTATGTACAAAGATTTCAAACAACCATTCTCACTTTGTCGTCTTGAGGTATTGTGGGCAGAAGTTTGCGTGAAAAAAAACGAATGTAATCCATTTTGAAATAAGGTTGTAACATTACAAAATATCCAATACAAAATACTTTCCAGATGCACTTCATCCTTGTCAATATAATCTTATCAAATATATCAACAATGTGTTTGTATTTTCAGCTCAAAAACACTAAATTTCCAACAGGATTGGAAGATGTTTCTAGTTTTTATGCAAAACAGCACAAAAAATTGTGGGTGTAATTTTTTGTTCAAAACATGGTCAAATTCATACAAATATTTGAATTCAGTTAATATTTACATCATAAAAGAAGACATATTTGAGTAGTCTATGATCTCCTTAAAACAAAAATGCGCGACTGTCTCCTATAAATAATTTAATGAATAAGAAAAACATCAAACTACAAATATATCCCAAAAATTGGTCAAGGATCTAAAGGGTAAATGCAATATATGACATTTTATTAAAGCATTTGAATAGTAAGAGACTGGAACAGGCTGATGAGGTCACACATGTCACACATTCACAGACTGCATCCCTGATGTTTAGTATGTGAAGAATAAAGCACTGTAGGAAATTTCTTTTAACCATATCTACTTAAAAGGGTCTGTGACACGTCACCATCAGCTCTTATGGGTCTAAGAAGGCTTTGACATTTCTCAGGGCCTATTCTTTAAAGCCCTTGTTTTCAAGGAGCTTCCTCTTCATTGTAAGATCAGAATCTGTACAGCAGCTTTTCGCTTTCCTGGAACTCAACTTTCAAGAATACGGGAATGGCTTCCCGGCTTCCATTTCCTCGATTTCCTCCAATCAAGCATTAGGGCAAAGTTCCTGGTGTTCTTGGCCTTTAGACACATCCCTGAACACTGCAAGACCAGTCATTTGACTGGTCATTATGGAACCAGGAAGTGGTGACTTCATTTCTATTTGGTTTGTGCTGTATGTTGTGTCTCATTTTGTTTCCTTGAGTGAATTTTCTATCTATCAGCTCCTCTGACCACACAGGAGAACACTGTAGTTCTGTAATTCCAGACTGTAGTTCATCTGTTTCTCTGCAGACTTTATTCTCAGAGCAGATATTATGTGGGTGGTGGGTTATTCTCAGCACTGCAGTCACACTGACATGGTGGTGGTGTGTTAGTGTGTGTTGCTGGTACGAGTGGATCAGACACAGCAGTGCTGCTGGAGTGTTTAAACACTGTGTCCACTCACTGCCCACTCTATTAGACACTCCTACCGAGTATCTCCACCTTGTAGATGTAAAGTCAGAGACAGAAGCTCATCTGTTTCTGCAGTTTGTGTTGGTCATCCCCTAGTCCTTCATCAGAGCTCACAGGATGCTGGACCACAGGACGGTGTCAGCTGGATATGTCTGGTTGGTGGACTGTTCTCAGTCCAGCGGTGACACTGAGGGGTTTAAACACTCCAGCAGCACTGCTGTGTCTGATCCACTCATACCAATCCCACAGTCACCAATGTTTGTTTGTTTGGAGAAAAACAAAGTTTCAATTCCTGAAAAAGCTCATGGGCAGATTTACTGTATTATTTATTTTGAGTGAAATCTTTTATCATATGATGTAAGAGTGGGACTTTTCCTGTAGGGAGACTTATTTGACTGACATACTGGACAGGATGTGTTTGTTTACTTCAGTTGTTGAAACCAGTTGTTTTCTTTGATTTTCTCAAACACTAGCAGTGTTTCTCATCCCTGGTCCTGGAGGCACCCCTACCCTTCAAGTTTTAGAGCTTTCCCTGCTTCCAACACACCTTATTCAACCAATTAATCATCAGCCAATTAACAAGCCCTTCAGAGTTGCAGGGGGTGTGTTAACCTGATGGACCCAAGCCAAATTTGTGGGTTGAGTTTCTTGTAATGATTAGATTACTTGGTCATTTTTTAATTTATGCATGTATCAATATGATCCCTTTTCAGGACTTTTATTCTGAAATTTGAATACTGTGTGAGCAAACAAAAGAGTAAATTTCCTCGATAATCTGTTAGGTCTGCCCCCTCTCTCTGATCAGTCAGAGAGCATTGAGCATCAGCCCCGCCCCTCTCTCTGATCAGTCAGAGTCTGTATGCAGGTTGAGCATCATCCTTTGGTATTTAAACTGGGATTTAATTCAGTTGGAAACCAGTGAATTTTAGCTGTTTTCTGAGCTGAATTATTGACTGATATGATGTTACACATCAAAGCCACCAACTCTTGGTTCTAAGAGTTAATGCAAAACAGGTAGCGTAGGGGTGCCTCCAGGTCCTGGCCTGAAAGTCCAGGTCTTTAAGAAAGAGCTTAATTTTACAACCACTCACCTCTTTCAGAACCAGTCAGACAACTTTTGTTTTCCTCATATTCTCTGACTGATGAGCATTCATTTGTGACCAGAGAAGGTCTGATGAAACTAAATCTGCTTCTCCTTGACGTATTAACAATGTCCTTGTAAGCTTGTTTAACAGAGGCAGAAAGACTTCACCCACTTCACTGAGACAGGTATCCTTCGGTCCCAGGAAAGGAGCATAACTCAATGCTGCAGTTACTGCTGTTGCTGCTAAAAACATTTCCCATTGCCATGAACAGCTGTGAAGTGGATTTAGAACCAAGCAACCTTTCCAAGGCACACAATCACACAGGGAGCAGATTAGAAGTTACTCTGATATATAACTAACACTCTCCCCTTTCCACAAAGTCATTTGGACGATGGTTTTGGCCAGGGTAGGATAGTCTGTTCACTGTTTTCTAAACTATTTCTCAACCCTGGTCCTGGAGACACCCCTACCCTGCATATTTCAGCACTTTCCCAATATTAACAAGCTCTTCAGCGTTGCAAGGGGAGTATTAAAGATAAAAGATGCAGGGCAGGGGTGCCTCCAGGCCCCGGTTGATAAACACTGTTCTAAACAACATTCCTGTTTAGTTCTGTCCTGTAGCTTGTGAGCAAATCTCAACTCAAATGGGTCTGAAGGCAGAACAAATGCAATTGGTTCAGAGAATAACCGTTTACAATAAGGAGTAGATGGAGGTTTAGAAACGTGTAACTGCTCAGAGCTTTATATGTGGATGAAAACTGTGATTGAGTTTAAGATTTTGTTGAACTCTAGAACTCCTGGCCAATTTTGTAGGATGTTTTTAGTTTAGCATACTTTTATTCCTCAAACAATTTGAAAAATATATATAGATCATCACATATACTAGATATTGTTGAGATCCATTTGTCAAAATTGAGATGTATATTTTAACAGAATTAAATTTTTTATTTATTTTTTATATACTTATTAGACTGACATGTCATCAGCCCCGCCCCCTCTCTCTGATCAGTCAGAGTCTGTATGCAGATTGATCATGTGCACGTGGACAGAGCAGTAAACATGCACTGGAAGCTCCTTTGGCATTTAAACTGGGATTTAACTTTAACAAATTAATTTTAGCTGCTTTCCGATCTGTATTACTCACAGATCATTCATCACACAATGATGAGATCGCCATAGATAGAGTAAGTCTATTTATGTAGTTTCTTATATGTATATTTTGTCTGTAGGTCACTCTGATCCTGAGGTATGCGTGTAACTGTCCACAAAGTGGATCTTTTTTTGCACACATTTCATGCAATGCATCCACATATAAAACTCTGAAGAGCAGATACTCCTTTCTAAAGCTCAGTACTGCTTATTTTAACTGGTTATTGTGTTTTTTCTGCCTCAGAGACAGTTACCTTCAGAGTTGTCGGTAGCTAAATTACGAACCAACTGAGAGTACAGCCAGTCAGAAACCAAAATATCTTCATGTTGCAAAATGTCTCTATCATGACCAGAAGAGAAGCAAAGAAAACACAATCAAATATTTAATTTTCCACATCAAAGCAAATATTTACATTTGTACAGACATTCCAAAATCAAAACATCAAAGACATAAATTAAACTAAAAAATGATATTTTGCCTCTTTCAATATGCTGTACAAGCAGAATAACTCCATACAAAAAAGAAGAGCAGCTATTCCCTTACAGTTTACTGTCTATTACTACACAAACAACCGTAATCTGTTGGAACCAAGAACTGTTTAGGAGATACACTATATGTCCAAATGTTTGTGGACACGTTACTAATGAATGCATTCAGTTACTTTAAGCTGCATCCATTGCTGATACAGATGTGCAAATGCACACACAGCTTGTCTAGTCCCTGTAGAGAAGTACTGCCAAAAGAATAGGACTCCCTGGAGAAGAAAAACAAACATGAACCTATTGGTACCATGCCTAATGCCAGGCATGGGCTAGAGGGGTATAAAGCGCCCCCAGCATTGAGCTGTGGTGCAGTGGAACTATGTTCTCTGGAATGATCGATCCAGTACTTCTGGGATGATTTGGGGAGTTGGGATGATTATCCTTCATCCTGACCTCACTAACACATTTGTCGCTGAATGCAATCAAATTCTTAAAGCAATGTTCCAAAATGTAGTAGAAAGTCTCTCCTGGACAGTAAAGACAGTTACTCCAACAAAAGCAGAATAAACTCTTTAATACCCTTGATTTCAGTAGAAACAGTGAATGAGCAGGTGTCCCAGTACTTTTGTCCATATAGTGTATTCACTGTATCCACCACTTGGCAGAAGGTGAAGAAGTGTAACATCTCAGAAATGATCAGCATCAGGTAAACAGGCTTACACTTCCAGTGCTGATTCACCACAGCTGGGGGTCTTTGGGGATGGTATCTGAACCTGGCTGTCCTTCATATTTGCTTTTTGTCTTCGTTATCGGAGATATTTAGGAACTTCCACCTGTTGAAAAATAGGGAATGTCATTGGTTAGCTTGGCCTGTTTACGCAGGAGGTAAATGTGTCAGTGAGGTATTACTCATACTGACAGAGGTTCCCAACCACGATTCTGGAGTGGTCCATGCTCATATCATACACTATATGGACAAAAGTATTGGGACACCTGCTTATTTATTTTTTCTTCTTAAATGAGGGGTATTACAAAGACTTTATCCTGCTTTTGTTGGAATAAATGGTTATGAGGATTTGATTGTGTTGGGATTTCACTAACCTTTAGAACTCTGGGCCAATTTTGTGGGATGTTTTCATTGTGTGACATACTTTTATTTGACAGGATTTATAAGAGATAGTCACATACCAGATATGGTTATTTATTGAAATATTTGATATATGTATGAATTTGACCATGTTTTGATCATTTGAACATTTACTTTATACCTAAGGTTTTGTTTGTTGTTATTTTTGTTTTTCGCTTTTGAGCTGCAACAATGCTAATGAATCATTTGAAATGATTTGATTGACAAGAATTTAATAATAGGTTCTTCAAAGTACCTTATCTTGGACTTTTATTCTAAAATTTGACCCTCCCCCTACTCATTTTCCACTACAATGGAATATGTGGGTCAGTGGCATCATTAGCTTCACCCATCTCTCTGATCAGTAATGCATGAAAGAAGTTACATTGATATAGCACCTTTCAGGATACCTAAGGATGCTTTACAATCAGCACTCTACACAATCAAACTCAACCAGTAAACTCTGGCAAGAGGCAACAGTAAATACCTTTGACATTAGAAGAAAAATGAATGAGCAGGCGTCCCAATACTTTTGCCCATATAACGTTGGTTAGTTATTCCTGTTGTAAATTATAAGTAGAAAGTACTCTGCATAAGTAGTGTTAATTAATAATCAGTTGAGACATTACTAAAACATTAATGTTCTCTTATAATAATGGGAACATTTTATAGATTTTGTTTCGGTGGCTTTACAGATTGAAGCCAGGCTTCGAATGGCATGTCAGTGCAGGAAAACATACCTTGTTTATTTAGCCTTTGCAGTTGCTCAGCACTGGAAGGCATTTGTCTTATCGAGATAGCCCAAAATGCAGTCTATTTATAGTGGCATTAAGTGGGAGGTATTTATGGGGTCAGTATCCTGTCATCTGAGTGTTAGAATGATTTTTCCATCACAGGGACATAACTTTCACCAAGAGTTTAACTGTGCTCTCTGTGTGTGTTCTTGCAATGGCACATTCCAGAGCAAGTCACTAGAACCTGCTCTGCTGTAACCAAACATCAGACTTAATAAGTTCGTAAAACAAACATGCCTTTATTTTACATGCAAGAAAATTCCTTTCTGCACCCTCCATTTGGAAATGCCAATTACCCAACCCCTTTAGGACTCTCCCCCTATGACATACAATGCTCCCGACACTAGAAGGGTGAAGACAAGCACATGCCTCCTCTGATACGTGTGAAGTAAGCCACCACCTCTTTCTGAATCAATGCTGTGCTGCCCACACACTCCGAGGAATGCATCCCATTGTTACCCAGCTCCAATACAACGGCTAACAGACGCCTGTGCCTAACAGCATTGCATTGTGATGTGGGGAGAGAGCACCATGTACACGTCCAGAGACAGCATGGCCAATTTTGTTCTCTTGACCCAGGATTTGAACCTGCATCTTATCATAGAGCCCTTTATCTGTCAGGTTTATATTAAACATCTCAAACCATGTCCTCAGCACAGTTTGACTGAAAAATATGATTGGGTGTATGTGTGTAAGTTGGTATTACACCAAAATATTCACCCGTCTGAGAGACTTGATGCTGCTCGATCGGATGGAAGCCATGAGTTCATCATGAGCTGAGCGTTGTGGTGTGGAAGGCCTGGAACTCTCTCTGTCTGTGATTGGTCTCAGGGCATTTTTCAGTTCCTTCAGGATGCTCTCCGTCTCCTTTTCCTTGGATGGCTTTTTCTTCCCTTTCTTGGTCTTAGACTTACCCCGAGTCTGCTGCACATGCTCCACTTTGGAGCTGGCCTCATGGAGCTTGATCACCTCTGCAATCTTTCTGGTGGGAGCTCTCTTCTCTGTGACACTTTTTTGGGCTTTGGGTGGAGGTGGAGGAGGAGGTGGTGGCGGTGGTGGAGGTGGTGGGGGAGGTGGCGCTGGAGGAGTATTTTTCTTCAACAGATCATTGCGTGGCAGCTTTGGAGAGGACCACGGTGAAGCCCGAGGAGAACCATAGGGGGAAGAGATTGGGGTGCTCTTCTGCAGGACACTGGTGCGTGGGTTCATAGGATGTGTTGTACCCCCTTGCTGCTGACGCTGCTCCTGCATCCTCTTTTGCCTCTGCCTGTCCTGGTTACGAGTGAGGATGCTGGTCATGCTCATGCGAGGACCTGGTAGGTCAAACTGGTAGCCCAGCTTGAGAAGTGTGTTGTTCTCCTTCAGCAGCTTCACTATTTCCATCTCCACCTGGCCTCCCAAGATATGTCT
Source organism: Acestrorhynchus altus (assembly GCA_034509495.1). Classification (NCBI taxonomy): domain Eukaryota; kingdom Metazoa; phylum Chordata; class Actinopteri; order Characiformes; family Acestrorhynchidae; genus Acestrorhynchus; species Acestrorhynchus altus. The sequence goes on from CM067501.1 coordinate 2,085,044, forward strand.
CTGGTTGTGGAAGCGGAGTTCTGTTAGTGTGCTGTTGTGGGTGAGGGCTTGCACCAGTGCCAAGATGCCCTTCCCTGTGATGAAGTTGGACTCAATGTTGAGGTTAGTGATGTGGCAGTTCTCTCTCAACATTTTGGCAATGGCAAAGGCCACGTGGTCATCCGCATGTGTGTTGGCCAGGCTGAAGATGCGGACATGCATGTTAGAACGCAAGGCTTCTGCAAAACGGATCAGAGTTTCCTGGGAGATGTTGTCAATGTTGTTGAGGTTGACCTCTGTGGTGTCAGCGTCATTACTGAGGACCTTCTCCAGAGCCTCATCCACCACTGTGGGGTTTCCAGACAGCTGGCTGGACTCTTGGGTCCTAAGGCTGGGGTCTAATGGTGAACGTCTCCGCAGAGGCTCTTCTGGATGAAGAGTTGCGTGACCATTATGCAGGTTATATGGAGGGGCACACTTCTCCAGGACATTCTGCTTTTTGGAATTGCACACTTCATCCTCTGGCTCTTTTTCTTCTTCTTCATCCTCCTCCTCTTCCTCTTCTTCTTCTTCTTCTTCTTCATCCTCCTCCTCCTCCTCTTCTTCATTATCCTCTTCTTCAGTCACAGGGTTCTCTAGTTCACCTTCCTCCTCATCTTCTTCTTCACGCTCGTGGTCGTTACACTTGCCCTTTTCATTCTCTTCATCAGCTTCTTTCTCATCTTCTGATTCCTCGCTGTTACTTTCTGTCACGCATTCCTCTTTTTCATTATTCCCACCATCCTGGATTCCAAAGCAATGAGAATTAAAGTGTTAAATAAATGACAACTCCATATCTCAGATGTAATATTAGACACGGCAACATCTATCTTGTAGGAAACAAATGCAGTGGGTTCCTCCATGCACAGAGAGTAATCCCCCATCCCCATTATTCAGAAAACAAATGAATTGCAGATAAACTCCCAGTTTTTTACAGTTTTCTGGAATACAGTTGGTGTAGTCTGCTGTAGTCTACTGCTGCTGCAGACTTTCACATTGTTTATTTAAGATATACAAGAGCATTTATAGCCTGTGTGTCCCGAGAGAGGTTACAGTAATGCATGGAGCAACTGACCTACTTTATGTAATGTTTGAATATTTTTATCAAATTATCAAATGTTCATTGCTCTTTAACAGAGTAGAACTGCATTATTATGGCATAAATGGTCTGAAAATGACATTATTGTGTATCGCTATTATTTCTAGGACAATTTATTGCCCGCAAAGAATTGTTATCGTAACAGGCCTAGATATAGTCATAAAAAACTTCTGTTTCAGTAAAAATTTTCTTCAATAATTGAAGAACTGTTTGACCAGTATTTTAGGCAACAGTACCTGCCAGTAAGTATATCATTAATTATATCCACCCATATAGGTTCACTTTGAAGGTTACAGACATGTGCTGCTATATGCAGTTTGCTTGTTACCCTCTATCTCAGTATTTCTCAAACCTTGCTTTTGAAGCATCCCTGCTCTACATATTTTAGAGCTTTTCCTGCTCCAAACACACTTGATTCAATAAATCAGCCCATCAACAAGCCTTTTCAGAGGGGGTGTATTAAATCAGGCAATCTTCTAAAACAGTATTTCTCAACCCTGGTCCTGATCCTGGAGGCACCCCTACCCCCCACAGAGCTTTCCCTGTTTGAAAAACACTTGATTCAACAAATCATCTCATTAACAAGCTCTTTGCAGGGTGGTTGTTAAAGATAAAATGTGTAGGGCAGGGGTGCCTCCAGGACCTGGGTTAAGAAACACTACTCTATCTTGTTCATGGATGAAAAGAGACAATCATAGCACCACTTCTGGTCAGATTTTATTTGCTGGTGGTTCTCAACAAGACAGTTGCAGTGACCAGCAGCATTGTAGTGTGTTCCTGCTCTGGCTTGACTACAATTCTATAGTGTAGTGCTATTATACACATTATTATACTGTTACACACAAAAGGTTGTCACATTTGGGTGTAAAGGACCACTGACCTGGGGGCTTGAGGACCCCATCCTTTCATTTTCCAGAAGCTTGCGTGTCTCATTTTCCCAGTATTTCAGGAGAGCCTCTCGACTGAATGTGCCTGTGGGTGTTTTGGCTGTCTGGTCCTTCTGCCTTAGTCCAATAGGGACATTACCATCTGGGTCAATATCAACCAGCTCCTTCTCCAACTCCTGGAGCTCCTCAGCGGTCAGCGAGGCCAGCAGCTCATCTTCATCCAAATCCTCATATTTGCTCAACTCCCGTCTATAGCCAAAAGTGCTCATGGCTTCCTTAGGGTTGTAAGGTAAGCTCACGGTGGAAACCTGTCCCTTCTCTTGATCTCGAGGGGACGGAAGGTTGAAAGTGCCCTGTATCAGTATCAGGATGGGGTGTCTGCTCATCCACAGTGGACAGCAGATGGACAAGCTTTTAAGAGTGGGATCAGAGAGGGGTGTAACAAAGGTCTGGTCTGTGATGTGTTACTTTTTTGGGAGTTGGGAGTCAACCAGATAGAGCTGCAAAAAGAATGTGAGCTCACTCTGCGGCTGTAGCAAGGCCTGTCAGCCGATCCTTGTAGCATTGTTCATGCCCAAAATAAGCTCAACAGGGTAATGAGAAAAGAGCTTCAAAATAAACGCAGCAGAAGGGCTTTCATGACATGTACTTGGACCTAAAGCATCCCATTTTGAAATAAACAGCTATATTAAGATATATGACATTATTTTTTTACCTATAATTATTTCATTTTCCAATTATTCATTTATTTGTTTATTGGAAAATATTAGCAAACACATTGATTGACAGTTTCACGAGGAAAGGACCATCAGTCCAATGTACTTGACATAAAATGTTGTATCACCTTCCATTAAAGCTACTATTTGGAGGGTTTTCATTTTTAATTCCATTTGTTTATTCATTGTCAGAAGATTAATAAAGTAGTTTTGTATACCCTTGACACACTGACCTAACATGATCTCCTTGTTTGTACACTCCCCATCCAATTTATCAGTCATCATACAGGAGCACTTTGTGGTTCTATAATTACTTTATTCTCCTCCTTTCACCCTGATCTTCAGTGGTCAGGACCCCACAGGACCACCAAAGAGCAGGTATTTGGGTGGAGCAGTGCAGTATTACTGAGATATGGTGGTGGTGTGTTAGTCTGTGTTCTGCTGGTACAATTGGATCAGACACAGCAGTGCTGCTGGAGTGTTTAAACACTGTGTCCACTCACTGTCCACTCTATTACAAACTCCAACCTAGTTGCTCCACCTTGTAGATGTAAAGTCAGAGACAGAACAGTTTGTGTTGGTCATCCTCTAGTCTTTCATCAGGGCTCACAGGACACTGTTGACCAAATTTTTCTGGTTGGTGGACTGTTCTCAGTCCAGCAGTGACACTGAGGGGTTTAAACACTCCAGCAGCACTGCTGTGTCTGATCCACTTGTACCAGCACAACACAGACTAACACACCACCACCATGTCAGTGTGACTGCAGTGCTGAGAATGACCCACCACTCATATGAAACCTGCTCTGTGGTGGTCATGTGGGGTCCTGACCATTGAAGAACAGGGTGAAAGGAGTATGTTCTAGAGAGCTATATTATACAGCGTTTAGGGGGTAAGTACTGTACTGTACATAGCTGGTGGCTGCAGATCTGTCAGCACAATATGCTGATGCCAGTCAGTGTAATGTTTATGAAATGGTCAGATGAGCTCTGTTGCTCCCATGCAACTAAGCCACGGTGACCTGGAGTGTGTTACAGTACACAATGTCCACTGCATGTCTACTGTGCAGTTTGTGGAGACAGTGTAGGAATGGAATTCTGTTGGTCTGATAACAAGGGTGGTAAACAGGTCTCCCTGTTCTGGTCTGCTGTAGACAAGACAACAAGCTTTGTTGTCTCTCCAGTGTTCTTGGTTTGTGTGTAAACAATCAGTGTTTAACCCTAAGCTGTTTTAGCTGCCAGCCTGAACTGTTTATTTTATGGAGTATGTACACCAACCAACCATAACATTATGACCACCTCCTTGTTTCTACATTGACTATCCATTTAATCAGCTCTACTGACCATACAGGAGCACTATAGGAGTTCTATAATTCCAGACTGTAGTTCATCTTTTTCTCTGCAGACTTTATTCTCCTCCTTTCACCCTGATCTTCAATGATCAGGACCCCAGAAGACCACCACCGAGCAGCTATTATGTGGGTGGTGGGTCATTCTCAGCACTGCAGTCTCAGCACTGCGGTGGTGTGTTTACTCGTATGAGTGGATCAGACATAGCGGTGCTGCTGGAGGTTTTAAACACTGTGTCCACTCAATGTCTACTCTATTAAACACTGAGACAGAAGCTTATCTGTTTCCACACAATTTCTGCACAGGACACTGCCTACAGGACACTGTTGGCTGGAAATCTCTGCTTATAGGATTTCTTAGACCACACATTACCCACATAATAGCTGCTCTGTGGTCGTCCTGTGTGGTCCTGACCATTGAAGAACAGGGTGAAATGAGGCTGAGTGGAGCTGATTAAATGGACAGTGCATGAAGAAGTAAGGAGGTGGTCATAATGTTATGGGTGATTGGTGTAATTGTTGACATTTGAGATACATGATATTGGAATTGTGTTGGACTCAGAAGGTAATTGGATGTTTCAGACATTTCAGATGTAGATTTGATCAATTCATATTGATTCAACTGCATTCAATTGAAGACAACTGAAGTACGGTATTTTATAATGGTATATAATGCTCATTTAAATACATGTATTCCCAGTGCTTCAATTTCATAAATGTTTATGCACTGATATCAACACTAGCAGATATCACCTGTCCTCTTTGGCCCAAAGTTCCCATATCAGTACATCTCTTACACTAGAAATACTGATATCCACTTTTTAACCTAATTACAGCATAAACCATAATATTACTCTAGTACAAAATACAATGCTTAGTACAATACACAATAAAAATAAATGTTAAATTGACCACATCTGGCACATTTGGCAACAGGGAAAAATACACACATACTACTTTCCCTACCATTCATCCATTGTGCCATAAAGGTCATACTCTTTATAGATCAGATAGTTCTTTAGTGCCGGGGGGAAATGAACAGTGCTCATAAACTCAGGGTCATTTATTCTCCTCAGCGTCATCTTCTCCCTGATAAGCAACCTGCACAGGTGCTGCAGTGAACGTGGGCTTCCTGCAATGGAAGAAATGTTGATTACACCTTTGTGCTGACCTCGAATATCCAGAGTAAAGCCCACAGCAGATTTGCTTACTGAGGATATCACAGATCTCGGGCCAGTCTTTGTGCCTTTCCAGGATGTTCTGAAGCTTGGAGCAGATGTGCACATGCCTTACATAATCCAGGAGTGTACGTACCACCCGGCCCCCAAGGTGCTTCAGCCAGGACACACTGACAAAATCACAAAACTAATAAAAACAGACCATGTTAGGGCTCAGTGTACTCAACCTGTATTGTGTTCTGAGAAAAAGCAGGTTTTTACCAAACTGAATAATCAAATGCCTAAACGAGGATCATTCGGCAGGGCTGTCATTATCATTTACAATAGTCATCGAATAAGTATTTTAAGATCAAACAATAAATAAACAATATAAAACAATTTATAAAAAGGCATTTGGCTAGCTGTTTCTATTTCATTACTATAAAAATGCATGTATCTCTATTTATGCGAGTTGAAGATGTTCTATACACTGTATAAATAATGAATCTGAATTAATGAACCAATAGAAATGCTTAATTTCTCTTATTTAACATCCACTTCCATTCAAAGTAAAAATATTTATGCTTTCTTCTATAAAGTGACCATTTTGGAGATACTTTTTCAATGGACAGCAAGGATTTGTCCTGTGAGGTCCTGACCATGGAAGATCAAGGTGAAATATGTATGTATGTACCTGTATGATAAGAGGAGCTGATAAAATGGGCAGTGAATGCAAAATCAGGTGGTCATTTGTGTTTACTGACTTGTGACTTGACTTGGGCCTCTAGCCTAAAGACCCGTAACTTGTGACTAAGCCTGAGTAGCTACTGACTCTTGCTTTAGAACTCGTGACTTGTCTTAGACTTATATTTTGTTTATTTTGTGAACATCTCTGCCTACCGTCACTTTGTTGGAGTATGAGCTGCCTGTGTTGCTCTCCAGCATGTAGCCTTTATCCCAGACGAAGCTCTCCTTGAGGTCATGGCTGCACTGGAAGCAGCTCTCTGCATGGTAACCATTGTTGAGGAGCAGGCGCAGCATCATCTCATCTTGCAGGCAGTACTGCAGTGCTGTCGGGAACACTGTATTACTAACCACTCTGAAGAAGCAGTTAACATCTGCTCCATGGGCCAGGAGCAGCCGCACCAGTTCATAGCGGCCAGCTCTGACAGCCACGAGGAGGCATTGCAGTGGGTCCAGGTTAGGTTGAGCTCCAGCGTTTAGCAGCATCTCAGTGCAGGTGACGTCACCATTGGATACAGCGAAATACAGTGGAGTCTTTCTCATGTCACCGTAATTGTCAGAAATGTGGCCACCTAGGAGCGCATTGACGTCAAAGCCTTTCTCAATTAGAAGCTCCAGGCAGGAGGCTTGTCCTCCATCTGCAGCAGAGTGCACTGGACTCATCCCAGACAGGCGGATGGCCCTCTTAATGGTAATGGGGATTAGTGTTTCCAATGCCCTGGTGATGTATAGATACAGGCCAGTATGTAGTAAACATTTCCAGTTAGGTATTTCATAGAAGATCAAACGGGCATATTTATAAACATATTTAAACATATGGACATATGATCTTCAGTTTAACCATATGATGTCTTTTAAACATCATTTCCAAAACAATTATTAGAAACGATTTTCTTATGAAGACAAACAAGGACATTTATTACGTCTTCAAATGCCTAAAATTAGAATCAGGTGCAGCACATCATTTTCTCAGACTTTAGCCTGGTTTGCTCTTTATTGTTGAAGTGAGTGGGATCATCATTGCCAGCTCCAAAGAGCTCTCTGAGGTCTTCAGAAAGAAGGTTGCAGATGCACAAGAGTCTGGGAAGGGATTTAAACAAATCCCAAAATAATTACAAGCAAGTCCTAGCAAGTTCAGCCTAAGAGCACACCAGACAAGTTTGATTATTATGGGAGGTGTTCAAATAGGAAAAACAAGGCAAGGCTAAAGTTCTCCAGAGAACATCTAGACAAATATCAGGACTTCTGGAGCAATGTACTTGAATCCAAAGTTGAATTACTTGGACACAGTAACAGAAGACATGTTTGGCACAAACCAAACACATCGTTTGAGCACAAGAACCTCGTACCAGCTGTGAAGCATGGGGTGGAAGTGTGATGGTTTGGAGCAGCTTTGCTGCAGCAGATCTGGAGATCTCTCCATCATAGAAACCACTATGAGAACCTTTTTGAATCAGAGGGGGCTTGAGGAGAATGTAGGAGCGTCTGTACAAAGACTGACGCTGCAACATCACAGAGCTGAAAGAATTCAGCATGGAGGAGTGGGAACATCTTCCTTCCAGTGGATGTCAGAGACGGTAGACGGTTATAGAAACATCTAACTGACATTATTTCAGCCAAAAGAGGGCAGAGGGGGTCAGAACTTTTTCCTCAAAAGAAAATTGCTATTTGTGTTTTACAAATGATGTTTAAAAGACATTTCTTCAAATTTGTGTTTGTAGTTATATCAGTTATTGTGTGGTGAATTATCAGTAAGTAATCCAGCTCAAATACATCTCACAAAACATCACACAGAATTGGCCTAGGGTTCTAAAGGTGCTGCTGTGATGTTCCTATATCATGTTTATCATGATAGGCTTACAGATAATGCCCTTCATATGCAGCACGGTGAATAGGGAGCTGAAAGGCTAGACTGGCCACATTAGGACTTGCACCATGCTTAAGGAGCAGGTGAATACAGTCCAGGTTCCCAGAGCCTGTTGCATCATATAACACCGTGTCTCCATTGGTGGCCTGTGCAGTAACATCAGCTCCTAGTGGACAGAGAGGGAACATGCCACAAAATTATGTTATTTGATTCTAAAACTAATTATTTTTAGTTTATTATATAACACAAAGAACCATTATAACATATATTTTATATCATATAATCTGTAGAACATCACATTCAGCAAATCATCTTTTCCATCCCCCTGGTGCCCCATGCTCTCTCCCCTGTGGCCCTCATAATCTCACTGATCTCTATGCAGACAGCTGCAGCTTTCTCCCCTTGCATTCTTTTGCCATGCTCTCGGTCCTATGTGAAAGCCAGATCTTTATTTACACTGTCTCTCAAAAGTTAGGGAACAGCTTTTTTTAAAAAATGTTTGGAATAAATAAACAAAAAATGTGAAACTGTTTCCAAAATCACTTCATTTCATTTAGGCCCGTCATGATAATTATTGTCCCAGAAATAATTACGATAAACGATAATATTGTCATATTGGTGTATTGTATTATTATTATTATTATTATTATTATTATTATTATTATTATTATTATTATTATTCAAATTATTCTCACCATGTTCAATCAGAATTTCCATAACATCAGCGTGACCAAACTCCGCAGCAACACCCAGTGGTGTGACACCATGTCCGTCTTGGGCCATGACCTTTCCGCCATGCCTGAGGAGCAGCATCAGGATGTCTGCGGAGCCCACCTTGGCCGCCTCGTGGGTTGCTGTCCATTTCTTTAGACACACCTGTTCTACAAATGCTCCACCCAAGATCAACACCAGCACCATGTCATAGGAGCCAATCTTGACCGCTGTAGGAGGAAATAAGTATAGCAATGCAGCTGTTCTAAAATCATCTGTATATCTGATCGTATATCAGGTATAACATAGAAAGATAAAGATAATAGTAGGCATATATTATAAGGAAATCATACTACATATGAAAAACCATAAGGCAACAACAAATAAATAAATACAAACTAACTTAATCCAGTAAAACCATACAATAAATCAATCAATCAATCCATCAATAAATAAATAAATAAATAAATAAATAAAATAAGCAATAACTATAAGAAGTAACAGAGAGAGTTAAATAAACAATAAAAGGAAGATAGTAAAGGACAGCTGAAGTAAAGGACAGTGACAGGCCGTATGTAGGTGGTTAGAGACTAAATGAGTATAAAAGAGTATAAAATGATTGAGTGACACCAGAATTCCAGCTCACTGGTGCACTGCAGCTTAAAGCAGATTTTCCCACTTTGGATCCCACTTGGTGATCCGATCACTGGAATGAGTTTGGAAAGCTGTTATTTTCAATAAGCTTTACTGTAAAGCATTTTTTTGAATGACCCACCACCCACATCATAGCTGCTCTGTGGTGGTCCTGTGGGGTCCTGAGCATTGAAGATCAGGGTGAAAGGAGGAGAATAAAGTCAGAGAAACAGATGGACTACAGTCTGGAATTATAGAACCACAAAGTGCACCTGTATGGTCAGTGGAGCTGATGAAATGGACAGTGAATATAGAAACAAGTAGTTGGTCATAATGTTATGGTTAATCGGTGTCTATATGCCCTTGTGACTTGTGCTGTGGTGAAGCATTACCCAGCAGAAGTGGCGATTCATTCTTGCTGTTTGTGTTGTGTGGAGAAGCACCATGTCGCAGCAGCATCTTTACGTTTTTCACATGGCCAGCCTGGGCAGCCAGAGTCAAAGGTGTCTCACCCTCTTTAGTGAGCTCTTCCATGCTCAGCTCTTGGGATGCTGACCAGGCACAGATTAGAAAATTAACCTGCAGTTTATAAGATCTTCTACTGTCCATACTTCCCACTCATCAGTGATGTACATTCCATAGTCATTTTTATGGAGGTGATGGAAAGCAGTTACACTATATCCCAAAAGGTTGCACCCACTGCTGACACAGATGTGCAAATGCACACATATAGCTTACCCTACTGCCAAATACAAGAAGACTCTCTGGAGCAGATAAACATGAACCTAATGACATCATGCCTATTGCCAGGCATGGACAACAGGGGTATAAAGCCCCTGAGATTTGAGCTGTGGAGCAGTAGAACTGTCTTCTCTGGAATAATGGTGCTCCAACACAAATTTGGAGACTTGGAGATGGTGATGGTGGGGAGGTGAGGTGGTGATCATCCATTATCCTGACCTTACTAACACTGGAGCATTGCTGTGAGGATTTGAATGCATTCACTGACAAAGTCTAGCAGAAAGCCTTCCCTGGAGAAACAGTTACTCTACCAAAAGCTGAATGATCTCTTTTGAATAGAAGATGTATGCGATCATGATCCCACTCACCCAGAAGAACAGCATCCAGGAGGTCCTCATCAGGCTGAACGGAGGCTCTGTGCATGGGCAGCCATCCATTGCTATCCATCTCCTTAAAGGCAGTTTTGTGGCGATGCAGCGCCTGCACAGCAGACACATCACCTGAGGACATCACACATTCTTGTTATGTCCTAATCAATTGATAGATGATTGGTTTGGGGAGCATAACATAAGAACAATCAATAGGAATATATTAGGTTTAGTAAACATTTATTTTTTGTACTGATCCATTTCCATTTGTAACATTATATGTTGTACTTATTAAAGGTCAGAGACAGGGCACCCACTGAACCTGGCCTGGTTAGTTCTGATTCAGCTTTGGCAGGTCGCCTGTTTTTGCCGGTTGGTGAACTGAGGGCATCTCTACACTCACTGTCCATTTTATCAGCTCCTCTTACCATACAGGAGCACTGGACAATCACAGTGCAAGTCTTATGTGGCGGTGGGTCATTGTCCGCACTACAGTGACAGAGCAGTGCTGCTGGAGTGTTTAAACCCCTCAGCGTCACTGCTGGACTAAGACCAGTCCACAATATTTACAGCACTGATGACGGACGAGAGAATGACCAACACAGACTGTGCAGAAACAGGATCTCGAATCTACACGTGCGGGGAGTAAAATGGTCAGCCATACGTCACTTTTCTGTCATCAGAACAACCACACGCCCTTTTGGGTGAAAACAAACCCAGTCATATTGCTGTCACCAAACTGGAAATATTAGTGTCACCACATTTTAAAACATACTGTGTGGCATCCTATTCATCCAGCAATAAAACACACCATAAATATACATTTTTCTTTACTTCCCCAAAGAGTGAAGGACAGTAAAAGGAGAGATCTGTGGCTCAGGTCACCCCCGGAGAAGATGACAACTTTAAACTGTGGGACCTGTTAAATCATCAGCAGCACAACAGCTTTCCCTGCCTGTTCCATTATTTTATATCATAATTATTGTCATAATAATCCAAACTCAAAGTGTGAGATGATATGACACTTTCGGCCACTTGGTGGGGTCATTCATCCCCTTTGATGGAGGCCTGCTAAAAGGACACTCAGCCCCTCTTTCTTTCATTTTTTCTATAAAGTGCTGATCATTGGTCCATTGATATGATGTAATTGTTGGTCCTAATAGCTATAAATCAGCGGGGTATGATTATGTAACTAAACTGTGAAAGACCTTTGTGTTTACTGTCAGTCAAGTTTGAGCAACTGTTTTCACTCATAAAGGCGCAGGGCATTATGCAAAGGCAATGTCCCTGGATGTTGTTGCGTCTGTCCTGTGTGTTGCAATTGGTCAGAACTCTTATATTTGAGTTTTCATGAATTAATTTTATTTGAAGTGCATCAGAAAGAGAAGACTTAATGTGATAATGGTTATTTTTATACATAAATAACTTTCTAGCCATTTGTCAGCTTTTATATCTCTGCTCTGATCTCAATAAATAACAGATCTTTTCAGACAGTAGTTGGATCACCTCTCAGATTCAGAGAGATTTTAATCTGCTTTTCATTACAGAGCACCAGTGAGCTGGAATTCATTACAGCAGTCTCTAAAACTCGACTTGCTGGTGTCACTTAACCATTTTGAACCATAGTTTCAAAACAGCTTTTTTATTGTACTTACTTTTTTACTTACTGTTTTATTGTCATTCTTACAATCGTAGTTCATTATTTTTATACTTTTACTTTTATTACTATTATTTTACTTACTCTATTTTTATGAAATATGTTATAGTATCTTATTTCTATTTCATTTTTGCATTCAGGTAAATGTAGATTTATCTTATATTATGGTTGATCTTCTTATTTTATAATTTCTATTTATATTTATTTGAAGTTTTTACTATAGATTTTTTGATTGCTAGTGTTTTTTTTATATTTAATTTAACCTTATTAATTCTATTTCTTATTTTCTGTTTTTGGCTGTAATGGAAATGAGGGTCACCTGCATTCAACTACCAAGTGCAATTAAAGGTTGATTGATTGATTGATTGATTGATTGATTGATTGATTGATTGATTGATTGATTGATTGATCGATTTTATTGAGTTGTTTGGGGAAATTCTTATTTGAGTCATTCATTCACAGAAGCAGCAGTTACATGTGTTGTGGTTCAGTCTGTGGTTCAGCATGCAGAAGTGCACTGTACCTTTCTCAATCGCAGATAAAACCTTTAGATGTTCTTCACTCGCTGTTTCCAAAACACTGTCGAGGACACAGCTGCATTAGTAGGGACCACGATTATGAGTGAATAACACACAAAATGAACTTGTGTGAAATATCAGTCTGGGCTCTGGACCAAAACAATTGTTTACCCACCTCCAAGTCCTCTGAAGCGGGAATGTACAAGATTCCTGAAGACTGGCTTGGATGGCAAACTCAATGAGCTGCTCTTCATCCAGCTCATCAGTTTCTGCCATCTTACAGAAGTTCACACAGGCCAGACAGTCGCTCAGTCAGTCAGTCAGATAGTCAGACCGTCTGTAAGTCAGTTAATCAGTCAGTCAGACAGTGAGACAGTCAGTCAGTCCCTCTGTAAGTCAGACAGTCAGTCAGTCATTCAGTTAGTCAGTCAGGCAGTCATACCGTTCGTCAGTCAGTCAGACAGACTGTCTGTGCATCAGTCAGACCGTCCATCAGTCACAGTCGGTCAGAATTGAGGAGTGACGAGATTGAGACTAAATCGAGCGTCTCGGTTTGTGTGATAATCCTGTCCCTGCAGTCTGAATAAACAGGACTGTTTATGATCAGACGTCTGCTCAAGTGTATATTTAGACTTGACCTCTTTTCAGCCACTGGCCTCTCAGCGGAGGAATGCAGGTCAGCAGGGCAGGGAGATAAACAAAGCTGGACTGCTGTTATGATTCTGTTCAACACAGACCAGTTTAAAAAATTCAGCAGCTTCAAACGGAGTCGATTTGGAAAATATTAGGGGTGGATTTTTCTGTGCACAGGCCAAACCGGAAGTCACTTGGACATGAAACTTGGTCTACAGGTAGTCGTCCCTCCCGCCCCATATAACATAGAGACAAATTCTTCCCCCATATTATGTGTCTCAGTGTTGAGCTTGTTTGATTACACTGATTTTGATTTTCAGAGTCATCATATCTGCGACAGCACTCGTTCAGAAACAATCTATTAAATGGGTCTCATTAAAGACTTTCTTCTGTACTGGTCAACCAGTTCATGCATGTTTTTTTCAGCAGGGATGTGTGGAGAAAGTGTTTCTGTAAACCCAGATATGAAGAGGATAGTGGACCACTGTTGGTCTGCTGTTGGACAGCTGGTCGTCCACTGACCTTTGGCTCAGTGTTTTTTGGGTGACCCACCATCAGTTAAGAGTATTAAACAAAATAACACTGCTCTTTAATCTGCTATAAATCACATTTTTTAAAACATATTATTATATATTAAATATTTAAAAAATATTTTATATCATATCTAGCCATAATTTTGGTCTTATTTTATTTTCCAAAATAAAGGTCTCTGCAGTTATTTTTTAAAGGATTAAATGTTTCATTTAGGACCTTGCAGTTTCCCAAAATGATGAATAATAAATATAAACCGAGTCTAAAAAGTTTAATAAATCTACTGTTTTGCCTGATCTGTAGCTCGTATCAGCACTGAGACACTGATAGAGCTGCCGGGCGGTTAATCCGCATGACTATTAAATCAGGCAAAAGGTGGAGCTCAGCAGATTAGACAAGAAGGGGTCAAGCTTTGGAGAAGAGTTGAGTTTTTGTTTTTGTTGTATTTATATTTATTTATAAGGTAAAAAGTCACCAGGAGATATCAAAATACTGCCCACAGAAGAACATAAACAGAAATAATAATAATAATAATAATAATAATAATAATAATAATAATAATAATAATAATAACAATAATATGATTTTACTTCTTCTTCTTCTTCTTCTTCTTCTTCTTATTATTATTATTATTATTATTGTTGGTGTTGCTGTTATATAAACGATGGCTTGGTATGACTTCTACAAAAACTTGACCACATTCATGGTAAAGAGCTTTGCTGAAATTATAATTTCACACTTCAAACAATAAAGTTAAATCTGATTTCCTTCCTGATTAATAACATAATAAACCCAAAGGCAGACGCAGTGACTCGGTCGGCCGCGGGGGGGCAGCACAGGCGACAGCGCGCAGCGGTGTGTCGTCGAGGAAGAGCAGCGCAGACATGGCTGGAGTGGTGAAGAAGGTACGTATGGAGGTCATTTTTACAATAAACAGAAAACAGGGGTCAGTTCAGACTGGAAACAAAGTAAAATCGACTTTCACTGCGTTTGAGCGTCTGACTGACCGTCCACAGTACTCGGTACTGACCGTCCACAGTCCTCAGTACTGACCCTCCTCAGGCCTCAGTACTGACCCCGTACTGACCGTCCACAGTCCTCAGTACTGACTCTCCTCAGTCCTCAGTACTGACCCCGTACTGACCGTCCACAGTCCTCAGTACTGACTCTCCACAGTCCTCACCCTCCTCAGTCCTCAGTACTGACCCTCCACAGTCCTCACCCCCCCCTCAGTCCTCAGTACTGTCCCCCCTCAGTCCTCAGTACTGTCCCCCCTCAGTCCTCAGTACTGTCCCCCCTCAGTCCTCAGTACTGTGCCCCCTCAGTCCTCAGTACTGTCCCCCCACAGTCCTCAGTACTGACCCTCCACAGTCCACAGTCCACTCCACAGTCCTCACTCTCCTTAGTCCACAGTCCTCACTCTCCTCAGTCCACAGTCCTCACCCTCCTCAGTCCTCAGTACTGACCCTCCACAGTCCTCACCTTCCTCAGTCCTCAGTAGTGACTCTCCACAATCCTCACCCTCATCAGTCCTCAGTACTGACCCAGCTCTGCACATTTACGTAACCCAAATTCTTTTTCAGTTATCAGAACTTTGCGGTCTTGCTCAGTTCCCCTCTCTCCTGTTACCAATCCAATTGAGGAAGTTCCAATGAAATCTTAATCAAATCAATTCAGTTGTTTAAGGAAAAGCGTCTGATTTTGGGTACGTTTGGACCGCATTTTACACTGCCTGTGTAAAATGATTCAAATCTAACTTGCTCTTGATTAATTCTAGAATTCCCCAGTTCGTTTTGGCTGTGATATGTGAAGTATTTGAAAAATGAGAAAATGTTGATTCATTTCAGACCACAGGACTGGTGGGACTTGCAGTTTCCAATAATGCACACCAGGTAAAAGCTCAAACTTACTCTTTCAGTTGTTTCATATATTCTTGATGTTACACGAACACAAAGCCTTGTAAGTCAGAAAACCTTCTTAAGTTCCATTGGAAATCCTTATTAAAACATTTTTGATTTATTTTGAAGCCTTTTTATTGGTATGTTCATCATATTATTGATATATCACCACTGTCCAATGAAAACCATATATCTCCGAACTGGTGACTTTACAGGAGAAGGCAAAAATGTTCTTAACTTTCATTGGAAGGTAATGTAAAGTAAGAGTAATTAAAAGTCATTTTACATCATTTCTATTGGTCTGTTCATCCAACTACAGGGTTCACACCATGGAGAAAACTAAACATAATAAAAAATTTAGATACTTAATTTTCATTGGACAGCAGTGATATGTATTTCAGTTCCCAATTATTAATTAATTAAAGTGAAATATGGCAAAATTGAGATACAAGTTTTTGGTGACAATGTCAGCCAGTTAAATACAAGAACCAATCAGAAACCTAAACCCTGTATGCAAATCATAGATCTTCTCTCTTGTTTTCTCTGTAGTCTCTGAAGGTTCTGTACACAAAGATATTGGGTACCCTTCAGGCCATGCCCCAGGATGCTGCCTACAGAAAGTACACGGAGCAACTGGTCACCGAGAGATTCAATCATGTGCAGACAGTAAGCATCTGTAAACATCTCCTTAGATGTGTGTGTGTGTTTGTGTGTGTGTGTTTGTGTGTGTGTGTTTGTGTGTGTGTGTTTGTGTGTGTGTGTTTGTTTGTGTGTGTGTGTTTGTGTGTGTTTGTGTGTGTTTGTGTTTGTGTGTGTGTTTGTGTGTGTGTTTGTGTGTGTGTTTGTGTGTGTGTGTGTGTTTGTGTGTGTGTGTTTGTGTGTGTGTTTGTGTGTGTGTGTGTGTGTGTGTGTGTGTGTGTGTGTGTGTTTGTGTGTACTGCTGTTATATTGGACAAAGAATGTTAGAGATGGAGCTGCCGGGCAGAAGGAGAAGAGGAAGACCTCAGAGAAGGTTTATGAGTGTAGTGAAGGTGAACATGGAGATGGTTGGTGTAACATTAGAGGAAGATGGGATAGGACAAGATGGAGGCAGATGATCTGCTGTGGCGACCCCATAAAGGGAGCAGCCGAAAGAAGAAGAAGAAGAAGAAGAAGAAGATGAAGATGAAGACTGCTGTTTGAACATTTAAATTACTCCTCAGATATTTGATAAAACATTTATAAATTCTATTATAAATATTCTCTTCATTTAATTTTAAAATAAATAATAAAACTGTATATTACAAACTAATAAACCAAACACTAAAGTGTGTTTTTTTTCAGTGAGGCAAATTAAATATTCTTTGTTAAAGAAATAAATATTTCTTTATTTCTTTATTTGTAAACATTGTTGTTTAAACTTCTTCAAAGGCTTTTTGATAGAATCGTCCTTTTTAATCAACAGAAAATTCTAGAAAATCAAGAATCCAGAATCTCAGATATCTCTGAGATCTGAAATAGTGTACAGTAGCGTGCAATACCTCCCCTGCTTGACTTTTCAGATACTGATTTGAAATCTAGTAATGCATAATTTCGAGACAAATGTGGGGTAATCTAGAGTTATAAACACCATTTCTCCTTGGGACGATTCTGTGCAGATTTGAGATATTGAGCAAAGAATATGTACATATTCAAAGAGTATAAAAATAAACGTTTGATAAATATCAAAACCTTATAAATTATGAGGGATGGCCTATAAAGCTTTATATTAATGCTGAATGTAATGAAATGTCTTTGAAATCATGGTGGTTTGTGCTTTTTTCTGTCTATGAAGGAACCTGATGTAGAAAAGCTAGAAAAGAAAATCAACTGTGGGCAGATTGAGGAGGTTATTGCACAGGTGAGTAAAGAAATTAGCAATATGAATATGAACCTCCTATTAATGAGCCTGTATGAATCTGGGTCTTTATCATGTAAAATTTGTATCAATAATCTCTTGCAGGCAGAGTCTGAACTTGCCTTGTCCAGGAAAATGGCAGAATGGAAACCATGGGAACCGCTGATTGAAGAGGCCCCTGCAAACCAGTGGAAGTGGCCAGTCTGAGAGCTCTTATTGAGGCTAATTTCACAATACACCACTTATGCTTTCCATCAATTTGTTCATGAGTTTTATTTATGTTTAAAAATGATGAATAAACCCTGTATATATCAAAGGTTTCAGTGGTCGTGAGTGTATGTGATAATGTGTATCTGTGTGTGCGCACTTTGAAAACATGCCATTTTCTAGGCTTCATAACTGTAAGTCTGATGAACTATCAGTAAATAATGCTACTCAGAAGCCTAAAATTCATTCATTTCTAACTGAATTAAATCCCAGTTTAAATGAAGGGGCTTCCAGTGAGATGATCAGACAGAGGGGGTGGGGCTGATGCTCAACCTGCATACAGACTCTGACTAATCAAAGAGAGGGGGTGGGATTGATGCTCAACCTGCATAGAGACTCTGACTGATCAGAAGGGGGGTGGGACTAAGGACATTGCTGACCTTGATAATGAGAAGGGAGGGGCTGTTTGCTCTCGTGTTTTGCTTACACAGAGTTCACATTCCAGAATAAAAGTCCTGAGAAGGGATAATACTGATACATAATTGATATAATAAAGCACATTCAGGTAGTTTTATTTTATTTGGACCACTGGATTTTCAACAGGATTTTCGAGGTGTGTGTCCAGTGCAACACATGCACACACACACACATAGCTGCTCTGTGGTGGTCCTGTGGGGTCCTGATCATTGAAGATCAGGGTGAAAGGAGGAGAATAAAGTGTGCAGAGAAACAGATGATCTACAGTCTGTGATTATAGAACTACAGAGTGCTCCTGTATGGTTAGGTCCTAATGTTATGGCTGGTGTGTTTATGTACATTAAGATCAGTCAGCAGTATCAGATTAAAGAGGACTGAGACGGGTACTGTCACAGGGCGGAACCATTCTGACGGTGTCTGCAGTCGCCCGGAACTGTTTGCGTGTGTGGCCAGTCAGTGTCACAGCGCATCATGTCCTCTGTGTGATAAACAAACAGCTTTTCTTTATGAATCTGTTTCAGTTAAAGACCGTCAGTCTGACCGCTGGACCTTCATCACCTTCACTACACACCTCACCTTCATCCTCATCTTCAGCAACGAGGCTTTAAACCGGATACAGAAACACAATGATCAGATAAACAACAACTACAGGAACCAGAGGTAACACACACACTCATACACATACACACACACACACACACACACACACACACACACTCACTCATACACTCACACACACACACACACACACACACACACACACACACACGCACGCACGCACGCATACACACATGCACAGACACTCTTACACTCTATATATATATATACACACACACACTCGTACACACACATTCATTCATATATATACACACACACACACACACACACACACTCATATGCACTCACACACTCATATAAACTCATACACACACTCATGCTCACACACACACACACACACTCATATATCATATATATGCAGTATCTATAATTACTGTGAAATATCCAATCAGTGATTGTTCAGGATCAGTTACATTTGTTAACCTGAACAGTTTGGTAATTTTCTGCTTACGTATGTTTATTTCTACACTATTTTTTATATTTTGTATATAATAATATAATAGCTGCTCTGTGGTGGTCCTGTGGGGTCCTGATAATTGAAGATCAGGGTGAAAGGAGGGGAATAAAGTATGCAGAGAAACAGATGAACTACAGTCTGGAATTATAGAACTATGAAGTGGAGGGGCTGATAATGTAGACAGTGAATGTAGAATGAATTACACACAAATTTCATTATCTTGATTGGAGAAGCCTGACTACAGTTGGCTTTACTGATTACACTGATATCCATCTTTTTATTTCTGAAGCTCACTTTCTAGAACCTCTCTGACCTTCATACAAACTATATATATGTTTAACTGTTTACAGGTAATCAGCCTTGAGCACCAGCAAGATGAAGACGTTCTCAGTCTCACACAAGACCGTGTTCGTGGTCGACCACTGCCCCTACATGGCCGAGTCCAGCAGGCAGCAGATAGAATGTGACATGCTAACTAAGAGTCGATCACAGGGTGTGATCCCTTTAGCACCTGTCTCCAAATCTCTGTGGACATGTGCTGTGGAGTGCTCTATGGAGTACTGTCGCATTCTTTATGACATCTACCCTACAAAGAAACTGGTAAGATGTAGCTGATGATGTGATTCAGGGACTGAATAGTGAAACAGCGTAGTTGTAAGCAGAGGTTTATTCAGCTTGTACTTTCCTCCAGGTGAATTACATCGTAAGTGATTCTGAATTCCACATCCTGAATAAATGGAGACAAGAAGAGCAGAGCGTCCAAGAGGTAAACTGTCTCACCTTGTGAAATGTCTTTAACACAGCATAGTGTGTGTTTTTTGTCAATTGCATTTAAAAGTCAGTCTGAAATGGAAATGGTATGTTTAACTGGTAAGTTCATGTCCATGGGTTCAGAAATCTGTCTCTGACTTTACATGTACAAGGTGGAGCCACTCGGTAGGAGTGGACAGTGAGTGGACACAGTGTTTAAACACTCCAGCAGCACTGCTGTGTCTGATCCACTCATACCAGTGCAGTACACACTAACACACCATCACTATGTCAGTGTGACTGCAGTGCTGAGAATGACCCACCACCCACATAATAGCTGTTCTGTGGTGGTCCTCTGGGGTCCTGATCATTGAAGATCAGGGTGAAAGGAGGAGAATAAAGTATGCAGAGAAACAAGGACGTGGTCATAATGTCAATGTTATTTCAAAATGTAATGTAGTTTCATTATTTGGCAGTAGAGCTGTAACACATCATTTTGTTTGTGTCACACATCTGTAAACACAGTTAATGGCTGCACTGGCAGCCGTAGGACCTCCCAACCCTCGCGAAGATCCAGAATGTTGCAGCATCTTGCATGGACTAGTAGCAGCAGTGGAGTCACTTTGCAAGATTACAGAGTACCAGCATGAGGCTCGGACTTCTCTTATGGACATGGCTGACAGAGTGGCCAACAGGGGGCGCATCATCTGTCTCACAAATGCTAAAAGGTAAATGTACCACAGTAAGTAATTATACTCATTTGACCCACTGTGTTATGCACACAAGCCAAGGCTCTCAACTCACTGGTCAGTCTATTTTCCAACTCTCAGCTTGGGTAATGACCAAAAGAATGAGATCCCGAGTACAAGCGGCTGAAATGATTTTCCTTGTCAAGGAGGCTGGACATTAAAGATAGGGTGATGAGTTCAGACACCTGGGAGGGGCTCTTAGTTGAGCTGCAGATGTAGTTAAGGCATCTAGTTTAATGCCTCCCTGGTGAGTTGTTCCGGGCATGCCTGATGGGGAGGAGGCCGGGAAAACCCAGGACACGCTGGAGAGGTTACTTCACATCTGGCCAGGGAACTCCTTGGAGTCCTCTTGGAAGAGCTAAGAGATGGATGTTAAATGGATTTTTGTATCTGTTTTCCTCAGTGACACACACGTGCGGATGCTGGAGGACTGTGTTCAGGAAACTATTCAGGAACAGAATAAGCTGGCTGCTGGGTCGGACAGGTGTGTTTTGGGTTTCACCTGAACACTGAAATTTAATCTGAGGTTCATTTCTGTTTGTAGAATTAACTACTAACAATTCATAAGTGTAGAATTTAATGATAGTATTTGTTTCTGCAGACTCATGCCAATTCAGCAGTGTGAGCTGGTCCTGGTCCATATATACCCACAAGGAGATGACACGCTAGTATCAGACCGACCAAAGAAAGAGGTGAGTTTAACAGAGATTAATTTTGACTAGCCTTCAAAAGCTGAAACTCGATGACATTTTGGGCATTTTCATACCAGCAGTTAACTTCGGGCCAGTTAAATGGAATGATTTGTTTTGACCTGGGTCTGATTTGTTTGTGAGAACAGTAATTGCACTCGGATGCAGACCAAAACAACTGCACCGAGACCCTTTAGAAGAGGTGGTCTCTGTCCAGTCCAAACAGTCCATTGATTCAAACCAGGTGTACTGGGTTGAATAAATGCACTGTGTCCTCTTTATTCACCTTGCTGTTGTAACACAGGTTCTCGGTTGCTGAATAAAAGCACTTTCCTGCCTTGCTGATCGTAAGTGTTTGTCTGTGTCAGATCTCATCTGTGCTGTGTAGCGAGGTGCACAGTGTACGTGCCGGGAGACATCTGGCCTCCAAACTGAACGTGCTGGTGCAGCAGCACTTTGACCTGGCCTCCACCACCATCACCAACATTCCCATGAAGGTGAGATCTCCCGTGTTTCACCACCTAATGAGTTAGTAGCCAAAACATTCACCCAGTAAAAAGACTACCTTTCATCTGTTACAGCTGTTCCTTTTTATCATCTGTCTTATGTTTATTTTTCTCTCTTATGTATTTTCTTGTGTCTGTATATGAGTTTTCCCCTCCTCATTGTCTTCCTGGTCAACTACGTATTAGTTGAATGTGTTTTTTTCATGCATGTGAGATGCATTAAAATGCATCTTAGAAACATGCATTTGTTTATAGCATAAGGAATGCATGGCTCCTTAAAGATGCTGGAAACTATGTCATAGTGATATTGCAGCAAATGGCAATGCTATAATTATTACAAGTCTGACTACTTTAATAATATTGGGCCCTATGATTTCTGCAATGAGACATTTTTGATAATGTATATTTCTTTAACCTTTAGAACCCTAGGCCAGTTCTGTGGGATGTTTTTGTAGTTTGATGTATTTTTTTTTTATTTATGAAACAAGGAATACAGGAAAAAATAGGACACAGTCAGACACAAGAATTAAGATCATTTAAATATCTCTATGAATTTGACCATGTTTTGATAAAACATTTACTTGCAACCTACAGTCTTTGTCTTTTACGCTTAGAAGGAGTAAAACTGACTGTATATCTCAGATTGCCTATTGGAAATTAATCATCCAGACTGTTTTTAAACTACAAATGCAATCGTTTTGATGAATTATTTGTAATGATTAGATTGACGAGGTTATAATGATAAATTCTTCAAAATATTACTACATTAGTACAGTTAAAAAAACTCATAAACATGTCCTTTATTTTTGTGTTAATATCAGTATTATCCCTTTTCAGAACTTTGTGTGAGCAAAAAGAGAGAGAGCAAATAGCCCCTCCCTTCTCATTGTCCTCTATAACCCAATATCTGCGTTGGTGACGTCATTAGTCCCGCCCCCTCTCTCTGATCAGTCAGAGTCTGTATGCAGGATGATCATTAGCCCCGCCCCCTCTCTCTGATCAGTCAAAGTCTGTATGCAGGTTGATCATGTACATGTGGATAGAGCTGTGAATATGCACTGGAAGCTCCTTCAGCAGTTAAACTGGGATGTAATTCAGTTGGATTCGAGTGAATTTGAGATGTTTTCAGAGCGTATAATTCATACATACAGTGATGAGTGTGTTATGTGTTACAAGCCTAGAAAACAGTATGTAACTGCCCTCAAAATGTGGCTCTTGGGTTCTAAAAGAAAAAAGACACCTAAAAATCTGAAAAAATCATAGGGCCCAGTCTGTCGTCCAGTGAGCCGCAGCCTTTAGACTAAACCAACACGATACTCCCCAAAATGTGAGATACAGGTTCAGACGTCTCATAGTGTTCAAATATGAGATCAGAGAGAGATACTTGAATATTTGAACATTTCGATCCCGAAACCTGTCCTGCTGTTTTTTTCACATTTTGTGTTCCTGTGATCCCGTCTGATAACTCTGATTTACTGTCTGATCATGCTTCTTCCTTCATATATATTTTACTGGATTTTCACACGGCTGCTGTTTTCATGGTGTATTTTCTGTTTTGCTAGCCTACATTAAATATCTGTGAGCAGGTCAGTACTCTAATGTTTCCAGAGATAATCTCAGCCCCTCAGGATGTGTGTCTTCCTGTCATCCAGCTCACACTAATCTTTCATTTGGATAAAATGTATGTAGACGTCACTTTAACCATCATGTGTTTCAGTGGTTTCTGTTGCTTCTTTAGAACCAAGGTCTTCCATATCTGTTATGTTGGTGAGTTCAAATGGTATTGGCTCCTTTTATAAACCACAGCCAAGAGTTGAAATTAAAAACCACAGTACTGATAGTGACCCTTTTAATATTTTTGTAATTAGTGCATGAATGTGAGTGAGCCGGTGTTCTGTCAATATGTGCTATTTGACGGCACTGCACTTATGCTGACCCATGATTTTTTATGTTTCCTGGGTTTTTCTCAGGGCAGTATACAATCAGACCATACTGTTATTATTGCTGTAAATACAAATATCCAAACATCCTACCTGTACTTCTGCTGGGAGTGTTTTCTGAGCCGGTGCTGTTAGTCTATAGAAACCCACAGTTTTCTTTATCAGCTTTACCTTTAAATGCACACTATGGAGCAGAACTCCTCAGGACTGTGTTTAAAAACAGTGCTTTTATTTTATTTATGTTCTATTTATGCAGGATATTTAACCATTGTACATTGTAATGTTTGAATATTCTCAATTTTCCAAAGGTAGAAATGCATTATTATGCTATTATCATATCACGCCATGAATGCTCTTAAAATGACAACATTATTGTTTATCGCAGTTATTTCTAGGAACATTTATTATCCCCAAAACATTGCCACAGGCCTAAGTATTCCAGTAAGAGAATCACAATATGATAAAATATTTTCATGATATTAATTCAATGCAATACAATAAAAATGCCCAGCCCATGTGTGAGATAAAAGACAAACCCTCCTTTTATTCTGAACTTCATACTTAAAAAA
The DNA here is from genome assembly GCA_034509495.1 of Acestrorhynchus altus. NCBI lineage: Eukaryota > Metazoa > Chordata > Actinopteri > Characiformes > Acestrorhynchidae > Acestrorhynchus > Acestrorhynchus altus. The sequence continues at coordinate 2,109,406 of CM067501.1, forward strand.
GCCGATTCTTCAACATCAATGTTTTTTTTCTCTTGTAAAGAGAAATTCTAATTTATATTCTTTAAATTGTGTTCTTTGCCTTACAACAGCCTTACACTCAGGTTGTAGCAGTATATACTGTTTATTATATCATGTGATTATGATGATATGTTTTAATTCCTTTTAAGGCTCACTGTGAACAGAAGACGAAAAAGTGAAATACTGTGATGCTGTAAAACCATTATACCTTCTGAGATGGTTATCACACCATTGTGATCTGAAACTCTTGTAACTCTTTTGCACTTTGTTTAGTTTAGACTTTCAGACCAAAGGATCAGTTGGTAAAGGTGCCGTGGGCCAAAAGACCAAAATTCCAGGTGGTCTCGGTCTGGATCAAACTGAAACTTAGAATTTTTGGGTGGTTCAGACTTTCAGACCAATTTAAAGAAGGTGGAGGCAGGGTTTTAAACAGTAGAAGAAGAAAATGAAATGGAAAAGAAGGGATAATAAGGCGCAGTAGTACACAAGGAGAGGAGGGGTCAGTATTTAATTGAAAATGAATTAAACTAGTCTTGAGTACTGTTACTTGAAGTTGGTGCTGCTGGTAGTGATGTCATAATATTCACAGTGTAGTGGAAATATCGTGGTAAAGGTTGCTCACTGAATTGTTGACATGCTGACGTCAGACACACCCTTCTACAAACCAGTCAGTGTTGGTATAGGTGGACCGAAGGTGCTGAAGACGGCATTCAGGAATATCACGAGAAGCTCTATAGTGCCCTCGCTACAGAAGTAACTGTAGAAGTTCTGTAGAGATTGTGTTCAGTAATGTGCATCCATTATCCATCATTCTCAGCACTGCAGTAAGACTGATATGCTGGTGGTGCTAGTTTGAGTAGATCAGACACAGCAGTACAGCGTCCTGTGGGCAGCGTCCTGTGAGCACTGATGAAGGACTAGAGGACGACCAACACAAACTGTGCAGAAACAGATGAGCTTCTGTTTCTGACTTTACATCTACAAGGTGGAGACACTCGGTAGGAGTGTCTGATAGAGTGGACAGCGAGTGGACACAGTGTTTAAACACTCCAGCAGCACTGCTGTGTCTGATCCACTCGTACCAGCACAACACACACTAACACACCACCACCATGTCAGTGTGACTGCAGTGCTGGGAACGACCCACCACCCACATAATGTTCATGATGGCTGATCGGTGTGTACGTTTCAGGTAAATGATTAGTTTGATGCTGGATGAGAAAGAAAGCACTTCCTTACTGCCTACCTCAACCTTCCCCTCCATAGGTGATCTTTTTTCCCTAGAGATGCTAGTGTCTTGCAGTGCTCTGGTTCTTTGTGCTGTGTGAAGTTGTAGTCTGTACCCTCCCCTTTCTCTCTTGTTCTCTCTTTCGCTTTCTCTCTTTGTCTACCTCTCATTTTTACTAAGGGTCAAATATGGTCTGTCCCAAAGACGGCCGGCCTTCATAAGACACAAAGGTCTCACCCCTCTGGATACATTTGAAGCTAATATTGAACTGAATGATCAACCTGTTATGTCCAGTATCAGCACCCTTTCTTGGTGGATGGATAGTTTGAGGAGTCTACGGATTTGGTCTCCTTTCTCCAGAGTGTGCTGTGTGCTTCTTCTAGTGTTTGCCTTTACCTTTTCACTCCCTGCTTATAATGAAGCAGAAACTTTGTAGAAAAGACCAGGAATAACCTTTGGGTTATCACAGGGGGCTGGTTTCCCAAGAACACCAGATCCTACACTACCAAGGGTGTTTCAAACGACTGCAGTAGATGTTCCTTCACTTTTTGAACACTTTGATGTTTCCGACCGTTTGCTTTCCATATTGATGCTTTTGGAAAATTCAGCCCAGATTCCAACTAACTTTGCTCTGTTAACGTGTCTGTGTGCTCTCTGCCACAATGAAGGAGGAGCAGCATGCCAACACCTCTGCCAACTATGATGTAGAGCTTTTGCATCATCGAGACGCTCACATGGAGTTCATCAAGAGTGGTAGGTAGCACACATTCATTTCCTTAGGACATACAGGTGTCCACTGTGGTTAGGATGTTGTGGCCAGGGGGCTTCAAGTTGAAGATTCTTAGCACTGCAGTGACACTGACATGGTGTTGGTGTGTTAGTGTATATATTCAGCCAACAGTGTCCTGTGGGCAGCGTCCTGTGAGCACTGATGCAGGACTAAAGGATGACCAACACAAACTGTGCAGAAACAGATGAGCTTCTGTCTCTGACTTTACATCTACAAGGTGGAGACACTCGGTAGGAGTGTCTGATAGAGTGGACGGTAAGTAGGCACGGTACACAGCACTGGTGTGTCTGATCCACTTGTACCAGCACAACACACTAACACACCACCACCATGTCAGTGTGACTGCAGTGCTGAGAATGACCCACCACCCACATAACGGCTGCTCTGTGGTGGTCCTGTGGAGCCCTGACTCATGTGATTTTAATGTGTGTATGTACAGGTGATCTACACATGGTCGGCACCACCAGCAGGGACAGTGGTCTCAAAGAGACAGTCACACTGAAATGGTGCACTCCCCGCACCAACAGTGTAGGTGGGTACCAGGAACTCTGGGAAATTAATGGCTTTGCATGTATCAGTATAGATTTTATGAGGGCCTCTATTGACATGTTGTGATGTTGCATTTCAGAGTTGCATTACTGCACAGGAGCGTATCGGATCTCTCCTGTGGACGTCAACAGCAGACCCTCCTCGTGTCTCACTAACTTTTTGTTGAATGGTTTGTGTTTGAGTTTATTACTGTACTTTCCTGTAGTTATTTGATTTGAGAATGTGTCACAGCTGAAGTTTTGAGCAGAAAATTTCATAAAGATTTTGAGAATTAAAGAAAAAGAAATATATATATATAAAACTCTTTTTTTCAGGCCGTTCTGTTCTCCTAGAACAGCCTCGCAAGTCTGGCTCAAAGGTGATCAGTCACATGCTGAGCTGCCACGGTGGAGAGATTTTTCTGCACGTCCTCAACAGTACCCGCTCCATCCTGGAGGATCCCCCTTCCATCAGTGAAGGCTGTGGAGGTCGTGTTACTGATTACCGCATCACAGTAAGTTCTTCATACATCAATGGTACCAGCTGAATTATACCGGTACTCCAGAGTACAGATTCACGTAATCAGAAAAAACCCCACAACAGCCCTGCTGTTTTCAAAACTGCTTTTTAAAGTTTTATAGCCTGTGTTGTCTTTCACACTGTTTATACTCCCACATGTGTGACTCATAGTCCAACACCTGACAACACAGAAACCATTATCACGCAGGGACGCTTGTGTGTATCGTCCGACCCGGAACAAACAAAAAGGTTCTGAGAGTTCATGCACAATAGGCTGGATTTCACTGCTCAGTTTGATAGAAAATATGGCGTCAGTCGGTTTTTATCATATCTGACTCAAACCTAACCAAAGCTGATGTAAATGACTGGTACTAAATTCCGGGTACCATATCGATTCAAATGAGAATGATACCCAACCCTACTCGGCCTCATCTGCCAACCGTTTCTATAGGAAAATATCAGGAAATGTCATTTGTAGGTTCTCCTAATAAATACCTTTGAATCACCATTCTGTAGTCCACCATCTACACTCTCCTTTAACGATTCTATTGTAGCTTCTCTTAAAAGGACTGTCATTGCTCTGTACTGTTTAAAACAACCCTACGCATCAAGTCTCTGTGTGAAATTCTTGACTCTCATCCTCTCTTTATAGGACTTTGGGGAATTTATGAGAGAGAATCGTCTCACTCCATTTCCAGATATGCCAGTAGATGCAGCTGGGAGGGCACCATTTGAGCGAGCCAAAGCCCAACTGGAGCGCCACACCCGTTATTGGCCAATGATCATTTCCCAAACTACCATCTTCAACATGCAGGCAGTACGATACATGTTTTATTGTTCTAAGTATTAATATTCTGTCAAAATACCATAGAAAAATTTGACCTCTCACTTTTATTAAAATAATTGTAGTAATTTTCCAGTTGGTGCCAGAACAGTAGCAAGACACTAACCTTTATCAAATGCCTCTCGCGTAAAGTACCTTGCCTTGCGTAAGGCACTCAAAATATATTTAATTTCTTCTCTTTTTAATTAGGCTTTTGGTAAAATGTTGTAGAACTTGTACTCCTATGCTGAACTGTGAGAATTGATTGAATAGATACTGTTCTCCACTTCATGTCAAACAAACATCAAAGTGATTAAGGGACTTTTGTTTTAATGCAAAACTGCTCCATAATATTGTTTTACTTTTGCCACAAAAAGCCAGATTTTGCAGTTTTCATAATTGTATTTAAATCGAATAAGACTAGTGTTAATCAGGGTCCTCCAGGTAGAACAGCAGCCACCAACCCTGCTCCTGGTGATTTACCTTTCTGCGGGTTTTAATTCCAACCCAAATCTAGTAATTCAGATTCAGATCAGGTGGGGTGGTTTAGGGTTGAAACTAAAGTCTGCTGGAAGATGGCTCAGGAGCAGGGTTGGTGAACCCTGCTGTGGAATAACAGATACTTTGCTACAGGTTTATAACTTGGTAGACCTTATGGACGAGTAATGCTGTGACCGTGATGATCCAGTTCGCATTTAAACTCAGAATACTGAGGTGCAATAACCTGTAAACCTTACTTAATAAAGCTAAATACCATACATGGCCATTTCCTACACATTCCCACCTTGGTAGCCAGTGTACTCTGTTTTATTCTGTCTCTTTGTCCCAGGTTGTTCCCTTAGCAAACCTAATAGTTAAAGATTGTCTGACGGAGGATGATGTGCTGACGTGTCAGAAGACTGTGTACAACCTAGTGGATATGGAAAGGAAAAATGACCCATTACCCATCTCTACAGTGGGGTCCAGAGGCAAAGGACCTAAACGGTGAGGAACATGTTCTTTATCTGTGCACACATTCACACAGTCAGCCATAGCATTATGACCACTATGTAAATCTTAAATTCCAGACTGTAGTTTGTCTGTTTCTCTGCATCCTTTATTCTCCTTTCATCCTGATCTTCAAAGCTCAGGACCAACACAGACGCAACTGGATCAGACACAGCAGTGCTGTTGGAGTGTTTACACTGTCCACTATTAGACTCTCCTACCGAGTGTCTCCATCCTTGAGGATGTAAAGTCAGAGACAGAAGCTCATCTGTTTCTGCACAGTTTGTGTTGGTCACCTTCTAGTCCTTCACAGGACGCTGCACACCGGACACTGTCGGCTGGATGTTTCCGGTTGGTGGACTGTTTTCAGTCCAGCAGTGACACTGAAGGGTTTAAACACTCCAGCAGCACTGCTGTGTCTGATCCACTCGTACCAGCGCAAAATACTCTATAACACCACCACCACGTCAGTGTCACTTCAGTGCTGAGAATGACCCACCACCCACATAACATTCTGCAACCAGCTACTTTAAGTTGTAGCTGAAACAGATGTGCTAATGTACACACAGCTTGACTAATCCCTGTACAGAACTGCCAATAGATTAGGACTCTCTGATAGACAGCAGATAAACATGAACCTGTTGGCACCATGTCTAAATCCAGTCATAGGCTAGAGGGGGATAAAGGGATTGCAAACGCAGGAATGTTCAATATGTAAAATTCACGTGATTATTTGAAGTCGCCTGTTTCAATTTTGGGTTGAATCTTTACCAGAACTTGTGAACTTTCTGTCCTGCAGGGATGAGCAGTACCGGATTATGTGGAATGAGTTGGAGACACTGGTGAAGACTCACGTAGGAACTAGTGAGAGACACCAGCAAGTCCTGGAGTGCATAATTGCCTGCCGCAGCAAGCCTCCTGAAGAAGAAGAACGGAAAAAACGAGGGAGGAAAAGAGAAGACAAAGAGGATAAAGCGGAGAAGAACGGGAAAGAGTCGGAAGAGAAAGCATGGACTCAAGACTCTGAAAGGTTGAAAGGCTTCAGTGTGCATTCTGAAATTGAACTTGTGTCTTGAGCACGTTTGTCTTTACTCAGCATATTTTTATGGTTGTTCCATCTCCAGACTGAAGGGGTCAGTTGAGCGAGAAAAAGAGGACCAGAGTGAATCAGAAGTAATCAAGGACTCTCCTGACTCTCCAGAGCCATTCAATAAGAAACCTCGGCTTGCCACAGAGGAGATCATATCTCTGGAGAAATCCAAAGGTATTTATCTATGTTTCCAGTGTAAATGCAATGGTGCAGTTCATTCTATCAGACACTTTCTTTTCACTCTGTTACCTGTCAGGCTCTCGTGCGTTTGTAATTTTACAAATTGTCAGCAAAATTTTCAACTGGAGCCAAATGCATAACTTTGCTAAAAAACACTAGACATCAATAGAATGTATCTGTTCCTGTAGATTAGAGATAGAGATAGAGATAGAGAGAGAGATTCAACTTTGTCATTGTTCAGTACAAGTACATAGCAACGAAATGCAGTATTATAGATTGCAGAGAATAGAAAACATCCATCAGTTTCATGTTTAAGCAGTAAAGAATTGCATATCAGAATTTTATTAATTAATCAATTATTTCTTTCATACAAAAGCCAAAAAAAACAAGAATGACAAAAAACTGAATGAATTAAGGACAAAAATAAGACAAAAGGACAAGACAATTTGAGTAGCTACCAGTTAAGGATCTATAATTGGACAGACAGAAATGCTTACATATAAATCCAATTTCTTCCTTTATTTATTTTCCAAACTGTCGTATAAAAGCAATAGAAAAGTCAAGGTTGATGAAGTATGACACTCGCTCTTGGCCTCTGTCGCTTTAACTCGTTACAAAAAATACTTTCTCTTAATAATTTACTAAATAACGAACACGTTTATGTATTTTATGTGTTAGTTATTGACTGGCTGATAAGATCATGCTTTTATTATGTGAGAAAATAGTCTAACGAGAACATTTGTTTTCTAGGTCCGGTCTCCTTACTCAGCCTTTGGACCAGTAGAATAACACAAGCCAACTCCAGAAAGCACCAGGAGTTTGCTGGAAGAATAAATTCTGTGAACAACAAGGCAGAACTGTACCAGCATCTCAAAGATGAGAACGGGTTAGTTCACTTCAGCTCTCATATAATGACTGTAAATACTTGAGCTGATTTTCTTTGCTTATCTGGGTTTTTTGTGGTTAAGCAGGATGGACGTACATGAGAACGGGAAAGCTTCCAGATGATGTGGTGACCTGCTGCTGCTTGTAGGATCGGTGATGATACCTGAGGAGATGACAGATTTGAGTGAAATATGCCAGAACAGTGTCTGTGCGACGGTGAGAACACACTGTTGTTGGACAAAGACTTTTTTTTTACCCACACATTTGTACAAAGAACCTAAAGAACAGTAAGACCAACAGAGTGGAAGTGTAAGTCCATGCTTATCCTGAAGCGTTTTCTAAGTAAAGGTTTTCTAGGTAAAGTGTTACATTTGCCTTTTGATGTGAAGCTTATCTACCTTTAATCATCTGTTCACTAGTGTTAATAGTCAGACTATGTAACAAATAAGGAACATCTTTTAAATGTTTTCAATCCTGTCGAACCTCAGCAAATAAATGTACTTATAGTTTTAATGATGTTTGAACTGTTTTCATCTCCTTTAGTAGAAAACTAGTGCATTTGAAGGAATTAACATTAGAATTTAACATTTACAAAAGTGCCGTCGCTTTAGGGGTCGCCACAGCAGATCATCTGCCTCCATCTTGCCCTATCCCCTCCTCCTCTACTGTCACACCAATCATCTCCATGTCCACCTTCACTACATCCATAAACCTTCTCTGAGGTCTTCCTCTTCTCCTTCTTCCCGGCAGCTCCATCTCCAACATTCTTTGTCTGATATATCCACTATTCCTCCTCAACACATGTCCAAACCATCTCAACCTGGCCTCTCTGGCTTTATTGACAAACTGCTCCACCTTCTCTGTCCCTCTGATCTGCTCATTTCTAATCTTGGTCCATCCTGGTCACTCCCAACCAAAATCTCAGCATCTTCATCTCCACCACCTCCAGCTCAGCCTCCTGTCTGTTAGACAGAGCCACAGTCTCCAAACCAGACATAGCAGGTCTCACTGTCTTATAAACCTTCCCTTTCACACTTGCTGCTCTCCTTCTGTCACACATCAGCCCTGACACCCGTCTCCACCCATGACTGATGTCACTGACCCAGATATTGAGTTGAAGAAATGTTGAGTGTTCAGATGTTGAGAGGTACTCCCAATAGAATAGGACTCTGGAGAAGATTAACATAAACCATTGGCACCATCTCTAATGCCAGGCATATGCTAGGGGGGTATAAAGTCACCCAGCATTGGTTCTCTGGAATGATGGTTCTCCATCCAGGACTTTTAGGATTTTATATTAAATGCTTATGCAAAGTTAGGTCTCTGATGTGTGACACCATCCAGGTACTTGCTTACTCAAGCAAATATACTGGTTGTAGTTTCTGTTCATGAAAGAAATTTGGATCTGTTTATTTTTATTTTTATTTTAATGCTGAAACAATAGCATTTGTTCTGCCTCCAGAATCATTTTTTTGAGTAGTGATTTTGCACAAGTTGACTGTTCACGGTTTCTGCGGGTGTGTTTGTTATTGTTCTAGGACAAAAACCTGCGTTATTTAAGTGTGGCAACATTTGTTTCTTCGCTGCCGACTCCAGAGGGTGAAAGAACGATATCTCCTTTATACAAATCAATATCGGATCATTCAAATGAAGGTCAATTTGAATTGAAAAATCAGTTTTTAATCCCACCCTTACTGCTAAGCTCAGTAATCGAAAGTAAATCATTTCATGCAATTTTTTTTTTTAATTACAGTTTTTGTAAAAAAAAAAAAAAAAAGCACAAGAATTTGTGAGGACCACATAAATGTCCTCCCAAAGGAGAACCCATTCACTCATACAGACAGAATGAGGGGAAATAAAAACAGGAAGCCAGTGCACTGTTCTAAATGTATTTTATGTTACGCTGATTGATACAAGTACATTTTGAACATATAAATAATTTCAATCTTTTTTCACATCAGGCATTTAATACTCTTAAAGGAGGAGGTACCATACTTACATTATTATTGGAAAAATAGAGTTGGACAATGATCGATTGTCCACAGTGATTTTGGTACTGCTTGAAGATCACGACTTTGCAAGTGATGACTGACGTTCGCTCCCAACTGGAACTAACTGCATCCGAACATCCTTTTGCTCATGCTTAATATATTTGGCCGAGTAAACCCAAATATATATCTGTACTGCGTAGGTTGAGGGGCAGTCCATGCTGCATAGTCCTGCATGAAACACATCAACGAAGTCTCTAGAACATCACTATAAAATGCTTAACACACTTACATGAAGTGCTGTAAGACTGGCTGTAGGACTCGCTGCTCCCTGCACAGGGCTTCAAACAGAATACCAGAGCATGCACCTAACTAAGAATAAAAATAGAAACATTTAGTTCATGTCAGTCGTTATATTTCGACAAGGAGACTGTAGTGCATTATTTCTGACAATGTTAAAAATAGTTCTCTTTGCTACTTACTGATATGTTCATATTTACACTTCTTTTTTTTTTTTTCTTTTTTTTTAGTAAGGCATGCTCATCAACTTATTCCACACTCTTCAGATTAAAGGACTGTGTGCATGTGGTGCTACATGATTACATAATTCAGATTAATCAAAGCATGTGTGAACGGACTGGAAGGGACAAGGTCTGCCAACAGTCTGAAAAATAAGGGTTCTAAAAGGGCTCAAAATCTCTTCTCAAATCAGTTCTGAAGGCAGCGCTGCCTCTGAGGCAGAGCAAACTCAACTAATTCAGATTATAACTAATAATAAAAAAACATTAGCTTTAGAAACGTGTCTGTTCCGCAGAGCTTTATATGTGGATGAAAGGTGTGTGATTCACTTTGAGATTTGTCATTTTAAGAATTTTGTTGGTTTCTCCGAAAACTCCTAACTCAGCATTGTCTTTGGATAAATAATGTTGAGCGGGAAAACTGTCAAGAATGCCAACTGTGCTACGAAACGTGGGCATTAAAGCTGCTTTTAAATGATGGTATTTACTTGTGGTATTCTCCATGCTGGCATGCAGTTAAAAGACAGGATAGAAGCTGTGAAATGCTGCCCTAAGCGCAAGGAGAAACCAACACCATATAAAATAAAATCTCAAATTGAACTGCACACATTTATGCAATTTTTTATATATATATATATATATATATATATATATATATATATATATATATATACAGCTCTGTGGAGCAGGAAGCTCCATTTACTGGTTATTTTAACGGGTTATACTCTGAAGTAAGCCTTTGTGCTGCCTCAGAGGCAGCGCTGCTTCCAGAACCATTTGAGTAGTGATTTTGCACTGAAGCATATTGTAAAGGTGGGTAATCCGGATCTTGCCTGGGCAGCTCCGCTGTAGGTTTCTGAATTGCCCACCTCTGCCCTCCTTAGTGAAGCATTTATCTTCAGTAAAAATGCTCCCAAAGGTTCTTAGAACAACATTTTAGGATATTAGATGTGTAAGTAGTAAGAACCCCTTTCTTTCATTTTAATTTAAGGAACACGATGGCACTGGACTGGAATAAATCTCTTTTCCCAAACATGCTTCCTTATAAGGAACCTAAAGAAGTTCTTCTATGGCACTGCTCTAAGAACCTTTTGTGGCACTTTTTTGTTTTTAAGAGTTAAAATAACGGTACAAAATAGAGTTCATTTATATCAACGCAAATATTGCCAGTCAGAACGAAACCTTGTTCTTCTTAAAAATTCCAACTTTAAACACACTTAAAGATGACAGTTCTATTATCAAATTTGATTTCATTAGTAAAGAAATGGTTTACAGAACACAACAGAACTTTGATTGAATAAAGGGTTCTTTGCAGCAATAGGAGTATCAGTCACTACTGTCCAGGGAAGGTTTATATGAGGTTTGGGAGACGACTGTGAGGATCTGAGCTGAAGTGAGGGCCGTACACAGGCCTCAATATGGTGTTTATATTATTAAAATATATTGTATGAAACAAAATATTTAGTTTATAAGGGAAGAAATGGTGTTTTTGGTGTTTTTAAACATTTCTATTCGGTTTTACTGAACTGAACAGAATTTGACTGGTACTGTATATAGAACCTTTTTGAAAGGGGATCTATATAGTACCGAAAATGGTTCTACTATTGTTAATGTCTGTCGTACCTATTGAAGAACACTTTTGGTGCTTTTAAAAAAGGTTCTATATGGAACCCTCTACAGCACATTCTGCACCAATCTGACAAGCCTTTATTCATCCCAAGGGTTCTGTGAGTGGTTCTACATAGAACAATTTCCTCTATTGAGGAACCATCATTTTAAAGTATGATATACAGAAGGAAAACATTTCTTAACTAAAAAAATTGTGGGACCAAATGTATCAGTCCCATTAAATTCTGACACAACATGCCGGAGAACCATCATGTCTAAACTCACACTGCACAAGGCTTTGTTCTGACAGCAGTACCACGCGGCCAACAAATAGAACATTCATACAAAAATTCAAAATACCACAAATTAAATTCAAGCCTTTTATGAACCACATCAAAATTGACAGCAAGCATCGATGGAAGGTGACGTTTTAAAGGTATTTCTTATCAGATCAATACTTTTATTTGCTGCTTCATCAAAATAGCGTTTATTCTGGAGACTGTGTGTCGAAAGGATGTGAACGTCAGATGATGTCAGTATTAGCTGGCAGCAGAGAGGGTATCTGTGGTGTCAATTAACGGAACAAAGCTCATCAGTCACTGTACACAGGCTGTCACAGTGAAGACCAGCTCCCTGAGTCCAGATAACAATACTTGAATGCTGTTATGATAAATAGTAATGAAGTCAGTGTTTTTTAGGGCTGGCCATTAAACGGGTTCAGGGGTCTGAATGAGACAGTAAAGCTATGTTTTCTGGATTAATACAAACACACTCATAAATATTTTACAGTGTAATATTTCTCCAGTCCATAAAAATGACTGAACAAATATTACTGCAAAAGCTTGCCTGCAGTAATCATAATTAGGGCTGGGCAATATGACGATATTTATCATTATCTAAATAAAATAAGTCAGACTGGACTACTCAGAGTATCATTAAACTGGTTGTGAAACAGCAAATGTACTGGGCCAGTTTCAAATGTCGAATGCATTAGGCCAGTTTACCGTGAATTAAACTGAAAAGTTAGTTATCAATACTGTTTGTGACTTCTGTAAAATATGGCACATTTTTATTTGCTCAAAAGTAACAAAACAAAGGAATACTGAAATGCATGCTGTGTAAAATTAAAACTTGTAAAGAAATTTATACAATGGGGTCCAAAAGTCCTTTTTGCTAATACGAACCAGGCCTGAAAGGGTGGTTATTGGGTTATTTCTAAATAGTTCCTGAAATTAATTCATAATTAAGGTTATTTCTGATTTTTCTGGGTGAAAATTAGCATATTAATAAATTAAAACTTTAAAAGCAAAACCTACAACACTGACCATATCAACACCATTAAAATCAGATGTGGTTTTATTCTTTTCTATTGAAGCTCATCTTAAGCCTGAGAGCACATGGTCATTAAAGCAGAAAAGGACATAAGAACTTAAATTCATACTTAATTATAAGATTAATTTGAAATGAATGCAGAATAGAAGCATGCGGTGCTCCCAGACATTTGGACCCTACTGTATTCTTCATATTGCCCACCCCTAATCCTACCCCGCGAAGACATTTCACTGTTTGAGATTTTCAACAGACTCTGAAAAGGTCCAGAAGCCCGAAGCCGGTCTAGACCAGCCAAAGTCCAAAAACCCAGTCAGTAATCAGCTTTGCTGTAAATACGACCAGTGAAGAATGTTGGGTGATTATGACGATAGTTCCTGATCCTACATTCATAAAAATGAGCCTGTTTTTAAGTGAAGGTGTGAATCACACATCTTAGTCCTTTACATTCAATCAGGAATCTGATAAAATCTCTCATCCACTCTGATAGAACACCAGCACTTTTCACTGCAGTCCAACACAACCTTTAAGAGAAGGAAGACAATATACTCAAAATATACTCCTTACTATACAGTCTCGATCTATTATCAAATTCTTTACTGGCAAAGAAAACAATGCATTAGTCTTCTTATATCAGAGGAATTCATCTGTTAGCAAATAATACACTATAAATGAATATGCAACTCAACGTTAAGGCAAATAAACAGAGTGAAAATGAGCAAAATTAGGAGTGTTTTGCTTTATTGGCCAAAACTACAGTCAGCCGAGGACTTTAGAATCGTCAGATCATCACAGAAACATCACAGCTTTCATGTATGAACACGGAGCAGCTCATCTCTTTATCCACAAAGGGTCTGTGTGGCTGCAGGTGTCATTCCAAACAAGCTGAAGCCCACCTCGGTCTACAGTTGATCAGCTGAGCTCCTGCTTCGTTGGATCAAAAACCTGCAGGCCCGCCGGCCCTTTACGGATACAACCGGACACCCCTGCTTCTCAGAGTAAGAGCACTGACCTAAGATCAGTTTATGACACCATTAAAAAGTCTGGAGGGCTTTTAAATGAGCCGAAAAGTTGAATTGCACGTTGGGAGCAGTGAAAGCTCTAAAACATGCAGGGTAGGGGTGCCTCCAGGACCAGTGTTGAGAAACACTGTGCTAGAGAGCCAGAGCTCCAGCCAATACGTGTGTGATGAGCTGAACTGCAGTGTGTGATCCAGCACTAATCACCTGATGTCATAATGCAATCAAATCCTCCCAGCAGCACCTATTGTAATGCTTTTCCCAGGAGCTGCTGCAGAAAATGTGGGACAGACCCCCAATTACTACTCTGGATGCTGGATAAGCAGGTATTTATCCACTGATCAGCCATAACATTAGTACCTCTGACGGGTGAAGAGATAAGCCATGGGCATGCATACAGGTATGAACCACTGCACCCCCCCCTCCCTGGAAAGGGTGGAAAGCTCCAAAATGGGCAGGGCAGGAGTGCCTCCAAGACCAGAGATGAGAAAGACTGGTGTAGACGACAAGGACAGATCATTTCCACATCAGCAAGGTCAGCAGCGGTCAGTACCTTTCAAAAATGGCCCAATGCCAGATAAACACACTCCTTTTGCATGTTGCTTTGTATGCACGGTTGGAACACATGCCTGTTATTTAACAAAACAGAAAATGCATGATTGTTATGTCGTTCCCTTGGCACTGTGGTTCTATCTGCATTCTGAGAAGTTCTATTTTGAGATATTGAGCCTTAAAGTCTGTGTACTGACATTGACATGGAGTCTGAAATGCAAACAACTTCTGCTTCAGAACCGAAGGCCAATTCTGTGGGGTGTTTTTGTATTTTGATGTGCTTTTATTCACCAAACAATAATAATTTAATCCAGTAGGAAACAAGTGATTTTGATCTGTTTTCGGAGCTGAATTACTCGCCGATTAATCATCACGCAATGACGAGACCATGTTTTTTTTTGTTATATGTGCAAAGACTGTAGGTTTCTCTGATCCTGAGTTATGAAGCCTATGACATCTAACTGCCCGCAAAGGATCTCAGCATCTACGAGTTAAAAAATACCTCACATAACATTAAGTTGTCTCAGAATAAGAATAAGAATATGTAAACAACTCAATTCCGATTAAAATGTCAGATAGAACCTTTAGTTCCAAGGGGCCGATATAAATAAAATAAAGTAATAATGATAATAAAAAATAACATGCATTTAATCTCCATTTCTGACTTTTTCTGTGACCCACAATTCTCTCCAAACGTATTGCGTTTCTTTTATATACTGCATGAACATTATCGTTCTTGAAGCACCAGATAAAACATCTGAAAGACCTAATAAAAGGGCCCAATGTGGAGCTAAAGTAGTGAGTGTTTCACAGAGGAATAGAATTTCCTCTTATTCCTTTCAAACACACAGGTGTAATTGCCCAGTATCTGTTTTGGCCAATAAAGTGCACACTTCCCCAACGTTCTAACGGTAGTATCATATCTAATCGTGATACAGCAGCAAAGAGTCAGACTTCATCCAAATGAAGCCGGCGTTAACCACTGTGTGCGACACAGTGTAGTAAAGATCCTCTTCCATTGAGTATAAACGCCTGGCAGCTGTGATGCATGAGGCATTATGAAGGTCCGACAGGAGGTTCGGGAATAAACCCCTGATAGTCAGCTGCTGAGGAACATTCTGGAAACCACACGCACCTTGAAACTGTGGTCTGTCAAAAAGAAAATGCTGGCAGGCAAAATCATGCAGTCTAGGTGGGCAGGCTGGATCCAACTGACCACAAGATGGCTCCATTTAGTAGATTTAGAGAGGACATCCTCTATGGCAGATGAAAATGAAGAGAAATCCCAGTGAAGATAGCACACCGATACAGAGCTCCTCCATTTCAACCACATTTTCAAATCCCTCATCTCGTTTATCCTCGATGAAACATCTCCTACACGAGGAAACACCTATCCTTCAGAGAGTCAGAGGGAGATGATTATGATGTATGACCCGATATGAAAACCACAAAGAGAATTTAAGATCACAACCTATAGATTCTCCCAATAGACCCTTCTGTGGAAACCTCAACGTTACAGGGAAGTGTGGCGGATCTTCTTTCCATCAAACAGCAGATATTCTTAGCTTTCACTGAAGGAGAGTGAAGGGTTTGAGGTTAATGGCTGGAAATGCATCGCATGATCACTCAGCTGTCCATTGGCACTAGATGATCAGACATAAATGCCCTCTGGGTTGAAGCTGGAGGTCAGTGGGCTCTGCAGAGCTCGGAAGGTGCTGGGGAGCGGATGGGCCGCTCCCAGGCGCTTCAGGGAGCTGGTCTGCTCAGGCTCTGTAGGACAAAATAAAAGCGCAGGTGGTTTAGATCATTCACACTCTGAGTTTTAGCACTTTTTAAAACCGACAATTTTGCATCCTCAGGAAAAATGGGCAAGCAAAAGATCTGGACCACTTTGACGAGAGCCAGACTGTGATGTCTAGAGCAGTGTTCCCAAACCAGGTCCTGGACGCCCCCCTGGACAACATGACACGTATTTTATTGCACTGTGATGCACACCACGCTTTTCCGAGCATAGTGTGAATAATGTCTGGACTTAAAAACACTTCAACTAAGGACCACATTTTCATTATAAATAACATGATTAATGTGGTTGGGTTTTGATACACGTTGAAGAAAATCACTGTATTAGGAATGGTTTTAAAATCGGATGTTACTGGTCTGTATCATCCAAACATCTCTGTGCTGTAGTTTTTAGTGTTCCCTCTCCTTTATATATTTTCAGTCATGTTACAAGTCATTTCTCTCCTCTACAAAAACAAAACTTAATTTAAGTAATTTAAGTTTAAGTATATGTATATGTTGGTCAGGGTCAATTTTACTATAATAATAATAATAATAATAATAATAATAATAATAATAATAATGTCCATAATATGCTTTTCTGCAACTTCTAGAGCACTGAGCAACTGCATGTCTCATTAAGTGCAGTGTGCAAAATGTTAATTAAATTATATTTACTTTTATAAAGTAGTTGTTTATTTCTTTAATTACATTTTAAAAAGGTGACCACTGTCTGTTTGTAAATCAAAGAAACCAAAGAAACATTGGGAGGAACCAGGCACACGAGGGGGGCTCCTCCAGTTGTAATGCTCTAGTTTACTGGATTAACGTTTGATGTTGGAAATAATGGTAACAATCCCGACTTCAGACCCACACCAACATATCAGCATCTAAATCATCTGTGATTAAACATTTAGGAACAGTTGGTATAAAGAAACACTGGACCTCATTCATCTTCCTACAAATTTTCTTAAACTTATTTTTGAGAAAATCCTAAGAAATCTACGCCAGACTTCCAGGATGAGTCCCATCATCTATGAGAACTGAACAAATCCCAAAGAGGAAAACGTGAATCCCTGGGTTTTAAGAAGATATATCAGTGAATGAGGACCAATGTTCAGTACAGTCAGGTGACTATTTTGTTTAAGCCTGTGAAACTGTCTGGACGTCTCTTTGACAGTTTCAGTTGCAGTGCAGTTGCAGTGCAGTCAACCTCCTGTTCTAAACGTTTGGTGGTACAGACTGTTTACTCGAATTTCTGAGTGAACAGGTCTGAACACGCTACATCAGACCCAATCCCACATCTTCTGTAGATGAGATATTAATGTATTATTCTTATTGTTCTCCTGGTTAAATACTAAAGAACAGTGGGACATCAAATACATCATACTCTGAAAGACGTATTTAACCAGTGCATCTGAATCCTGGTCCTGAGCTGAACTGGGTGTGTTACAGCCGGAAAACCGTTACCAGAACTGGGATTGAGAACCACAGTATTTAACAATTTGGATCAAAGCTTGTGGGATGTTTTTTTCCCAAAAAAATTAAACATATTTATAGGAGACAGTCAAACGTACCAGATACTGTATTTTCAGGAGATCTTTATTGGATATGTTTGTATGGATTTCACCACAGGGCCTAAATAAACACTTTCCATCTCAGAAATCCTCTTGGATATTGATCATTTGAGCTGAGAATTACTCATTTTGGGTATTTATGTATCAGTATTATCTCTTCACAGGACTTTTATTCTGAAGTTTGAACACTGTGAGCAAAAAATAGAGCAAACAGCCCCTCCCTTCTCATTTTCATCTATAGCCCAATAACCCAATCTGAATCAAGGAGGTATTTAGCCCCGCCCCCTCTCTCTGATCAGTCAGAGTCTGCATGCAGGTTGCGGTTTGGGTATATGGTCTTTTATATGTGTATGATGTCTGTAGGTGTGTGTGTGTGTGTGTGTGTGTGTGTGTGTGTGTGTGTGTGTGTGTGTACCTCTGCTAGTCTGCTCTTCAGCAGGTTCTGCTGGTAACACGGTGACTTTAGTGCCAGTCTGCTGGATGAACTGCTGAAGGTTCACCTGTCTCAGCTCCTTGGTTAACTGCTCCAGCTCCTGCTCCTTTTCCTGCAAACCAATGAATTAATCAGGCAGGAATTCACTTCCAAACCGGAACATGAATCTTATAATATATTTAAAACGGGTTGAATGACCTTATTACATACCAACAGCACACCACAGTGCGTTAGCGTGGAGCCGACTTAATTCATTTCCATTCCATTAATCTATCAGCTCTGCCCAGGCCTGGTCTCTTACATAATTCACTCTCCCCAATTCACACGCCCAGATGACACACCCGTCTCTCTACTCTCAGCTGCTGTTTCTCAACATCTCCCAGTATCTCTGCATGTCTCCTTCACAATGTTCCTAGTGCTGTACAGTTCAGAAGTGTGGTCTTTTCAGAAAAGGAATGATACACAAACTGCACTGTAACTAACTGATATTATGAATAAAAACTTAATGAAATTTCCTTTTTAAACATCTCAAGCTAATACATTTTTATTCAATATATAATTTTTGTCCCAAACCCCCACAGTTTCGAAGTGTCAATTCTCCATCACCACTATGATTCTCCCCTTATCACATAGGATACTAGCAGAGTAAGGACAAGCACATGCATCCTCTAACATATGTGAAGTCAACCACCGCCCACGGCTAACAGACGCCTGTGCCGTCAGCATCACAAGGAGTGTGATGTGGGGAGAGAGCACCATCTACCCACCCAGAGAGAGCAGGCCAATTTTTGCTCTCTCAGACTCCAACTGAGCATCTTGACCCATGATTCGAACCCGTGATCCTCAGATCATAGTGGTAGTGCATTGGACTGCCTAAGATTGGTTTGGACAGGTGTGAAAACAATCACACTTAGTGACAGACTAAAACAAGTCCATTCTGGGGTAATTTCACACCTGTAGTTTGTTTGATTTGGCCAGAATTGGTTAACGATACATTCATTTGTGAACTTGGAGCATTTCCAGGTACTTTGGATTGTCTCCATCCGAGTCTGAGTGCACCAAAATTCATCAACAAACCATGTGAGAAATGTCCTCTCCACTGATTGGTCAGACCTGTCCGGGACGGGAGTGAGAACTACTGGCAGAAGGTGGTGTTTCACAGGCCAGTGCAGATTTGTGTGCAGTTTAATTGGAGCAGCAGCAGAGCCTTTCAGCTCAAACATGCCAGTGTGTGATCACTGTTTTCACACCTGCCCAAACGAACCACACCACCTGGACCAAAAGGTGCTGGACTAAAAATACCTTCTCTGTCCACAGAGAACTCTGGAGTGGTTAGTTTGTGCCAAGAACATGATCTGATCTCATTAAACACAAACAAATCCTCACACCAATGCTCCAGATTCTAGTAGAAAGTCTTCCCTGGACAGTAGAGAATGTTATTCCAATAAACTCCTTTTAATAGCCTTGATTTCAGAAAAAAAAAACAATGAATGAGAATTTGTCCCAATACTTTTGTCCACATATTTCCAGCAGCTGTTGACAGTTCTAGCTGAGCTCTTCCACTCAGCAATATTTCAGTAATACAGGCTGAACTGGTAACACAATACACGGTTGACTGAGACTGAGACACACCTCGTAGATTGTACTGGATGTTCTTAGCTACTGGAATTTTTCAGCTCCGTAAAATCAGCATTAGCAACACTGTCATACTGGTTGCCAATACATACCGTCATCCTGATGAATGAAAGACAATAATGTGTTTCAGATACTGGTTGAACAGTACGTTTAGACAATGTTACAGCTAATACAAGAATGAACTGCTGTACATCCCTAGAACCTCCTTCGAGAACCTGTTGGTCACTCCATCGGCAGAAGCATGAAGCCTTGGTGTAGTTGTGGATGACCAGTTATCTTCTCGACTCATTGCAAACTTAACTCGGTCATGCAGACGATATCAGGAGAATTCCACTTTTTCTGTCCAGAGACGAGTTCAGTCTCATCATTTGACCACTGAGACTCCCTTCTGGCTGACCTTCCCAGGTGACAATCCAGAATGTGGCGGCACAACTCGTCTTCAATGTTTCAAAGTTCAGTCGTGTAACTGCTTTCCCTTCATTGGCTTCCTGTACATGAACATCTGATACAGAACCTTGACGATGGCCTACAAACCCAAAACTGGACCAAAACTGGTCGGGCATCAGCTCAGCCTGACCCACCATCCTTCAAGACACAAGGAAGATAAACCTCATAGCTTACCTGCAGCCGGATGTTGGACTGTCCAAGGGAAAGCTCCACAGCTCTACAGCTGCTCTCCAGCCTGGCTGCCTGCTGCACCTGCATCTCCAGCTCTGTCCTCACTTTCTCCATCCGTGCCCGCAGCTCCTCCTCATCCGCCTGCCTGGTCTGCTGCAGCTCCATCTGTAGCCTCTCGGCCTCCAGACATGCCTCCATGCACTGGATCTGTGCCAGGTACTCTGCCAGCCGTGCTTCACACTCTTGCACACGACTGCGCAGCTCCTGCAGGCGCTCCCGCAGCTGTCGCTCGTTTTCCTGCTCTATCTGCAGCTCGTTCTCCCAGAACTCCTGCTCCTCCATCTCGGCCTCCATCCGCCGTACCTGCTGCTCCAGCTGCAGCAATTCCACCTCTTCCTCCTCGGTCAGCAGCTCCTCTCGCAGCTCCTGCTCGCAGCACTGCAGACGCTGCTCCAGTGAGCGCAGCTTTTGCTTCTGCAGCTGTACCAGCTGGCCTAGCTCCTGTGAGGCAGGGCCTGGCGTGGCGCTCCGGGTCCGTACCTGCTCGCGACTCTTCCCGAAGATGTCCCGCAGGCCCTTGCTGCTGCTCGTAAAGGTCAGAGACTTGCGTTTGGGCTCGCGTCGCTTCAGGGAGCGGTCCTGGGCAGAGGGCCGGAGCTTAGCCAGAGGTGGCAGACTCTGGCGATAAGGGCCGCGCTCGGGGCCGAGGGCTGAGGTTTCTGAGGTAGGCCGTTCGCACAGAGAGGGGCCGGTGCGCTGCAGCACCAGCTGCACGTCGCTGGCGTACTGACCCCATTTGTTTAGGGACACCACCGGGTGTTCATGGGGGGCGAGGTACCTCTCTGTCTCGCGCCACTTCTCTATCAGAGTATACCTCCCAGTACGCCCTGCAACAACAAGACAAGTCTGTACGGTCAAGTCTTCATAGTTGCAGGTCAAATGTAGGTACACTACAGATGCACAAGTTATGATATAATGTGACTGCGAATACATCAAGTTATGTAGATGATGAACTGATCTCCAAAAGACATGAAGTTAAAGATCAAAACTTCCTTTTTTTCAAGTGTCAATTACCAAAAACCATTAAGACTCTCGTCCCATCAAATAAGACGCTCCCGACAATAGGAGGGTGAAGCAAGCACATGCCACTGCCCCTTTTTGCTGCTGGGAAGCTCCGATACAATGGCTATGGACTGAGTGTGATGTGGGGAGAGAGCGCCATCTAACCACTCAGAGCATGGAAATTTTTGCTCTCTCAGACTACAGCTGCCGATGGCAAGCAGCATGACCCAGGATTCCAACCTGTGATCCTCAGATCATAGTGCTACTACATTAGGGCATAAAGGTCCAATGAAACAGTCTGGTCAGATCGTAAGAGATTCGAGCTTTCGGCTCAGGTTTTTCTCAGACTGTAATTAGACTGTCAGGATGATGGTTTGTTCACAGTGTTCGTTAGTTAAGGCCATGTGATGCAAATTTACAAATACAAGCTCCCAGCAACCAGGATCCACAGGTTCCTCTACACTTCTGCCAAGAACTTTGGAGTTTTAATGTACTGTTCTCATACATACACATATCTAAATGCAGCACGGGGTTCAATCATACACGTCAACACCACCGCCATTTAAACCTTTAGAACCTGAGGCCAATTTTGTGGGATGTTTTTCATAGTTTGATGCCCTTTTATACCCCAAAATAAAAAAAAAGTGTTTATAAGAGACAGTCACACATCCCAGATATGGTTACTTTCAGTAAATCCTAATCTACTCTTTTGTCTTAATTCGAGATGGTCAAATTCATATGTAAATTCTGTTCATTTTAACATGTTTTGATTCTATAAACTTACATTTACTGAGAACTAAAAACATTTACATCAGAAACCCTGTTGGAAATTGATCGTCCAGAGGGTTTTTGAGCTGAAAATGCATGAATTTGTTGTAATAATTAGATAGAAAAGGATGTTTATTATAATAGATCCTTCAAAATACTCAACAATAGTCCATAAAAACCTTTTATTATTATTGTTATTTATGTATCAGTATTATTCTATTCTCAAGACTTTTATTCTGACATTTGAACAATGTGAGCAAAGAAAGAGCAAACAGCCCGTCCATTCTCATTGTCCTCTATAACCCAATATTTGGCTCAGTGATGTCATTAGCCCCGCCCCCTCTCTCTGATCAGTCAGAGTCAATATTGCAGCAAACTGCAGCAAAACCTCCATAGAGCCTGAATCCAGGCCTTTTCCACTTACTGTTCTATTTAATAAAATAAGAGAAAATGTATAAATATGCACCTTCCTCCTGGGATACGAATGTAGTGTGTGGAGGTGGGGGGTAGTGAAGAGTAGGCAGGGCAGATGGCTGGATGACTCCCTTCACTGCTGGTGGATTTGGGGGTAAATCTGTATTTTTGTACCTTATAGAAATAAAACACACCTGTCCAGTGACCTTTGCTCTGCACAGTGCATTTTCACAAAGCATTCTATGGAGATTATTACGAGCTGTGTGTGCACGGTTGGACCCCTGTGTCAGGAGCTGAACTCACTAATCAGAAAGGGGGATTGGATACTGCTGGTCATACACTTTTGTATATATGTGGACAGTAGACATTAAAAGACAGATGGAAAAGACAAATGTGAACTCTCACGCATCAGTGAATGAATTATTTCGAGCGCTGTGGACGAGTGAACTGGTGAACTCTCAGTGAAAGAGCAACATTTCTTCCCACTGCTCAGCTAAAAGCAGTGTTGTGAGATGTTGGGAGACAATAGCGTACTTCACATGCTGCTCCAAAGTCTACCCGTATGAAAAGACACTCACAAAGAGCTGCTTGTTGCTAAGTGAAGAGTCATAACATGGTCTAAAGAACAGACAGACAAAAGGGGGCTTCCCTAAAGCGGGAGGTCAAATAAGAAACAAACGGCCTGTGTTCAGCTTGTATGTCAGGGGCTTGTTCTGAGCATAGAGATTAGAGGGGAAAAGGGGTTTCCAGAGGATGAAACAATTTAATCCACCACTTATTTGTAAGTATTCACACTTGCTTAATTCTAGAAAGTACTACGCAATGATGCTTTTGAAATGCACAGCTTCAAAGTCCAACAGAAAGCATTTAAACATTTATATTTAAGCTGTTTTTTTCATACAAATATTAAACATGTGAATCATTTTGGGGCAAAAATGTGCAAAAAGCCCAGATGTGGTTTTACAAGCCTATTTACAAATGTGTTCTTTTCCTTCAGAACAATACGTCAGTTGTCCTTTAATGGAGGGCCTGAGGGAAAAAAATAGCTTGGCTTTAATTGGCTGCTTTACAACACCACCCACAGCAGCCTGGGGGCAGATAGGCCCACAGCTATGGTGTTAAAATAGAGCCAAATGTTTGGAGAACCAAGCAGAATCCATAACCGAGAAACAACAAGGGTTGGACAATGAAACTGAAACACCTGGTTTTAGACCACAATAATTGATTAGTATGGTGTACTAGGGCCTCCTTTAGCGGCCAATACAGCGTCAGTTCGTCTTGGGAATGACATTGTATGGATTCAATCCCGGTTAGCACCCCAACATCCCTTTAAGACAGCTTCCTCTTGCGTCCACAGTTAATCCTGTTGGACGTGGTTGGTCCTTCTTGGTGGTGCTGACATTACTCTGGATACCGTGGCTCTTGATACATCACAAAGACTTGCTGTCTTGGTCACAGATGCGCCAGCAAGACGTGCACCAACAATCTGTCCTCTTTTGAACTCTGGTATGTCCCCCATAATGGTGTCTGCATTGCAATATTTTGAGCAGAACTGTGCTCTTACCTGCTAATTGAACCTTCACACTCTGCTCTTACTGGTGCAATGAGCAATTAATGAAGATTGGACACCAGGCTGCTCCAATTTAGCCATGAAACCTCCCCACACTACAATGACAGGTGTTTCAGTTTCATTGTCCAACCCCTGTACATTCTGTAAGTAAGGACGGTTATTACTAACAAGAAATTAAAAACAGGCCTGTAAACAGAAACGTTCTGAATCAGTTACCACCCTCTATTGAACTTTCTCTCCGCTACACGTTTCTCAGATTCACTTTCAGTTCAAAACATTTCTCACTTTTGAGTTTAGGCCGCTGGCAGGGTGGGATCGAGTCGGTTTTTGGCTGCTGGGTATAACGTATAACACCTGCCCGTCAAGTGCAATTGCCCTGCAGTCACATAGTTGTGCTGCCACATTGGGTGTATTGGGTGTGGTGTATATTGCCTGTAGATTACTCTGATCCTGAGTTATGAAGCCTAGAATATCGGTATGTAGCTGCCCACAGAGTGCAGCTCTCGGGTTGTAAGAGTTAAGTGATGTAAAAGACTTTTATGTAAAGGAATAAACTAAGGAAGTGCATTTGAATGGGCTCAGATTCCCAAAACAGAGCAGTGGGAGAATTTAAAATATGCATAACATGCAAATTGCCAGAGAATCACCTCTGATTCATTCAGAAGATGCATTAACGGTGAATTATAATCGAATAATAAAGTGAATTCATCACTGGTGACAACTCTAATATTCTCAGTCCATGCTAATTTGTTGTTTCTGCATGTCTGTAAAGGACAGAAATGAGAACAGATTCAAGCAGGAGAGAGAGATAGAAAACAGAAGTGTGTGTCTGTCTCCTGAGAATAACACATCCATCACTCCCGGCCCAAACGGAGAGCGGGACAAATGGCTTGGCGTCACACTGAGCCTTTGAGTGAAAGACGCTATGAACTGCCTGAGCAGTCGAGAGGAGCAGGCCTGTGGAGCCTGTGCTGCTGCTTCTTTTTCAACTTCTCCTGAAGGCAGGTAGTGTCAGCAGTGCCGAATGGCTGTTTCAGTAACGTGGTTTAAAAGCACAGCAAGATCAGGGCAAAAAGTACACACGGACTGTGTTTACTGTCTCACCTATGGCCTGCGCCAGGGCAATCACGACCTCTTGACATGTGGTGACCTCTGTGACCCCGCAGACGATGCGTTGCACTCCGTCCACCCACACCTTCAGCTCCATGCCTCTCATCTGGGTGACGTCATTCTTCCTGTTCACACAGACGCTTTAACATCTTCCACACCTTCTACCCTGAAAACAAAGACAAACAAACCATCACCATGACATGGAACAGAGGCTGGGAGGAGAACGTTTTACCACGACAGATAGATACTCATGGTTTTGTGGTTCTGCTGTCCCAGGTAAGCACAGGGTCGTATTTAGTACTGCTGATAGAAGCATGATCGTAGAAATGTACTGCCAGAAGATATCCTGCAGCATCAGTGTTTCCTGGACAGTTCCTGGACGAGCTGGACACGGACTGCTTGTTATTGTGATTTAGGCCCTGCTCACACCTGGTTTCAACATACAGCGCCGTGTAAAACCTCAGGCAACAGAGAAACATTTCCAGCTCTTATCCAGAACCGAGTTTCTTCATTACGGTAAATCAGACCAACAAAGCAACTGTGTGTGTGTGTGTGTTGTGCTGGTGTAGATCAGAGACAGCAGTGCTGCTGGAGTGTTTAAACCCCTCAGTGTCACTGCTGCACTGAGAACAGTCCACCAACCAGAAACATCCAGCTGACAGCGTCCTGTGAGCACTGATGAAGGACTAGAGGACGACCAACACGAACTAGGAAGGAGGGTCTAATAGAGTGGACAGTGAGTGGACACAGTGTTGAAACACTCCAGCAGCACTGCTGTGTCTGATCTACACCAACACAACACACACTATATAGCTATATACTGTATGTGTAATGGTGGGACAAGAATCATTACTAGAGGCTTGTTTTCTATTTCTGGCCACAAGAAACTAGAAATATGTCTGGCCTCAGTATATCTTGAGGCAAAACCTCGTTCAGAACAACCACCGTGTCACATTAAAGGCTCTACAGGAACAAGGGTCATCTGGCAACAGGTTCAGCGAGAGCCTGGCAGAGTAAAGTGTGCGATTCCCTTCCTCTAATTACTAAATCTCCCCACAAGTGGTCCAGTTTGCATGCGAGACGTATGGAAATGCTTGGTGAATGTGTCTATATGTCTCAGTGCTCACTTGTGATCAGATCCCTCGAGATGCCCTCTCATTCAGAGACGTATAAAATACGATTTGCGTTTCAGGAGTCGCACGATGTGTTGGGTTACCCTCGCAAACTGCTGACAGAAGCAAGGCTGGAACAGAGCTATGATTAGAGCCTCAGTCACAGGCAGAGGCTGCATTCAACATCACTGCACCTTCAGCAAAAGATGCAATTAAACGTGGTCTACTTATTATTATAGTGTCAACTTCAACAAAGACTGGACCACAAAAGACAGTAGAGTCATCATGGTAATTGTCAACAAAATCCCCACACTAGTTCCAACTCTGTACTTTTCTTTTCTGAGGTCAGACGCAGCCATACTCTGACGTGACAGGGGAGTACTTTTGAGTTCAAGCAGGTGGGTAACGACACGGATCACCACATCATGTACATTGCGATTCTTGTCCCACAATATAATAAACATTTAATACAGACATGAAGGACAAGAGGACTATCAACACAAACTGTGCAGAAATGGACAAGCTTCTGTCTCGGACTTTACATCTACAAGGTGGAGACACTCGGTAGGAGTGTCTCATAGAGTGGACAGAGAGTGGACAGTGTTTAAACACTCCAGCAGCACTGCTGTGTCTGATCCACTCGTACCAGAGCAACACACACTAACACACCACCACCATGTCAGTGTGACTGCAGTGCTGAGAATGACCCACCACCCACATTATACGTCATTAAACTGGCAACCTTCCAGTCATGAGGCTGGAATCAAGAATAAGGGGGGAGGGGGGTGCCAATACTTTTGCGTTGGGTAAGTCCTTCAATTGGGTGCTGACGTATTCCTACAACCCTGCAATGCTGGGTGACTTTAACCCAGTGTGTGTTCTGGTAATTACTGACACATCACTGGGCTTTTTGTGTGTGTGTGTGTGTGTGTGTGTGTGTGTGTGTGTGTGTGTGTGTGTGTGTGTATCCATTTCCCTCCTTTCAGTCACGACCAATTCCCCAGTGTGGCGAGCTATTCAAAACGAAATCACCACCAATATATGAGGGTGTGAGCCAGCACACGCCTGCTCCACTGGGTGTCGTGTTGCACAGCAATACAAGAGAGCGAGGTCTTGGCCTCCACAGAGAGCCAGAGGAATGTAAACGGCACAGCTGTGATTCACATCTACGTTCGACTGCAGGTAATCTCTGCTGTGAACTTTCTGGAACACTCTTTAGTACACACAGGGTTCTTCAGGGGTTCTTGAAGGATACGTACGTGGTACCCTTTTATATATTACAGAAGGTAATGTTATCAAAAAAAATCTAAAGTTTGGACACATCTACTCTCTTCAGCCCTTGAAGGAAAACCTGTCCAGTTCTGTAAAACCAAACAGAATTGTTTCTGTAGTCGTAGGGATTTTGTTTATATTTCATTGTAAATAATGATAATGTAATGAAAATATAGCAATACAAACATCATATTGAGGCCTGTATGCGGCCCACACTTCAGTTCAGATCCTCAGTCGTCTCCCAAACCCCGCATAAACCTTCTCTGGACAGCAGTGACCGGTTCTCCAACAAAAGCAGGATAAACTCTTTAATCCCCTTTTTCAGAAAGAATGAGGTGTTGTCCCAATATTTTCCCACAAGCACACTCACACCACATTCACTTAATGTGCTCACTCCCATACAATCACCACATACTGAACATGACAGGGCGGTGATTCACAATCGAAATAAAACCGACACTTAACGTGATTTGCGAAACAAACCCGAGCGGTTACACCGAGCGGCCTTTTGCACAAATGTCCAACGGAGATGGGTTTGAACCCACGACCTTCTCACCCAAAGGCTTTAGAGTGTGACCTCGAACTGTTTTTATTCTCGAACTAATTCAACGAGCTTACTTCAATTGTCAAACTACACACACCTTCCAAATCTGGTGCTTCTGCTTCACAACTTCAGGAAAAAGATGCAAAACATGCTAATGGGTTGTGAAGGTTTGGACTGAAGGAACATTGGTAGAGAAGTCGGTTGGTCGAGGTTGGGATCAAACCCACACACTTCAGATTTGAAGGCGAGTGTTTGTGCAAAACTCGTGTAAAACTGCCTTTTATTTCTCAAAAGCAGACACTGAAAACGTGAGAATTATAGTTTCAAAACAACAGGTCAAAATGTGGACTTATGCAATCACATCATTTCGGATGTACAGGGGTTGGACAATGAAACAAACACCTGTCATTGTAGTGTGGGGAGGTTTCATGGCTAAATTGGAGCAGCCTGGTGGTCAATCTTCATTAAGTGCACCAGTAAGAGCAGAGTGTGAAGGTCCAATCAGCAGGTAAGAGCACAGTTTTGCTCAAAATATTGCAATGAACACAACATTATGTGGGACATACCAGAGTTCAAAAGAGGACAAACTGTTGGTGCACGTCTTGCTGGCGCATCTGTGACCAAGACAGCAAGTCTTTGTGATGTATCAAGAGCTACAATATCCAGGGTAACGTCAGCACCACCAAGAAGGACCAACCACATCCAACAGGATTAACTGTGGACGCAAGAGGAAGCTGTCTGAAAGGGATGTTGGGGTGCTAACCCGGATTGTATCCAAAAAATGTCCTTCCTAAGATGGATTGACGCTGTACTGGCCGCAATAGGGAGGCCCTAGAACATCGTACTAATCAATTATTGTGGTCTAAAACCAGGTGTTTCAGTTTCATTGTCCAACCCCTGTAGTCTGGACTGTACACGAATGTGATTTTGTGTTTTCTGCATTTAAGAAGCTTCTACGTCTCCAGGTTGACTAACAGTCTGCATCAGGTGTCCACAACTGCATCGTCTCAAACTCACGACATTTCATTCGCCTTGTCTTGATCCTGCAGTACGTTATTCTTTGTGCGTTTCCATAAATGGTTATATAATGGTTCTAGTCTGAACACAGTTGATCTCGTTATTATTCATAATAAATCATTTTTTTCACATCGATTTCTATGATTGAAAATACCAACAACACCACTATGGACTACTGTCCCCCTCACACACACAAGTACCCCATGGAAGTAGGGACAAAAATGGGATTCTGGATTTCTCTCTGGAATATGTCACTTTAAATGTAATGAATATAAAATATGACTTTTTGTATGAAATTAATGAATTAATGAACTTCAAAGCGATGCACTAGTATCTTAGGTTTGAGGAGATATGGGTCAAAACATCATCATATAGCGCCATCATCAGTTCAACTGGGGTGTCTCCACCAGATGCACTCAAACTTCCTTAAAGAAGTGATATCTAACAGGGTTCCAGCATCTGCAGTTCAGCCAATCAGGAGCTTCTGAAGGCAGTAACTAGATGGATCAGGTGAGGTTGATCAGGGTTGGTGATCCCTGGTTTAGAGTACACGGTCATCCTTTATCCTTTCGGTCAGTATAGGTCATACGCCGACTCTAACAGAGCAGAACTGAGCACGTTGCTGCAGCACACGTCATAATTAACGTAACCCATTAATGTAGGTGTAATTAATTGCGTAATTGAATATAAATAGTACACTGAAGGTCAAGCAGCGTCTCGTCCATCGTAGACGAGAACGGAGATGAAAAGTGCAGTGCGGTCTGTAGTTACGGTTATGGGACGGGACACGTTGTAGTTGCTGAAATCTGAAATTGAAATGAATTGGCTGAGTTGGCGCTTATTTTGAAGCTGCATCCAGCTGGCAGTGCGAAGCCATCTGAAGAGCGCAGAGAGTGATATGATGACGATAGCTGGACAGTGGGGAGAAGGCAAATGCGTGTGAAGGAGAATGGAATGAGATGAGCAGCGCTCTACCAATGAGCCATTTATAAATGAGGGTGAGTCAGTAGATTTCATGCCTTAGCTGAGATACAGAACCAGCAGCTTCTTACAGCAGACAGAGGGTACAGGTGTACGGGTCTCACCTACTACCAGTCTGAAGGCACAAGAACATTTTGTGATAATATGAATATTTAGCAACATCAGGGCACCTTCATACCACAACGTTTTTGTGCAATGGAATAAGCAAAGCACCCCATAATGACCACCTCCTGTCCAGACTGTAGTCCATCTGTTTCTCTGCAGACTTCATTCTCCTCCAGGACCCCACAGGACCACCACAGAGCAGGTCATTCTCAGCAGGAGCTGCAGTGTTTAAACCCCTCAGTGTCACTCCTCGACTAAGAACCGTCCATCGACCACAAATTACCCATTACCGAATTTGCTACTCGGTAGGCGCGTCCAACAGAGTGGACGATGAGTGTTTAAACACTCCAGCAGCTCTGCCGGATCTGCTGTGGTGGTCCGGACAGGTGACCTACAGTTTGTAATTAAAGAACTACAACGTGCTCCCGTGTGGTCGGTCAAGGAGCTGGTTACAGTGTTCGGGCTGGTCAGTGTGTTTTTGGAACCACACAGTCACTGTAAGTGGTCCAGAAAGGGGGAAATAAATAGATTAGAATTAAACTACAAGTAACGAACTGCTGAAATGTCAGAAAATGCATTTTTACAACGCAGCTGTCATATAAATAATCACAGAACGCTTGGAGGGAGAGGTAAACGCCACGAACGACCAATTCTCAGGGCAGGATCAGAAGCGAAGGGATAAATTAATCTGTCAATACAGCAGAGTTTAGTGGTTTGGCCCAAAACCAAAGGCGTGTGATCTCTTTGGAGACCGAAAGGAAAGCACTGCAGGAATTTCAGGTTAGTGATGCAGTGAGTGGAGCGAAACGTTAAACGTGGGAACTGGAGATGTTTCGAAACATTACCATTAAAACGAAAATCCAAGAAATAAAACTAACATTTAAGCTGAAGTTCACGTCGCAATTCCCATCTACGGAATTCAGCGCCGTGGAATCGGCTCATCGAAAATGCTTTTCGGTGACTGACCACACTTTCAGCAGTCCTACCTAAACGGTCAGTTCTCGCATACCAACCTACCGACGTCTTGTCCACAGGTTACACACAATAAAGATCGACCACAACATTGTGACCACCTCACCAGTACCAGATCTTCGTACCATACAGACTGTGGTCCATCTGTTTTCCACCTCGATAAGCGCACAGATTTACGCTCACTATCAGGGATCACTGAGGTAATTTGTTCACCTTTTACCCCTCGTTAACTCCCATGACCCGAGACCCACGCTGAGTGGACATGCTGGTACTCTGAGCTTCATATCTCAGTGACCTACAGACATGATGCACATACCAAAACTCATTTACCTCTGAATTAAATCCGAGTTTAAATATCAAAGTATCTTCCAGTGCATGTTTACTGCTCTGTCCACGTGAACACGATCAACCTGCATACAGACTCTGACTGAGCAGAGAGAGGGGGCGGGGCTGATGACATCAGCGACCCTGATATTGGCTTACAGATGAAAAGAAGAAGAGAGTCTTTAAATTTCAGAATAAAAGTCCTGATCACAAATCAATAATCCCAAAGTAATATTTCTGGACCACTGTCAATGTCACGATCGCTGGACGAGCAATCTGCCAGTGCCTACAGTCTCCTGAAGTGGTGCTGACCACTACACTGTCCAGTTCTGGTTAGCTGGTCATCTGCCCTGCCTGTATATCAGACTCTACTTACTTGTGTTTGAGGAACCCAGCTGGGTGGTGGGTCTGATGGTGGACAGTCCAGTCGGGTCCAGGCCCACCCTCTGTCAGAGAGGGGTGCTCAGAGTGCTCAGGGGTGCTCAGCAGTTAAAGGGCACGGCCGGCTCCGCAGTGCTGAAGGTGAAGCCCCCCAGGCCGGGGGTCTCTCATCCTGCCGGACGGCACTGCGACAGCACGCTGGACATGCCCGTACCTGCGCGCGCAGCTGCTCGGTGGTCGCGTCCCGTTTCCAACTCGCAGCGGAAAGCGGCGTGCGCAGGGGCAGCAGGTCTGGCCGAGTGGACCCCCAGACCCTCTCAGACCCCCAGAGTCCAGTTCACACACAGCAACGGAACTGGGACACCGCAAGGCATTGTGGACCGGTTTAAAGCAGCCCAGCCCGCACACACACAGACACACACACGCTCGCACGCACACACACACACACACACACACACTGAAGGCTTAAAGGAGCCGAGGTTCCAAAGTTTCACTACAATACACTGATCGGCCATAAAAGTAGGACCACCTCCTCCCTGTTTTTCAATGTCTCACTGACACTCCACTCACTGTCCACCCACTGTCCCTCACTGTCCTTCACTGTCCACTCACTGTCCATCACACTCCACTCACTGTCCACCCACTGTCCATCACTGTCCTTCACTGTCCACTCACTCTCCCTCACACTCCACTCACTGTCCACTCACTGTCCTTCACTGTCCACTCACTGTCCATTACTCTCCAATCACTGTCCCTCACACTCCACTCACTGTCCACCCACTGTCCCTCACTGTCCTTCACTGTCACTCACTGTCCTTCACACTCCACTCACTGTCCTTCACTGTCCACTCACTGTCCCTCACACTCCACTCACTGTCCACCCACTGTCCCCCTACTGCCCTTCACTGTCCACTCACTGTCCAACTACTGTCCCTTACTGTCCACCCCCTATCTCCTTCTCTGTCCAGTCACTGTCCCTCACTGTCTATTCACTGCCTTCTCACTGCCCACTCACTGACCACTCAGTGTCCACTCTCCTACCTATGCTGCTGACTGGATATTTCTGGTTGGTGGATGTTTCTCAGTCCCCAGTGACACTGAGCGGTTTAGAAACTCCAGCAGCATTGCTGCAGTGTAATTGTACAAAGTGCTCTGTGTCCTCAGTGGAGCTGATAGAATAGACAGTGGGGCAATGGGGGTAATATATAATATGAAAGTTTTCACACGCTTCACTTTCTGCACGTTCTGTTATGTTACAGCTTTATTTCACAATAGATCCAATTTATTTCCCCCTTAAAGGGCATCTGAAGGACTTGGAGACCACAAGAAATGAAAAGATTGAAAGACTGAAACCAGGCACTGCTCATCACCAGTACCATTTCTACAGTGAAGCATGGTGGTGGCAGCATCATGGTGTGGGAAGGTTTTTCTGCAGCAGAAGCTGAGAGACCAGTCAGGGTCAAGAGAAAGATGACTGCAGTGATGTACAGAGACGTCCTTGATAATAACCTGCTCCAGAGCACTCTGGACCTTAGACTGGGAGGAAGGTAAGGAAGGAGGAAGATAACTTCCAACAGGACAATGACCCTAAACACACAGTCAAGACAACAAAGGAGCGAACCCAATTGAACATCTCTGGATGTTCTACAAATGATGATCTACAAATAGCTGTGCACCAACTTTCCCCATTCAGTCTGATGGAGCTTGAGAGGTTCTGCAAAGAAGAATGGGAGAACCTTCTGAAAAACAGGTGCTAAGCTTATAGCATTAAACTCAAAAACTTGAGGCTGTAATTTTTGCCAAAATGCTTCAACAAAATATTGAGGTTTTGTTGTATTTATGATACAAAACCTGCTCAGTTCCACAAATGGAGAAGAGAGAGGGGGTGGGGGCCCTCTATAATAATAATAATAATAATAATAATAATAATAATAATAATGATAATGATAATAATAATAATAATAATTATAATAATAATAATTATAATAATAATAATAATTATTATTATTATTATTATTATTATCATCATTATTATTATTATTATGGGGCCCCGCCCCCTCTCTCTGATCAGTCAGAGTCTGTATGCAGGTTGAGCATCAGCTCCGCCCCCTCTCTCTGATCAGTCAGAGTCTGTATGCAGGTTGATCATGTTCACGTGGACAGAGCAGTAAACATGCACTGGAAGCTCCTTTGGTATTTAAACTGGGATTTAATTCAGAGGTAAATGAGTTTTGGTATGTGCATCATGTCTGTAGGTCACTCTGATCCTGAGATATGAAGCTCAGAGTACCAGCATGTCCACTCAGCCAGGTCTCAGGCAATGGGAGATAACGAGGGGTAAAAGGTGAACGAATTAATTCAGTGATTCCAGATAGTGAGCGTAAATCTGTGCGCTGGCTTTAATAATAATAATATTTTATATAATAATAATAATAATAATAATAATAACAATAATGAGGCGGCACGGTGGCGCAGTGGATAGCGCTGTTGCCTCACAGCAAGAAGGACCTGGGTTCAATCCCCGGCTGGGGTGACCTGGGAAGTTCCTGTGTGGAGTTTGCATGTTCTCCCCGTGTTCGTGTGGGTTTCCTCCGGGTACTCCGGTTTCCCCCACAGTCCAAAGACATGCATGATAGGTGAATTGGTGACTCTAAAGTGGCCCTTAGTGTGTGGATGTGTGTGTGTGTGGATGTGTGTGTGTGTGTGTGCCCTACGATGGATTAGCGCCCTGTCTAGGGTTGTTTCCCGCCCTTGCGCTCAGAGTTGCCGGCTGGGCACCGGCTCACCCGTGACCCTATTCAGGAATAAGCGGTTTGGAAAATGAATGAATGAATAACAATAATAATAATAATGATTTATAATTATAATAATAATTATTATAATAATAATTATTATAATAATTATTATAATAATTATTATAATTATAATTAATAATTATTATATAAGCGTCAAAGTTCTTTATTAATGAAAACTAATGAATACATAAAACACTGACACAAAAATAAACTGTCATATATCTTATATTCATTATATTTCCAGCTTTAATGTTTTAAATTTAATTTAAATGTTTTGATTAAAATGTTCTAATATTGTTTTTAATTTTTGATTTTTCCATGATCACTAAGCCGAAATGATCAACAGTGAAAAAAAGGCTTATATAAAATATGCCAGATTTTTCTGTGATGAGTACCACAAATATACTGCTAATATACTAATATTTATTGTGAGAGAGTAATAACAGTTTTCTCCATGTTTGCTTTATGTTTTAATAAATGTCACTACTCTGTTAAAGGTTAGATTTCTTTCCTATTTTAAAGTGAGATCAATCTCATAAACAAGATATTTTTCATAACCCTTTCCCTCGACTTTTGCATTAATAGGTACTGATACATGGAAAGAATTTACTGCAAAGGAACATAGGTTATACTAGGGGTTCTCAACCTGTGGGCCAGGGACCACCACTGGCTGTTTTGGATGTTTATATAGTATCACAGTGTATTTGCTCATCTCTCTGGATGCCCATATCAGATTGATGCCAGCTTACAAAGCCAAAAATGGACCAGCTCCTCCTTACTCAGCACCAGTGGTCCAAATCCAGTCTGTAGAACCCAGCTTGACTCACCATTCTCTAAGACACATGGAAGAGAAGCATCTAGACTTTTCTAGACATTTAATAAATAAATACAGATTTAAATGAATAAACAAACAAACAGTGGTCTTTTAGTAAAGCATTTGAATAAACAGAAAGCTGGCTCATAGACCCACTGCACTGCATTTAACCCATCCAAACACAGTGATACCCACACATACACACTAATGAATTCACACCCTAGGGGACACTGAGCACTCATGCCCAGATTGGTGGGCAGCCCTATCCACGGCATCCAGGGAGCAGCTGAGTTAAGTGCTTTGATGAAGGCCACCTCAGTCGTGCGCTGCTGATTTGAACCGACAACCTTCCCTGACCATCAGGCCACGGCTGCCCCATCCAACAATGTCTGGAGTTCAGCCAAGACTGATGATTTGGTGTATTTGCGTATGATCACCAAAACATCAAGCTATCAAACTGTAAACTGGCCCACCAGAACCAGAGCTGATTAAAATGAGGATAACTGACAAATTGAATATGGTAACTGATACAGGAAACATTTCGTGCTATAAGCAGGACATACGGTGGTGACCAAGCTGCAAGGGTCCCCACAAGTATGCCTTTTATATGCAGGTCATGATGGGACACCACATAAACACATACGTGGATTTAACCAGTTTATTTGATTGAATTTTACATATTGTTTTAACATTTATTAATTAATAAATAAATAAATGAAGAAGTTAATTTAATAATTAATAAAATAATTAATTTCACTGTTAATAAAAAGGCCTTATTTATTCTCCACAACTTACAAAGTAATGTGCCATTAGGCTGTGTGTTGATTTGAAATACATTTATTCACCAAAAAAATTAGAAAAATATAGAAAAATTAAGACATGTCATATATTGTTGTTTTCAGGAGATCCTAGGCAACTCACATATATTTATATATTTGTATGAATTTGTTGTATATATTTGTTCTGTTTTAATAAAAAAAAATCTACTTGCAGCAAAAAAAATACTTTACATCTCAGAAATCCTGTTGGAAATTGATCATCTGGGTGTTTTTGAGCTATTTGATTAGGGTAGATTGATGAAGATACTTATAATAGTAAGTTATTTAAAATGCTTGACAGTGGTCATTGGAGGACGGGGGTCGCAAGTTGAGAATAAATGGGGAGGGGCAGGTCCTTCAATCTCACAAGTTGGTGGGGATGAATTGGTGGACAATTCAGACAATTTGCTGGATATTGGTGTGGATGCATTAATCCACCCATGCTTAAACTACACCCTTGGTCCAAAAAAAACCCCAACGTATTAATTTTTAATTATTATTATTATCATTTTTGTAAATTATTATTATTATTATTATTATTATTATTAATGGACCAGCTCCTCCTTACTTATAATAATAATAATAATAATAATAATAATAATAATAATAATAATTATGTGTGTATCAGTATTATCCCTTCTCAGGACTTTTATTCTGATAGTTGCCCCATTTCATTTCCTTTATAAGTCCAAATCCGTCTCGGTGACGTCACCAGTCCCGCCCCTCCCTCTGATCAGTCAGAGTCTGTGTGCAGGGTGGGCGGGTCAGCATGCGCAAGAGAAAAGCCCGCAAAATGCGGGCCTCGGGTTCCCCCTCAGCAAAGGACTTTTATTTTGAAAAGCAGATTTCTAGTCGTACAGTCTGCTGCCCCCATTACTTCACACCCAGCAGTTATTTAGTGTGACTGGTTTGTTTGGCTGCGACACCAGTTCAGGCTGTTGCGTGTTTTTTGGTCCCCAAACAGACGATGATTGTAAAGGTCGCTCAGCTGCGGTGACGCTGCTGCCCCGCCCCCTCTCAGCCCTGACCTCCTCCACCAGGACACTGACCACACTGACCACACTGCTGCTGCCCGCCCAACACCACAGGTACACCACCACAACTGCTACACACATAGTATATGACACTGGAATGAAAATAATGGCATTTAAAAGTGTGAACAGCTTTTATTTACTTATTAATGTATTCATTTATTCATGTTTATTTGCATGAATATTCACGTATAACAGCACTATTCTATAGACTGTATTTAACCCACCCCTTGGTGAGACAGGTGGTCTTACCTGTGTTTATGTTTATGGGATAATGGAAGGTGGACACCCCCCACATCTGTATTCACAGCTGTCTGTATTAAACTCAATCATTCTTTCTCAAGGAGTAGAGGTCTTAAAGGTGGATGACTTCAAATATCTTGGGTCAACCATCCAAAGCAATGGACAGTGTAGAAAAGAGGTGAAGAAGAGGGTGCAGGCAGGATGGAGTGGGTGAAGACGGGTGTCAGGGCTGATGTGTGACAGAAGGAGAGCAGCAAGAGTGACAAGGAAGGTTTACAAGACAGTAGTGAGACCTGCTATGATGTTCGGTTTGGAGACTGTGGCTCTGTCTGAAAGACAGGAGGCTGAGCTGGAGGTGGTGGAGATGAAGATGCTGAGATTATTGTTGGGAGTGACGAGGATGGACAAGATTAGAAAATGAGCAGATCAGAGGGACAGTGAAGGTGGAGCAGTTTGGAGATAAAGCCAGAGAGGCCAGGTTGAGATGGTTTGGACATGTGTTGAGCAGGAACAGTGGATATATTGGACAAAGAATGTTGGAGATGGAGCTGCCGGGCAGAAGGAGAAGAGGAAGACCTCAGAGAAGGTTTATGGATGTAGTGAAGGTGGACATGGAGATGGTTGGTGTAACAGTAGAGGAAGCAGGGGATAGGGCAAGATGATCTGCTGTGGCGACCCTTAAATGGAGCAGGTGAGAGAAGAAGATTCTCGCTCTTTGAACTCAAGATACTTTAACGTTATATTTTGTAAATGTTTTCATCATGTTTATCATCATTTCTCTCAAGCTGATGTGTGATGATGTGCGTCCAGTAGTGTTTAGAAGTTTAGAACATTTATCGGTCCCAAAAGATCATTGAAGATCATGCTGAAGCGATTTGGGTTTTCTAGGCTCAGTGTAGTTAACCGAGCTGTTTTTTGTTTATCTGCAGGTCAGAAACAGGCTGTAAAGTCATGGCAGAAGGAGGTGTTGTGGAAGAAAGCGAGACGCTCATGGCAGCAGGTGAGACCTCCAACAGGCCAGGAGATCCGTCCTGTGTGGGGGGGCTGAGAGACAGCTGCTCTTCACGTACAAGCTTTCGCCTGAACTACCGGCACGAGGAAGAAGTGACCCATTCGAGACGGGACTCCAAGGGCCGCTTTGTCAACCCCTGGCCGACGTGGCAGTTCCCTTCATACACCACCATCCTACGACTCTTCCTGATGGAGAAGAACCACAGCAACGTGCCCAGCTCAAAAGAGGTGAACATTCCAGCCTGAAACAGACTCAGGCAGGTGCTCAGCCTGCGTAAAGCGTGCTGTCTGTAGCAGAGTCGATGCATGTGGGCTGCAGTTTGGCTTGTTATGCTGAAGCGATTATGGTTGCATAGCCTCGTCCTCTGTGGGGAACCGTACAGATACCTGAATGGTAGAACAAGTGAAGAATGAGGACCCCAAATTTGTGAGGGTCAATTTCCATTTGCATATTATGCCAAACATGTTCTGTTAATGGAAGGACTCGTCACTTGTCCTGGACTCGTGTAGGACTAGTGTAAGGACACTTGGACTCTAGCTTGGACTGTAGCTTAAGGACTTGTGACATGACTCGCTCTTGTACTTTGTGACATCTGGTGAATATCTCTGATGTTATCCAGTTGTTTCTGCACCAAGACACTTTAGCAATATGAGAGCAATGAATGTAACACTGGAAGTTATTACTCCGTTCCTCCCAAATGTCATTATGAAGATGATAATAATTTGTATTTATTTATGCACTTCATTGCAAATATCTGCAGAAGCACTTTTTCTTTCATGAGCTGTTTTAAGGTGAGGTAGCTGTGGAAGCCGTTCTCCAGCTGCAGCGAGAGGCTGAATCATTTAATTTTGTAGAAATGCTTCTGTGCTCTTTTGCCGTGTAGAGCAGGTGCCTTAATGTGCATATACTAGCACGTGTTACATGTAAAATGCTATATCAGAGGACATGCTTTTGTCTTTGAAATGAGAACGGTACTTCAGCAAGCTGATGAGATGCTACATTACAAACTTCAGCCATTCTGGTCTTCATCCATTTTCCTTTCTTTCTTAAGGTGTTGGATAAGGAACTGCCAGTGCTGGAGCCATACTTTATACAGAACCCAGAACAGTGTGGGCAAGTGGGCTCATCTCTGCGGGTAACATGGCTGGGTCATGCCTCCGTGCTGCTGGAGATGGAGGGGTTAGTGGTGCTCACTGACCCCATCTTCAGCCAGAGGGCCTCCCCTGTGCCCTTTGCTGGCCCCAAACGCTATCGTGGTCCAGCCTGCACTGTGGCACAGTTGCCCCGTGTGGATGCCGTTCTGATCAGCCACACACATTACGACCATCTGGACGCAGCCTCTGTGGCGGCACTGAACTCACGCTTTGGCTCCGAGCTGCGCTGGTTTGTGCCACTCGGGCTGCTGGACTGGATGAGGAAGAACGGCTGTGAGAACGTCATCGAACTGGACTGGTGGGAAGAGAACTGCGTCCCCGGCCACGACAACACGACTTTCGTGTGCACACCCGCACAGCACTGGTGCAAGCGCACACCCACTGACGACAACAAGGCACTGTGGAGCAGCTGGAGCGTGCTGGGGCCCAACAATCGCTTCTTCTTCGCAGGGGATACGGGGTACTGCTCTGTGTTTGAGGAGATCGGGAAACGTTTCGGGCCTTTCGACCTGGCTGCTATCCCTATCGGAGCATACCTGCCCAGGTATACGTTCACTTACATACATACGCACACCGGGACAATTCAGAGTTACCGGACCTTATTTCTAAGTTTTTGGAATGTGAATGGAAACTGCACCCAGATAGGGCCTTGAACCCAAGACCTCAGTTGTGGGAGGTGAATGTGCAAGCCACTTAAGCTACGATATATGATATATTTAAGGTGCCATTATCAAGCCAAGTATTTGTACACGTCTCTGCTTTTGTAGACAGCTCTATGAATGTGCAGGACATCTTGGGGACATGTTACCTCTCACGGCAGGGCCTCCAACTAGCATTTTTCAGCAGGATAATGCTCCCACACACAGCAAGGGTCTCCCAGGAATGTCTCTGTCAGATTGCAACATTTCCTTGGTTGCCTTTATTTTTTGAAAAATCCAACATTTCTGGGATGCCAGCTTTGGCAACATACGAATGGGCAGGACCTTCAGGCCCAGCTGGAACATCTGTGGGCAAACGTGCTGCAGGAAGCCATACGGAACCTGTATACCTCCATGCCCAAAGGTCCAGAGGTGTAATTGCTTACATATATCATCATTACATTAATTCCATTCCAACAACATTATGTGCACTCCTGTATTCTGTATTGTGCTCCCACAATTGCAGGAATAGTGATGGACATTTCATCTCTTTTCAGAGGTATAATGAAGTCCCAGCA
This sequence comes from Acestrorhynchus altus, assembly GCA_034509495.1. Taxonomy (NCBI): domain Eukaryota; kingdom Metazoa; phylum Chordata; class Actinopteri; order Characiformes; family Acestrorhynchidae; genus Acestrorhynchus; species Acestrorhynchus altus. Next base: position 2,150,225 of record CM067501.1, read on the forward strand.
TGTGGACCCAGAGGAGGCAGTTCAAATCCACATTGATGTTCAGGCCAAAAACTCGCTCGCTATTCACTGGGGGACATTTGCCCTCGCCTATGAGGTATATTTGTCTGTTTCTCTCCCTGGTTTTTGAGTGCCCATTTTTATTGAGACTACATTGGCTCTCTCTGCATTTTTTGACAGTTCCCTTTGTCCCCCTCACATAAAGGAACACAAAGGTGGCATTGTAAGGCTGTTATAATAGTGGTGTTAGGGCTTTTGTTGCAGTGATATGTTGAGACTCACTGGGTTTTATACACCAGTCATGTTTCTGTGACAGTACAAGCGCTGGGGGCTGTTTGTGAGTAATTACAGCAGAGATAACAGGCATTTTTGGGGTTTTTGTTTTGTTTTCTCTCAGTCTGACGTTAAGATGTTATACTCATGTTTTAAAACGAGGACGTCTTTTGAAAACCTTTTTGATGAGAGATTTGAAATCAGTTTTAAAACGTGGTTACAGGTGCAATTTTCATGTTAGGATGACAGTAACACCCCTCCCACATTTATTACTACCTACACTGCCTAAAATTATAGTCAGCTGCAGCTGATTAGACCATTTCTGGAGAGAATTTAGGAGGAGCCGGTCTTATCTAAACCTCAGACATTTAGATCAAGTGAGATCAACATGGTGGCCTTCAAAAAGAAGCTTGTTAGTACATTTGCGAATTTGAGAGGGGATTTAAATCATTTGGACATATTTTGCATCATGTGTCAGAAAAGAAAATTACTTTTAAATCTACGAGACTTCGCAAATTATCCTCCCTTCACCCTGATCTTCAATGATCAGGACCCCACAGGACCACCACAGAGCAGCTATGATGTGGGTGGTGGGTCATTCTCAGCACTGCAGTCACACTGACATGGTGGTGGTGTGTTAGTGTGTGTTGTGCTGGTACGAGTGGATCAGACGCAGCAGTGCTGCTGGAGTGTTTAAACACTGTGTCCACTCACTGTCCACTCTATTAGACACTCCTACCGAGTGTCTCCACCTTGTAGATGTAAACTCAGAGACAGAAGCTCATCTGTTTCTGCACAGTTTGTATTGGTCATCCTCTAGTCCTTCATCCTTCTCAGTCCAGCAGTGACACTGAGGGGTTTAAACACTCAGTAATAAGCGGTGTCTTATTACAACACACTTTGCAACACACTTAACACACCACCACCATGTCAGTGTCACCATAATAATATATCGTCCTGTGGTCCTGATCATTGAAGATCAGGGTGAAAGGAGGAGAATAAAGTCTGCAGAGAAACAGTTGAACTACAGTCTGGAATTATAGAACTACAATGTGCTGATGAAATAGATGAGTGTAGAAGGTGTAGGTCCACCATTGTTATCTAATTTGAACTCATTTCCTTTCTGATGTCTCTGATAGTATTACCTGGAACCTCCCGGGAGGGTGCGAGATGCCATGGTGGCTCACGGACTCAACCCAGATCAGTTTTTCACTCTCAACCACGGAGAGTCTCGACTGCTCACCCAGGATGAAGTCTTCCACTGATGGAACAAATGCGCTTCTATCCAAAGTACTCAATCTGGCCAGTTCCCAGACGTGAAGAGTTGATGTTTTATGTGAAGTAGTTTTGCTGTAAAGTGGATTTGGACCACTGTTTGCGTTCCTCTGCTTCCATGGCTGGATACGTGCTGATAGTAGTCCAAATTCACTGGTCTTTTCAATCAAATGTGCTGATTTTTAAGCTCGTAAATGGCAAACCTTGAACACACTTTCATATTCATAATTCCATAGTAGTTCTAAGAATGTCTCACAGCCTTCGTATAAAGCTGACACTGCTAGAGGTTCGGCTTTCTTTGCCTGAATGCTGACTGGTTATTGTTGATTCAGGATAAGGAAGGTAGGATGAAAATTAATGCTGAATTAAGCGCTGAAGTTTATGTTTAAGGAATTGTATTGGAATGTATTTCATTGGCCATAAAGTACTAAACCAGTAATTTAGTACAGTGGTCCCACAGCACTTAAATTAGAGTATAATGGGGCTAAATCAATGAAACTGCTCTAAGGTGCAGTGACCCTAAATCATACAAATGTGTGTAGTACAGTAGGCATAAAGGACTATTGTTTTAATGTAGTACAGTGGGTCAAAATGATTACATTTCTAAAAATTAAAATGTATTATTATCACTGTACTGGATTATTAGTACAGTGTCTGTACATAAAAATATTGTAGCACAACTGAGAAACATTGTGCTTAAAGCACTGTTTGCAAATTTGAGGGGCTTAAAGCACTCGAGTTTGCACACTAAAAAGTAGCACCTCAGAACTAAAGGACTAACTAAACTTATAGAAGACTAAAACTGGTGTCTCATGGACACAAATTGGTATGAAGTGGGCCTGAATGACTAAAATGGGACTGTAGTACAGTGGGTCTGAAATGGGAATACAGTATAGTGGGTCTGAAATGGGAATACAGTACAGTGAGTGTAAAATGGGAATGTAGTACAGTGGGTCTAAAATGGGAATACAGTACTGTGGGCCTAAAATGGGAATGTAGTACAGTGGGCCTAAAATGGGAATGTAGTACAGTGGGCCTAAAATGGGAATACAGTACATTGGGCCTAAAATGGGAATGTAGTACAGTGGGTCTAAAATGGGAATGTAGTGCAATGGGCCTAAAATGGGAATGTAGTACAGTGGGTCTAAAATTGGAATATAGTACAGCGGGCCTAAAATTGGAATGTAGTACAATGGGCCTGAAATGGGATGCAATGCAGTGGCCCTAAATGACTAAATGGGAAATGAATGAATTTTCCTGTAGTACTAAAAATTGAATGTAATACAGTGGGCCTAAAACATTAACATAGAAATGTACAATGTCCATAAACAGCAACATGGAAAATAACACAGTGGGCCTAAAGGCCTAAAATGTATATGTAGTACAGTAGGACTAAAATAGGAGTACTATAGAGTGGCCGTACTTCGTTAAAATAAAATTGCAGGACAGTCGGTCCAAAGGACTCATCCTGGAATGTAGTACATTGGGTCTAAAAGGACACAAATTAGGATGTTTTAAAGTTGGCCTAAATAAAATGTGAATGTACTGCTGTAGACCTAAAGTCAGTAGTACAGTGCGCTTCAAACACAGGAATAGGAATCTACAGGGTGTAGTACATTGTAGGAATGTACGGGACATAGTACAGGGAGGACACAGCGACTGTCTGTATAAATATAGGAATGAATTCTGGTTTACATCCTCTACAGTAGAGCCAAAATACCAAAAATGCCATAACCGGGTTCCAGGTGTGGTCAGTTCACACACACAGAGAATAAAGTCACAGCACTGGTGTCGGGGTTTGTTGTTCTTCTCATTGCACTGCTGATTATCTGATCTTTGCACTGATTGTTTTTGCTCTTGGATTCATTTCCGGTTAAGCTTTGTAAGACCTGGGTGCTGGGTGTTCTGTAACCTGCCTTTGTTCATATTGCACTAGCTGGACTTTATTTCATCGACCATTTAATGAATGTTATGAATGCTAAATCATTTAATTTTATATTTCGATGGAAAAATGTAACCTCGAAGCTGCTGCAGTAACCGTATCTCCTCTTTAGCTTGGTTCCTCATTGGCAAAGGCAGGAATGTATCTGCTGAAATAACCACCATTTTATCCGAACGGGTACCTGCCTCTCATTTTTATTTATGCTTATATACACATGAATGTTTCTGCACTTGCTGTCCATTTTATCAGATTCACTGACCAATCAGACTATAATCACAGACTGTAGATCCTCTGTATCTCTGCAGACTTTATTCTCCTCCTTTCACCCTGATCTTCAATGATCAGGACCCCACAGGACCACCACAGAGCAGATATTATGTGGGTGGTGGGTCGTTCTCAGCACTGCAGTCACACTGACATGGTGGTGGTGTGTTAGTGTGTGTTGCTCTGGTACGAGTGGATCAGACACAGAAGTGCTGCTGGAGTGTTTAAACCCCTCAGAGAACAGTCCACCAACCAGAAATATCCACAGCGTCCTGTGAGCACTGATGAAGGACTAGAGGATGACCAACACAAACTGTGGAGAAACAGATGAGCTTCTGTCTCTGACTTTACATCTACAAGGTGGAGACACTCGGTAGGAGTGTCTGATAGAGTGGACGTGGTGTTTAAACACTAGCACTAGCACTAGCACTACCACTGAAGATCAGGATTGACAAAGTATGAGGAGACAGTTATAGAAATGATAGAACTATAAAGTGTCCCTGTGTCCCTTCCTTAATTTCCCTGAAGGAACCCTCCCAAGGGATCAATAAAGTTCTATTCTATTCTATTCTATTCTATTCTATTCTATTCTGTGTAGTAAGAGAAGCTGATAAAATGGACGAAAGTGAAGAAAGAAGGTGGTTCTTGTAGTGTTATGATTGTACAATACTTACCACTTCTCTAAATGATCATTTTACGTTAATATACTGGCTGTGGTTACGAAAGTCCCTTTGTGTCTGTCTTTTCTGTTTCTACCTCCGAATATAAAAGACACCCATCATCACATAAAAAACAGAGTTCCTGACAGAGTTGCCAACAGCATTTTGTGAGATTAAGGTGGGCTGTAACAATGTGGCCCCTTTGGGAAGCTCAACTGGGTCCCAGCAACCATGCATGTACAAACCCACTCAAGAGCCCACGCTCACCTGGAACTCACCGAGCCCTCATCTAGAACCTAGAACAACATGCAGTAGTCTCCAGCTGTAGTCCTGCAGTACAGCACTGTCAGCCCCTTCCCCGTCAGACCCTGTTGTTCCCATAGAAGGGTGTTCTCTAGTGGTTGGTTTCAGAATTGCAGTCACTTTCCTGCCCTGGAATGACGATTAAATTCCAAACGTGTTTTCACGACAGATGCAGAGAAGGTGACATTGCACTATATTTTATATGCTGGTGTATATTTTTACAAAAATACACCATTTGTGCAAAATTAGCTCGTTCGTTTGATAAGAAGGAGTCAGGTAGACGTAGAGAGGATGAAAGCAAATAGGGGTTTATTTTCTACCAGGATCCTGATGGAAGAACCTTTACAGCTTCAAAACAGAGTATCAGCCATAAATGCCCCAGTTCTTCAAAGATTTGAATCTGACTCCATCCTTTATACCTAAAATGACCTAGAACCTATTGCTAAGGTGTGGCTAAGAATTAAGGCAGTTATTTTCTGTTTATTTCACCATTTATGGTGAAATCTTTAAGTTCATACATCGTTCACAAAAGTTACTCTGCTGTTTCCCATCACAAGACCACCCCAGTTTCTCAATGGCCTTGTTCCTGTCAACGTGAGGTCCGTTTCCTGCTGATAACAGGGAGTATACCATCCTCCACCTGTCGACTAAGCAGCTAATTGGGGAAGTTGGATGGCCTCACATTTGACAGGAAGGTGTCCTTCACCATTGAACCCCTATCTTAGTACAGTTCGTTCTGAGTGCAGTGATCATGCTGAGTTAAGCACATCTTACTAAATGCAGGCAAATATATATATTTTCATAATGTGATCATAAAGTGAATACTAGATTGAAAAGTAATCAATAATCAACTGAATACATATAAAATATATGCTTCACACAATGACTATAGAAATGCAAAGTGTAAGTACTGATTAACAGTCTTCATTGTGGGATGAGTACATAATCGTGAGCCATGATTATACCACAGTAAATGTTAATTAAAGTAATGATTATCAGTCTAATAAAGAATACATGATTTCAATAATGCTTCATGATTCATAATATGTATAAAAGGGTCCATGAAGTTCATATAATGATTACATGATGATCCGTAAATGAATGATAGATAATTAATGACAATGTTGCCTTTACTGATCAGTCAGGCTTAAGTAATAACTCATATAAGCAACATTAGCATGCAAAGTAAAAGTAAAACATGAAATTACGACAGTGCTCAGCAGAACTCATATTAAGAACAATATCTACAGTTATGCACGTCTGAATTAACATGATCTCGTTTGATTACGAACACGTAACGGACTGTTACGGAATTCTGTGAGATCAATTAATCAGTCCGGTTTCCTTGGATAACATTGAGAGGCTTAGACTTGGAGTACATGACTGCATGAGCTATATGTGCTCTGTCCAAGGCATGAGGTCTGACAGTGAGGGTCTGACAGTGAGGATCTGACAGTGGGGGTCTGAGTGAGGGTCTGACAGTGAGGGGTCTGATAGTGAGGGTCTGACAGTGAGGGTCTGACAGTAAGGGTCTGACAGTGAGGATCTGACAGTGGGGGTCTGAGTGAGGGTCTGACAGTGAGGGGTCTGATAGTGAGGGTCTGACAGTGGGGGTCTGACAGTGAGGGTCTGATAGTGACGGTCTGACAGTGAGGGGTCTGATAGTGAGGGTCTGACAGTGAGGGGTCTGATAGTGAGGGTCTGACAGTGGGGGTCTGACAGTGGGGGTTTGATAGTGAGGGTCTGAGAGTGAGGGTCTGACAGTGGGGGTCTGATAGTGAGGGTCTGCAGTTCTGCTGTAGCCCCGCCTCCTTGGTTACCAGGACAACAGCACACAGACTGAACATGGAGGACTTTCAGAGCGGAGAGGAGGTGGGTTTTCTGTCTAAAACTCATTCTGTCTTCACCTTTCACTCTTTAAATGTAGTTTATGAAGCGCAGCTCAGCTTCTGTTTCAGCCTCTGTTTCCCTTTTAACCCCACTGTTTACAAACCCGCGAGCGTTAGCCCAAAGCTAAGCTAAAGTAGGCTGAAGAAAAGGATTAACCGTTAAATAGTAACCGTTAAATAACCGTAATTGAACCGTTAAATAATAACCGTTAATTAACCGTAAATTAACCGTTAAATAATAACCGTTAAATAACCCTTAATTAACCGTGAAATAACCGTAAATTAACGGTCAAATAATGACTGTAGAATAACAGTAAAATAAGTTTAAAATAACAGTTAAATAACTGTAAAATAATGGTAAAATAACAGTAAATTAACTGTAAAATAACTGTAAATTAACTGTAAAACAATGGTAAAATAGCTAAATTAATGTTTAAAAAACTGTAAAATAATGCTAAAATATCTGTAAAATAACTGTAAAGCATTGGTAAAATAACAGCAAAATAATGGCAAAATAACTGTAAAATAACAGTAAAATAACTTTAAAATAACAGTAATATAACTGTAAAATAACTGAAAGTCTAAAATAACTGTAAATTATCTGTAAAAAAATGGTGAAATAATTTTTAAATAACAGTAAAATAACTGTAAAATAACAGTAAAATGACATAAAATAACTGTAAAATAATGGTAAAATATCTGTAAAATAACTGTAAAACATTGGTAAAATAATGGCAAATTAACTGTAAAATAACAGTTAATAAATTAACTGTAAAATATCTGTAAAATAACTAAAATAACTGTAAAATAATTCTAAAATAATGGTAAAATATCTGTAAAATAACTTAAATTACTGTAAAATATCAGTAAAATAACTGTAAAATATCAGTAAAATAACGGTAATAATAATGATAAAATAATGGTAAAATAACTGTGAAATTAAGTTAAATAACAGTAAATTAATGGTAAAATAATGGTAGAATAACCATGAAATAACAGTAAAATAACAGTAAATTAAAGGTGGAATAACTAAAATAATGGCAAATTAATGGTATAATTGTAAAATAATGGTAGAATAACTGTAAAATAACTAAAATAACTGTAAGTTAACAGTAGAATAACTAAAATAGTAGATTAACCATAAAATAACTGTAAAATAACTAAAATAAGGGCAGGATAACTATAGATTAACTGTAAAATTACTAGAATAACTGTAGAATAAGTGTAAATTAACTGTAGTTTAAGTGTTGATTAACTATAGATTAAGTATAAATTATGTGTAGATTAAGTGTAGTTTAAGTGTTGATTAAGTGTAGATTAAGTGTAGTTTAAGTGTTGATTAAGTGTAGATTAAGTGTAATTTAACTGTAGTTTAACTGTAGATTATAGAGCTGAAGTGTTTGTTTAGATTGCAGTGTTATTAATGACTCTGTTCTTCCTCAGACTGGGTTTGTGGTGGAGGAAGTGAGTAACATCGTAAAAGAGGTAAACACACACACACACACACACACACACACACACACACACACACACACACACACTCACACACAAACTATATCTTTAGTACCAGAATTCAGTAACCAGACAGTCTGACTGACTGACTGAGAGATAAACTGAGAGACAGACAGACTGACTGAGGGACAGGCAGAGATAGACAGACATAGATAGAGAGACACAGACAGACAGACAGACAGACAGATAGATCCTCATCTACCATCTGGAACATCCTCAGTTCAGTGTAAATATGTGAAATATAGAGTAAAAAGGTGTAAAGAGTCAGTTTGTCATTTTGATGTAAAACTCCCTGAATTGTTCTGAACATTTAGGCGGTCGAAGGAGCCATTGGTGAAAATGCATATAACCAGAGCAGAGTGAAACAGTGGACAAACAACGTGGTGGAGCAGTGTCTCAGCCAGCTCAACAAACTGGGCAAACCATTCAAGTATATTGGTAAAGACATCTAGCTGACATCATGAGCACCCACTGATATATAGAGACTATTCTGTAATCTCTCCTTCACAGGAAGATTACATTTAGTAAATAGTGACCCAATATCGCCGGATACTTTACATGTCTAAATGTTTGTAGACTCCTTTCTAATGTATGCATTCAGCTACTATAAGTACACTCACTGCTGACACAGGTGTGCGAAGACACACACAGCTTGTCTAGTACCTGCAGAGAAGTACCGCCACGCTCTGGACCCTCTGGAGCAGATAAATATGAACATATTGACTATGTACCTCATGGCAGGTGTGGGGTAGAGGGGTATAAACCCCCCAGCATTGAACTTTGGAGCAGTGGAACTGTGTTCTACTGTGGTGATCCATCCAACACTTTTGGGTTGAGTTTGGGATGAAGTGGGGTGGTGATCGCACAACATCCTGACCTCATTAATGCACAGCAATGCTCCAGAATGTATTAGTAAGCTTTCACGAGACAGTACAAAAAGATACTCAAAAAAAAGAACAATCCATTCTTTTTAATAACATTGATTTCCCCCAGAAACAGTGAATGAGCAGGTGTCCCAATACTATTGTCCATATGATGTAAATACTAAACTCACACTGATGGTTGGTGTGGTAGTTTTGTGTGTCTTGTACAGCTTACCTTTCTCTCTGTTTCTCTGAGCAGTAACCTGTATCATAATGCAGAAGAACGGAGCTGGTTTGCAGACAGCCTGCTCATGTTTCTGGGACAACACTACAGATGGTAGGCTTTATACTACACTGTTGGGGTCTTCAGTAACACAGAGTTTAAGCAAACGTGGAGTTTACTCAAGGCATTAAAGCACTACCACTGCCCCGCTTAATTTAGAGTCTTCCAGCTGTCACTCACTTAGTCCACCTCAGCAAGGGCTCATTGTAGGGCTGGGCGATGGGGATAAAACATTATATCCTGAGAATATATTCTGACAGTGCTAATGGGGGTGGAGGGGAGCAGAGTAGAGAAGAAGCTGCAAGCAGGGGGTGGAGCAAATTGAGGGAGATAGGTTTTCCGCAAGATTGAAACGGAACTTTATTTAAAAACTTAAAAACTCAATCATCTCAGCCCGTACATCGCTCTGTTTATATCCTGATATAGATATAAATATCCATATATCACTTCAGCTCATATACACTCTATTTATACATTAAGATGGATATAAATATCAATCTACTGCCCGACCCTAACTCATCAGTTTCTTCATTAGTGGGATCAGGTGTGCTAGAATTAGGGAAAACTCTAAAGCAAGCAGAGCAGTGGTGCTCCAGGACCAGGACTAAGAACTGCTGCATTAAGGCATTAAAGTTAAGACATTTGTACATCATACATTAAATCATACTTTAATTTTTTTTTAGCTGGCCCTGTTCAGATGGAATTAATTTAATATGGGGAGGTGGGGTACATTCATTTTTACCCTCATATCCTCTGGAAAAGGACTGTGCTGAATTTTTCAATCCTGAAGGTTGAGAAGGCATTTAGTTTCATTGTGCATGGCACAGATACTACACTATACCACGTACCATACTGTGCTAAGTGTTTCTGACAAAATGGCCAATGAGTCGGTAAAATACATGATGGTGATCAATGTAATATGTATATTTCTCTTCCCTTACAGGCAGCTGTACAGTGAGATGGGAGAATAAATCGATGTACTGCATTGTCAGTGTCTTCGGACTTGCCATTTAAATTGCAGAGGCATTGAGAAGAGAAGACCACATCCTTTCCTCCTCATTCAGACTTTGTGCTACTAACTGCTGGTCAGTAGACTGGCAGCAATGAAGGACACTTACTATTAAAGTGTGTTTTGTTATTGATGCATGTCTGTTGTCCCACATACTGGTACATGGTAGTGTTATTCGAACACTGTGTGTTTGATGTTATAAAAATTGTATTAAAAGTAGTGTAAAAATTCAAATGCAGAAATCCAGCACTTTATTATGAAGGCTGTGCTAATCCTGGGTGGGACGTCTCAAACCAGTCTATATTCACATGTGATGCTCCCGACATTAGGGGGGAGAAGATGAGCACATGCTTCCTCTGATACATGATGCCATCCTGTCACCTCTTTTTGAACTGCCCTATTTTGCATCCTAGCTAGACAGCCTATGCATTTAGATGAAAGCACCGGGTGCCCAGCTCTGATGCAGTGGCTGACAAACGCCTGTGCTGACCAGCATCACATTGAGTATGCGATGTGGTGATAGAGCGCCATCTACCCACCCAGAGTGGGAGAACACGCCAATTTTGCTCTCCCTCTGACTCCGGCTGCCAATGGCAAGCAGCATGACCCAGGATTCGAACTTAGAAACATTCCTGACATTCTTTGTTGATTAACCATCTCTTTTATCAAACCACCCGACTGACACCAACAACCACAGAGATCACACTTTCCCCCATTCTAGTGGTTGATGTAAACATTACCCGAAGCTGCTGACACACGATTGACTGAATAGACAACTGCATAGAGGTACAGATCTTCCCAAGTGTCTGCACTTCAGATAGAACAAGATGGATCAGATCAGGTCTTCAGTTCAAGCCTCTTGAGTTGGAATTCTTGAACACCTTCAGGAATGAAAGAGTTGTGATCAGCTGTCACTGACATTGGAGGCTCTTCAGCAGTCAGTAGACTTCAGCCTAATGTTCAGTCACTATATCTGGACATGGAGATGAGAATACTGTTCACCAACTTTAACACAAATGTGGAAAACATTGCAGTCGGCCTGGGGAGCACTTCTGCCCCCTGGAGAGGCCGTGCCCACACCAGCAGGACAAGTGTACTGCTTTGCACACTCAATTCCAGCACGTTCTCAAAATGCACTCTGATAATATACGTGATTCCCTGAGAGTGAATGAAAAGCTGATTTTTCCTGAATTTTTGTGAAGGAATGACCCTGGAATTCAAACTAGGTGTGCAAGGAATGCTGATTTTTACAATACATGCAAGATGGACAAACTGAAGAACACTTACATTATCAAGTATCATCTCTGCACCCTTTTTTTTGGTCACTTTCACTAAACTGTGCCAGCATCTCTCTTCCCGATACGCTGCCACAGCGGTGCCTTCTTACGTGGAAAAGTTTTTAAAGGCATGTGAGTAAATTAATTCATGGCATTGCAGGAGAACACAAGTTATGTAGATGTTTTTTTTTTCTGTAAACCAGCTCACCCAGGGGATTCTAAACCAGCTCTTTTGACTGGTGGACAGGTTTTTTTGGCACATGTCTGGTAAAACACACACCCAGTAGATCAGACATGATTAACAGACTACTTAACAGAGTCATTATGGTATTTATATGTAGTTTCTTGTCTGCAGTCCTCCTCCAGACACACCTTTAAATTGAATCTCTTAGGTGGTGGAGCCAAAAGTGAACTAAACGGTTCCTTGCTGGTTCCTCGAGAACACTTTCTCCAGACTGGAACTAGTGAGGGAACTGGCATCCCCTTTTGAATCCTGCAAATGTATTCAAATTATATTCACTTCCTTTCCTCTTCTACAAACAAACCTCTGGGCATACAGTAAAGCAGTGATTCTTCCAAACCAGTCTGCAGCTCAGTAAAGGACTTTGGGGAGGGTTGTCTGATTTAAACCTCTGGGGCAGCCGTGGCCTGGTGGTTAGGGAACCTTGTGACTGGAAGGTTTGATTCTCTGAACTGACATGACATGACTGAAGTGCCCTTAAGCAAGGCACTTAACTTCCCAGCTGCTCCCTGGGCTCCTAGTGTGTGAAGGTGAGCAAGGAGGAAACACTTACTGTCAAAAAAATGCATCTAAAAAAGACTAAAGTTCTCCAGAGAACATCTAGACAAAAGCTTCTTCAAAAATCTAGACTTCTGGAACAATGTGGACACAGTAACAGAAGACATGCTTGATGCAAACCACAAAACTCATTTGAGGGAAAAAACACTGTGAAGCATGGTGGTGGAAGTGTCACGGTTTGGGGATGCTTTGCTGCAGCAGGGTCTGGAGATCTCTCCCATCATGAAATCTATTGAGGGGAGATTGAGGAAAATGTGAGACTGTGTGAACAAAGACTGATGCTGAAGCTTCATAGAGTAACTAGTAAGTTAGTTTTTAGTTTAAAAATGTGATTTATTTTCTGATAACAGGGAAAGAAAAAATGATCAATGGTAATTAATCATTAGATTCCAAATATAAAGAGCTTTTTATTATTTTAATAGTAAATATATAATTATTAAAATAATATATTATAATTATATACTATTATATCATATATATAGTATTTAATATCTTATTTTAAAATAATCAAATGGGCTCAAATCATGTTATATGTTCAAGTAAGTGTTTTTTCCAGCACCGCAGATCAAATTTGATGTAGAATCATGTAAAAGTACTGACATGTGTTGCTGCTGAACCCTGGTCACAGGACTGGACTGGACTGGGAGACTGGGAGGGAATCTGTGTCACTATCATTGAAGCCTGACTTGCTCTCAGCTACAGAAGGAGGTCAGACTGAATAAGGTGATTATGCTGTTAATGATCCAATGAACCACTTCATGCCCCATTTCATTAGTTCTCTTCTGAAGTCCAGAAAGTAAACAATGAACCATGTTTTCTAGATCTAGAATTAAAGCTTGTCCCATATCACTCTGAATAGTTGTATCTATGATAATGACTCCTCGCCCAGAGTTTCTTCTGAAATCTGTAATAACAGTCTCTACCGTTCTGGGAGGCTGAGGCTGGGATTTCATTCAGTTATAAGAACATTAGTAAGATTATATTTTGATGAGTAGTATTTGTTGGTCTTATCTGAAGAACAGGAATGAAACAGAACTTTGTCACAGGACCTAAAGGAAAGGAAATAAAGGAACATGCTGTCTTTCCTTTAGTAAGAACCAAAAATTAAAGAGTCCAAATGTTTCCTTTTGGTTGCTTTGGTTTAAACACTGATTTCTAATACTACTAGTATTAACATTTTTACACAACAACAACTGCTACTAGAGCCAATACTGCTATTCATAACACTTCTACACAACTACTACTACTTATATATACTATACATGTATTTATATAGTATTTTATATATTCTATTTATAGTTATTTCTCATAAAAATGACCAAATACCAAACATTATGAATATTAACATTATTGCACCTTTTAAAACATTCATTTTATTTCACTGTACAGTTTCTACAACATTATTTAATATCATATATTGTCATTTTAATCATATGAGGACATATTTATATATATATAAGTGGTATTATATTGAGTTTGTTTCTTTTGAATGGCACCGTAGGTCCATGACCGATAGGTGGAGACAAAGGCAATGTAATACTCATTTATTGAGGCTGCCGCCTGGTGGACAAAGTGTGAACATAATTTTTTCTTGCTGGTAGTTTTTAAAAGCAGGTTTGGTATAAAAGAAAAGAAGGATTGAGAATTTTATCTGTAATACTACTACTACTGCCACTACAATACTACTGCTAGTAGATATACTGCCTGTAACCTATGGAGAAATGATAGAAGAATGCAGGTTTTTTATGATGCTACAACTACTGCTACTACTACTACTACTACTACTACTACTTTCACTATTACTACTACTACTTAAAATTCTAACTACTAGTAATTCTTCTAATTCTACTTCAACAACTACTACTTTACTAATTCTACTACTACTACTACTACTACTAATACTACTACTCCTATCACTACTACTATTACTACTACTACTAATACTATCACTATCACTACTACCACTACTACTACTACTAATACTATCACTACTATCACTACTACTACTACTACTACTACTATCACTACTACTACTACTATCACTACTACTACTACTATCACTACTACTACTACTACTACTACTACTACTACTTTACTAATTCTTCTACAACAACAACAACAACAACTACTACTACTACTACTACTTTCACTACTACTACTACTACTACTTTACTAATTCTACTACTACTACTTTGATTCTACTACTATTACTACTACTTCTAATCCTACCACTACAACTACAATTACTACTACCACCTTCACTATTACTACTACTAAAATCAATCATATGAGTTTCTCCCCGTGTGCTGCAGTTAAAGCCTCTCGTCTACTGGCACAACTTTGCATTAGATGCTAGAACATTGCTGTGAGGATTTGGTTGCATATGCACACTTTTGTCCATGTAGTATTTTACTATCCATCTACTGTTTTTATAAGTCATAGTAGTACAGACACCCTCTAAATGATAATGAGAGGTTGTTGCGTACTTTAAGACTCAGAAGTGGATCTCTAAAGGAATTTAAGAAAGCATGTAGACACCTGGCTCTGGACTCCATACTGCACTGACTGACCAGATGCCGGCCAGTTTGTGGGCCGCTGGGTGTGGCCTGCACTGGGTTGAATCTTGAATTTTCTAAAATTAGATTTGATAAGAAGATCGCTTAGCATTATCTCTTGACCACAGTGAGATTCCACTCCCGATTAAAAGATTGTGAGACATACATTGTTGTGTTCGTGGCAGAGACTTCGGTTGAAGGTGACCTCTCCAGTGTTATCTGAACCTGGCTCTCCTTAAAACTTTACTGGTAAACAGCCTTTCTTTGAGCCCATTTGCTGCCTGCAGCAGTGAACGAGATGGAGGGAGAGTAGACTGAAGATGTGTGCAGGCTGCAATAAGGAGCGCTGCACTCTCAGGGAACATAAAGGACCTGCATGATGGTTTTGACCTCCTTCTTATGACTTGCTATCTTGAGAGCTGTTATTTGCGTAGGTGTCTGAATGCTGGGAAGGGGAAAAGCAGTTGGGCAGCAGTAGATTCTGCCATGGTGGTGTGAGGAATGAGGATGAAAAGTACTCTTCAGCAGTAATTTTATCATTTGTCCTTAGTAGAGACACTTTCTGAAGCATTCACACATTCAGATTAGTCCTGCTTGAATGAACAAACCATCTTGTACACACTGTTCTGGTTTGAAGGACACTAAAACACACTGCAATGTCATTGGTGTTTCACTTTTCCAAAAGTCAGAATCTAAGCGTAGGCTTATTTTGAGTCTGGGAACTGGACCCACGTGTATGTTCTCATGTTTGCCTGCCAGACAGAACATAGGTATTAATATGAAGTTTGTTCAGTCTCTATTCTTCTTAATCAAGCTTGTATGTCTAATCCTGGGTCACGATATTTGCCATCTGCTGCTGGAGCTGGAGTGAGTAAAACTGGCCATGTTCTCCAGATGGGTAGATGGCGCTCTCTCCCCACATCACACCAAATGTGTGACTGGCATAGGTGTCTCTTAGCCGTGGTATGGGCGCTGAGGACCTGGCACTTTTCTCCGATTTTGTTGGCTTCCCAGCAATGATGGAATGGTGGCAGTTTGAAAAGATGTGGTGGCTGACTTCACTTGTATTGGACGAGGCATGTGCTTGTCTTCGCTCTCCTAGTGTTGGGAGCATCGTATGTGATAGGGAGAGTCCTAACGGGATTAGATAACTGGGTGATTGCTTACGGAACCTATGGACAAAGGATAGTGCATTGATAAATATATCACGTATGTACAGTTAGGCCCATACATTTTTGGGCAGTGACACAATCTTCACGATTTGGACTCTGCATGCCGTCACATTGGACTTGAAATGAAACAACTGAGATGCAACTGAAGTGAAGAATTTCAAGTTTAATTCAAGGGATTGAACAAAACATATCCCAGGAAATGTTTAAGGATTGCAATGAAAAATGAATTTTTCTACAAAACTCCACATTTCAGGGGCTCAAAGTTAACTGGACAATTATTTCTATAGCTATTTCATGGGCTGCATGAGCTATTCTTTCATCAGTCCATCATCAATTCAGCAGGTAAAATGTCCTGGAGTTGACTCCAGATGTGACCTGTGGAAACTGTTCCTGTGAACCAACAACATGCGGTCAAAGGAGCTCTGAATGGAAGTGAAACTGACCTCCATTAATCTGAAAAAGAAGAAATTCATAGAGAGTAGAAATGTTAGGAGTGGCCGTTTCTGTTCTGAAGAAGACTTCATGAGAACAAATACAGAGGCTTCACCTCAAGGAGCAAACCATTAATCAGACTTGTACAGCGTTCTCTGGACAGATGAGACTAAGATCGACCTGTACCAGAAGTTTGGGAAGAGGAAAGTATGGAAAAGGCTTGGAAGCACCACATTCTCTGTTAAACATGGTGGAGGCAGTGTCATGGCATGTGCATGCATGGCTTCCAGTGGCACTGGGTCACAAATGTTTATTGATGGTGTGACGGAAGACAGAAGCAGCCAGATGAATTCTGAAGTGTACATGGACAGTCTTCCAAAACATAGCGCAAAAGCATCCCAGGAGTTTGATGTGGAATATTGTGCAATGGCCGAGTCGCTCTCCAGATCTAAACCCGATCTTACAGAATTTCACTTGCTTACAACAAAACATAAAGCAGAAAGACCCACAAACAAGAACGACTGAAGACAGCTGCTGTAAAGGCCTGGCAAACATCACAAAGGAGGAAACCCATCATTTGGTGACGCCCATGGTTTCCAGAATTCAGGCAGAGGATTCTCAACAAAGGATTCATGAGAGGCTTTGTAGAAAATTGGTTGCAGTTCCTAAATGTTTCATAGGGTATTTTTGTTCAATCCACAGATAACCTTCAAACCAAAGTTAACCCTATAACTGAAGATACATGGAAAAAGATTTTCACTCCCCACACCAATGCCAATACCATTGTTGAGATTTCTTTGTCAGTGGTCTTCCGATGACCACTGCATAGCTTATCATCCTCAGTCCCAGTTTCTCAGACTTTGGCTTTGAGGGATGCAACAGTGCTCTGTGAACGTGCTCCATCTGGGTTGTTGAAGTCTGCGCCTATGATATGGCAGCTGCGTTCCTCAGACATCAGAATCATCTCAATCCTCTCTTCTTTCGTCTATGCCATCTTCCGTTACCCGTGCAATCGATTTCTGTTTTTTTCTGGTCTGGTCAATTCTGGTCTTCTTTGATGCTACATGACCATCTTCCCTCTGGAAAAACATGCCCTTGATCTGATAGTGGCCTGTGTCCTGTTCCGGACATAGCCTAAAAGATAGGCCCCCTATCACATTACTTGCTGGGGTATTCAGACGTGATTTTCCCTTTCTCTTTTCCTTTGTTCTGTCCTGCATCTTTTGACTCATCCTGTATATAGACGTGTGTGTGTGTGTGTGTGTGTGGGGGAAGGCAAAACTTGCTTTCACAGTTATCCCAAAATTGTGGCCCAGAAGTCAACAAATGACCACCGGACACTGGTTATGTTACACTGGGAATTCCTGCAGAGTTAGGGACGATGGCCAAGTTGCTCAGGATGCAGTGAGAACTTACACCACACTCTAAATTTGTTTGTCTTGCCAGAAGGACAAGCGTACTCTCCATCTGCTGCATTTACACTTTCTCATTTTTTTAGCATGGGATACACACTCCTACTACCCTCTAATATGGGTGTGGGAGTCACTGTGTCAGTGTCTGAAGCACTCCTTTTAATTTGGGTGGAGTCGAGCACTGGGTTAAATAGCTGTTGCACATTCTGGTGATTCAGCAGAACAGTCATGGGCTCTGGTTTCAGTGGCCAGTGTTTGCTGAACTATTATTGGAAATGGTGGTGTGTGGGATACGCTTTGACAAACCTAATACCATTTGCTGTACTAGACAGAACCCTTTTTGTAGGGGAATGTGAAACAAAGAGGACCAGCAGTAGAGGCTGGATGAGGGTGAGTTCATTTTTGTGGTGAAGGCAAAAGCTCGCCACAGGGTTATTAAGAGGATGTAGAAAGCTCAGCTCGTGCTGAGACATCATCAGCCTGCGTTTGTAGGTTAAGCTGTAATTGAAAACAGCTGTACAACTTTCCCCCACCTTCTGATGTGAATTAGGATTAGGATTTTATTTTTTATTATTATTATTATTATTTATTTATTAAAAACGGATTTATTGTATGGAATTGACCTCTGTTCTCATAGGCTGCTCTGTATTTTGAGGTTGTCTCATTTTGAAGCTGTGAGGTCTGAAATCATAAAGCAAGATAAGCAGATAAGCAGCTGTAGTGAATATGAGGATATATGTCAATACGAAACTTTACATCAACTTATTAAAAGAAACAAGGCTCCAAGAAGGAGTTGCTGGAACAGACTGGATATTTCTCTGTGTCCAGCTGAATGGAGGCTCTAGTTTTCTGTTGGGAATGGAGACGCACAGGTTCCGTATGACATCCTGCAGCATATTTACCAACAAACGTTGCAGCTGGACACTTGTAGGGTCCCAAAGCCCGACCTCATAAATGCATAGTTGACAGTAAATCTGGCGACCAAGGAAATGTTGCAATCTGGTGCAAACATTCCTGGGAAAACCTTGCTGTGTTTATCCTGCTCAAAAATGCCAGTTGAAAGCCCTGCCATCAGAGGAAACTGGTGGCCGCAGGATATCCTGCACATATTGCTGAGCTGTCCCTTCTATCTTTACTAGGGCTGACCGACTGTTGAATGTGATGACTTCCAGATCATCCCACAACCAGTGTGGGCGGTGTGTCACTCCAGAGCAAAGACAGAATGGAAGTGCTCACCACGAGGCCTCCACACTCTGCAAACAGAACCTGAATCTGTCGCTAAAGACGATACGGCTTCAGTCCGTAGTAGTCCAGGTTTATTGTTCATGACACTGCTGCAAACAAAGGAAATGGTATCTTGGTCTGAATGGCCAGATCGATTCAAAATGACCATCTTGATTCTCTCAGTCTAATGATGACCTTTCTCAAGTCTCTCAACTGGGAAAAATGTCTTAGAGTGTGCCATAGAAGCATATCAGTTAACGATTTCTCAGCAAGAGGTACACTACCCAAAAGTAGCCACAGAAAGCCTTTTTATGAGTGGCGTAAGCACATTATGATCTCTTGTGGCAAGACCCGGTGTAATCATTTACAGGCAATGCTGTCCTCATTAGGATCCTCGCATTGGCTCACTCACGCCACATTAGAGACTGCACTACCAGCATTTGACTGTTTAACCTGCTGGACTTTCATATTAATACTGAGCTTGTATCTTACACTCTCACCTTCTCTCATAACTCACACTCGCCCCAACCATTGCTCGCACTCTACCTACTCCTTACTCCTCATGTCCAGTTCTCTTGCTCTCTTGTTCTCTTGCTCAAAAGAGCATTGGACCCAGATTTCCAGTCTCCCAAACAAAACAACAATTAGAACCACTCCAAAAAAAAACTGAGCAATCCTTCCCCCTCAAATATTCATCTCCGCTATAGAGGTCAGTGGTGTTTGCATTGGAGGAAGTCTGTGCAGGCCTTACATAAGCACCATTGCCCTCATGAAGGCCAGTGAATTATTCAGTGTGGGGAATTTTCCGCTGTAGAACACGGAGTGACTGAAGCTTAGACACGCTGTGGATGTAATTATGCCACTCGGCAAAGGAAAGAACACGCTGATGTTTATTGCACTGGCCACAGAAAAACGCTAGACAAGCCTTGCTGTACTACAGTGTGCAAAATGATGCATTAATGCTTTAATTCCACATGGATGAAACATTTGTTATTTACACAGTTACACTGTTGAGGTGTAGTTGATTTTGTTCTTTCCTGAGGTCTACGTATTGTATTTGAAGGTGTTTCTTGCACCAATAATAATCAAAATTCATTTTGTTCTGTTTCGTTTTTTGTTGCTGTGTCTTTAAAGCTGATTATCCTGAAGACTGAATTTGTAAATGAGGTCTGACAGATCAGACTGGCTGCTCTACTCGGTCCAAATCCCCCCCCCCCTCCATTCCCCTAGGCAGTAGCTGAGGAAAGTTACACTAGATACCCAGGGATGCATTACAATCAGCACTCTTCATAATCACACTCAGCAGTGTAATCTCTACAGCACACTCTCTACCAGAAATGTGGGACATGGGGACTTGCAGTCTTGGGGTGCATATGGAACTTCACCCAGAAAGACCCCAGTGCTGGGAGGTGAACGGGCTAACCCCGTTTGTCATTTATGATTGCATTACTCGCAGAGAGCATAACACACACATTTTTTTCTACTCACATAGTTGAGTAGAGTGTGTTTGTAAACACCCAGGTCAGAATCAGAATGAATCCGATTGGGGAAAATCTTTACATGTAAACGTAGCCAGTGTGACTGCAGTGCTGAGAATGACCCACCACCCTCTTAATAGCTGATCTGTGGTGGTCCTGTGGGGTCCTGATCATTGAAGATCAGGGTGGAAGGAGGAGAATAATGCATGCATGACTACAGACAGGGTTGGGGGGGTTGTTGTCTGTCCCATGCACATTGTTTTCTTCTCATAATGAATATTTACAGCCACGTCCAGTGGCAGAGATTGCAGTATTCTCCTTTGGAATATTAAGAGTGCCACACTGTTTTAATGAGTGTGTTTTTATGCTGCTTTTGAGAGAGAAGTAGACTTGAGGCCATAGAGAGAGAGAGAGAGAGAGAGAGAGAGAGAGAGAGAGAGAGAGAGAGAGAGAGAGACAGAGAGAGAGAGTGCATTCAGAGTACAGTATCCCACTAACCCCTCTGTCTGATCACTGTGTTCATTGAAAGGACAGAGAATAATAACACTGCTCTCACACAGCCTAGAAAGCTGTACAGCATCCGGTGACCATACAGACCAAAAACAGCATAGAAGAGTCCCGGAAAGCAATTGGAAATCAAGAATATATTACTTTTAGATACTTTTCTGGACACCACATATGTTACCAGGGAAGAAAGTGTCAATCTGGCAGTAAAAAATATAAAAAAGCACAACAAAATCAGAAACACATCAAACTCCAAATTCACAAAAGAAGACTTTTTTATGAAAAATATGAAAAATATCAAATAAGAATCATAGAGATCCAAACAAATTACTGTGAAACACTAAAAAATTATAAACATACACTCATAACTTAAAAACTCAATATACATACAAGCAAATGATACTAATCGAGGAGTCAATTAAACAAATCAATTCTGAAATAACTGGAATAACTTTAAAAAGGAAGATTATGAAGAATTGGCAATGCAAGGTGGAGACATGGAGGAAACAGTTTTAGAAAACAGAATTGGACAAGTTCTATAAACACAAAACTTGAGAAATTAGAATTGGAAATTAAGGACAATCAATGTGCTTCAGCCTTTACAATTACTTTGCAGGAGCTTAAAGATAAAATGAAAAAAATTGAAACGATCTGGGCCTGATGGCATCTGTAATGAGATGCAAAAATCGACCAGTTCAAAATTCCAGTTGGCCGTTTTAAAATTGTTCAGTTTGGTTGTGAATGTAGGTCCCTGAAACGTCCCTACGTCCCTGAAATCTGGAACTATGGACTAATAACACCAATCTTTAAAAACGGAGATAAATTTGACCCTAATAACTACAGAGGCATCTGTGTGAACAATAATCTGGGCAGCATTTTAAATCCAGAATCATTATCCGCACAGTGTCCTGAGTCGAAATCAGATTGGATTTTTACCGCATTACAGCACCACTGATCATATTTACACCTCACACACCCTAACCGAGAAATATGTTAATCAAAAGTGTGGGGTCTGCTTACCAATCAACAATTTGACAAATGGGACAAATATCCAATTGTGACTCTGCATGCAGAATTCTGTAAAAACACAAAAGAGCATAGAAACACCAACAACAACACATGCAGAGCAGAATTAGGCCAATATCCATGAATTATTAAGACTCAAAAAGGGCAATCAAGTTCTGGAAGCAAAAAATAGCAACCCGCACTCATACCATCATAAAGCTCTGCAGGACCAAGAGCTGAGGAAAGACCCCAGTCCCCTCACTCAGCTGGTCCTGAGCTACAGTTCCACACTAACACACACTAACACTCAGCAAGCTCAGGACCAGAACACGGATCTGATTTGAGGTTTATCACTACTCACTTCAGCAATAACTCGGGGGTAACCAAACTCAAAGCTATAAAAATCATGTCATGGTCTGCGAAATGAAGTTTTTTCTGTATAATAGAACATTTTTTGTGAAATTGAACATTTAAGCAGCCTCTGATTGTGTTTAATGATACATTCAGGTAACATTCTAATGCCCTGTTTTCATTGGTTAACGTGCACTAGGAGGAGGCACTAGCGATTCCATACTTGTGATGAATACATCCAAACCTGCTGTGTTAACGTTGTTTTGACCTTTTCAGGATATTGGGTGTCTCTCAGGTACATCTGATCATAACTGGAGAACACCTACTTACTGTTGGCCTGAACTGCTTTTCCCAACTCTCTGGTTGCCAAATATAATCCATATTCTGCCACACTCCCAATGGCTGATGAAGAGTCCATGCTTGGCCCAGTTATTTTACCTGGGAATGAGTGAACAAACATCCCAATATGCTTGTCCATACAGTGTATTTCTCCAATGTTCCCATTATGTTCATCGTCGTCCTCATTGTAACGGCAGGAAAAAAGTAAATGTGTCCCAATGCCCTTATTCCTGTCCTCCGTCCAGTCCAGCTCTTAAGTTTGAGTTCAGGTGTTAAGGCCATTGTTTCGCCTCAGAGATAGAGGATCGCACCATCACTGGATGTTCATGCTCACATTCAGCTCTGTGTGTTTGTCTCCAGAGAGTCGTGGAATTGAAGGGTAACACAAGTAAAGTTAATAAGACCTACTATGTAACACAGCTTTCTGTGTGTGCAACAAAAAATGGGATAAAATTACTGTCAGAGTCTCAATATACAGGAACACAATACGTAACACTTTGTATTCTGGTATGGCTTACGATGCATGGTATCGTCAGTGCTTTGTGATTCTTTTGTCGTCTGTCACGAAATGTCCCACTTTTCTCGAAACAACTGTGGAAAATTTGAAAAAATCCCATGCATTTAGACATTGAGACATTGGCTATAAAGCCACATTCCTCTTGTCCCAGTATGTGGGTTAGTGTGATGTGGGGTGATTTGAAGGGTCGGGTTCGTCAATATGGATCACGCAGACACGGAGTGTTTCTATAGGAACTTCAGATAAGCATCCTTTCTGTCCTTATTTACCAGCCTTTGAAAAGTGTCTTTTTGGAGTGTATGGCACTAAAACACCCCATGTGAAAGGTCAGGTCTCATTGACTTCCTCAAATTTCTAGACTGGAGTTGCTGAAGTTTTGAGGAAGTTTGGTTAAATTTGGTGTCCCTGCCAAGAGAAGCACCCCCCTCTTGGGAGCATGACTACAACGTCTATAGAAGCATGCAAATGATCACCCATTTTTTTGTCATCAGTGAAGAAAAGCAATGTCTTCTAGTCATTATAAGCATAAAAAACCTGCCCTCCACACCTTTCGTTACTCTTAACTCAAAAACACCAGCACTTCCTGTGTATTGTAACTTCCTTTTTGTGGTTAAGGTTAGAGTCAGGATAAAGTTTAGATTTTGTCTTAAAACCCAATCTTTCAGACTGTGCTTTCTTTTAAGCAGAAAGAGGATGTGACCACACACACACACACACACACACACACACACACACACACACACACACACACACACACACACACACAGTCATGAAGTTAAAGGTCCACAACCTATTTGTCCTGTGCATTGTATCGATTGTTTATTGTTTGTTTGTTTATTGATTTATCGAATTGTTTATTGATGATTTGACAATACTGCAGAACTGTACCTTTTAACATTGTAACACACCAAGAAGGAGATGGTGGAATAGACTGAAGCTTTCCATGTGTGAATGTAATGACATATATTAATGATTACAATATTAGAAAAGGATACATTTAATGGGGAAAATTGTATAATTGATAGACAGGTTTTGTATGGCATCCTGTGGCACATTGACACACAGATGTTGAGCCTGTAGGTCCTGCACACTTGTGGATTCCCGAAGCTGAATTTGTTACTAAAAATGCTACAATTCCAGTCCATTGCAGTCCAGGTTTCTTGTCCGTGACAAAGGTAAACAAATGCAATGGTGGCTGGCTGTAAATAACATGTAATAGGTGCTGTTACACCAAATTTCTGTTCCACTGAAATGACAATCTTGTTTCTCTCAGCCCAATGATGCACTTTATTTGGCCATGCAATCACAGGGGGGAGAGATCATCCACATTTCCTCTGAGTCATGTGATGGATGCCTACCACCTCTTTTCGAACTGCCGCCATTTGCATCTTTGCCAGATAGCCATCGCACTTGGAGAGCGCCGGATCCTCGGATCTGACGCAATGGTCGGCAGACGCCTGCACCGACCAGCAGCACACTTATGTGATGTGGGAAAAGCGCCATCTACCTACCCCCCGACGTGGTATAGTGGTAACACCTTAGCCCGCTACGCCATTTGGGGCCAGCTAAGTAGATTCTAAGGCAGGATTCCACAACTTCTTTCCAATCTTTCCTTTACTTCATCCCAGCACAGAGAGTACCATGATGTTTTCACACTAATAGGCCTTTTCCACCAAAAGAACGCATTCCAAACTGGTTCAGACTCATAAGAACATTGGTGTTTTTTTAAAGAACCATCCTGCATTTACACCAACTTTACTGGAACTGAGCAGAATACATCAGCAGCAGAGGGTCCTGCCCAGCATCAGTAAATGGCATGCATATAATTAAAGGACATGTTCTTCCTAATAAATCTGAAGCAATTGAGATATAATT
The DNA here is from genome assembly GCA_034509495.1 of Acestrorhynchus altus. Classification (NCBI taxonomy): domain Eukaryota; kingdom Metazoa; phylum Chordata; class Actinopteri; order Characiformes; family Acestrorhynchidae; genus Acestrorhynchus; species Acestrorhynchus altus. Next base: position 2,175,434 of record CM067501.1, read on the forward strand.
TTCTTCTTTTCAACTGTTATTCACTTCTTTATCAAATTTCACATGTGACAATGATTCATAAATACTTGATGACATCCAGCTCATTGATGACCTCATGTTTTCTTTTTTACCATTCAAGTTTCATTTTCTAGTTTATGAAGGGAAACCCCCATTGATAATAAGTAAATTCATATAAGTAATATTCATTGTTAAGTAAGAGGACTCTGCACGAATCAGCAGCTTTACTAGATGTTCAGATCATCAGCATACGCCAGTCATTTGTCAACCAAGGCCAGACATATAGCTGATAATTCGTTTAAATTCATGCTTAACAGCAAAGGACCTATAACAGAGCCCTGGAGAATCCCCCTGCCATCAGCACAGAGGATGGACTGTTCTCTGTTTACCTTCACGCTCTACTCTTCCCTGATCTGAGACTCACTGGAAATTCAGGTAAATTCAGACAAATGAAACTTACACAGTTCTGCATCTTAGTGTTTGAGAAGTAGATCATGCAATGAGAAAACCAGGTGATGTGAAGCCCACACATCCTTAATGCTGCAAACAGGATTTTTTTCAGACTTTTGCTCTGTAAGTAAAGACCTGGATGTCAATGAATCAATATAAGTCTCATATTCCCTCCTCACCTCCTTTCACCTTGGTGCAGCAGGACCCACATATGGGCCCACATTTGACTTCCTCACTTCTACAACGGCACAATAATTCGAATTGATCTAATTTTCTCAATGATGAAAAGTTTTATTTCCATATTTGAATGGTACGACTAAGGATTAAGGTTTTAAAGAGCCCATAGGTCTTGTATTTTACCTTTTTCTCCCTTTAAACCTTTGGGCCAGAGACCCTCACAAAATCTAACCTTGCTTTCTCAGCTTTATAGGTCAGGAATGCCTTCACACACCACCACAGTATACACACGGTTACAAACGTCTGCAAGTAATTTAAAATAAGTAAAAATAAATAATAAGTAATTTATTGTGAAAAATGTTATGTGGCAAGACTAATAATAACTCTTATTAGAAATCCAGTACAAAACAAAAGTAACCTGAGATTTTGGCCTTATTGACTCTGACCACAAGAAATCTTGGACCCTAGAAATGGGAATTTCAACTCTCTACATTCAACAATAAATAAAAAACAAACAAACAAACAAACAAAAAAACAGGTGTTTGGTATGATTTTAAAACTTTATATCAACTTATTTTAAAACTTAAAATATCAACTTCTATATTTACATATTTGAGAAGCCAACGGTCTTCTGTAAAAATATCAGCATATTGCATTTGACTCTCATATAATCACTGTTTTATTGCAAAAAACACATCAAATAGCTCCTAAAATTTAAATCCACCTGCTTGTGCACTTTTATAGACACTGTAACACATTCCTGTAGTTTCCATTACGACTGTAATACTGTACTACTGTAATAAGCAAATTCTTAACAATACTGTCTTGCTAAAGGTACATTTTTCCCAACAAACACATGGTTAGTTAATTATCTTTATTTAACCAGAAAAATCTCACTGAGATATAAAATCCTGACCAAGACAGGCAGCAGCACACAAAACAACAAAACAAATACACAAACAAAAAACAAACCAACATAAAACCTCATGAATCTTTTAAAACACCAACTAACTGCTAAACCCACTTCCCCCATCTGTAGAATGCTTTTAAAACTACATGATGAATGAAGTTCCTGTAATTTTAAGACTGTAATAAATCCCAGTCAGACAGTGCAGAAAAACTAAAAGCTTATTTTCAGACCAGTAATGCACAGCAGCAACCCTCAAAAGATACCTATTTTGAGAATGTTGATTCTCCATTTCCCTTTTTGAGATATAGAAGGACATAAATAAGAGGATAATAGGCCTAATGTAGATTGATAAATTAAAATAGACTCGGCTGCCGTGTATTAAAAGAGCACAGAGATGTTTTTCACGGTGGTGAGTAAAGCAGACTGTAATAAATCTCACAGCACTGTGATAAACTGTGTCTGATGAGTGTTTTTGTGCATGAATATAAATAACCTCCATAATTAATGACATCATACATCAGCAACAATGAGAGTAGATGGAGCTGCATGATCTCCACAAAGCTCTCAAAGCAACAAACAAAAGCTACAGGTGATTTTAACCTGCTGTATGTTGTGCAGCCTTTATCATCCCGTTATTATGACTTTTGACACCCATGACACCTTCGTTGTCCAGGAGTCTTGCACATTCTCGCACATGACTGAAGTTGCCAGGTGCAATAAAAAAACTCCAGCCCAACGTTTTTTCCTGGTCATTAGAATTACATAAACGGCTATTTTGGACTATTGGTCAGTTTTGTCTGTTTGCTGTTTATTGATGTCTTTTACTCCTCCTTTCCAAACTCTCTCAGCTCTGTAGCACCGCATCAGTAACACATCATCAAAACATCACCTTCATTTTTCTACTGGTTGTAATGAAAGCATTTTTGTGTTCAGGGAAAATGACTAATTTAATATTAGAATAGAATAGAACTTTAATATTGTCACCTGCATAAATTTTATGCATTACACACTTAAAAACAGCACGTTATTTGTTCTGTAGATCAGTAGTTTTAGTTTTTAGTTAACGTTATTGTAATATATCGCTTATTTATTATGTTTCTTAATGAGGCCTGAGTTCTGAGGCCTCTGCTCTTCTCCTCTGTGTTGTTTATTGTGCTGCTCTAATCTGTGACTTCTCCTCTGGGTTTAATAAAGTTCTAAACTAGTTAAACTCGCACTCGTTGAATTTTCACCCATGACTGCATTTTCAATCAAGCGCAAAACCGTGAACCTGGCAACCATGCTGTGTTCAAGTTTTCCACAAACAACCAAACTGAACTCCAGAGTCTCAGTGAGTCTCAGCAGGGAAATGCACAGCCAATCACACTGACCATGTGTGTTATGGGGAGGTAGGACTTGAGTAGAGAACATGATTTCTCTTTCTGCACCTCTTATGGTTAATGAGATGTTGACAGATCAGGGTCAAATCAAATGATTGTTGGGGACATGTCACTTCTGTCCATGCAAATTCTACTAGTATCATGTATTCTAATGGAGAACCGACCAATGACATTCGTCTCACATGATGTCATCTTCTACGTCATACTCTCAGGGTCTACCCATCCACACACAGTGATACACATACACACAAGTGAATTCACACACCAGAGGGCAGTGAGCACACATGCCCGGAGCTGTGGGCAGCCCTATCCTCAGCACCCAGGGAGCAGTCATGGATTTGAACCAGCGACCTTCCAGTTCTCTGGTTCCCTCACCACCATCTGCTCCCGAGCACACTAACTTCATGCTATCTTCACTATCTTCATGCTGACATGACTGTATCGACTGTATCTACTACCCTTGAATAACCCTTTTCTCAGATTCTGGTTAAATTGTTACTATTAGTGCTGAGAAGCACCTTAAATCAAGCACACTCTTTCAGTAAGTTCCTAAGAATTTCATTACCATGATGCAAGGCCTTCATGGTAGCAAGAACTATTTCAGTCAAAACCATAGAAGTCTGATGGGTGGCCTTTCACAAACCAGACACAAACAGTGTGTCTGGTTTGTTCAAGGTTCAAGGTTTGTTTATTTGTAACACACACAGTGCGTTATACACAGTACAGCATGCAGTGAAGAAAAGAAGTAGGGGAAAGGTAAACAGAATAAATATATATATCAATATATTTACAAAATTAAAAGGAAAAAGAAGGAAAAAAGAAAAATATATATCTAAAATATAAAAAAAAAAAATCTAAATAAACACACTCGAGTATGAATAAAAGTATGAGTAAAAGTGTGAATAAGTTGCAGGTCGTTATGCTTGTAATTTGTATGGTTTGATATGCTTAAGACTTATTTAACAGACACTGTCTCAAGCAAATTTACAGAAATCCACTCTATTTTTGGGCAACATTGATGGTGCATGTGACAGGGACAAGTTCACGAGAGAGTAAACAAGAGGAACCAAGCCACAAAATGAAACCCACCACTTCAGCATTTCCCAACCTGAGCAGACAGATACTGACCAGAAATATATGGTCACGTGTTTCTATTTGTGAGATGCTGGACTTTTCAAATACGTTCTTGAATTTTTTCAAATGCATTTAATTTATTTATAAATTTTTTTTATAAATACATTTTACAGCTGACATTTCACCATTCATTCACAGCTGAATCAACAATCATCTTTTAATTTTGCAATTTGAATCAATGTTGTTAAAACTACATTATTTCAAAATTACAAATTTTATAACTCATTTTCAAACGCAATGTTGATTTTTTTTTTTTATTTGTTTTTATTTGTGTTGTTCATTTTACTTTAATTAATTCTACGTCAGAGGCAACTTCAATGTTGAAGTTCAGTCCTGTGCCAGCTGGGCATATTTCTTTAAGACTTTATTTTATTTTTAAGACAATATTTGCAATATTGTGTGGTTATAAATCATCAGTTTTGTTCATTTTTTAAAATAACAAATACATTTGATTGATAAGTAAATAATATTTATTTGTTTATTAGAGTTCATATAAATATTTTAAAAAGGCACAAAACACATTTCTGTTAAACATTTAATAGTTTAAGTGTAGGGTTTAAGAAGAAGCTATAAATGGCATATAAATAATCAAACAACAATAAAAGAATTATTTACATTTAAACAAACTGTAAAAACTGAACATGGTAGTGCAGTCAGTGCCAGTACAATAGCAGCGCAACACATATTTCAGCAGTTCACAAATAGTGACTGGCACATATAGCGATTTGCCTTTGAGCTGAAGTTTTCATTGTTGATAACAGTTGGACGTCAAAACGATAAAACCATGAATCATATAGTGTGAACTCGAAGCCCTTCATTATTTCATTATTTCATTCAATGTGTGCATTAGAGATTCCAGCATCTCACAAATACATCAGCTATAAGTGAAATAAAAGAACATAAAATGAAATAAACAAAATTAAAATGTACATAGAATAGAAATGTGATGTATAATATAAAAAGGGAAATATACAGAGTGATGGACGGGGTAACAGCATTACAGTGTTTAGTATAAATACAGCAGTAATGTAGTAATCAGTAACAAATAATGAGTAACTATATAACAGTGTAATAGTTAAAGATCTAACATTCATTCATGTCCTTAAGAAGTCCATGTAAACGTCCAACCACATCTGCACGGACACGTTCCTGAAGCCCTGTTTCCTTTCAGTTTCCAATTAAAATGCTGTTAAATCTTAAATAAATCTGCGCTGGGTGACAGTTTAGCTGCTGTTTAGACTGTAATGCACAAATCTTTGGCCTTGTAGCTTGATTGCCACTGGACCATTAACATTCCAGAGTTAGTTACACGGTGTGTGTAGTGTGTTACACAACTCGGTCAGACAACAGCGCTGGCTCAGTAACTCGGAAAACGTTTACAGATGGTTTCTGATGTGTGTAATGGGATCGCTCCATTAGTAGTGAATATCCACAATTTGTTGATGATCAAAGACGACGCTAGTGGTATCAGCAGCTAGAATCTATCTAATGTGAAAACGACTACTTCCTAAAATATACGTCCATATGTTTGTGGACGTTCCTTCTAATGAATGCAGGCATGAAATAATAGTGGCAGGCATGAAATTCCACCATTAAACAACAACAATTACACTGCCTCCTGCAAGCTCTGCACCATTTAAGGTGGCATGGCTAATTCCAAGAGCTAAACTGGAGATTAACTCTGGCTCCAGCTCAACATCGGTGCAGCCCTGTTAATGGAAATGTCTGAAACAGACTATTTTCTGAGCTGTTTTTTTGCGAATCATGAAGAAAAGACACGTAGCGGACGTTGAACATGGAGCTTGAAATAGCTTAGAGCTTTCATTAGAACACAGAGCTTTAAGTAGCTCAGAGCTTTCACTCAAACACGGTGCTTAATGAGGAGTTCAGTGTTTAAACAAGCAAGCACCTGGTTGGTAAATGCGACAAACTTGGCACTATGGATAGGGCTTCCCACCACTCCGGGCATGTGTGCTCACTGCTCCCTAGTGTGTGAGGACAAATTCGCCGGTATGTCGTTGTGCCCCTTTCCTTCCCTCCTTAAAACCCACAGCAGGGAGGTAGAGGAACCAAGTATAGAAGATCATATTAATGCTTGTTCTTCTGTTCCCAACTGCCAGCTACACTGCGCAGTAAATAAATGTCCTTGTACTCATTTTTTAAAATAGGTTCAGTACAGGAAAATCTTGTATTACGCAGCGTCAGCTGCTGTGTATTTCTGTTGCCTGTGTAACGAAATGTTGTTTTGTGTGTGGTAGAACTGAGCAGCCCATTACACCCACTCTGCAGCTGTGGCTATAAGAGGAAGGTATAAAAATCACCTGACATCCGGAGAAACAGAGATGGATGTTCATCTATATCTCTGCGTTAAAGTGCATCATTCTATACTGCAAAAGGCTTGGAATCATATTAATAAATGCACATTAATAAACGTTATATTTAAAGTAATAGGTCTTAAAATGTAGATTGAAGGACTAGATGCTAGACATGCACAGTTGTTTTTGGTTTTGGGAACACCAAGAGGTCTTTAAATGATGTATTTTTGTGCCAGTTAGCCATACCATTAAAATCACTCAAAGGTGAAGTGAATAACATTGATTATCTCTCACAGTGTCACCTGCCACAGGGTGGGACATATAAATTGGACAGCAAACAAAGAGTCTTGAAATTGATGCATTAAAGCTGGAACAATGGGTAGCAGCAGTCTTATTGGCACCCTATAGGCACAATACCTAATGCCAGCTGGGCTCGAGGGTTATAACTCCTCAGTATTGAGCTGTGGAACAGTGGCACTGTGCTCTCTGGAATGGTGCTCCATTTAGGACTTTTGGGTGAGTTGGGGTTGTGATCATCCAACACCCTGCCCTCACTAATACTCACTGGGTGCAATCAAATCCTCACAGCAGTACAAAGTCCTCCCTGGACAGTAGAGAGAGTTCATCCAACAAAAGTAGGGTAAACTTGAACCATACAACTAGTTTAGTCCATGTATATAAGTATTGCCAATAGAATAGGACTGACCTCAATAACACTCTTGTAGCTGAATGCAATCAAATCCTCACAGCAGTGCTCCAAAATCAAGTACAAAAGTTAGAGACAGTAGAGACCCCAACAAAAGCAGAATAAACTCTTTTTAATAACAATGATTTCAGAAGAAAGAATGAACAAGCAGGTGTCCAAATACCTTTGCCCATATAGTGTATATTAAGCTGTATTGAAATGATTATTATATCATCATTTTCAGCTCATCAATAATTTGTCACATTTCATTAAAATACTTTTTCTCTCTCACTTTCACTCCTTAAAACCTCTTAGTTTTTGATAGTGATGAATGTGAAAGACGTCAGTGTAACATTGTCTTTTGCACCTTAAATGCCAAATTCAAATCACTTTGTTAAATGCAGCCTGTGAGGAAGAGTGGGACAAAGCATGTGCAAGAAAAGCCCATTGATTTAGATTCCCCTAGGGTTCTCCCACAGCTGATATGCATCCTGCCCAGACATCTGTGATTCTAAGAGGAGAGCCAGAGACTTTACGATCTCAAACCTAAAGCAGAGGTCAGCGTAAGGCTGACTTTCACTCACGTGCAACACCTTTGATTATTCTGCTAGTCAGCAAGATTGTATTGGTCTGTAACGTGTTGGACACAAGATAAGCTTCTGTATGGCATCCTGCACCATATTGTAGCCCACGGATGTTGCAGCTGGGCGTGTAGATCTGTAGAGCTTTTTATAGGGTATTTTATTACACCCTCTCAGTGTGTAATCACACCACACCTGTAATCATTGACACATCTGCCTGATGCAGATTTGCAGCAATCCAACATTGCCTTATTTATGTTGTGAACGAGTGTACAGTGGATCCTATGTTATTCCAGTAGCTTCAACTGTTTTTTATAAGGTTTTTTATAAGAATTGAGTAAAAATGAACTTATATTACAGATCTTTAACATTAACTCCACCTCCTCTACAGCCATTGATTCTCGCTAGGACATCAAAGATGGAATCCGGAGCGCTGGAACACTTTGTCATGCTGGCCAACCATTTGCTGATGCATTAAAGTGGATTGATTTCCGTGAGCGCTGCCCTCGGAAGGTCACAACTCAATCCATTTACGCTCTCCACCGGCCTTGCCAGTCTGCAAGCTGACTTACCCCCACCCCCTTGGAGCTTTCTGGCTCAGGTCCAATACAGGCTCATTCTGATAGGCTGAGAGAGAGAGAGAGAGAAAGAGAGAGAGAGAGAGAGAGAGAGAGGTTTCACTGTGGCTCTGACACAACCCTATAACATCCATACACACATGGACAGGCTTATGGTACATTTTCTCCGCAGGTATTATGTGTTTATGTTTATGCATGTATTTATACAAATAATGACCCATATATTAGTCCACTCTCCTACCGAGTGTCTCCACCTTGTAGATGTAAAGTCAGAGACAGAAGCTCATCTGTTTCTGCAGTTTGTGTTGGTCATCCTCTAGTCCTTCTAGTCCAGCAGTGACACTGAGGGGTTTAACCCTCTGTCTGATCCACTCGTACCAGCACAACACACACCAACACACCACCACCATGTCAGTGTGACTGCAGTGCTGAGAATGACCCACCACCCACATCATAGCTGCTCCGATTTTAATTATATTAATCATATAAATTATTGTTGTAATTATAGAACTACGGTGTTCTCCTGTATTGTCAGTGGGGCTGATGAAAAGGACGACGAGTGTAGAAATAAGGTGCTGTTAACGTTAATGCTTTATATATTAAAAAGGCGTCTATATGTATTAATTGTATGTAATCATATAATAATATCTATGTGTAAAATATAATGTCCCATATTGTTTTTCCTAATTTAAAAAGTAAAAGATTTGAAGCAAATCTGTTCTGCTAAACTCTAGTTTGTAAATTCCATTTGTTTGTGTTTTCTCTCAGCCTCTATGATGCTTTCCATTGGCCTTCATTCCGACATATCGACTGTGGTTTCCACAGAAATGAGAATTGCTTCTGTTCCATCAGTCCATATTTAATAATCAGCTTTGACATCAGTTAATACGAAGGGGAATTTAACCACACTCAGAATGCATCCAGATTAAAATCAAGCCTGCAGCGGCTGAAAGTGAAGGGTGGGGCTGGGCAGTGAAGGAGCGTTCTTCAATCAAAGGTAATGGTTAAAGGTTCTTTTCCAAATGAGCTCTCTGGCCTGCAAGTATTCACTCTCTCTAATGCCTGCGGCTGCAGAAACTGGACTGGAATAATGGAGAGGAGGTGGATTGATGCCATACATTATGTAAAACCTTAGACACTGCACACACCACAGGCAATCGTGCTCTTAGCAGAGGAAATTCCTCACAAAACAGAATAAAACGATTTTAGTGCTTCAGGGCAGACAAGAAGATATTTAATTCATTAATTTAATTAAGGTCAATTTAATTCATCAATAAAATGTGGGGTTATAAAAATAACTATGTGCCCAGTTCATGTATATAATTACATTCCATAATGTTCATTGAATGTGTAGCTGAACAGCTCTGTTAAGGATTAAATCCAAGTTTGTAATTTTGCTGAGTCTCAGCTTTTAGCATGGCTCTACCATCTGCTCTGAGTATTTGACTGCTTGGCTTAAGAGTGAAGGGAGCCGAGGCACATTTCTTCCTTTAGGAAAACCAGGAATGAACATTTTATTTAATCAGTGATTTATTAAAGGAAATCAGGTGAGCTTTTAGAGTTTATTGTAAAGGTATAAAGAGTTTTACAGGTAGACGCTCTGACTGACACTAACTTTAAATTTATTAGGGTTTGTTCTAATGTTATATAGAGTTAATTACAGGTAGACGCTCTCACTGACACTAACTTTAAATTTATTAGGGTTTGTTCTAATGTCATATAGAGTTAATTACAGGTAGACGGTCTCACTGACACTGACTTTATGTTTATTTGGGTTTATTCTAATGTTATATATAGTTAATTACAGGTAGACGGTCTCACTGACACTGACTTTATGTTTATTTGGGTTTATTCTAATGTTATATAGAGTTAATTACAGGTAGACGGTCTCACTGACACTGACTTTATGTTTATTTGAGTTTATTCTAATGTTATATAGAGTTAATTACAGGTAGACGGTCTCACTGACACTGACTTTATAGTTTATTTGAGTTCATTCTAATGTTATAGAGGTTTCTACCGTTCTGCATATAGACTTTTGCACAGTCCTGTAAGTGCAGTGAATCATTTTCCGCACTACTAATCTCTAAAATACTTTCTGTTGATAGCAGCTGAGCGCAGTTCCCCAGTTAAAGGTCATTTGCTGGTGTTTATTGGTTTAGTATCGTTCAAGGACTCCAAACACACATTTATCAGGGCCCAGTTATATTCTTATTGGGATCTGGTGTAATGCTAGTGAGGTCAGACTGCTGTGTGTGTTTAACGTAAGGCTTTAAAGAGAGAGAGAGAGAGGAGAGAGAGAGAGAGAGAGAGAGGAGAGAGAGAGAGAGAGAGAGAGAGAGGAGAGAGAGAGAGAGAGAGAGAGAGACAGAGAGAGAGAGAGAGAGAGAGACAGAGAGAGAGAGAGAGAGAGAGAGGAGAGAGGAGGAGAGAGAGAGAGAGAGAGAGACAGAGAGAGAGAGAGAGAGAGAGAGAGAGAGAGAGAGAGAGAGAGAGAGGAGTGAGAGAGAGAGAGAGAGAGAGAGAGAGTCTGTGTGTGTGTGAGAGAGAGAGGTTGTGAAAGAGAAAGAGGAAAGAGGCGACTGGGCAGACCAAGCTCCTTGTATCACTACTAAGGGTAACTGAGTGTTGTATGCAGTGGGTGTCCAGTTCATCACACCAGCAGTTGGTCCACAGCAAAGGAAAAATGGAAGTGCTCACCGGTACCTCTGTACTCAAACCCAACCATCACTGAATCCATAAATTTGTTGGGATAAAGACAATAGGAGCATCCTGTTGGCTGTGTAAAGTTCCCTCATATAACCACTGCTCCCCAACATCGCCCTAACAGCCTGGCCAGAACGGCCTACATAGTGGGCAATTTGACAAAATGACCGTAGTGCTTCTCTCAGTCAAATGATGCTCTACCTCTCAAAGTCTGTCAACTGGGGAAAAAGCCTTTGACTGTCGTAAAGTCAGGTCTAGCAGTCAATGATTTCCTCCAAGAGGTACACTACCCAAAAGAAGCCTCCGAGAGTCTTTTTATAGGGCAGAGGAAGTAACACTTTACACCCTCTCGTGCTAAGACTCCAGTGATCAACTGATCACATGTGGTCATTACAGAGAAAGCCGTGCCACGAAAGCCAACCTGCACGGAATAGAATTAGAGTAGAACCGATGGAGAGAAGTAGGGAGATGGTCAGTATATGAGGTTTGTCTTTGCCACCTCCATCCCTCTCCTTCAGTTTGCTTTTATTTTTAACTTCTTTCCAGCAGCGACGACACCAATAAACACATCTCAGAGAGGTTTCTCACTAACAATGAACCATCACTAGACTCACTAGAGCTGAATCGAGAGACAGCACATTATGCAAAATGCTGCAAACCCTGTTCTAGACAAACAACAGATAACCACAGCACACATGAGCATCCGGCCCCACCTTCTCTGTGGCAGTAATCTGCCACATGCATGACCTGCTTAGGAAGGCAGAACACAGGCTGGTATTCTGCAGCCTAAAACTGCTTTTGAGTATAGTGTGTGTGTGTGTGTGTGTGTGTGTGTGTGTGTGTGCGTTCTTGCAATACTATCTCTGAGAGGACCAGATGTCCTTATAATAACAGGGCAGCATCAACAATGAGATCAATGAGGACATTTTTCTGGTCCTCAGCTGATTGGTTTCAGAATAATCCAGCATTTTAATGAAAAAGTTAAAGAACTGATAGATCAGCTGCCAGGTCCTGATGTTTACAGTTAATGGTTTAACGTAGGCTTAAGTGTGGTTCAGTGAAGTTAAGGTTAGGATTAGGTTAAGGTTAGGTGTGTGTGTGTGTGTGTGTGTGTGTGTGTGTGTGTGGTGGTTTATGGGGAAGGGATAATTTGCAAGGAGGCTGCAGAGGCTTAACTAGAGTTCAGGCTTTATGTAAGCAAAACCAAACAATATCTATATTCTTTTAGTAACTTTACAGGAAAAGCACTTTTGATGGAATTCAGTGTATAAATATTTTATTTCAACGAATTCTGGAGCATTTCTATTGGTCCGTTCACCATGAACATGTTTAACACTATTAAACATTAAATGAACTTGGTTATGAGGATTGGTTTGCAGTCAAAGACAAGAGATATATGAAGTTAGAGAAGTTAAGGGAAACGTTGGCATTGTTGGATGTTATTGCTTCCAAATCTGCACTCTGACCCAAAAGTGGACTATATCGTACTGAAATTGTGTTTTTTAATGATAGTGGAACAAAGTTTGGTGATATAGAGTTTTAGGACTTACAGGCTCTATTTGGAATCATCTTATCTTACTGGAGAACCTTTAAAGAACCCTTTGATTTGTGTATTAATGTGCAATTATTGAAGATTCACATTTGCTCTTTAGATTCAATCAGAAGTTGGTGTCTCTTGGTGATCCAGAGTAGGGTATCAACACTGTCACAGATCTCAGACAGCAGACACATTTGGGCCACCTTTTGGTACACATACAGCTCAGATATAAGTCCAGGTTTAAATAAAGATTGGCCCCTTTATCTTGGGATGTACTGGGATGGGACCAGTCATGCCTGGCCTTCCAAACAGAACAGAAGCAAAAGACATTTTTGCAGAAATCTAATCCTATTTATTTGGTTCCAGTTTGTCTGGGACAAAAATGAATTAGGTAAAGACTGCTTTTCCAAAGTGGTTCCCAGACAGAGAATCGATTGAAGCACTCGGTACTTAGTTCAGTGCAGGAATAATACAAACAGACACATTCCCATGTCCAGTCTGAGGCTGCACTTGAAGACATATGAGATTCTGGGGAGAACTGTAGAGATTCAGCTGGATCGATTTCTTGAATGGCTTTCTTCTTCTGGCACAATGTGTTATTTTCTGTATTTTGGAGAAGAGCTCGTTATGGGAACAGAATCGCAGAGTGGGATGGCATGTGGTTGCTTGGTGACAGGTGCTCAGAGGGGTAGTAGAGCCATCACATGTGACAGTCTTGACTGGCACACTGTCAGGGGCTTCACTGACAATTTTATCAGGCGATGACAGTGTTGCAGGTGCTGTCAAATTGACGGAGAGACCTTTAAGGTCTTGTTCCTCTTCAGTCTCGAGGAAGTTGCAGGATGGAAATGCTGCTGGCAGTGGTGGCATTCGGTTTGTCTGTAAATCACTTTCATGTTTATGAAAACTGGAAACATGCAAATGTGCATGATTCTGCAGGCAGATGCACCGTGGGAAACAGTTCTGCACCAGTGTGGTTACATATGAAACTGAAAAGGATTTTGTCAGACAGTCTGCATTAAATGTTTGAGCGTTGTTCACAAATTATAAATGCAAGGATTTGCTGAAGAATATATGAACTTAAGATTCTGGATTTCTGAGCTGAAAGCCTTACGGGTCAAATTAAAACAAACATCTATGAAATATTTCATTTTACTGTAATTGTGTAAATAATACAACATATAATTCCATCCAAAATTTCCACCCCCCTCCCCTCCCCCCTCTGTCTTTTCTCTCTGCTCTCAATCTCTCTTGCTTTGCTCCTTTGCTCTCTCTCTCGCTCTATTCATATCTTTGCACAGACACTTTACCTGTATGAGTACAAATCTATCTATCTATCTATCTATCTATCTATCTATCTATCTATCTATCTATCTATCTATCTATCTATCTATCTATCTATCTATCTATCTATCTATCTATCTATCTATCTATCTATCTATCTGTAATAATGGTAAATGGCTGGACATTCTGTATGCTCTAGGGACTGACGTGATTGGGATCATTTAAAAGTAAAAATAAATATAAAAAACTCCCAAATCCGTTCCTCTCACAGTGAGGATGAATATTTCAACAGGAATCCCAGACATTCTGTGCTCTTAGAATTTAGGTTTGGGACGGCTTTGCTGCTGCAGGGTCTGGAAAGCTCTCATTCATACAAAGAATGACACTGAAACATCACATAAATGATGCACGGAGAAGTGGGAAAATCTTTCTTCCACTCGACGTCAGAGACTGGATTATCAAATGCCAGCTACTAGTGCATAGGGGGTCCCAACATTTCCCTCACAAGAAAATTGGATTTCTGTAAACAAATGTTTAAAAAAACGGTGTGTTTTCATGTGGAACCATGCATAACGTTTAAATACATTCATAAACCGAAGGGGATTAGCAGCTGCCTATGGCCCAAACCTAACACAACATATTCAGTTTCCTTTCACAGCGCCCAACAGAGGTGGGGCTAGAACAGACACAGGCGGACATTAGCATGCCACCTCTTGCTTGTATTAGCCCCGAGGGGTCTCCGCAGCTGCTGATCAAACCACTTACAGTAAACCGGATTGGATTAGATTAGACCCCATTAAGGATGACGTAAACCCACATCTGGGCCAAAGCAACAGGGTCTCTCATCAACTATCCGAATTAAAAATAGATGACCATGCATGAAAAATTGAGAAAGGAAGGGACGGGAGGAAGAGAAAGCAGCATATGCTCTGTCTTCAGGTGGAGGAGAAGGCCCAGGCCTGCATAATTGGGTCACATACGTAAAAGCTATCCATCAAACTAAACGGTGAAAACAGTGAATGCAGCCCACGGTTTATTAGGCAGCGAGTAGCCTACTTGGTGCTGTATTAATGACCCTGCTAAAGATACCATCAATTTCTTGTCTAATATTTTAAATTCGAGCATCCCTGGAGAATAATCAATTAGAGCAAATCTCCAACCAGGCCATGAACTCTGGTGCATCAAATGAGGACATTGCATTAGGTCCTTTTTTAGCTTTCCTTTTCATAAGGCTCAGTCAAATCCTGGCTTGAAAAGCATTCTCACGTTAAAGTCTCATAACAACATTGCAAGTTGAGGTGTGGGACATATTAGTCGGTAAGAAAACAGTGGTTTCTTGTAGGTGATGTGGATGCAGAAGAAATGGGAAGGTCTTAATGACATTTGGAGTCAAATTTGTTTGGCCACACAGCCAAACAAGAGAAAGTGTGATGTTCTCTGCAATGTTCTTCTGGGAAACCCTTCTAAGCCATTCACATGGACATTGGTTTTACAAGTGCCACCTTCCTGAACATTGCTTGAATTGTTTAATTATTCATTAATCACACGGTAGAACATAATCATCCGCTTGTCCACGTACTGCTGCCGTCTCAAGATCTCATCTTGAAGACACAGATACTACGCCGTGGTCGGTCTCATCTCCAGACCTGTCCCTGATTGAAGATGTGTGGATGCTATTGGACGCTCTATCAACACTCCACCCCTACCACACCATCTGCAGAACTGAGGGAGAACATTCAAGCTGTATGAGATGGATCATCACAGGACACCATTAGGGAACTCTACACCTCCATGCAGAGACGTCTGGCATGTTAAACCCGACGCCGTACTGAGAGACACCACTTCTGTATGAGTAGATTTTAGATTTATTTTTCTATTTGTTGAACTAAAACATACACACATATAAAGTTCAAATTACTAAACAAAAATCACTGTCCTCATAAAAACAGATGTTATAAGAACTGAAAGATGGTTGTTTAAATGAACTGTATGTGTGGAATAATCAGAAAATATCAAAACAACGTTTGTTTATTTTCACTGTTTTAACTTTTAGGACCTGTGATCTGAGCTTCATAGGCAGTTATGTGCCATTTTCTAGGCTTCGTAACTCAGGATCAGAGGAACCTACAGTTAGTGAGTTAGTAAAATGAGCTTTCTTTGCTCACAGTGTTAAAATTTCAGAACAAAGGCCCTGAGAAGTGATAATACAGACACATACATAAATAAAAAAATAAGAAGAATAGAAACATAATTGAAGCCACTCATAAACTTTTCTAATTTTATGGTGATTACACGGATGGCAAATGATAAAATCCCCCAAAATTGGCGTTGGGTTGTAAAGGTTATCTCTGATATTGCTGATCTAACCTTAAGGCCAAAGACATCCCCTATTTTAGAATTCCAGCTTTTGGAATTTCAATTTTGCCTTTTCAATTCAATGATTCAAGCAGATTTATGGTCATTCACGTCTCGTGTGGTACATGAGGTGAAAAGAAATTATGATTTAGGTCCCAGTTACACCCAAAAGACAGTGCTGGCATTAAAATACAAATAAAAAAAATCTGCAATAAGTTTAGAATCAAATAAGCAAAGAAATGAAATATGGTTTATTAATCTGCAAATTTAACAGGACGTCTCTTCTGCAATCAGCTCTGAAATGTAATACTGCTGTTAAAACCAAATCCAAGTGACAGTCTCATCAAATACAGCTGATGACGATTTTCTCCATCAATATTTTTTGTGAGGAATAGAACGGGAGTTATTTCACATGAAGTCTAATTTTATTTTTAATAAACAATCCTAATCATGTGTCAGTCCCTAGAGCATGCTGAGAGGCTTTTTTTGGCAGCTCCTCTGCGAGAATCTTGAGGTTTTATTGCTCTGCTTCAAGACCCTCCATCTGTGGCCCATCTGAAGGGTGAGAATACGTTCATACAAAGAGGAGAGGCGTTGAAATTTCACCACAATTCTGGCGGAAAATTGCATTTTAATCAGGATTTTGACACCAGTATTGCATAATCACATGGAACGTGTTCATCCAGACTGGGAATTCATTTTAATTTTAATGTTTGCTTTTAATTTCAGAATAAAGCTCCTCATAAAACACTAATATCCCAAATGTAAACATGGAATTATTGAGCATTTTAACAGTTTTCATTTGGGCTTAAAAATGCATATTTAAATGTGAAAAATAAATGTACAGTATGAATTGATTTTTGATATTGACAGAGTATTTGACATCCTATTTAAGGCTACAATAGGAGGCTAATAATTACGTCATCTTTGTCACGTCAAAACCATGCATGACCAAAATGTGAGCTTTACAGGAAAGAGAAACAACCTCTGTTAACTTTAATGGAAAGATTTTTTTCCTTATTTTATTATTATTTCTTATTTATTATAAGGCATTTAGCAGCATTTCTATTGGTCCATTCATTGTGAAATTTTGGATGCTTTCTGTTCCACAGGGTGTCTAAGCAGTGCCCTTGTATTCCTTACACAGACACCACGTGAAGTCAGCTAAGGGACCTTCAGGCACCTAAATCCTTTCATTCTGGATGCCCTGCAACTTCATCACATAAAAGAGTTCATGAGGTTCGATAATGAGCAAACCTCAGTCATACATAATATTATGCATGTAGTTTAGGAACAGCGTGAATTTTTGAGCCGTGTTTAGATGACTGACGGCTAAACCTACCATCGGTTTCTGGTGCAGTGATAAACCGGTACTCACTATTCCCTGTGCAGGGACACTGAGGGGTTTAAACACTCCAGCAGCACTGCTGTGTCTGATCGACTCACACCACTGCAACACACACTAACACACTGCGGGGTCCTGATCTTTGTAGATCTGGGTGAAAGGAGGAGAATAAAGCCTGCAGAGAAACAGATGAACTACAGTCTGGAATTATAGATCTACAAGGGGCTCCTGTATAATCAGAGGAGCTGATAGAGTGGATACTGAGGGTACAAGCGAGGAGGGGGTCATAATGTTATGGCTGATCAGTGTAGAGAACAATGAAAAATGCTCAAAGACACAATGGGATCTAACTGTTGTCTAATATGATCCATTTAACACCAATAACACACTGAGAAACATAAAGAAACGTTGTTCTACGGCCCCTAAATGAATAATGCAGTCTGTGTAACACGGTTATGATCAACCGTAGCAAAGCAAATGTTAAACACTGCGCTTTGCTTATGTTGTAGAATTAAAACAATCAACTCTGCACATTAATTCAAACCACGACAAAGCATCTCTGTTTTCACTGTAATTCGACTCTCTGGCCACAATCTGAGGACGACAGATGCAGGGTCACAGATGGAATGTTTTAAAGCACAGCGATAAAACCTCAAGGGTCTCACGGAGGGGCTGCAACAAAGCCCCCTCAAATGCTCTAGGGATTGACACTTGATTGGGAGCTTTTATTAAAGAGAAGGATAGAAAGGGATAAAAACTCCCCGTCCGTTCCCTTCCTGGATGTTTCAGAAAGAATCCCAGTTCTTCCAGGCTGGAGCACAGACTGGGAGATTTGTACTTTGGTAGACGATCCCATGTTTTGTTTCAGCAACGAGATTCTGCACCTGAAGTGCCTAATTATAGTCCTACTTAATGACAATAATTGCATGATATCGAGGTGTGTCTAACTCAGCAGCTGCTGGAACACAAGGCTATAATCTCTGTTCCTACAAAAAAAAAAAAATTCTCAAACAGGATTTCAGCGATGAGCGCTCTGCCAAGGCACGTAGGAAGAAGAGAGTTCATAGTAGTTCATCTGTTTCTCTGCCTACTTTATTCTCCTCCTTTCACGCTGATCTTCAATGCTCAGGACCCCACAGGACCACCACAGAGCAGCTATTATGTGGGTGGTGGGTCATGCTCAGCACTGCAGTCACACTGACACACACACACGCACACACACACACACACACACACACACACACACACACACACACACACACACACACACACACACAGCAATCATCCCTCTTGACAATCCAATCAGTTCAACCATATTCTAGATGTCTAAATTGATGTCTGATCATATTACTCATCTTTCTATTATCACATTATTCGTCTTTCCTCAGTGACACACACGAGGGCAAAAGTACCACACTTCCAAAAAATCAATCAGAAAACGATTGTGGGGTTTCCTGCAACAAACACATGGTTCTCTGCCCCGGACAGACAGTCTTTGTTAATGTTCCACCTTTAGGCTGCACAAGCCTCACACTGAGTATGAGGACGCATATGAAAGAGCGATTATCTGAAGATGCCGAGAGACAGTCATCTCGGTCAGAAGAGTGGAACTGAATTGAGCAGCGCTCCCCCTCTCCCCACTCTTGGTCTTTTTTTCTCACACAGGACTCGGAAAGTGAAGTGTGTCAAATTTAAGGAATTTGTGAACAGAGCAATATCTGTTCATAAATGGATCACAGAATATCACGCTCTGTGTTATGGAAAAATACATCTCTTTATGAGAGGGGCAGAACTCTTCACCCATAATTAGAGATGATAAAACATGAATCTGTAGGAAAATTACTGGGACATGTCTAGAAAGAGACATGCAATAAAAACAGCGGCATGCAAAGGTTCGGGCAACCCTGGTCAAAATGAAGTTGGAGACGAAATGATCTCCAAAATGTAGGAAGGAAGAGATAAACGTTGCCTTTGTAGTTTAACCAATTTTCAAAATAACACAAAAGGAAAGGCATTGAGGGAATTCACGGATGGAGACCCCATTTCACATTCTATGATTATGATAAGGCTTATGATAAGGTCTAGGTTAAGTTTAGGTTTTGGTCATGGTAATGGTTACTGTCCGGTTAGAGTGAGGCTTAGGTTAAGGTTAGATTATGGTTGTGTCATGGTTAGAGTCAGGTTAAGAGTAGGTGTGGATTTAAGTAATACAGTCATGTGAACATGTTTTTGAGCATATTTTGATTTGAACTATATTGAGAGATAAATAAAAATATAATGAATAGAAATGCAGTGTCAGACACATTCCAGGCTGGATTTTCTCTGGATTTTCTTCAGTGTTAATATAATCAGACTTCATTACTCTGTTATTTAGTCATGTTTCTAGTAGTGAGCAGGTGTATAAAAAATACGTATCTGCTACAGGTAATAAAGCCTGCTGCTGTGCGTGAGGTGTACTGGTGAGTTTAATGAGCTCAAATGATACTGGAAGGAAAAGTGTAAACCAGTATGAGCAAGTCCCCGAGGTCTTTGTCTGAGCGTGACGTCAACTGTAGAATGGCCGTGTTAGTGGTCTATAACTGTCTATATTAATGTATAGAGACAGCACTATTGAATCAATGCCCTTTAAGGCTCCACAGCCCACATGACCTCACCGTCTGCTTATTGTTGCACTAATGACGAATCTTCTCCTCCTCCTCCTCCTCCTTCTCACAGCAGCCTCCTTCCTTTTCACCAGAACAGGAGATGATCAAAGACCTCAGGGCCACAAAGTGATTTGAATGTGTGCATCCCTGCATTATAAATCAGACATACTACAGCAGGCGTCTAAGTATACTGAGAATCTCATGAAAATAAAGGTGATCCAAGATCTCATAGAAGAAGGACATTTGCTTCCATAAAGGACCAGAAAGAAAAAGAACAGGCTACCCTACGAAATGCATTTCACGTGCTGAATCCATAAAGTAGGGCTCATCACTCATGTACTACCCAGCGTATTTGACGCACAGGAGAGCAGGAACGTTTTGGCATTTGGTGTTCCTCAAATCATCATGCTCATGGTGCGCCAAACCAACACCACTATACACTGACAAAACAAAAGTCATGAAATAGCAATAACTTAACGTATTGCTTGATACAATAAACATGTGTAAGAAGGTGGAAATGCAAAATGCCGTGTGTGACAGAAAATGAACACCACCCCCGCCGTGAAGCATGGTGGTGGCAGCATCATGCTGTGGGCTTTTGTTCAGCAGGGACAGGGAAGCTGGTCACAGTTGATGGGGAGATGCATGGAGCTAAATACAGGTTCAATCCTGGAGGAAACCCTGTTAGAGGCTGCAAAAGACTTGAGACTGGAGTGATGCTTCCAGCAGGACAACGATTGAATCAGTGTCCCTAAACAGTCAGATCTACAAAGGCTTAGATCAAAGTATATTCATATGTTAGAATGACCCAGTCAAAGTCCAGACCTAAATCCCACCGAGAATCTGTATCAAGACTTGGGTCAAACTGTTAAACCTGGAGGAGCAGATCGAGCATATCTATATACAGTACCAGTCAAAAGTTTGGATACACATGATGCCTTATCATTCATTGTTTCTTCTGAAATTTGTATTTTAAAGAGTTGATCAGGCTTTTTTGGGGGGTACCTGAGTCTACTGTCCAGGAATGACCTACTAGAAGTCTGTCTACCAGCATGCTCCAGTTAGGTCATACTGTTTGTTTAGCTTTGCATGGTTGATCATGCTTGTCGACCAGCTAAACCATCAATCTCAAACAAAAACATCAACCCGATCAAGTGCTGAACTGCTCAAACAGCCTTGACCAGTTGAAACAGAGCTGTTTTCATCAGGAAAGAAAAAGAAACCAAGCAGTTTTACTTCATTAGTCGTGATCTACATCTGCATTGTAGGCATTTTTAGGTTGAGGTCAATTATCTGTGGTGAGACACAGCGTGACTAATGGTTGATGCGATTACAGTGCAAGAAAATGATATTATATGCTCTGATACACAGAGAGCAGACACATTTGGCCCAAATGTGGCTCACATTAGAGATATCAGCGCCAAAAGTGGCCCAGATTTGACCCAAATGTGTCTGCTATCTGTGGTGTACTGTCTCGTGGAGGGATAATGGCCTTGTGCATGTCCTTGCATGCTTCCTAGATCAGGCTACATTCACGTAATCAGATTGTATTCCAAGAAAATTGAGTTTTACAGTTCTCTGTTAAGAGCCGCAAAAACCATACTATCCATGACTGGAAACGTGTTATCTGGTCAGATGATCCTCGTTTCTGTCTGTATGAGTATGTGCTGGTGTCATGTTCTTCGTAGACGCCAGGAAGCTTTCATCAAGGACTGTGCAAGTTCTGGTTTGACCCGAAGGTGCTCTGTGACGTTCCAGGGTGTTCTAATGGGCCTTTTTGGTTGAGACAACTCATTTTGCACACAGTGCCTACGCTGAGGTGACTGGGCAGCAATCTCCTGCTCAATGTCGGCAAAACCAAGGAGCTGATAGTGGACTGCAGCAGGAGACAGGCGAGGAGCTACCTACCAGTATGGCTCAACGGTGCAGAAGTAGAGAGGGTATAAGGCTGACATGGTCTTGTAACGCCAACATCCTGGAGCCCGACAGCGTCCCTACTTCCTCAGGCGCCTTAGGGACTTCAGACTGCCCTCCACTGTACTGCAGAACTTCTACTCCAGCACCATCAAGGACATCCTCACAAGGAACTCCGTGGCCTGGTTCGGAAACAGCACTAAACCGGACAGACAGACCCTGCAGAGAGTGGTGCGCTCTGCTGAGTGCATCATGAGGACAACACTCACAGATCTGCAGACTATCTATAACAAGCGGTGCTGGACGAAAGCCATGAAGATCGTGAAGGACCTCAGCCATCCTCCACAAAATCTGGCCAAACTGTGCAATTCTTTGATGCAAGAACAGCTGAACACTGACGTCGTCTAGACCCAGAAACCTGAACAGTCCCTGCCATATTGAATCACAGCTGTTATTCATGCCCACACAAGTTTTACACACTATTAGGTACTTTTCAGTCAGCAGTGACTAATTTTTGGTCTGTTTGCTGTCTTTTATGCTCTGAATATTTGCTTTAAATAATACTGATACATATATAAATAACAAAAATATTAAGGATTCTCCGATTGTTGTTTATTTTATTTGGACCACTGTCAAGTATTTAAAAAAAATGTATTAAAAATGTCCTTGTTAATCTAATTATTACAAATAATTCATCAAAAACAATTATTAAACAATTTTGTTGTCCTTATAAGCAAAAAAGAAATGTAGGTGCAAGTACATTTTTGATCAAAACAGTCACATTTATACAAAGATTTTAATTTTGATCTCAAATGAAGACGATTCTGAGCAGCCTAGGGTCTCCTGAAAATACTCATCAGGCACGTGTGAATTTTTGGTGAGTAAAAGCACGTCTAGGGTTCCTACTGGGATTAAATGTTCATAATCTCAGGGTGAAGAAAAGCCAGCTGTTTAAAGTCATTTGCGACGGGAGTCTCGTGACAGTAAATGCCTTGTCACAAATAAACCCCCCTTAAACGAGAGGAAGCGTCATTAACAGTCCCCAGCCTGGGAGCGGGTACTGCACCATGTCCTTGACCAGTCCTCTTGCTTCCCCTCTGGAATGAATAACTCCCTTTGGATGAAATGAAAACAGTGCCTAAGTACAGAGTGCTTAAGCAGGGCATGTGCAAATCATCCACAGACAGAGCGGTGCCGGACACAGATGACGTGCAGTCTTAGTGGACAGGGCTCTCTAAATGCTGCTGTCTGATAACATGTGTGCGAGTCTGGGCAGCAGCACTGACTTGTCCACTGTACACTCAGCTGTGTGTGGGTGTGTTTAATGACCTTAGCTAGCAGGAAGCAAGCTGATTTACCACGGATCTCAGCTGGCAAATCCTCTGAATACTTGCAACAATGGTCATATTTCAGCCAGATTAAACCCCACCAAGACGGCTTGGAGATGAGATATCTGTTGACATATTAAGAGAATATACAAACTCAGGCTGAGGCACAACATATGAATATTTATGGAGATATGGAACGCCAATATTATTCAAATCAATCAGCCATAACATTAAGACCACCGGACTAAAAGTGGGTACGTCTGCCTTGTGCCACCAAAGCACCTCTGAGCCGTGGAAGCATGGACTCCACAAGACCTCTGAAGGTCCAAGACTAACATTAGAGCAGATATTTTAAGACCTGTTAATTGTGAGGTAGGCCCTCCATGAGTATATGTGAGCCTTGGGCCCCATCACCCACTCTAATTTACCCTTTGGTCGTCCAACGTGGGTGGAGAATGCAAGTGTGCTGTCCCAAATTACATCATGATCGTTATGAAACGATCATCATAACATCACAAGTCATGTGTTGCTATGCATTCAAATAATATAGCAACAGAATGAAATGCAGATATCATGCTGATACACACACTATATGGATAAAAGTCCTGGGACAGGGAAGGAATTCTATTCAATCCAAGAAGATTTGATTGCATTTAAGGACAAGAGTATGTTAGTGAGGTCACTATGTTGGACAATGGCCACCCAACCTCACCCTCAACTCCCCAACTCATCCATCATGCATCATCATTCCAGGGAACACAGTTTCATTCCTCAGTGCTCAATGCTGGACTCCTTTATATCCAACTAGTCCACATCTGGTTCCAGAGAGTCCTGTTCTACAGGGACTAGACAAGCTACATGCATGCATTTGCACATCTGTGCAAATAAAAAAATAAATATTTTAAAATATTATAAAAAATATTCCATAAGGTTGTGAGAGGCTAAAACCTCTCCTTACATACATGTTGAGTGGTGTAGCTGTCTACGCATTGGCCCCATCATTGGGAATCACTCTCAGAATGCCTGGTGGTATCTGGCTAAACCTGGGTTGATGGAATTGCACTTCAGCTCTGCATAGATCAATTGTGGGACACCTATCATACCTTTGTTTCTCTACAATTTAAACGACATGCATAAAACATCACCACGTCATCCACTGACATCAATTTCACTGCTGGCACCCAGTAAGTGACTGTTGTCCAGTTATCATGGTGATGTTTTCAGTTGCCTGTCCGGCAAATGATGTCTTTGATCATTACACATATTTCTATGGCCCTTCAGTGCCTCCAAGGAGACAGCTGTGTCTCTGCTCTGACACGGCATTAAAAATGTAAAAAAACCATTTTGAACTCCACTAATCCCAGTTTGACAGCAGCCTCTATTTACATATGATCAATTATTCACACAATGTGAAGAGCTCAAATGAAAGAGCAACAAAAACATTATTTCCTCCCAATATTTCAAAGGCTCTGCTCAGACACCACCCACACCAGCGCCGCTCGGGCTGCCGGGAGCAAAAAGGTTTTGAGAAAGATAACAGATACTCCGGCTTTTCTTTCCCTAAAGCTCTGCTTACTGCAGAATTAAAGCATTACAACGAGAATTTTCAAATCTGCATGCCACTCTGAAAAACGCAGGTGACAGAAACCTCTTCTAGCTCTGAAACAAGTTTAACGGCTCTCCACAGGATGTACAGGTGATGTGACAACTCTAAACCATCATATCTCAGGATCAGAGTAACCTACACGCATGATACACAGATGTATCGTCTAACCATCCATCAATTCAACTCACTTTTATATTCTATCAGTTATTTTTCCATCTATTAAATCCCAGTTTAAATTCCAAAGCAGCTTCCAGTGCATGTTTACTGCTCTGTCCCTGCATACACACTCTGAGTGATCAGTCAGAGGGGGTGGGGCTAATGACATCACTAACCCAGATATTGGGTCATACAGGAAATACATTTGGGTCATGCGTTTTTGTTCAAATTTCAGAATAAAAGTCACGAGAAGAGATGATATTGATACAAATAGAAATGACAAAATAATAGATATTCAGGTTGTTTTTTTATTTGATTTGGATGACTGTATTTTGAAGAACCTAACAATATATAAACATCCTTTGAAACACTTTGAATGATGCTTTTTCAACATCATTTCTGATATATGATTTCTGAAGTGTTCATTGTCCTTACAAGCAAAAAATGTTATTTTTTTTAAAGAGCATCAAAATCATTCATTTACATTCTCTTAATTTGACCTTCTCAAATGAAGACAAATTTGAGTAGCTTAGAGTCTCCTGAGAATAATACTATTGGGTATGTGTGGGTGTCTCCTATGAATACTTCTCTAATTTTTGGGTGTACAAAAGTACATTAAACTTCCCTAAAAAAGTCCCTAAAAGTCCCTAAAAGTCCCTAAGGGTTCTAAAGGTTAAAGTAGTGTACTCACTACATGCCTTTAAGTTCTGTAAAGCCTAATGCCCAGCAAATGCTGTCAGAAACAACAACAACAACAACAACAACAACAACAACAACAAACAAAACAAAACAAAAAATCATCAGGGCAAGGCTTTTGGAACAATGTACTTTGGACAGATAAATCCAAAGTGGAATTATTTGGACACAGTAACAGAAGACATGTTTGGTGTAAAACAAACACAACATTTGAGCACAAGAACCTGGTGGTGGAAGTGTGATGGTTTGGGGCTGCTCTCCATCATAGAAACCACTATGAGATCTTTATTGAATCAGAGGGGGCTTGAGGAGAACTTAAGACTATCTGAAACATCACATAGTTGAAAGAATTCTGCATGGAGGAGTGGGAACGTCTTCCTTCCAGTCAATGTCAGAGATGGTAGATGGTTATAGGAAATGATTATATGTTTAGTAATATCTCTCAATAGTTAAAGTTAAGGTCAAAAAAGTTAGCATATTTAGATGATGAGAGTTTATTACATGAAAATGACAAACTGTGAACCTCAAAACCACTGTTCCTCCATCAAAGGTCTGCCTAAGCAAAAATGGGTCATTCCAAAAAATCCAAATAGTTATAAAAACAACATTTTACCCCCTAAAATCTGGCCAATTCTGAGACTGATTTGCTCATCCTTTCAGTTTCAATAACCACTGAAAATCGAGCTGAGATGAAGTCTTCACTGGAACTATGCATGTCCTGTCTTCTATATTTAGTGCATATTGGAGTTTAGGTGTGTGTTCATCTGAAGCTCCGTTCTGTATAATAATACATAGTCATTTAATTTTTCACCTTCTCCTGCATTTTTTACCCCAACGAGTCACAAAGATCTTATTTAGAAACACTTTCATTTGCTTTGTCTTAAATAAAATTGTCAGACTATACCAGAGGTTTATTTGGACTTTGACCAGAACCAGTTCAATTTAACTGAACTATTTCACTTTGATGGAGCTTTAATATTAACCGGTATAATGTTTCTTGGCTTTTCTTGTTTATCAACCCAGGACACTCACAGTCCCCTGTCAGATCTGTGCATGATTCAAGAGAACGACCAGGAAATGGCTCCAGACAACACTGTCCCCTCGTCCCAGGGCTGATAAAAAGTAACCCAAGGGACACTCTCAGGATGATATTGCGTGTTTGTGGATAGAGTCCCACCCTTCAACAAAAAGAGGCCATCAGCTTGCTGGTTGTGCTGCAGTAGATGTAGAGAGATGATGAACAAAATATATTTTCTCTGCTTAAGCAGGTAAACAAGGCTAAACATATAGAATTTCATTTATTTATATACTCTGTTCCGTATATCAGTGACACAGCTTTGAAATATCTCGGGTAGGTCTCTGCTAAAGCGCTGAACATTTCTGATATATACATTTTTCAGTAGCTGGAATGTTTCCGTTGTAGTTCATAACCACCTTTTGTAATATTTAACATGCTTTTCCTGGAAAAAGTGAAAAATACACACTTTTGAATGTTTAGCAGATGCTCACCGACTATAATGAGAACACAGCTGAATATGAACATTAAAATCATAAATGATTTCTGCAAGGCTGTGGAACACAATACTGCAGAACATTTATTTAGGGTTTGATCACCATCCCGTTTATAACTGAATTACTGATAAATATAAACACAAAACCCCATAATGTGCTGATATATATATATATATATATATATAAAATCAATAGATATATACCTATCAGTACTATCATTACTTCATTTTGTTAAAACAGAACTTTAATGATCCCTTGGGAGGGTTCCCTCAGGAAATTCAGGTTCCAGCAGCAGCACAAGCACAGTGCAGCAAAGAGTAGAAACAGATGATAACTTAGTAAAGAAAAACACTATATAAACATAAAGAATATATAATATAGAGACTATATTACAACAAACAAAACAGTGCATGAAAAAAGAGTCAGAGGGTGTGCTGCACATTATTATTGCATGTATGAATGATTGCTTGGCATATAGTTCTGCCCAGCTCTCTAGAATAAAGTTGACTTTTACTGCCTTTATTTTAGTGGGACACAGTAGCAACTGGGTCTAATGAACATTCATGAACTGGAGGCTACTGCCCATGAGGAATGGACTGAGAATCTTCAGGAATGCTGCTAGAAGCAGGTGTCTGGCTATGCATCATTTTACAGGTCAAAACAGCAAAGGGATCCTTACAATGAAGGTGTTGAATAATTCTGAGACTTAAGTCATCATTAAACGAAGCTGCAGTTTTGATTTTGAGTTGAATTTGGAGAAAGTACTTGTTATAATTTAAGCTACTTACATGAAAAACCCAAAAGTCATGGGACAGGAACCAGTTATTTATATATCTATATTATAGTCTAATGATTTTTGCCCCTGAGCTGCGTGATGTGCATGTGGGGCTCCTGCATTAAATGCAGAACAATCTACTGAGCAGCTGCTGAATGTTGATAATTACCACCCACTGCGCTGTCCACCGTGCACGGTAATGTCTTCTATGATGTATTCCCAGTAGAAGCATGACACTGCGGATCAAGGAATGTTAAATATGCCACTTCAGAACGTCCCATCCACCTGGCACTTGCTATCCGGAGCAAGTGTGTGCCGCTCACCCCCGTGCTGGTTTCGTTTGATGCCCGTAATTGCGACTGTAAATTCTGATCATAAAACACAGTACACAAAAAGTCAGTGATGCAAAAATGCAGAAAGGTTGAAGCTGGGTTCCTTTATTACTTGATATCAATGTTTTCCTTCATTTGAATACATCCTTTACTTGGTTGATTTTCTTTTTTTTAACGGACATAACCCAGATGGAACAAAAATGAGGTTCAGATCAAGCTGTTCATACCAATTTCCATGTTTTCACTAGAACATGCTGAAAAACGTTTTCTCCCACAGTACATACATGTTAAGCTTTCTTTTCAAGCAAGGCAAATCACAGCACACCTATTCACGGTGAACTTAACCAAGCATGGCGTACACAAGCATGTACCACATCCTCCTCACAGCTACAGGACAGAAGGACAGAATCCTGCCTCCGCAACACTGAACAGTAAAAAGTCTGATTTGTCGTAAGCTCAAAGAGGTCTCCGCTCCTGGGCTCAATAAATACGCGGCAGAGGGGATCGGTGGAGAGGGAAGGTCTGAGGTAAGCGCTGATACACTTTGGGTACACAGCTTGACATGGCTCAGAAATCAAAGGGGCAGAAAGGAATGCGCATGATCATCAAAACGGATCCAACTCAAGATCAGCTTCCTAAACAAATACACATACCACAGTCATGCATGCTGCAACACGAGCTACAGTCGCACTCATTCACAATACTGAACAGGACGAAAAAGGTGCAAATAACAAGAACTCAAATGCCTTTAGACTTTCATCGACATACCTAAACATACATGCCTTCAGTGAGCAACTCTGCCACATCGGCACCTATTCAACTCAACTTGGTCCTTCTGTAACCAGCTCAGTGTAAGACTAGGGCCCGACCGATGCGACAATTCGAAAGCTTCAGGTTTCAGGTAAAATTGACCATTTTAAAGAAGTATTTTATACTCTATGACTGTTCCGATGATGGTTCTAAAAAAGAAGACCCTCCCTTTTTGGGAGGAAACCCACCAACAAGAGCCGAAGCTGTTTTGTACACAGAACAATCACCGGAAATGTTTAGACGCAGTTACTGCTGCACAAGGTGGTCGAACCAGACACTGAAAGCAAGCGTTCTCCAACCCTTATATAATGACATATATAATACTGAATCCTGTTCCTCAATAAATCAATGAATAAGTGTAACATTTTGGTCTCATTTCTTTGATTTGGTTCATTTTATCTACGGATGAGGTTTCAGCTCAAGTTTATGTGGAAATACAGTAAATTCGAAAGGGTTCACAAACTTTTAAACACCACTGTATTTAGCCTTTAGAAACGTAGGCTACTTTTGTGAGGTGTTTTCGTACTTTGACCTACTTTTATTCAGTCACACACACCAGATATTATGTTTCAGGAGTTTCTAGGCTAATAAAATTTGTCTTCAGATGCTTGTGTGAACACTGGGATTAAACTGGGATTTAATTCAAGTGAATCTAGCTGTTTTCCAAGCTGGATTACTCACTGATTATTCATCCCACCATTATGACCACCATGTTTTACAGGGATACGTGTTAGTAGTTTGATATGATATGGGGATCATGTCTGTAGGTTACTCTGATCCTGAGTTATCAAGACTAGAAATCGGCGTGTACCTGCCGGCAAAGTGCGGATCTTGGGTTCTCACACTCATACTGACTCATATTGAGTCTGGGTCTTATCAGGCTCTGTCATCAGAAGGTCGTAAATCTGAATCCTGGATCATTTTCGGTGTGTTATCCTCTACAATAATAAAACCACGCTTCATTAAAAATGTCTATTATTATCAACCAACTGTTTTATCGGTGGGGCCCTACAAGACTTCTAGAAACATCCATTTGAGGCTTTTCACAAAACTCTACAGAAGCACCATCATCTCACTGGATCTGAAACATCACCCAATACAAACATCCAAATAATAAATATGAAGAAAGAGGAACAAAAATGTGAAGGCAGGGTAAATACACTGTTCTTACACACTTTCCAGTGTCTCTTACAAAATAAAATTAGCCTTATTCACTGTTTTTTTTATATATTTTACATTAAAAAAGGCACTCGACCTCTCAAGGAATGTGAACGGATGATCTACAGATGTGAGGATGGGTTTTTAGAAACCTGGTCTGTAATGAAACCCAATCGGACCTTTTCGAGTATGGCCTTAAACACGGTCACTTTGCGTTGGTTCAGGTCCTGGCACATGCCAAACGTGATATGGCTCTACGCTGTACACTTTTCTAACCTGTAAGCTTCCTTTTAAAGCAGTTCCATTAAAGTTCCTGAACCTGTTCGTACCCGTATTTGGGTTTTCAGAGGCTCTGAATGAGTGACTGTAAAACTAGCACCTACGAGACGTTTGTGTTTTCCCTTATTTGCAACGAGACAAAAAGCCAGTTAAATGCTGTTTTTCAGGATGGCAGAAATACCCCGACATTTCCAGTCTAATCTCTCTTTCTCTTTTCAGTGCTGTTTAAAATAAAGCCTTTAAGATCATCTCAATAGTACATGGTCCCGTACCAATTTTGGACCATTTCTATTGGTCCTCGTACTGTGGAATCAATTTATGTAAACGAATACAGTACCTGTCAAAAGTTTGGACACACTCTTACACCCTTAAAGAAACCCTACAAAGAATGTCTCTGTCCAGTTCTGTATAAACCAAATGGAAATGTTTAGTCTGTTTATTAACACGTGACCAATACGCAACATTACTCTATACTTTATTATATATTTTGTAATTACAAATAAAGTATTTGGTAATTGATATTATATATTATTGGAAATATAGACCACGTTTCCGAGTCTAAGGGCCAGTTTGTGGCCCCACACTTGGGAAGGTCTTCCTTGGACACTGGAGACAGTTAATTACTTAAAAAACAACCAGTCAGTCGATTAATTGAGAAAAATAATCATTAGCTGGATACAAAATAGTACAAAAGAGCTCAGTTTCATGTGCATCTTATTTATTTTTCAAAATGGATTAATTCTCATATACTTCCAAGAAATCCTTTATCATTCCTTTAAGGGTCATTACTCAGCAACACTGATACTACTTACTACTAATAATAAAATAATAATAATAATAATAATAATAATAATAATAATAATAATAATAATAATAATAATAATAATAATAATAATAAGTAGCAGAAGAGGAAGATATACTGTGACATTTGGTAAAAATGTGATTTTTCCTGAGATGGTTATTGGTTATGATAATCTTGTGATGTTGCAACCCTATTTAACACCCCTGGTTTCAGAAGAAACAATGAATGAGCAGGTGTCTAAATACTTCTGTCCACATAATGTATATTGCTATTAGCCGAAACTAGATTTTAATATGAAAATTAAAACAGTAGGATTATTTAATATCATAATTCATTAAGTCAAATGTGTCCAAATTTTTGACTGATACTGCATATAAACGGAGATTGAAAATATAACGGACTCAAAGCATGCTTACAACAGAGGCCAGTGGGCACTGCCCAATTTGTAATTGTACACACACTACGTATAGATCAAGGCGTGGGCAATATGCCGATATTTTATCATATCGTGATCAATTTGACATTACTTTCTGCATCTCAAAAGACTGCAATAAATACTGTGTATCGTGAAAATATCTTGATATCATAAAACCATATTTTAGCATATCGCCCAGCCCTACACAGCCCCAACAGACAGGAGATTAGGCTGAGAAGATCGGAGCACTCCTTGGAGAAGAATGCAACAAAAGCAACATCTACCCAGAATGTGTACAGAGAGAGGATAGACTTCAGGCTGCCTTTTTACATTCAGAGGAATCATAATGCTGACCCAAACACGGACCAATGAAATGCTGAATACGATTATATACAGAACGTGTTCCAACAACAGGTGTCCAGCACCCAAAGCAGCCGGGAGCAGCAGTACTGCATCAGTGGTACCGACAGCACTCCGAGGCTGTGGCTGACGCGGTCACAGCACTTACTTACATAAGCATAAAAATAAAGTCAAAGGTATTGTTCGTCCACCCCTGATGGAATGTGAAACTCCTCCCAGGCTCCAGGTTCACTTCCGTTTCGCTGATCGTACTGGCTGACAGTCCTCAAACAAGCTCCAGGTGAGAAACTCCAAGGCCACAGCTTCGAATGTGTTCATGGTGCAAAAAGTAAACGAAAAGATGTCTGTTCATGATATTTTGGTTGTTGACGGTGGACTGAGGGAGATGTAAAAGCACACTTAGCTGCATTTGTCACAGTTAGGGATCCTTCTGAGGGCTAAAAAAACACCAACATGATCAGAGGTGCTCTCTCAGGTAGAAACCTGTGGAGCAGTACAAACACGTTACCGATACAGCGAGCTCGGAATAAAAGAGTGTGTGATGAAAGAATGTTTTTTTTTCTCCAAATCGTGGATCAAACAGCAGTGCATTTGCAGTACATTCATTTCACCTCATTTCAAATGTCTGTTTCCCTTTTGGCTCCGTGTTAAAGAGGAATTCCATAACTGTCCAAATTGTCTGTTTAATTAAATGTTAAAGGTTAAGATGTGAACAAAGTCATTCCGAGTAGAGTTGGGCGATATATCGATATTTCTATCTATATCGGGATATAAACAGAGCGGGATACGGGCTGAGCGATATATAGATATTTCTATCTATCTCGGGATATAAACAGAGCGGGATACGGGCTGAGCGATATATCGATATTTATATCGATATATCGGGGTATAAACAGAGCGGGATACGGGCTGAGCGATATATCGATATTTATATCGATATATGGGGATGTAAACAAAGCGGGATACGGGCTGAGCGATATATCGATATTTATATCTATATCGGGGTATAAACAGAGCGGGATACGGGCTGAGGAGATATTGTTACCACAGCAACCCATGCAGGTTTGTGATGTCCACAAAAAACCTATTCTGATCTTGCAAATAATAGTGTGGATGGTCATCTCAACAAATCTGATTTCCCTGTAGGCTGAACATAGCCTGCACCCACTGCTGACACAGATGTGCAAATGCACACAGCTTGTCCATTCTATTGCCAATTGAATAGGACTCTTCGCATCACATACAAGAATCTACTGGCAGGCGTGGGCTAAAGGGGTTCTGCGCTGTGGAGCAGTGGAACTGTATTCTCTAGAATGGTGGAGCTCCTTCCAGTACATCTGAAATGAACTGGGAATGGAGATTACGAGGGGTGCTGATCATCCAACGTTCTGCCTGCTCTTGCTGCTGAATGCAATCAAAGACTAAATAATCCCAAAGGAAAGAGTACATTTTCAGATTTTCAGAAGACGTACTGGTTCACTGATGGTTTTGCCCAGTAAGTTAAATGGCTGGATGACTTTGACACTGGTTTTCTATCAACACCGTTCAACCACTCGAAATGACACTGTTCATGCCTCAGTGACCGAATCAAGCAGAAATTCGGAAATATCTATGGAATTCCACTTTGACATTGACATGTTCAAGTCAGTCTTGTCCACATTGATTCTTCCTTTCTTTCTTCCAAAACAATTCATCCTCAGCATGTGGAAAAAAACAGAACCTTGTAAAAATGTATTAAGTAGTTTTCTGAGGTTTTTTTTCTCCTTTCTCGTGTCCATTTTTAGCCCTGATCTACCCACCACCCCTGACTCTGTCGCCTTGGCACAGAGCCGGCTTTGCTCCTCGCTTCTCCTTCTACTGAGTCCATTTGAGACATCTTTAAGTACCCACCCCCGCACACCCCGTCCTCTTGTTCAGGCTTTTGAACAACAAAAAAGAAGCCCCGGGGGGTCCTGGAGCCTAGCTGCTGATAAAAAACAGCTATAGCTTTAAAACTGCAAGCCTGCGGCTCCTAACCAGCCCCCGCACCCCACCCCCCCAAACCTCAAATGCTGTGTGGTGACTGTGGACTGAACGTCCAGGCAGGCCTAAATGACAGTTCCTTGGCAACAGCAAAAGAAATGTGTGTGTGTGTGTGTGTGTGTGTTAGGACGGGGTATTGAGTCTTCATCCATTGTGATCAAGCAGAGGGGTGGCATCAGTTTGGATGGGCTTTATTCTCACTCTTTATTCTCATGCTAATCTGAAGAATAGGTGAGGGTGGTGGTGGTGGTGGTGGAGGTTTGTGAGGGGGCGGAACCTCTA
The DNA here is from genome assembly GCA_034509495.1 of Acestrorhynchus altus. NCBI lineage: Eukaryota > Metazoa > Chordata > Actinopteri > Characiformes > Acestrorhynchidae > Acestrorhynchus > Acestrorhynchus altus. The sequence goes on from CM067501.1 coordinate 2,209,959, forward strand.
ACAGAAGAAAATCCAAAACGGTTACCCATGGCAACAATTCCTCCTCCTCCTCTTACTGGTCCTCTGGCATGCAGCGGCCCACGCGCATGCGCAACGTGCCGCTCTTGTGGAGGTGCCACAGTTGCAGGAACTCCTCGGGCATGGCGTGGAAGCCCGACGACGGCAGGATGTTGTCATAGTAGTGGTGGCTGACTGGCTGCTCGTCGAGCCCCACCGAGAAGGGCCAGAAGCCGTAGGCCGTGACTTCTTCGCACAGGCCCAGCGCCAGGCTGACCAGGAAGAGGCCAGTGGACAGGCGCTTGCCGTGCACGCCGCGGCTCTTCCAGAAGCGGCCCACGTTCTTCAGGAAGTCTGGGTTGGCGAAGAGCACCGTCTGATTGGAGGCGGAGTCAGCCAGCGCGTGGTAGGCCCTGAGCGACGGGTCCGTCCCCGGCTTCATGGAGAAGGCGGGCATGTAGATGTAGCTGGAGCCATAGGCCTTCATGCTCTCCACGAAGGCTTTCCGAGACCACAGAAGGTTCTGAAAGCTGGGGAGAAAAAACACAAATGAGCTGCTCAATGAATAAATCAGATTCTGTGATGTTCAAAAGTAGCTCTGAGCTCTTATGGGTTCACAAAATCAGCCATACCACTGTAGACATGCATGTGCTGTAACTTCTTACAGGTTCCATCATCAAGTCTGAGATTGGACTGCAGGCGAGGTGCTGACCCTCATAGAGTACAGCAGGTCACTCTTGGTACAATATGATGTAATCCAAAAGGCTTTAGTCCAGGTTTACATACTAGCTACAAGTAGACCTAAAGCTAACCCAGATAACATATGCACATGGAGCCCGTATGGGTAGCCCACCTGGGAACCAGAGTTTGGGCCTCTGGTTCCATACTGCCCCACACACATGCCCAACAGGGTCAGTGAAGGGACCAGGAGGGTTTAAACATTGGCCCCATCTGGGTTGTTAACTACAAATTGGTTCCTAGTTGGGACCCATGTGAGATTAAGCTGGAAGCCCAAGTGGGTTCTAATAAACACATGTAATCTTCTGAGAACCCATGCTCACCCAAACACACAAGGCCCCGGTTTCCATCATGTGAGCCTCACACGGTCATGCTGGCTGTGAATAAACATCGATCAAATATCAGTGACCTCGTTTCTTTTCCTGTGTTTAGATGAGTTCAGCCAAAGAGCAGACAAACCTCAGATGTGATCACATGACCCACAGGTACCTCGTTCCACAGTTGATGTCAAAGTGAATGTACTAAGATGCACAAACTTGATTTTCGTGGAAGGTGTGGAAGCAGGAAAACCACGCTGTCATAAACACATCAGTGTAAGACTGAAGTTCTCCAGAGAACATCTAGATAAAGAGCAGGACGTCTGGAACAATGTGCTTCGGACAGGTGAATCCAAAGTTGAATTATTTGGACACAGTAACATGAGGACATGTTTGGTGCAAAACAAACACAGCATTTGAGACCAAGAACCTCATAGCAGCTGTGAAGCATGGTGGTGGAAGTGTGATGGTTTGGAGATGCTTTGCTGCGGCAGGGTCTGGAGATCGCTCCATCATAGAGACCACTATGAGATCTTTATGGTATCAGAGGGGGGTTGAGTGGGGACATGTCACCTCCATCTCTCAGTACAGTTCAAATAAAATTTTAATTCCACATTTTTAAAAATATTAAAAAACACAAATGAGTGCATTTGCTCACTATCTGGGGATCGTGTGCACATCCAGGCACCATAAACAAACAAATAAATAAGTCATCTGCGGATGTGGAACCTGGATTAGAAGGATGAACACGTACATTTGCACGCTCTGTGCACAACGCGAGCGTGTATTAGAGACGGAGAACAAAGGGACGTTCGTTATCTACAGCAGCGAGAGAAAACAGACGTCTCCACATCTGCTTTTGATCTGTTGATTGTGCGCAGCGGGGCTGACACACTGTATCCTGTCGAGGTCCACAGTCTGCCAGTGGAGGAAGAGGAGCGCACCTTTTGGACTCTGTCGAAGCCTGTCCGTGAGGATGCTGGGAGCTGAAGGGGTTTGGGAGCTTGTGCTTTACACGGTGCCACAGCTTGGATTTCATACTTTCTAATATTAACCGAGAAATCCGTTATTAAAGGGGAAATCTGAGACGTGCACTCTCATATGCACTCTTTACTACAACAGCACCCACCTCTGACGGTATCACACTAGTCTGACGTCTGTTGATACAGATTACTGCTTATATCAGGGGTCACCAACCCTGCTGCAGGTCCCTTTCTGCAGACTTAAGCTTCAACCCTTTCAGTACTTTACTCTCAGCTCTCCTTTGTAAATTTATGAAAATGGACTAAATTAATTTTTTAAAATAATGACTAAAACACAATTATTAGAAATGTAATCTTCTTGTGGGGGGAATTAAGGACGACCCAAGATTTATTACTACTTAAAATGCCTAAAACTAGAATCAGTTGCAGAACATCAGCTGCTAAAGATTAGCCCATCGTTAGACAGGACTTTTAAAGAGGAGGTCTCAGTTAACCCTCACACATTAGTTCGGTTTGCTCTGGATTGCTGGGATCACCGTGGCGAGATCCTAAAAGCTCTGAGGCCTTCAGAAATAAGACTGTAGATGCAGATGAGTCTGGAAAGGGATAGAAGATCTTAAAACAATTAGAAACGAAGACTGAAGACTTTAGATTCTAAACCAATCCATCCAACTTGATCCAACGAATTAGTGCCTTCAATTTCCGAATTGGCTGAATGGTGGGTGTTAGACTTGGGTTGGAATTAGAAAAAGTACCGGTGACATGCTGGACATGAGAATACATTCATAAACATGTTCTCTAATAGTTTAAAAGTGAAATCTATCTCATATAAATAAATAAATCCAGGCCCGTATGTCTGTGTCCTGTTTGGGTTTAAAGTCCAGACTGATTCACTGCAGATGGTCAGTCTTGATGAATCTCCGGTCAGATAAAGACAGCGATGGGTTTCTGTGCTGTTAGTGGTGCTGGTCAGTTCTGCTGTGTTCTGATCCACACTGTACTGGGCTCAGTGATGTTCTCTCAGTGCAGGTCCGAGTCTTTACTCTGCGTCCTCGAGAGGCAGAATCAGTTTCACGCCTTTTACAGCAGCTTTGCTCGAGTCTGAGTCCGATCAGACTGAAGCAGATTTGCAGTGAGCAGTGTTTGTTTTCAGTGGGCTGATGCACACGCGTTCGTCTGGCGTTGGATTACAGGCTACAGATGTGGGAGAATGACTTGAATAAAGCTGTGAAAGACGACACGAGCTGTGAAGCTGTTTTCCACCCTAACTTGTTTCAACCCCAGCTTCACCTGCGTGCTTCATCAGCAGTAGCCGCAGCACTGATAACATTAACAGCGGCTGTTGTGGGGGGTCACGGCTCCCTGCTGACCTCGCTGTGTTACGCTCGTCCCAGACGTTGGCACTGATGAAGTCGTACTGAAGTAATTTGGTCTGTAGCAGTAAAAGTACCAGCTTCAGAGAGCATTCACTGCAGTATCTGGTGACTGATGTCACACTTCCCTTGCATCACGTCTGCCCGCATCCACTCAGTTTACATTCATTCAACACGACAATGGACTCGTTGTGCACTAATGTAAAAGAAGCGTACAAAGCCTCACTAGTACAAGCCCCTGGCCCAAAGACAGCCAGCACACAGAGAGGAAGCTGTCACCGGAGGCCATGGATTCAGTGCCAGGCTGTTTGAGGCTACGCAGTGGAATGTTCTCTGTGACCTACCCAATCAGGACATTAATGACATAACAACATGTGTCACGGACTACATTAACTCCCCTTGGACCCTCTAAGACTATCAGATGCTTCTCTATTAACAAGCCATGGCTTACAATCAACCTGAAATCTCTCCCGAACCAGAGGAAGAGAGCCATCAGGACTCTTATCCTTTCTGAAGAGAATGAAGACGGTGCAAGGAGCCCTCAGAACAAGGAGTAAGGAGCCAGTGAGGAGCAGAGGACCAAACGAACAATGCTCTAATCATTTGCAGCTGATTCCAATTTGAGGTATTTGAAGGAGTACGAAATGCAAGGGACTTTAATTAGATTCAGATTAATTACATTTTGTTTAAAAGACATTTCCATCCCTCGATATAGTTAACAATGAAGATCAAACGTGCAGATGTTTCAATATATTTAAAGATGTCAAATCCTTTCCCCTGAAAGTAGAGAAGATTATTATATAGAGTTAATGCCACAAAACATTATGCTCTGAACCAGACATGCTCTCCCAACAGGAAATGTTCTGCCTGGTGGGAAAACTGTGCAGTGTGTAGGCAGCATAACATGACCCAGGGTACAATCGCAGGAATACTACCCCCTCTAGTAACCCCCCCCCTGTCTGTCACAACAGCTCCTCTGGGTAATGGCTGGATCAGTTCTTGCTTACCATGTATGTGTGAAGAGGATGTGAAATCATTTGTTTTCACTACTTTGGGGGAATGATACCATGGTAACGGACTTCAATCCCCTTCAATTAACTTGACTGTACTCGGGGAATACTGATTACTGCTCCTCTCTTTGTGAATATGATCCTAAACTAATGAGAAAATGAAAACTAGGACATGAAACGACTCCGGCAATTTACTTTGTATTGTTTTTGTGTATCATCATCAATACGGCTTTTAGCTCAAAACCCCATAAATCAAATCAAATCAAATGTTATATTTACACTTTTTTTTACAACTGGAAGTTGTCACAAAGCAGCTTTACAAAGATCCGGGTCCGAGCCTCAAATGAGCAGCCAGTGGCAAGGAAAAACTCCCTCAGAGTAGGAGGAAGAAACCTTGAAAGGAACCAAGGCTCAAGAGAGGAACACATCCTCCTCTGGTCAACTCCTCTGGCACGATACATGGGTATAGAAAAGTAGAACAGAAATGAAATGAAATAAAATAGAGGGAGTGAAGATAAAGATAGTTTTGCTTGTAGTGATACAGGTATGAGTGAATAATGAGGTCCACGCAGGTGGCGTAGTCGTAACCCAGTTTCCCATAATCAGACAACATCCACATTAAAAGCAGGCTTGAAACACCTCACTTTAAATGTAATGAACAGAACTTGCTTTGCTTTTCAGATGCATGAGAAGTCTGTTAGTGGACAGAGTGCAGGAATGCGGTCAAATCACACATACCTCTTCTCTATAATACTGGGATTGGCCGTCACCAGCTGCGTCCTTGTACCCACGTCATTCGTGTACTCTTTAGACAGTGGAGGCAGATTACACCTGCAATGAAAGAGACAATGCAAGACACCTGACTGTTACTCAAAGCACAAAGTAGTTCTCAAACATCTCGCTAGAAAAGATTAAAACACTGTAAATAAACTTACTTTCACAAGCCCTGCTACAACCTGACCATCTCAAAAAGGGCGGTAAACCAACTTTGGGAAAACCATGACATTAAAAAATGCAATGGAACAGAGAATCCCACCAACTTCATACTATTATCAGAGTTTTAAAAACCAGTTTATTAATGGAGAAAATAATCAGCAGTTTAATCCATAATGAAAAGAATCAATAGCTGGATAGTTAAACACGTTCAAAAGAGCCCCAATTCAGGTGTGTCCTTCTTTTTTTATTCATTTATTTCCCAAAAGGGAGCTTTTACACACACGTCCAGTCCTTTAAAGATCTTTGTGTCCAATCATAATGATAGTACTAGTTACAGATGTGCACCGCATCCCAAACGATTCTGTGTCATAAAGATGAAATGTGATGTTTATCAATGAAACTCATGGACGACATTGTCTCTCAGGGCTCTGTGGATCACTGAAATCAATCTCAGACACCTGTGATCATTATCTTTCCAGGTGAGTCCAAATAAAGGAAAACGACTTAAAAAGGAAGTTCCACATTGTTAAGCCACAGGTTTCAAGCAATATGGGAAAGAAGAATGCGGACGGATTTGTTCAGATAAAGGCACAACGAGGACGGTTTCGCTGATGTTTTGGGCAGGAAACTTGGGGAGAGGCCGCTTCAGTTTCTGACTGACCACTGTCTTCCACGGTACAAAAAGAGAACTGTGCCTTCTGTAGCAAAATCACCTTCCTGTATGACAATGCATCATCTCATGCTGAGAAGAATACCTCTGTGTCACTGGCTGCTTTGGGCATAAAAGGAGAGGAACTCATGGTGCGGCCACCATCCCCCCCTGACCTCAAGCCTTTTGAGAACCTTTGGAGGGTCCTCAAGCACAAGATCTATGAGGGTGGGAGGCGGTTCACATCGAAACAATATTAACAATAATAACATTATTGTTGTTTTTGGGAGGATTGTTCATTAATATCTTATTTACATTCAATAGTTCATGACTTAGTGCATTACATCATTCATATTCTGAGATGGTCATCAATAAAAGCTCACATTGTTGCAACCCTACTGGTCAGCTGGGCAGGGAAACATGCTTGTGCTTGTGAACTCCAGACCCGAGACAGGCCTGAATGTCCTCACTGTGATCGCTCAGATAGAAGAACTGCAAAGACAGCTCGTACTGAGGTCTGAGGTGGTAAGCGAGACAGGAAGCTGGTATTACCTCATAACAAAGTCAGCCTGGTCAATATCTCTGCCACAGCCGCTGTTCTTCAAGACACCTCCGTTTCCCACCACTGAGCACTTCTTCAGTGGCAGCTGCAGTGGAGTTTCCTGGCAACGAAAAACCAGCAGTCATTACCCAACCAAGATATAATAACCAGGACCGGAATTTCACACAAACAGACACACTCACACTCACACGCACACACACACACACACACACACACACACACACACACACACACACACACACACACACACACACAACTAACAACACAATCTATTTAAATACAGTGATACAACAATCTGTACAATTATACATATTACACGCAACGTCAGCACCACATGCCCTGGGTGAAATGCCCCAACTACAGAGAGACCTTCATCCATCATCATCATCATCATCATCTTACTTGCTTGGTCCAGTTCAAGGCTGTAGTGATAATAGGGTAAGAAATGGAGCCCAGGCATTCCTGCTGCCACATTCCGAAACATAAACGTGCTTCAAATGTATCTTTGAGGGATGCCAAAGAAGAACCACTTGTATCTATTATCAGCTGCTATGTCCCAGGAAGCTCCTTGTCAGATACTGGTTTTTCCACTGGATAAAGGAGTCCGTAATTTGAAGTGTTGGATTATGAACTCGCATATAAACGGAGCACTTTAACAGGTTCCTCAGCGGGTGCTTCACAGAGCGGGGGAAACATGTACGAGGTGTTACGTGGGATCTAATCATACTGTCAGCATTATTTTGGAGGGGTTGCCTGCTCTGCGGTAAGGGAGTCCACTTTAGAAGACCCAAAAGGAGCACAACAAACAAGACGAACAAACAAGTGCAACCAACGTGGCATGACCCACAAATTCCTACACGTCTACGCTACCTGTCAATGACAGATAGTTGGTTGCATCAACTGGGCAACTGCATTCCAAAATATAAAGAATTCAGTCATAACATATTAATGCTTAGAATTTCTGTTCATTTCTATTCTCTAACATTAATGAGCAGAAAAAACTCCTACTTTGAAAAACTGAAAGACAAAAGTGAACCTTTCATAGCGTTGCTCAGAACATCATTTGGAGCACCATTATTGTTAAGAATGAAATGGATTAAGACTTTTGCACGGCCCTGTAATACACACCTTAGTTACCCCATTTGTGTTGCTTTAACCAGACAGTCGGACAGACACACACAGACAGTGGTCAGCTTTATAAGGGGATTGGCAATGTTTCAGTACGTCATAGCAGAAACAATTGGGCTCATTATTGCAGAGGGATCCCACCCCTCCCCCGCTCTTATGCACACACACACACACACACACACACACACACACACACACACGCACGCACGCACGCACACACGCACGCACGCACGCACGCACGCACGCACACGCACACACACAGTTTTCCTCTTTCTTAAACCGCAGAGCTCTGAATGAGGCTTCATTCTCGGCAACACAATGGTGGTGTGGTTGGTGGGGGTGGAACGGGAGGTGCAGGGGGGCTGATGAAGGACTGACTAATGCACTACTGACAAGAGTAAGCGAATGTGTAAAGATACTGTACTTGGCATTAAAACAACGTAGCCTTCAGTTTACATGCTTACGGCTGTAACTGTGTTGTGTCGTTGTTTACAGGTATGAAAATAATGGACACGTCTTAATCGTACATTCAAGACCCTTTATCAGTGTGGAGGCACAAAGTGGGAGCCCTGGAGAAAGAGAAAGATGAAAAGAGAGAGGTGAAGAGGGAGGGCAGCAGGAGAACTGACTGTGCCCGACCGAAAGGGAGAGAGAAGACAGAGGGTGACAGGGGACCAAAGTAGAGGCCATGGAAGGAGACATGACAGCAAAAAGCCTGCAGGGCCCTCGATTCACCCTCAGACAAAGCAAATGTCAAAGGAAAACTAACGTAATTCCTGAAGTAAAGGAGCAACTTCTTTCTCTTTTCTTACGAATTCAAAACTATACGATGCACAAAAATGTGATGTGATGATCTGGTGAACGTTGTATACGACAGTCGCTCACGTCACGAGGTGAAACGAGGGACACTCACAGCTCACTGATATGCTATCAGGGTTTCCAACTGGCATGTTCAGCAGGATAATGTTCCCCCACACAGTAAGGGTTTCCAAGGAATGTCGCCAGATTGCAACACTTCCTCGTCGTTCCCAGTCAACAGATATATCTCCAAATGAGCACTCAAAGGACCAGCAACCTATGAGTGTGCAAGATCTACATGTGCAGCAGGATGCAATACGGAAGCTGTACGCCTCCATGCCCAACCGTCTCTCGTATTGTATCCAGACTGGAGGCCCAACAGGGTACTAGAGCCTCCTCTCCTTGTACAGTTTCCCCCAATAAATGCATCCTTTCACTCTAATATTGATGAATCACTTACAGAAAAATAGGTAGCTAGTTCTTTGACACCGTGGTGGCATCTGCCATCTTCTACGGTGTGATCTGGGCTGGGGGACAGGAAGAGACTGACTCTTTAAGATGGCCACTTCTGTCCTGGGAAGCCCATTAGACCCAGTGCAGGTGGTGGGGCACACAAGGATGGGATGGTAGTCAAACTGGCATCCATGCTGGAGACTGTGGCAGCACTGGGCAGCTCCTTCAGTGACCGACTGCTTCACCCTAAGTGTGAAGGAGCGGTATCACAGCTCCTTCCTCCCTGCTGCTGTTAGACTCTACAACCAGCACTGCTCTCAGCCGACCACGGACACACACTCAACTCCACACGCTGTTCAATACAATATAATGTGCAGTACTGCTTCCATCTCTCCACGTGCAATTATCTGTAATTTATCTGTAAATATATTTTTTTGATGTTTATTATTGTTATTATACATGTTATCTATTATTGTACTCAGTGCTTTGCTCCCTCTTTGCTGCTCAGAAGCTACATTTTGTACAGGAAAATGAAATAATTGGAAAACAATGGGTTGGATGTGGATAATGGATCACTTGCACTGCTATACACCGGCATCATGACGTGATTTTTATAAGCTGCCCGCTCTCCTGAATCACCAGCACAAATGTGTCGTAGTGCCTTTGATAATAGTAATGAGTTTATAGTCTGTCCTGAGTTACAGGGAAAGACAAAAAAAATACCTGCCCTGCACATCCTCCACTGCCAAAACAGGAAAGTCATGATTCAGGGACGATGGCATCACAGTCGGCGTCCATAAGGTGAAGGAAGACAGTGGCAAATGTAGGGTGATCGTTAGAAAATATCCTTTTTACCCAGAAAAGACAGAATCAGTTCTGATGACATGAGACTGTAACGAGAATGTGACGTATTTAGACTGTAAATAAATTGAGACTGTGGTTGTGCTGAGATTGTGATTATAGTTTGTAACTGTATTGATAATGTAATAATTTCTTGACTGTAACTGTATTAGGACTGTAATTAAACTGACAGTTTTATTGACACTGTGATTATACTAAGACTGTGACTGTATTGAGAATATGATCAAACTGAGAATGTGATTGTAGTGAAGGTGTGACTGTATTGAGAAACTGATTGTATTGAGGCTGTGATTGTATTGAGGATCTGATTGTATCAAGACTGTGATTGTATTCAGGCTGTGACTGTATTGAGACTGTGGTTATATTGAGGCTGTGATTGTATTGAGGCTGTGACTGTATTTAGACTGTGCCTGTATTGAGACTGTGACTGTATTGAGACTGTGACTGTATTGAGGCTGTGGTTGTATTGAGGCTGTGATTGTACTGAGGCTGTGACTGTATTGAGACTGTGACTGTACTGAAACTGTATTGAGGCTGTAACTGTATTGAGGCTGTGATTGTACTGAGACTGTGACTGTATTGAGACTCTGACTGTATTGAGACTGTGACTGTACTGAGACTGTATTGAGACTGTGACTGTATTGAGACTGTGGTTGTATTGAGGCTGTGACTGTATTGAGACTGTTGTTGTATTGAGGCTGTGACTGTGACTGTATTGAGACTGTTGTTGTATTGAGGCTGTGACTGTACTGAGACTGTGTATTGAGACTGTGGTTGTATTGAGGCTGTGAGTGTATTGAGAATGTGACTGTATTGAGACTGTTGTTGTATTGAGGCTGTGACTGTACTGAGACTGTGACTGTATTGAGACTGTGGTTGTATTGAGACTGTGGTTGTATTGAGGCTGTGACTGTATTGAGAATGTGACTGTATTGAGACTGTGGTTGTATTGAGGCTGTGGTTGTATTGAGGCTGTGACTGTACTGAGAGTATGTTCATTAGAATCTGTATTGTCTGTGCTCATCGCCGATGAACAAAGCACACTGAGTGAGGCTGTGGGAACAGTAAGTGTGAGACTGGGCACACTGCCCAGAACAGGGAGAACAGGACCCCTATGGTGTCTCTTTCCTTGCCCGTTTATTCCTGGCAGGCAGTGTGCTGCTCTGTCCTCTGGAGTGCACCGGCTGGAGAGTGGGAGTGGAGACACCGACACTCCAATCTTCTCCATCTTCCCCTCTCCTTCACACATATACTGCACACACTCCCACACTGCCAACCGTGTAATGAAGCACAAAGCTCTTCCATAATGTGAGATGAACAGACCAGGGGAGGGGACATTACATACTGCTTGAGGACGTGGGTGGAAATGTGGTAATTATAAAACCATGCATGCAGACTGTAGCTGGCCTGCAAAAGACTGTCAGCTTCCTTAAATTTCAGTGGACGTCAATGCCAAAAGATCTCGGTGAACATAATTATGGAGCCTTTTAATTGGTCAGATCATCATGGAATCACGATACACTGTGAAGAACAGTGGGCAGATGCACAGAAAAGCAGCCGTGAGGACGTTGAGACATCATGTGAACACCTTTATCACCTTTAAATATGACTTTAACCTTTTGAATCATTTGGACATTTGATCTTTATTGAAGAAACGTCTTTTAAACGTCATTTGTAAAATAAAATTAATACAGAATGTATTTTCTTGTGAGGAATATTTTAGGAGACCACACACTAAAATCAGAATCAGGTGCAGCACAACAGCTGCAGATGATCAGACCATCATTAGAGAGGACTTTGGAAGACACTGATCCAAACCTCGGACACTGGTTTGGTTTGCTCGTGCACTATTTGTGTCGCTACCCAAGTTCCGATCAAATCATCAGCACAAGGTTCCGTTTAGGGGCTCCTTCAGATACAATTAGAATGAATAGAAAACACACACACACACACACACACACACACACACACACACACACACACACACACAAATATCTTTTTTAACATCTACATTAATGCTGTAATAAATTGTCAAGAATTAAATATGTGGCCATTAATTCATCAGTGGAACGCATCCGAGAGTGGTGCTCCACAAGCATCTGAATGTTTCTGAGTGAAACACCAAGAAAGCCCTCTGCTCACGCGGTCTGCAGAACCTGGAGGTGATCATCTGAATGGATTTTTGTGGATGGACTACTGTGTTGAAATACAAAACTGAATATAATATGACACTAAATTAAGATATTAAAGCTCCTGTCTACTCCTTTTAAACATCTACAAATATATTGATACTAAAATATGCAACAAAGTATTTACCAAAGTTATATTAAAGATATAATAATAATAATAATAATAATAATAAATAAATAATAATAATATATGAATGTGGTTTAATCATAGTTAAATGCTTTAAAATTGATGCAGTGAAAGCTGCTAACTGTAGACAAGATCAGCCCTTATTATTATTATTATTATTATTATTATTATATTTTTTATTATATAAGTGTTGACACCTCATTAATTACACTCGTGTTTCACTGGATCTGACTGATATTATATATATATACACGTATATATACACACATCAGAAAGGTTTCAGTTTATCTCACAGCATGAAGCTGCAATTCCACCTTAAATCGGTGTCACAGTTACATTCTGGCACCTGTAGCCTCAGCAGCATGCAGGTGGAATGGCCACCCAAGATCTCAGGCTACAGAATATTCTTATTAGTATGTTTACTCAGAGCTTTAACTCTCAGACTTGTGAACAGCTTAAACGAAGTTTAAACGGCTTAAACGTGGAGGTGGGTTTATAAGACCTTCAAACCTAAGTCAGATTAACATCACTTGTTCATGAAGACACCGAGGTTCATGGAAGCAGCTTTTAGTGAAGTGGAGAATATGAGAAAGGTGAGGTTAACAGATTGCTAATTCTGGATGGGGCACATTTAGCTCCCCACCCACCTGGGAAACTCAACAGATGAACAGGTTTGTCTTCTCCTCAGAGAAGGTCAATGCCAATTCACAGTAAAAACAAAAACTACAGATAGATGGGAATCGAGAATATTAGTAGAGAGAGGCTTTAAAGAGTGATTTGGAAATGAAAACGTGAAAACAATGATGCACAAAATCACTAAGTGATAACTAGCTCACTGATTAACAACATTCAACCTCATTTACCAAACCAGGTGCTGATGAACGAGAAATAATACTTCTATTAAGGAGAGCTTTGTTGGGGTTCCTTCTTTTGGGGGAATCCACATCCTCATCTCTCCCTCCAATCAGTCCTCGTGTTGGTTGCCATAAAGTTTGACCCTGAACTGTCCTCTGGTTGACGATTCGCTTTAAACATCACTGGAAATGGAGAAACATGAAAAGGAGCCCAAATGATGTCTTTTTCGTATGAAGATAATTCCAGCTTATTTATACATTATGTTTGAAGGTCTGATCTTCACAGCACATGTTCGTGAAAGTGTATCGCGACACAGGCGAAGGCCATTTCTGAGGAGCTCAGAAGAAGAGCTGCTGATGCTCATCAGGCTAAAATGAGTTCAGGACCAATCAACAATTACTGCATGAGGAGGTCACTCCAGACACTCACAGGGTCACATACTTTTGCCATTCACAGATAAGTGTTACAGGTGAAATGTAATATTTTTCTCTTATAGGTTCTCCTGTGTTCTAGAAAACTCGGAAGGTTCGCAAACTTCAAGTTCTTGCCTGTCTCTCCCTCACCCACCACTATCTCTCTCTCTCTCTCTCTCTCTCTATATATATATATATATATATATATATATATATTCGTCTTCCACTCTATCTCAATTTCATTTCTCTGTCTCAATTTCTCATCTCTCTGTCTCACTCTATCGCTCTAAATCTCTATATTCTCTCAAACTTCATCTCTGTCTCACTTCATCTCTGTCTCACCTACTCACCCCCAAATCTCATATCTCCTCAAATCCCCATCTCTGTCCTCACCCATCACCCCAAATCCCCAGCATCTCCCCCAAACCCCCCTCTATCCCACCCCATCTCCCTTGTCCCCACCTCTTCATCTCTGTCTCACTCTTATCCCGTCTCATCACCCAGATCCCCCACTCTATCTCTCTGTCTCACTCTATCGCTCTAAATCTCTATATCTCTCTAAATCTCTATCTCTCTGTCTCACTCTATCTCTCTGTCTCACTCTATCACTCTAAATCTCTATATCTCTCTAAATCTCTATCTCTCTGTCTCACTCTATCACTCTAAATCTCTATATCTCTCTAAATCTCTATCTCACTCTATCTCTCTTTGTCTCACTCTATCTCTGTCTCACTCTATCTCTGTCTCTATCACTCTAGATCTCTCTAAATCTCTATATCTATGTCTCACTCTATCTCTCTAAATCTCTATATCTTTGTCTCGCTCTCTATCTCTCTGTGTATCTCTATATCTGTCTCACTCTATCTCTCAATCTCTATATCTCTGTCTCACTCTATCTCTCTAAATCTCTATATCTCTCTGTCTCACTCTCTATCTCTCTATAGGGGGGTCGTGAAATTTCCTGGAGCCTAAAACGGGGTCACACAGTGAAAAATGTTAAGAACCTCTGGCGTAAGGCATGAAGATCAGACTCTCATCACCATCCACAGTCCACCTTTATTCCACAGCTAAGCCGCCCCATGGAGGCACCAGGATCTGGAGAACTGAAGCACTGGAGCATTTCTGCTGGTCTGTCATCACACATCGGTCAGGTGTTCACGTAACGTAAAAAGCAGCCCATTAGGGTTTTCTTATTACCATGGAAGGAAGTAACTCAGGGCTGAACTCTGGTCCTAAAGTTCTGTGTTGGCAACAAGCCCTGGACGCGATTACAGGAGACCCTTAGAGTCAACAACATTCAGACGCTGGAGCTCAGCTTCCCCCAACTCACAGAAAGGGGCTGTTAGGAGCTGTGAGGCATCTCGTCCCCAGACGCTTTGACTCTGGAGTAATGTTGCTTTCACACCATTTATGAACCAAACGAATGAAATGAATGAATGAACATCATCTAAAGAACAAACATGATGTTGCTCATTTAAAACAGCCATACTTAGCATTACTATCCCCCCATAAACCCACCCGATTAAACCCAACTTCACAACAAAACTCTTCTGTTACGACTAGTTTAGGACAACAGACACTAATAAACTGAGCTTATGTTTAAAGCCCAAGTGAAACGAGCAACATGCAAAATGACCACTTAACATGTGACTCCTGCCCTGTACGTCTGCTACTCTGACCACCCAGGAGGGGTGTTACTGAAGGGTCTATCACGGACATCGTTTTGTTCACAAAAACACCGCACGTATCTGCCTCTTCAGCCTCGTTCAGGAGTCTATTCTGCTTGTTAGCCCACGATGAGTAGAGTCTTCTTGTAACACTTCAGTGCCGACTCTTTTTTGAGGCGAAAGAAAGAACAGATTGGAAAAGACTGGTTGAATCTCTGCAGTGAAATGAATGGTTTTGCCCAAAATCTGGGTTTCTGTAGTGTACTGGTTATCACGTTTGCCTCACACGCGAAAGGTCCACGGTTGGGGAACCAGCCTTTTGACTAGAAGGTCACCGGTTTGAATCCCTGAACTGGCAGGACATGACTGAAGCACCCTTGAGCAAGGCACTGAACACTCCAGCTGCTCCCCGGGTGCTGAGGACAGGGCTGCCCACTGCTCAGGGCACGTGTGCTCACTGCCCCCTGGTGTGTGAATTCACTGGTGTGTGTGTATCACTGTGTGAGGACGGGTTAAATGTGGAGGTCTAATTCCTGTGTGAACACGAAGACTGGGTTAAGACCTCCAATCGATATCACGCTAACATCAAAGTTTTACCTCAATAACGATAATCATTTTAATGAATGACGAACGCAGCGTCTAAAGATTTATGACTCGTTTTACAATAAGCCTTTAGTACTTCAGAGTACAAAGCAAACACAGCACCTATTTTCCCAGTAAACATATTTCTAAAGGTGCTTTTGATGCGAAATTCTAACCAGATGTCGAAAACAACCCATCCAGTCCACACATGCCATAATCAAACCCCAGATGTGCATACATTACGCGTAATGTAAGACAAAAGCCTGTGGTGGTGAAGACAGCATCAGGACACCTTCTGTATGGAGACACTAGTCACATGCATTGCTCAGGTGTGATTTTGGCTCATTCTTCCACACAAACGCTCTTCAGGCTCCTTCTGTGGACTCTGAGCTTTAGTTCCTTCAGATTCACATCAGGTGATTGCTCTTCCTCGGAAACCAACTCAGAGTGTCCTTGGTGGTGTGTTTGGGATCGTTGGCTTGCAGGAATGTCCACCTTCCTTTTATCTCCATCATTCCCATTTATCAGGGGTGATGACCAGTACCTCCAAACATGTGTCTATTATAGCATCCAGTTTTGGTCTTATCTGACCAGACTTTACTCTTCCAGTATTCCACAGGCTGGTCTATACACATGTCATGGAGCAAATTTTCAATGAGTTTCAACTTGCTTTTTCTTGGAGTCAGCAGCGTGCCTACAGGCCACGGCGTTCTTTTCTTTGAAACCACTGCAGCAGATGCTCCTTCTCTGTCTGAACTCTTGATGGGAGCACCTGGTCGTGGGCGGTTTGTGATGAGATTATATTTTTATTATAAACACACCCACCAGTAGTTTCTTCTGTAACCAGTGCCATCAGTATGTGACAGTGAGGTTGTGAAGGTGGTGAGCGAGCTCACTGGTTTTACCCATCATGGGTTGTTTCTGACATCTGGTGAGAATTTGATGTTAATAGCACCTGTAGAAATATGTTTACCTGCTGTGTATAACGAAGACTTGATACTGAATTATTATAAAGGCTGTTAATCGGTCACAGTTCTCTTGACTCTCCTGATGGTGGCGGTATGAGCAAAAGTGGATATCACACAATATTAAAACTGAAAATGAACACTCAGCCTGTCTTTACAGGTTAACAGCAATTATTTTACTACTGCTAGAGAGAGAGAGAGAGAGAGAGAGAGGGAGAGAGAGAGAGAGAGAGAGAGAGAGAGAGAGAGAGAGAGAGAGAGAGGCAGAGAGAGGTAGTTTATAGTTTGTGCTAGTTAAGGATATTTTCTGAGTGAACAGCAAAGCACGTTTGTTGCTCTGGATACGGGCCATACTAAATGCCATAAATGTATATGTAAATGTATAGTAGTGGAGTATTGGAGTAGTGTGTGTGTGTATGTGTGTGTATGTGTGTGTGTGTGTGTGTGTAGGAGGGGGGGGATAAGGTCTTCTGTAATTTAATCTCTGACAGGAGAAGGCATGTTTAGTTTTAATCAGGCAGAATCAAAAACAGCCTGAGGTCTGTTTTTGAGGTCTGAGTCTGCGTGTGAGTGTGTGTGTGCGTGTGTGTGTGTGTGTGAGTGTTTGTGAGTGTGTGTGTGCGTGTGCGAGCCTGTTAACTGAACATTTTGGCAGTTAGTTCTTTATTAAATTAACACTTTAACTGAAATTACCGTGATGGGTAAGCCCTACCAAACACAGATACAAGAGCAACCACCTAGCAAGTCCTTAGTAACACCATAGCAACCACCTAGCAAGCACTTAGTAACACCATAGCAACCACCTAGCAATATTATAGCAACCGCTTAGCAGCACCATAACAACCACTTACCAAAGCCATAGCAACCACTTAGCAAGAACATAGCAACCACATGGGATATCAAAGCAACCACTTAGCAACACCATAACAACCACCTAGCAAACACTTAGCAATGCCAGAGCAACCACCTAGCAAACCCCATAGCAAGAACATAACAACCACGTGGGATATCATAGTACTTAGCTACCACCTGAAATATTACACAGAACTGGAAGGAGCTTGTCTGCAATCTGCAGCATGGCTCATCAGATGACCACAGCAGCCCTCTGTGTTCACGGTCACGTCTGCAGACACTGTGGAAGAGCGGACTTTACCTGGACAAAGAACGGATAGGTCTCATTGTTGACCGTATGGTAGTGGTAGAACTCGCCGTCATACCACAGGACCTTCCCGATGGGCGAGTTCTCTTTGGTGACTGCAAACATCTTCTTTGGGTCACAGCACTCCGTGATCAACTTCCTAAAAACAGATTCAGACATTTCAAAATATGATCTGTCATCGTGTCAATGAAAAGCACAGTCTGGTAGCTGGTAGTGTTTTTATTTCTGTGTATTATTATATTAGTGTCATATATCACTTGTATGTCAGAAATAAATCAGCGTTAAGACCCACTTGGGATTATGTCACCACAACTACTCCTCCACAAACCTGATTACAATTATAGCTGCACGATATCAGGAACAAAAACGACTCACACGGTAGGACTTTTAAAGAATTTATTTGTAACTTTTTGTAGAAATTAAGTATTTGGTCAATAACAAAAGTTCAACTTTGATGGCAACGACAGATGAACAGAGGTTTCCTGTACGTCTTCACGGGGGTTGCGCTCACTGCAGCTGGTATTTTGCCCTGTTCCTCCATGCAGATCTCCTCTGGAGCAGTGACGTGTTGGGGTTGTCGCAGGGCAACACTGACTTTCAACTCCCTCCACAAACTTTTTCTATGGGGTCGAGGTCTGGAGACTGGCTAGGCCACTGCGTTTTACGGAGCCACTCCTTTCTTGCAGATCATTGTCATGCAGGAAGCCACGTTCTATCTTCAATGCTCTCACTGACGGGAAGAGTTTGGCTTAAAATCTCACGATATATGATTATTCATCCTTCCCTTAACACAGATCAGTCATCCTGTCCCCTTTGTGGAAAAACAGCCCCAAAGCACCACGTTTCCACCCCCTTGCTTCACAGCAGGTATGGTGTTCTTGGATTATCCACGATTGTTTACACAAGGGCCTTATACACCAAAATAACTCTGGGTCTTGATCTGGTTCCGTTTGGGGTTAAAAGAACCTTGGTGTTTTTTTAGCGAACCATCCCGCGTTTCCACCAGATTTAGTGGAACTGAGGACACATCACACAACACGTCATCAACAGGGGGCGCTGCACAGGTGAGAAGATGGTAGCAGGTATATACGACCTGCGAGCGTTTGTTTTGCTACAGATGTTTGATTTTCTTCAAAAAGCAAACCTGGATCAACTTGACTTGGTGATAAGAAGACGCAGAAGACGACACCGTACGAGACAAATGGTATGTTATTGCTCCTGTACAACTAGACACGCCCACAATCGTTCAAGCAGAAAACCCCAATTTTTGGTTCCCACTGCAAACCTCTTTGCCCTTAACGTTCCACGTTGGTAAAAAATGTACACAAATGGAGATGCGTGGTTTTCATTGGTCAGCAGCGATATGCATGTACACACCCTGCCCCCACCTCCTGAACTGGCAGCTGTCACCGACTAATCATCTGTACATGCAGAACTCAATACATTGATCGGTGAAACGGGTGGAGCGGGGGGTCTCAGAGACTCTGAACTGACCGGCCTCAATGCACTGTCATGCTTGACCATAAGTGCACTTTTCAAGGCTGAGGCAACCCGCTTACACTCCGTACGTCCTTGCACGTGTCACTAACTGGCTTTAAACAAAGCAAGGGAGGGTTTGTTCTGCTGTCCCAAACTAAGCTCACTGCAGAGCCACGAGCACAGGTGTCGAGCTGTGCGCATTATCCTAATCGGATTTCCTTCACTGCGTTGTCTGCGCCACATTCCCTAGAGACGGAGATTTAGGTGTAACGAATGGAGCCATGGGAGCCTCTATCTCTCTGGGTTTCTCTCCATCTCTCTGATTCTCTCTCCATCTCTCTGCCTCTCTGGGTTTCTCTCGGGTTCTCTCTCCATCTCTCTGCCTCTCTCTCCATATCTGGGTTTCTCTCGGCCTCCTCTGCCTCTCCCTGCCTCTCTCTCTCCATCTCTCTGCCTCTCTTGCTCTGTCTCTGCCTCACCCTGCCTCTCTGCTGGAATGAAACAGGACACATTACGGTGCAGCACACACAAAGGCTCAATCACACGAATGAATGGTTCCAGGCTTACTGGGAATGTTCTGCCGGGATCACCGGGGGCTTTGATTACATAACGTACTGATGCTCGGTGCATGCTCCCTGACTCCAAGGCCCGGGCATACCTGTACAGATCAATGCCAGTCTGGTTCCTTGCCCAGGTCTGGCCCTGCTTCAACACCTCCTCCACCACCTCCTTGTCACTGGGCATCCTGTAGACTGGGAAGATGTAGAGCCAGCAGAGCACCAGCACACCCAGGGCGGCCCACACCGACTTGCTCCTGTGGCATCTCAGGAACATCATGGTGGTCCAGCAGGGCTAGGTCCCCCTCAGCTGCCTGTCCTTCATTCAGAGCTGTCCTGAACTGAAGCTCCTGCTCAGGTTCCTCCAGAGCAGGGCAGAAGGTGGCTGTGCATCGCTGCCCCTCCTGCAGGAGCCGCTGTGAGTCAGGGGGTGCAGAGGGTCGTCCCGGTGAAGCCCCTCTCTCCATGCGCGCGCGCCGGGCACAAAGCGACTGGGGCTCCGAGCCGAACCTGCCCCAGCATCCGGGTCTCAGAGAGGCGCTAAAGCCCGGACACTGCCCTCCCCATCACCCGGAGATGGCCCCTGTGCGCGCGCAGCCCCTCATCACCCCTCACTCCTCTCACTCCCCTCACTCCTCTCTCTCACTCTTCTCTCTCACTCCTCTCGCTCTCTCTCTCTGTCGGACACAAAGCCGTTCGGTTCAGTCTCTCACTGTCTCAGCTCCGCTCACAGCGACACCGACACGGAGAGTCTGCTGCCCTCTGCCGGCCCCGCAGCGCACCACAGCGCACCGCTGTCCCGCTGCCCCGGCGCAGGGGACGGAGGACAGGCCACGCCCTTCAGCAGCGGAGACACAATGGACTGATTTAATCCAGTCCTAAAATAACCTTTTATGAGGTTGTAATAATAATAATAATAATAATAATAATAATAATAATAATAATAATAATAATAATAATAATAATAATAATAATAATAACAATAACAATAATAATAATAATAATAATAATACATGGTTGCCATGGTGTTGCTATGGTATAGGAGTAATTTGCTAAGTTGTTGAGGTGGCTGCTAAGGTGATGCTATGGTACAGATGTTGGTTGCTAAGGTGTTACTAGGTGCTTAGTAAGGTGTTGCTATGGTATAGGAGTAAGTTGCTAAGGTGATGCTATGGTATAGGTGTTGGCTGCTGACATGTTGCTAGGTGGTCACTAAGGTTTTACTATGGTATAGCAGTCAGTTGCTATGGTGGATGCTAAGGTGGTTCTATGGTACAGATGTTGGTTGCTAAGGTGTTAGTTGGTGGTCAGTAAGGTGTTGCTATGGTATAGCAGTAAGTTACTAAGGTGTTGTGAGGTGGCTGCTGAGGTGATGCTATGGTATAGGTGTTGGCTGTTAAGGTGTTGCTAGGTGGTCACTAAGGTATAGTGGTTAGGTGCTAAGGTGTTACTAGGTGGTCGCTAAGGTGTTGCTATGGTATAAGAGTATATTGCTAAGGCATTGCTAGTGGCTGCTAAGGTAATGCTGAAATATAGTTGTTGGTTTCTAAGGTTTTGCCATGGTATAGAAGTCAGTTTCGAAGGTGTTGCTAGGTGGTTGCTAAGGTGTTACTATAGTACTTAGTTCCTGTATATAGGCTTGTTTTTTTCTTATTTTTCACTTGGAAACAGTTGTTTGAAACAGTGTTTACTTACTACATACTATTTTTCTATTTTCAGGGATGCTTGCGCTGTGCTGTACTGGTTTGTAAGTGTGATGCGCTATTTGTTTAGTTCCACAGTTCACTGAAGTGTGTCCAGGACTCCCTGCGTTTGACCAGTGTGGCCCCCTTGAACCATTCATTTGACTGGGTTCATTCGTTTAAGCTTAGTCGCTCTGTTCGTTGTCCAAAAGTTCTTTTGCCATTTGATGAAAATGCTGGAGCAAGAGAAAAAACGAATAAATCAAAGTCAAACATCACACCATTACAGAAGAAAAATCAAAGAATCTCACAAAATAAAATCAAATGAATTAAAGAGCCACGAGAAACTGGCAGTGTTCACCAGTTCGTCTCTCCTGTGTTCTAACTGTGCTTTGACCATGAACTAAAGATAAACAGGCCTCTCTCTCTCTCTCTCTCTCTCTCTCTCTCTCTCTCTGTGTGTGTGTGTGTGTGTGTGTGTGTGTGTGTGTGTGTGTGTGTGTGTTTGTGGGGCAGAGCTTTAATTCTAAAAACTAAACCACAGATCCAACCAATCCGTGCAAATGTTCTCTTATCCCATACATGGATCATGCTGACAAATGGATAGTCTGATGACCATTCTAGATAAGGCAGAGGTCAGACATGTAAACACATTCCAGAAGCCTCCAATGTACACATAACTCCATATATGGAATAAAATACATTACATTAAAATTCACCAGTAATTACTAACATATTAAGTGTGTGTGTGTGTGTGTGTGTGTGTGTGTGTGGTGTTTGAAAGTTTGTGAAATATTTTCTACTTTTCTGCATACATTTGATCGAAAACATTGTCAAATTTTCCTAAAAGTAAATAAGCAGAACAAAAAATCAAACAAAACGTAACTATTCTGTCATTTCCATCTGAATTAAATCTGAGTTTAAAAGCCGAAGGAGCTTCCAGTGCATGTTTACTGCTCTGTCCCCGTGAACATGATCAACCTGCATACAGACTCTGACTGATCAGAGAGAGGGGGCGGGGCTGATGATCAACCTGCATACAGACTCTGACTGATCAGAGAGAGGGGGTGGGGCTGATGCTCAACCTGCATACAGACTCTGACTGATCAGAGAGAGGGGGCTCTTTCTCTGGACTGACTGTCAAGTATTTTCTAATGAAAATGAAGACAGATTTGAGTAACTGACTCCTTAAAATAAAATATCTGGTATGTGTGGTTAATTAAAGTACATCAAAGTATGAAAACATCCCACAAAATGAACTTGGAGTTCTAAAGGTCATTAGGTACGGTTGTGACTGCTCAGTGCAGGACTATTGGTGCCAGTGTCTGAAGAGGGATTTAGACCCTTTGCTGTAGGAAAAAGCTCCATCGCTGGGTTAAAACAGCCCATGTCCAGGGGCTCGGTGCCCATATTTGCCCAGGCATTAATGCAGAGGTTTATAATTAGTATGGGAACTGGAAGCTGGTGGACTGCATCCACCATCCAAGGAATCCTATGAAAGGAAGAGGGAGAATTTGAGGGCTGTTGGGGGTAGGGTGGAGGGGTCCGATAAATCAAGGTTATCCTGGCATATAAGCCTCTGGCACGAGCAACAGTTTCCACTTGTGTATTATACTAGCAGAGAGAGGAACACAGGCAATGACAGACAAGGCAGACAATTGCATTAATCTGAACACATACACATTAAACCAAGCCCTGGTCTCAATTACACTTTTAATGGCCGTTTACACTGCATTGCACAGATAAGTGACAGTGCCCGTCTTATAGCATTAACTTTAAAAGCATAAAAAGGGTTCTGTACAATCCCGGGAAAAGGCTTTTTGACAGCATCAGCAGTGGAACCATCTTTCACAAGACTTAAGATTAAAAAAGCCATCTCCAAGAGGATTACTCACCAAGAGAAGAACCATTTAATGAACCAAAATAGACATTTAATTAATATCATCATTCTATATATGACAATTATCCCACAATTGTACACAACAGAACATCACGGTGCCGTGTTCCTGCGGGAATCTACATATTATCACTGCCAGGGGAGAACCCTTGAGGCTTTTTCGGTCTATTTGCAACATAATATCACAAACAAATGCTTATAAAGTTATAGACAATTACAGTGAACCATGAAATACATAACATTTACATGCATATATTAGGATTCACATGCAGAAAAGGAACAAGAACAATGGGTGGGTTCTATCTTCTGAACTGTGCGTCAGATCCTGGAAATAAAAGCTGAAATATCGATCTTTTGTCTCACGTTCCTACTGCAGAAATAAAGGGATTGGCCTCAGGGTTCCAACACTTTTGGAGGGCAGTGTATGTATCTGCTGACCACTGAATGCTTGTGAATGCAGAGTAGCTTTCCATTACACAGCATGACAGCTGTGTCCAATCAGGTGTCCAGTGGCCGGGTAGTAATGAGGCACAGCAGTGACATTTCAGTAAGATATTATAATTGGCCGGTTGCTTTTTAGTTCGGTTTTGCACACAAGAAAATAAGTGGTCTGAGGGTGGACAAGCTTTGGCTCACCTCCAGCAGTGGAGCCCCATTGAGCCATTAGACTGATATAGCAGCCTATTAACATTGTGTGACGAATGCACCACTGAACCGCCCCAGACATTTCACACAAATACAGCCTTTTGGCTTATGATATATATCTGAGATCTATCAAACAAAGGGACAGACTGTGTCCACACGTGTGTGTAAACATTTTAGTGCTTCCTTTGCTCCTGAAAACATCTGATTCAAATAATCAGCTCATTAACAGGCCCTTTCAGAGGTACAGGGGTGTGTGTGAGCAGGGAAACCACTATAACGTGCAGGACAAGGGATCTCCAGGACCAGTGTTCAGTGAGCATTGCTCTAATCTACAGTAATTAAATCAGTATCTCCTGGGGACTGTATATGGACCAAACCCAATTACCGATATTATTTATTCATCTTTTTCAGAACTAACATTTGCTGTCTTCTGATTCTCCATCTCTCCATCCCTCTATTGTTGGAACGCAGCCGAAGAAGGCCGTTTACATGCCTGCCGAAGACTTGGTGTTGTGACCAAGACAGAAGAATACGGGCATGTGGAAGAAGCAAATCTGTGACTTGTGTTTTCATGTCTCAAAAGTGCTGAAAAGGTGAGCTGCGGCGAGCTGTCGGTGACTTACTGAGAAAGATAACGGCCGCAGAAAGTGCTCGAAGCGTAAGGCCTCGACAACTGCACTCGCATCATGTTTCTGAATAAATAGCAAACCACCTGCTCAGGATAAACACCAGTATGACAACCAGAACATTTGTCTGCACCGCCTGCTGTTCAGCGAAGTGTGTGTGTGTGTGTGTGAACGTGTGTGTGCACGTGTGTGTGTGTGTGTGTTGTGGGAGATTCAGAGATGTGACTTATAGAATACTTTTAGAGCACATGGATTGTCTTGACTGTTGCAATCCATCCATATATGGTAATATATGGTTATATGGAGATCATATGGAGACGACCAGTGAATCAACACCAACATCAACAGTTTGTTGTCCCATTTTAACAGACCAGCGTTACGTTAATGAGGTTCTACAACCAGTGGTTCTACCTTTTCTGAACACACACTCCGGTCCATTCCAACAGGACGACACTCGTCCACGCAATGCTGGCGTCTCAAGAGCTCGCCTTGAAGACACAGACACTGTGGTCAGTCAGTCTCACCTCGAGACCTGTCCCTGATTGAAAATGTGTGGGATGCTATTGGACGCTCTATCAACACTCCAGCCCTACTGCACAGAAGTGGGTGAGAACTTTCAAGCTGCATGGGATGGATTATCACTGGACACCATTAGGAACCTGCTGTTATAGCCGGGAAGCTATAAAACGTAATGTATGAATGGGACGTCCTATAACCTCATAAAATGTGTCCAAATATAAGTGGTGTTGACCATATGAATATGTGCATATATTACTACAGTATATATATACTATACTGAACTGTATTGGCTCTACATGTTGGATTTGAATGCTGTCTCAGCAGTGACCCCAAACACAGAAATACTGATAATAAATGTAAGCAAAAAGGACAAATTCTATATTAAAAATGAACATTAGCACTGAATTATACACTCTCCGCTCCTTAACAGGGTTACATAACATGCAAATGAGACCCTTTGCCCCAGAGGCATTTGAAAACCTCGCATTAATGACTTCTTTTTAGAAAATCTGACCTCTGCTGCGGCTTCTTCTGGTTGAAACACCCGGATGAGGTGTAACATTTGGAATGTGGCTAAGAGGCACGCTTAGCATCGCATTACTTTGAGTTACTGACAGATGGCATGCTTGTCCACATGCCCCGTTACTGATAATTTACTGAGCGAAAACAGGAGGCCCCTCTAAGGTCACCCACTGCACTTAACAGCAAAGTGTCTCTCAGCTGTCCTTTTTCTTCTTATATGGCATGATTGTTCACTTGGTCTGTCAGTTTTTGCTTTCATTGCTTATACACTTGTCCAATTAAACGAAGATGCTGTAATTAACATTGTATTAAACATGTCGAGGTTCAAATTACACACACAAGTGGGCCGTGAACACACCAGTTCAGGGATTCTAACTGGCAACCCACCAGTCACAAAGCTGGTTCCCCAACTACCAGGTCGTTTATAAAAAATAAAAATAAAAAATAGACTTATATGATCAATATTTTTTGACCTACAAATACACCTACATTAGCATTGCACCACACAAACCACAGGAGTGGTTACGCCTCAGTATCTGCGTCTTCAAGGCGAGAACTTGAGACGGCAGCAGTGTGTGGACGAGCGTCGTCCTGTTGGAATAGAGCACCGAGTGTGTGTTCAGAAAAGGTAGAACCACTGGTTGCAGAACCTCATTAATGTAACGTTGGTCTGTCAAAGTGTCTGTAATAAAGATCAAAGGAGATCTGGCATCATATGAAATTGCACCCACACCATGACACCAGACCTTCTGGACGTGTGACAGCATACTGTACAGGCCAAATGTTTGGACACACCTTCTCATTCGATGTGTTTTCTGTATTTTCATGACTATTTACTCTTGGAAGTCTCTCAATGAGAACTGTTGGAAAACCATTTCAGGTGACGACCTCTTGAAGCTCATTGAGAGAATTCCAAGAGTGTGCAAAGCAGTAATCAGAGCAAAGGGAGGCTATTTTGAAGAAACTAGAATATAAAACATGTTTTCAGTTATTTCACCTACTTTTTTTGTTGAGTACAAAACTCCACACGTGTTCATCCATAGTTTTAGAATCTACAATGTAAACAGTCATGAAAATACAGAAAACTAAGAATGAGAAGGTGTGTCCAAACTTTTGGCCTGTACTGTATGTGTGAAAGGAAGGAGGATAAAGAGAGTATTAATGAAGTACAATATTACTAAAACTACACTGTCCAACAAGCAATTGAAGTGTTTATTTCTTTAAGGAATACTTTGAATGACCCTTTTTTACTGTCCAACTGCTTCACAAGTTCATTTTATACTCTGTCTGGGAAACCTAACGTCTATGGAAGCTAACTAATAAACCTAGGGTTCTAGAGGTTAATTACCCCTCAGCCTACACATCTCAACACATGGTGCTCACTTTCATCTCAATTGAGAGGAGGCGGAGGTGATGGAGAAGGTCAGCTACAGGAACACTGCACATGTAGGCTGTCTGTAACTGACTGTAATTTGAACAGTCACAATTAAAAAGCGTATTGTTTGGAATGAAATGATCCAAATTGATATTGATATTAATATTGTAATAGTTATCCATCATTCTCTCTCTCTCTCTCTCTCTCTCTCTCTCTCTCTCTCTCT
>CM067501.1:2243287-2461048 GCA_034509495.1 Acestrorhynchus altus
ATATATATATGCTGGCAATTAATGCATTCATTTTCCTCATCTAAACAATACATAACCAGGATTTATTCAACCAGCAATCATATAGAATACAGTTGTTCTTCCTAAGCAGCATCTGAAGCACTGAACACTTCACTACAATACCAGCCACTGGATACCAACAAATAATACTGGGCTTGTTAATGGTGACAGGTTTGGTACCAGTGAACTGAACACAATGACACTGTAAAATCCCAGTTTTATTTCTATTATTCATATTTCTCCTATTAAATGTGTTTTTTTGTGTGTAACATGCACACAATCCCTTTGCCTGTTGCTCATGGTGTATTCTTATGTACTGAATGTATTGTCAAAGCCACAGGGTGGGTGATATTTCATCTCTGGAGGCCCACCAGTTCATTCCTGAGGACAGACACTGGGCTATATCCGCTAAGCTTTAACAGCAGCCAGGAGATAAAAGCAGCCATTGTCTCAGCCCTCTGTTGTTCTGGCCTCAGTCAGTGCTCCTCTACTGCACAGCACCAAGGTAACCCCTGGTATGAATTCTGAACTTTACAGCTGAGTTACACTGTTGTACTGGAGTTAATGTTCAGTATAAGGTTAGGTGATTAGGTTAGGATTTTTGCTCTGGAATAACCAATTTCTTATTTTTTTCTCATTGTTGAAAGTTGTCACCATGTCAATGTAAGTATCATATTTCTATTCCTTTTCTATTATTTATTACTAAATTTGTTTTTATTTTGTGATTAATGTGATTTATTATTCATTTCTAATCTTACCAAGAGTTAGGTTTTCTCATTTCCACAGTCAATCAAAAATCTTTTTGACATTTTTGACATCTTTTTGATGAATGGATCAATAGAAATGCTCCAAAATGACTTAGATTACAGTCCTTTTACACTGAAAGTTACATTTATTAGTCTTATAGATAGTTTTTGTGTGAAAATCAAACAGCTATGAGATTCCTTAGTTATGCTAAACGTAGTAAAATATGACTCTGAATTGCTATTTTTGTTGTGATGCTTCATTTCCAAATGTCTTTTCTCTTGTATAAATTTCCACCTTTGACTCTGGCAGAGAGGTGAGCATCGTTTTCCAGTTTCATTTGACAGCGTGTTGATTTTGTAGAGTTTATATGTTCATGATTAAGTTTCTGATTGTGAATGTTTATGAATTCTGAATATTTGGATCATAATCTGCAGTCATTTTTCTTTTGGGATCTCCTCTTTGTCATGGCTTTGTAATTCCAGGGACGTCCAAAAGGGAACCCAAAGGCATTTGACAAGGTATTTATAGACCTGATTTCATCAGTGTTCCAGATACTGAACTTTCACACTGAAAGTGCTGAATTATAGCTTTAAACTCTGTATTTAATGATTGTTTTCGTTTTCACAGCCAAAATGCAAGATTTCTGCATCCCGGAAACTCTCTCTTAAGGTTGGTTGCAGTGATTTATATATATTTTAGTTTTTTGTCATGTTTAATTTTTTATTTCCAAGTGAAAAGGGCAAAATTCACGATAATAAGAAGCTAAAGTAGTTGGGAAATTGGCATCCAAACAGCGCAGTCTGTCACGGATCGTCTGGAATACACCCCGCATTGGTCAAATGTTTGACCTTGTACCGTCGTTGGTGAGGTCAACACGGCGAAAATGCATAAGGCATTTATTAACCCCCTGAACCCACTGATCTCTAATTTTAATACCCACTCTTTTATAACTGCTATTTAATAATTAATAAAATGTACAAAAATGAAAGTATAATATTTTTCTATTCATTCAATTTAAAGTAACATATTTCATGTTGGGCTGCACATGAATGTGTACATAGTCATATTAAACCAAACACATCGGTTTGCTGTTTGTTACAAAAGGAAAATTCCTTGTATGTATAATGAAGTGAAATGTATAATAATAATAATAATAATAATACACACGTCAGCACAAGGTGACAGAAATGTGGAGCCGATCAACAGATCCCTGCGTTATTAATCTTCCCACTGAATGATTTTCACAAAGTGCTGATTTATAAACATTCTGTGCCAAACTGTGTCCATGTGGAAAAGAACAGTTATGATGAGAAACACTCAGTCCAGGAATAGAAAAGGCCTAAAGGCACAGGGGCCAGAGCCCAGTGTAGTAGCAGAGGAGCCCATTAGGGGGAGCCATTGTAACAGACTTTGGCTTCAGTAAAAGGAATAAATGAGCTTGTGAACTCCAGGCTTACTTTTTGTTTTCTTCTTTTTATTATTATTTAATAATATAATATTTTAAATATATATTATTCAGTTAATGTTATTCAGGGACTACTATATGGATATATATATATATATATATATATATATATATAGTGGGTGACCCACCACCCACATAATAGCTGCTCTGTGGTGGTCCTGTGGGGTCCTGATCATTGAAGAACAGGGTGAAAGGAGGGTCTCAAGGTATGCAGAGAAACAGAAAGACAGCAGCCTATTTATAGAATTCCAAAGTGCTCCTGTGTGTCACTGAAGCTGATAAAAATGAATGAGCGTAAAAACGAGGAGGTGGTCATAATGTTTTGGGTGATTGTAGACCAGTAAAACAAATCAGTTTCAGACAGTCATCGTGCTGTATTGGGTGTTCTAAAACTTTTGACCGGTAGTGTGTATACATACCTGTTTACTTTTTCAATGCCAGCGAGGCACTACTCTGTAAATGGCTGCAGGAGATGCCAACTTTTTATATGTCTCATCTGTGTTGTCCAATCAGATGCTGCTCCTGAACAGAGCCATGGAGGAGCTGGAGAAGGAGAAGCAGGACAGGGATGAGGAGAAAATCCGTTACCTGGGGGAGAAACTGCCTCCTCTGCAGCTCTCTGGGCTTTCGCTGGCAGATTTACAGGTATATTTTAATATTTTAGTATATTGTTTAAAAGGTTCATCTGCAAGAATTTAGTTGTTATTGTTACACTGTATGCCCAAATGTTTGTGGACACCCCTTCTTATGAAAGCATTCAGTTTAAGCTGCACCCATTGCTGACACAGTTGTGCAAATGCACACACATCTTGCTAAGTACTGCCAATAGAATAGGACTCCCTGGAGCAGATAAACGTCTCCGCGTCTCTCCAGTCATTTGTTTGTTCGGTTTTCAACTCACCATTTCATGCATTTCCTTTTTTTCCAGTCTGTCCATTCACAACTGGACAGTGTCTCAGCTGCAAAGTGCGGATGTCTTAATGGAATGCTTACTTGGTACTCGTGTCTTTCAGACTCTGTGCCGGCAGCTCCATGAAAAGATCAATATTGTGGACGAAGAGCGATACGATTGCGAGTCTAAAGTGAGCAAGCACAATAAAGATGTGAGTATAAACCAATGAACGACTGAGTTACTGATCTTTTGCTGATTTATAAATCTTAGTGTGAATTTATTTTCCTGTTAAAAACGGCTGTGAATGGAAACCTGTAATTATCTTGTCTTAGTTGAATGATTACGGGGCAGCCTGCTGGTTAGGGAACCAGCCTTGTGACTGGAATGTTGCTGACAGGATGACTGACGTGCCCTTGAGCAAGGAATTTAACTCCCCAGGTGTAGATAGGGCTGCCCACTGCTCCAGGCATGTGTGCTCACTGCCCCCTAGTGTGCAAATTCACTAGTGTGTAAACAAGTAAAAGTGTGTGTATTGAATGGTAGGAGGCCACAAGGTTACATCTCTCGGCCGTCTTGGAAACGCCTTGGAATACCCTTGGAAGAGCTGTAAGAGGTGGTTGGGTCTCTATGCTGATGCTGCTGCCCCAGCAACCCAAACCCTGTATAAGCAGCAGATGATGGATTGACGGATGGATGAATGGAAATCAAAACAATGAGATACTCAAAACCATTATACTTCCTCATGAATAGTCATGAACAAGACAAAAGTCAATATTATGATAATTATACTTTCATGAATAAATATAGTTGGACTATTGTGTCATGCTGCTCTGTAGTCATCTGTTACACTCATTCCAGATTCATGAGCTGAAGCTGAAGGTTCAGGATCTGGGAGGTAAATTTAAGAAGCCAGCACTGAGGAAGGTGCGTGTGTCTGCTGATGAGATGATGCGAGCTCTGCTGGGCTCCAAACACAAGGGCTCCATGGACCTCCGAGCCAACCTGAAGTCAGTCAAGAAGGAGGATATCAAACAAGAGAAGGTGGGGTAACATTAATATTGGCTTTCATACGACAGAGTGACTCACTTTGATCCATAAGTTCTTAAAAATAATGTGCCTCACAGAGTTCTTTGAGTGATTCATAGAAGAACCATGTTTGACTTAAGAATTCCTTTTCTTAAAGACTAAAGTACCACCCCAGTACCATTATCCCAGCACCTACCATGTGTACCATTTCATACTTTTCCCCTCAACCTCAGGTCCTGACTAGTGAGGTAGGCGACTGGCGGAAGAACGTGGAGGCCATGTCTGGTATGGAAGGCAGGAAGAAGATGTTCGATGCTGCTGGAGGAGGCCAGTAAACTACATCCTCACCCTCACGTGACTCTGTGGGGGGAGAACCCATTCTAGAGAGCCATGAGAGAAAAAAGATAACAGAAGACAAGCAGGAGCCACAAGGGCTTACTGAATTTGTCCAGATTAACTGTCTTGATGACCCCCTGACCTGTCCTGGCATACACTTTTCAAATAAAGGAGCCAGAAAAATGTTTGATGTAACAACAGCACAGTTCTGTAAAATACATAAATACATGGTAACGTTTGTAAGTGACGTTCCAGGAGGAACCGTTTTCAAAGTCTGAAGAACCTTCACCTCATGTAGGTTCATCACAAATTAATCTTTCCCACCACACGTCCCAGAGAACCACTCAGAAGCCTTTATTTTCTGTATAATGCAGTTAAACGCTTAGAAATATCACTGATAATGAATAGTTTCTACTGTCTGCTCGCACATATTTCAGCGCAGTTGCTGTTTGAAAGATAAGGGCTTGGTCCTTCACAAAGAACATTACAGAAAACACCCCACGTCCTGGAATGTGTGTTCTTTGTGTGGGCTATATGAATGTCTTAAAGATGTGTGGGTTGTGCGAGATTAAACATCACTCCAGTCATCTGTGTGTCGTCATCTCTTTGTGGCAGGATTAACACCAACGATTTGACGCTCACCAGCAAAACCGAACTGCGTAGTTTTCAGTTTGTTGCTCTTCCCATAATGCAATTCACCTCTTTCAGAAAAAAAAAACACCTTATGTTCTTTGTTTTGTACAGAATTGCAGGTGCATTGATATACAGTCATGTGACTAGTTAGGACGCCCCCGTTTGACTGACATATTTAAACACAGGGACATTTGATCTTCATTAAGCTTTACAACTGAAGAAAAGTCCTTTGGACATCGTTTACAAAATGAAAAGATTAGAAAAGTCAGTTTCCTGTGATCGTCTTGGTAGATGTTAGGAAATAATGTCAGTTAGATGTTTCATCTAACCGTCTACCGTCTCTGAGAATGACTGGGAGAATGATTTTCCCATTCCTCCGTGCGGAATCTTTCAGCTGTATCATGTTTCAGTGTCACACAGATCTTTTTGTGTTGTGTTGTTCAAGTGAAATCCTCCTCTTCTTCCTATGATTGACACACTAGGGGGCAGTGAGCACACATGCCCGGAGTGGTGGGCAGCTCTATCCACAGCATTCGGGGAGCAGCTGGGGACTTAAATGCCTTGTTCAAGGCCACTTCACTTATGTCCTGACAGTTCAGTGTTTCGAACCAGCAATCTTCCAGTCACGAGGCTGGTCCCCCAACCACCAGGCCATAGCTGCTCCATTTAGAACCGATTCAAAGAACTCAATACAAAAGGCTATAAATCCATTTTCTATAGGGTGTAGTGTAATGCTGTACCATCAACCCTGCTCCGGGAGAGGTACCATCCCTCAGACTGTACATTCAGCCCCAAACCACACAGCCTGGTCCAGCTACTGGTTTCAGCAGTTCCTGATTGGCTGAACGGGGTGTGTATGATTTGGGTTGGAGTTGAAAGCTTTTCAATTTACTGTCACTTAAACTAAACGCAGCTATGATTTGTTTTCAAATTTTAACTATAGATGTACCAGTGCAGCTTAAGAAACAGAAACTAAATTAATAATTAGATTTAAATGGCAAAAGTTTATAACACACACAACAGGACTAAATCCATAAAATGCCACCAGACACACTGTTTTTTTTCACAGTTCACTTTATTTGTCAAAATGAAGATTTTAACAGAATAATTATAGAATTATATTTTCCAACCCTTTCACAACATTTACATTCTTGATATAAATGAATTTAGAGATTTGAACAAGGAAACATTTCAATGCATTATTTCAAAACATTCAATTTTGATCAGTATTACAGATCATGACAATCAGAATTCTAGTTTCTCAAATTATTAGAATTAAAATTTCAAAATTACTGAATAAATAAATCAGTGAATAAAACAACAATTGCAGGAGGAGCACAAAATACAATTATTTATTTTACAATTACAATTAAAACAAGTATTTGTTTCTGCTTGAAATAAAAATCATTGATATAAATTCACTTCACAATTCGAACAATATAAGTTGACCTAAGTTGATGAACTAAGTTGACCAGGGATGGACATTATTTTATTGGAATTAACACCTAGGATTACATCACAGTCAGTAAATTAAACCTACAGTAACAGTATTGTGTCCCATTCAAATTAGAGCATTTCTCCATGAATTCTATAATTTTCCATCTTTAAAATTATTATTATTATTATTATTATTATTATTATTATTATTATTATTATTATTATTATTATTATCATCATCATCATCACAACAACAATAATAGTAACAACAAAAAACAACAACAAGTCCTGCAAACCCTGCAGGCTTGAAATTGTTTGAAAAATTCCAAAGAATCTACTGAAATACACTGATAAAGATATATCTTACCTTTCATTCAAGGCTGGTGCTATTAAACATACACAGCTGAAGAGCAAGATTAGAAGAGTCCTCCAGGCCCCCGGAGAGTTAACCAGCAGACAAGATGGGACAGGGTTGAGACTTAACAAGTGCTCAGTGTTCTACCACAACACAGATAATGTTGTATTTTTAGCAGCGCTCTTGACTGTGTCTGTTCTTTCACAACCTTGGAGAGGAACACACGGGCTTACATTTCACCCCGACTCACAGCGGGTGACAGAATGGATTCATGCATAACAACAGGTGTGTGACAGCAGACCTGAACTGAAACCAGTCATGCATTGTGAACACTGTCAGCTCGTGTGTAGACATCAGTTCTGTATAAATAATATATGTTATGACTGGTGCTTGAAAGGTGCTTAAATTTTTCTGCATAAAGTTCATTAAAAAGTTCATCAAGGCCTAAAAATAGAGACAAAAAAGAGACAGACAATTACAGGTAGACACACTGACACTGACTTTATGTTTATTTGGGTTTATTCTAATGTTATATAGAGTTAATTACAGGTAGACACTCACTGACCACTGACTTTATGTTTATTTGGGTTTATTCTAATGTTATATAGAGTTAATTATGGGTAGAGACTCTCACTGACACTGACTTCATGTTTATTTGGGTTTATTCTAATGTTATATAGAGTTAATTACAGGTAGACGCTCTGACTGACACTGACTTTATGTTTATTTGTGTTTATTTTAATGTTATATAGAGTTAATTACAGGAAGAGACTCTGACACTGACTTTATGTTTATTTGGGTTTATTCTAATGTTATATAGAGTTAATTACAGGTAGAGACTCTCACTGACACTGACTTTATGTTTATTTGGGTTTATTCTAATGGTAAATAGAGTTAATTACAGGTAGACACTCACTGACCACTGACTTTATGTTTATTTGGGTTTATTCTAATGGTAAATAGAGTTAATTACAGGTAGACACTCACTGACCACTGACTTTATGTTAATTTGGGTTTATTCTAACGTTAAATAGAGTTAATTACAGGTAGACGCTCACTGACCACTGACTTTATGTTTATTTGGGTTTATTTTAATGTTATATAGAGTTAATTACAGGTAGACACTCTCACTGACCGCTGACTTTGTTTATTTGTGTTTATTCTAATGTTATATAGAGTTAATTACAGGTAGACGCTCTCACTGACCGCTGACTTTATACCAGAAGTTAAATTTTCTGTCAGTTGTTGGTTTTCAGTGGACTAAATTTGGACAATGAAGGACAGCACATAATGCCACATTCAATAGATTTAACCTCTCTAGGATATTTTCATAGATCACGCAAATGTTAAAAAAAGTATTTCTAGGAGACAGATTTTCATACTCACACGTCTCTATTACAAATATGATTGACAGCTTTAGCTACAGGCATGACATCTATTTTATCCATTGAGGCATTTCCAGCTGGCATGGTCTGATTTGAATGGAAGCCCAGATGATTTACTTTGGCAGTTTGAGTCCAGTACAGATCAGCCTTTTCACCTAAAGTGAGAAGTAGTTTTGGTTACTTTACTGAATTTAGCTTGAAGATGGGCATTTTATGATTCCTTGACGATCACCTAGTTATATGTTAAGCTGAACAACTTCCATTAGATCAAACAGCTTCCAAAACGGGACATTCCAAGGTCAGAGTCGGAACCACCGACCAAGAAAAGGTCTCACGACCACGTGGCTTTCCAGTGCATTACCACAATGGGCAAAAAGTGAAGCAGGAGGAGGCTTATTTAAACCTCAGGCATTAGTTTGGTTTTGAATGGTGGAAAGATCATTAAAGACTAAAGTTAAAGTTCTCCAGAGAACATCTAGACAAATAGTAGGACTTCTGGAACAATGTGCTTTGGACAGATGAATCCAAAGTTGAATTATTCGGACACAGTAACAGAGGGCATATTTGGTGTAAAACAAACACAGCATTTGAGCACAAGAACCTCATACCAGCTGTGAAGCATGGTGGTGGGAGTGTGATGGTTTGGAGCTGCTTTGCTGCAGCAGGGTCTTGAGATCTCTCCATCATAGAAACCATGATGAGATCTTTATGGTATCAGAGGGGGCTTGAGGAGAACGTAAGAGCGTCTGTACAAAGACTGACGCTGAACCATCACATAGCCTAAAGAATTCCACATGAAGGAGTGGGAACGTCTTTCTTTCAGTCAATGTCTGATTGATAGATGGTTGTAGGAATCATCTTATTGAAATACCAGGCATCAAGGCATAGGGGGTTCTAACCTTTTCCTATTAAAATTTGATAAATGATGTGTAAAAGACATTTCTTCATCTATATGTGGTTAGTTATGCCACCCATCTCTCAATATAGTTTCAATAAGATACAATAAGATCAAATGTGTTTAGGAGGTGTCCTAACTCTTGTACTTGACTGTACCCGACTCTCCTAATTCAGCAACATTTTTCAAATACCAAAGAAAGATGACTCTTAAATAAATGCTGTCTCATTGTACATGATGAAAAAAGCACACCACAGTGGCAGCTGTACAAGGGTCTTGTCTAGTGTAGTCATTACTTTAGACAGTAGTAAACCTGACCAATACAAACACAAAATATTTCTGACATAAGCCCTGTTTCTCCAATTTTGCACATATTTCCATGAGTTCATGATGAATGGACCAATAGAAATGATGATTATAGTGTCAAAAGGTAACTATAGTGTAATTTCCATTTGCTTTCCAGAAGCCCTGTCATTAGGTAACATATCATTAGTATTGGTATAGGTATGGACCACACCCACTGAAACCTGAGGCAAGGAAGGGAAACTTAAAGAATTAAGGAGTAGCCGGGGTGTCAGTGGGTGTGAATTTTCAAAACGAGAAGGTGAGGGGATGAGGGCAGTTCTATGGGGGTGTAAGTAGAGAGAAGTATTTAGGGTATGATCCTCCTCCTTCTAATAACTTCCGGCCCTCAATCTGACCCTCACAGACATGTTAGTTTTTCTTCAAGAAAGCCCTCCTACTCTGCACTCATTACCTGTATTAATTGCTCCAGTTTTAACTTGTTAACTGTATAAAAGACAACTGTCCACACATTCAATCATTCATACTCCAACCTCTTCACCATGGCCAAGACCAAACAGCAATCTAAGGACACCTAGTCTAGTTATAGACATGCACAAGGCTGGGATGGGATACAGGACTATAGGCAAGTAGCTTGGTGAGAATGCAACTGTTTATTTTATTTGAAAATATAAGAAACACAAGCTGACTATCAATCTTCCTTGGTCTGGGGCTCCATGCAAGATCTCACCTCATGGGGTGAAGATTCTGAAAAAGATTCAGGAATCAGCCCAGAACTACCCAAGAGGATCTTGTGAATGACCACAGCTTTGACCCCAGTCTCAAAGATTACTATTAGTTATACACTATGCTGTCATGTATTTAAATCCTGCACAACATGCAAGGTCCCCCTGCTCACACCAGCACATGTCCGGGCAGAAGAAGGATGAGTACAGCCCCAAGAATACCATCCTGATCATGAAGCATGGGGATGGAAACATACGTTGGGGGTGCTTTTCGGCAAAGTGGAAATGAAATCTGCACTATATTAAAGTGAGGATGAATGGGGTCATGTATCATGAGATTTTGGCCTACAACCTCCTTCCACAGAGCATTGAAGAGGGGTCGTGTCTGGGTCTTCTAGCATGACAATGACCTGAAACACACAGCCAGGGCAACTAAGGATTGGCTCTGTAAGAAGCATTTCAAGGTCCTGGAGTCCAGATCTGAACCCAATAGAAAAACTTTGGAGGGAACTGAAAATCAGTGATGCCCAGTGACAGCCCTGAACCCGGAAAGATCTAGAAAAGATCTGTATGGAGGAATGGACAAAATCCCTGCTGCAGTGTGTGCAAACTTTGTCAAGAACTGTAGGAAATGTCTGACCTGTGTAATCACGAACAAAGGTTTCTGTACCAAATATTATGTTTTGTTTCTCTATCGTACCAAATGCTTATTTCATGAAATACAGTGCAAAATATTGAAAAATACAATGTGATAAAACAACTGTATCTCACAGTTAAAGTGTACCTACGGAAAACATTGCAGACCTTTCCATTTTTTGTAGGTGTGGACAACTTCCAACGTCAGCAGTGTATCAAATACTTATTTTGCCCAGTCTTATATAATATGAAGATACACTAAATAAACACTGTTCCAAAGTCTTCCAATGTTTCCTCAACAAATACATTTAATGCATTTGAATTCACAACCAGAACGTTTTTTATGTAAGTAGTAAAGTAAGGCCTCTCAGGTAAATAGCTGCTGTTCAGCAGGTTCAACCAGAAGAAGCTAAAAAAGCATGTCTGCCAGGAACATACCTCCTAAAACTGAACTGACTCCACAACTTTTATGAACTCTTAGTTGACTCGGACCAACAGAGCACAGACCAACAGAATTCAAAAAATCTTGGCCTAAAGCTCTTTTGACAGTGCTGAGTGCTGAGTCTGGCCTGAACTACAGGTTTGGTGCTCTGTTGCAAACAGTAAGAAAGGCTTGGTATCAACAAGTGCAGATCTCTTTGCTGAGTCATCTGGGCCATAGGAGAAGACTTCACAGGTATGCAAGTGTGTGATATGAAGTTGCTCAACAGCACATTGGCAAACAGGCGTACTTTAACCAGTAACGCAAGGAGGTGACGCTGCTATTTGCTCAGAGAGCTGATCACCACACTGGTATTAAAAACTATAGCACTGTTAAATTAATTTCACAAGAATAAAAACAATAAAAATATCACTTAAAAACATAATTTTACATAATTCTCCATATCACCCGGCCTTATCAGATGCCTGCAGTCATAACCATTAAGTACCCACTGCAGTGTCCACTGTGTGTGGTAATACCCATTATGTATTCCCAGTGCACTGTATATATATGTATATGTAGATTCTATTCCTAATTTCTAATCTTTGGACTCCACATGCTATACCAATTTTTGATATGTTGTGTAACGTGCTGTTTACCACCAATCAGGACCAAGCATCAATGGCATCATTGGAGTGTATGGTTGCCAGTCAAGTACATATGGGGTGGTGTTGTATGGCAAGGGCATAAATTGCCCAGTTTGATGTTCTTACCCCTGGTGTATGGGAACCATTCCTCTAAACGGTCAGTTTAAATGCACAGGCCCAGGGTGCAACTCTAAAATATGGATTATATAAAGCCTGTTCATTAATTTGTCTTTAAATCAAAGAGAAAAAGTCAGCATTTTATTTTAGAAATAAGTCTTGTTTGCCTGCTGAAGTGTATCTTGTCAGAAAAGACCGGTAGTCTAACAACTTTAGGTCCTTCATTCTGTCAGAACCAGACTTCATATCAGATGTAATCACAAAAGTATTCCTGTCTTTTCTGAGAAGGAAGTACAAGATTAGAATCTGTGACATCACCTGTAACTCTGTCTCTGGATGGACACGAGTGACTGAAAAAACTGAAGAAACTGAGGAAACATTGAGAATAGAAAAAGCCTAATTTAGACTTTCATAAGCTTGCCAACTATAGTCCGATAGAAATCCTTCCCTTCTGAGCAAAGATCCTAGAAAAACTAGTGTCTGAAAAACTGTGCACCTGCCTCCACTACAATCATTGAAATGAGTTTTTACTGCTGGGTAAAGTCATCCGAAAGCATGGTATTGACTTTCATTGCTATGCTGATGACACCCAGCTCTACATACCAGCCAAACCAGATGAGGATCATTGCCTCAGTAGGATAACAAACTGTGTTTTCTTTTACTAAATTCGGATAAAACAGAGATTTTAATAATAGGGTCCAATAAACCCAATATTTCTATTAATCTAGATGGTTTTTCAGTCCTAGGGGTTTGTGTCCGACTCAGACCTCTCATATCAGTAATGTAGGAAAAACTGGATCCTTTCACTTTCACAATATTACCAAATTAAACCACTTTCCCACAAAAATGTCCAGATACTGGTGCACACATTCATAACATCAAGACCTGATTATCATAATGCCCTTCAGGCTGGTAGTTCAAGAAAATCATAACAGAAACTCCAATTAGTACAAAACTAACTGCTAGGGTTCTCACCAGAACTCGGACATTTGATCACACTAGTCCTGTTCTCTCATCTCTCCGTTGGCTTTCTATTAAATTACGGGCAGCCCTGTCCTCAGCTGGAGAAATCAGTGCCTTGCTCAAGGGCACTTCAGTCATGTCCTGCCAGTTCGGGGATTCGAACCGACGTCCTTCCAGTCACAAGGCTCTAACCACCAATCCATGGCTTCCTGGAGCTGAGAACAGATCAAACCTGGCGATTGACAGATGAATTGTGTCCCATTTATATTTTCATTACATTTACTGCTAGTTACACTCCTCTATTGTTCTACAACTTTTTATGCCTACGTCTGTGCTCTCCAGGGTTGACCAGAGGAGGACTGAGCCTTGGTTCCTCTCATGGTTTCTTCCTCCTGCTACTGCTGCCTGCTAGCTGCTCAACTGAGTCGTGGACCCAGATTTCCTTTGTTGTGAAAAACACTATACAAAATAACTTTGATTGATTGATTGATTGATTGATTGATTGATTGATTGATTGATTGATTGATTGATAAACACTCCAGCAGCACTGCTGTGTTGGATCCACTCATACCAACACAACACACACTAACACACTGCAGTGCTGAGAATGACCCACCACCCATAATAAGGCTGCTCTGTGGTGGTCCTGTGGGGTCCTGATCATTGAGGAGAATAAAGTCTGCAGAGAAACAGATGAACTACAGTCTGGAATTACAGAACCACAAAGTGCTCCTGTACGATCAGAGGAGCTGATAGAATGAACAGTGAATGTAGAAACAAGGACATAATGTACATAATGCGGTCAGTGAATTGGCCATGCTAAAATGCCCCTAGTTGAGTGTGTGTGTCTGGTCCCCTGTGTAGGACTGCTTTCCTGTCCAGGGGGTATTGCTGCCTAATTCCCTCTGATTCCAGGTAGACTCTGGATCCACCATGATCCCATTCAGGACTAACCATTTTTTTCTACATCTAGGCTTCATTTCCAACATTACAAACTTTCAAATTTACACTAATTATCACAACATTTTAATATGAACCCTGTTCCTGTCCCGAATTATGGTCCAGTGATGGAAATAATATAAGACCAGAAAACTTATATGATTTATTTTCAAATGCAGTGGGTGGTGATATGCTGCTGTTTGCTTAGCTGATAAACATCAATTCCAAAGGTCCTCAAACTCTGGTCTGTGGATTTCAGTTGTGTTTACTTGGCTTTCCCCAGAGTTTGACTGTGGGGCCTTTGAAATTGCGACTGGGTTGCAACCTATAACCTATAATAAATGCTGCCAGCTGTGCTATCAAGTTGTCAGAGAACATGGCAAGCTGTCATGAATTCTAGTTGATCCTCTCAGGTTTCCGGCTGGGTGAACGGTTTCACACATGGCCTGTTAATCCCTGCTGTACACAGATATATCTATATCAGAGTGCTCAGTGACACGCATTGATGTGGAGATATTACACCTATCTTGTGTTTTTTAGATATAACGTGACATTATGGAGGAATGTGTGAGCTCCCTGCACAATAAGTAGAACCGGAAGTGCATGAGATTAAAAGTGTTCATCAGGTAGGAAGTCAGGGTTGAGGCCATGGAAAGTGATGTTTGGTCGGCTCAGAGAAGATTCTGGCAAACTCCAGCTCTCACTGGATCAGTTTGCAGCCAAGTGTGAAACAACTGGGATGAGACCAATTGTCAAAATCTGAGACCGTGATACTCAGTCGGAAAAGGGTGGAATACCTTGTCCGGCTGGGGAATGAGTTCCTGTCTCAAGTGGAGGAGTTCAGGTATCTCAGAATTTTTATGGTCTCTTAGTGGTCATGCCCTTTTTTATCTGTCTGAATTGCTGCACCCATATGTCCCTCAAACTCAGAGGTGATCGAGCTTTCGCAGTTGTGGCTTCAACATTGTGGAATGCTTTGCCATTCCGTATCAGACAGGATACATCAATTATTGGAACTTTGGTTCATCCTTTTGATGGTTTTAAAGTGTTTTGTATATAATTTTTTTTCAAAATGGTTACAATTGAGTGTCTGTAAGTTGAGAATGTAAAAATATTGATGATACATTATTATATTTCTTATTACTGTGACAAAATATATGAGAAGCATCAGGCAGACTTATTTGTCTTGAAATTCCCACCTCTGGGATCCATGCATAATTCTAAATCTCTGCTGGAATAACTGAAATAGTTTTAATGCACTGGATTTTTACTAAAAGCAGCTAATAGTAAGTTATTATTA
This sequence comes from Acestrorhynchus altus, assembly GCA_034509495.1. NCBI lineage: Eukaryota > Metazoa > Chordata > Actinopteri > Characiformes > Acestrorhynchidae > Acestrorhynchus > Acestrorhynchus altus. The sequence goes on from CM067501.1 coordinate 2,258,528, forward strand.
CTATTATAAAGCACCTTTCGGATAAAACACACACACACACACACACACACACACACACACACACACACACACACACACACACACACACACACACACACACACACACACAGTGGGAAACAAACAAACAAAACACCCAAAAATGGAAGAAAACTGAACTCTTACATGTTGGGGTGACCTGTCCTCTCAGTGTCCATCCCATACAGCTCTTCCTCCCAGTAAGGCTACTTTCACATACAGAGCTGCTGTCCTCTCATTGGAGGCAGCTTTAGGAGTTTTATCTGCCTGATTCCCAAACAGACAGGAGTTTTCCGGAAGAATAAATCATGTATTGTGAAGGAACTCTGTGTGGTTCTATCTGTTTGTGTTTGGTGCTGATGGGTGAAAGCGTTCCTGAGTGATACAGTGATAGATGGTGTAATTTTGCCCTCACTGTGTGTAATCTAAGCCAATTGTGCACCCACTCCAGCAACAGCAGAGTGCTCCTGAGTTCCCTCAGTTCAGTGCCCGCATTCTCCACCAGTTGACACATCGGGCATAACAGTACACTCCACAACACACACACAGGTGAAAAATTGAGCTTTTATTTCAACTTAATGATACAAACCAAAATTAAATTGTCAGTCTCTTATTTCTCTTGTATCTCTCCAGCTCTCTGGAGGTCTTCACTCCTTCTGGTAAAGTTGGGAAGAGTGTTTTTCACAGTATCCATGTCCTTCCCCTAAATCACTGCAGTGAGGAACATATCGTGTGTCCAGGGTTTGGATGGCAGCTCTGCCACCAAACATTTGTGGCTGCAATGTTTCTCGATTGCTGTTGATCCAGTTTGTTCACGGGGGAGGGGATGATCACCAAGCTTTGACTGAGCTACGTCTGGATTGTCCACTTGGAAGATTATATGAATGAATGAATTTGCAATCATCTGCTGTATCTGCTCTCAAAGGAGGCCACATCACAGCTCATACCTGCAAGGGGTCTTCCAAACACTTGGTGCAATTACACATTCTCACCAGAGAGGTCTTTAAGCCCAAAAAGTCTAGAGTATCATTTGAAATAAAGAATAACTCCAAATGCCACTTTGTGGCAGGATAGAGTAGCCACAACTTTTGTAGCTTTCAACGTAAGCCTAGACAGTGCATTGGCCACTTCGGCCTGCTGCTGCAATATGTCAATGTGTGCAATACGTCAACGCGCCATACTGGTCCAGGCAATACTGGCATGTTAACAAAAACAAGGATGATTTTCCTTGGAATAAATGTGGAAATGTCCATTTAAAATGTCACATTTATGAAGAAGGTTGTTGTATTCTGCTCCAGCTCAGAACTCAGCTCATTGACTTTGAAATGCTGAAGAAATATTGAAATAATTCATCTTTAAGATCTAATAATTGACCATCATCATGTAACAAAAGCAGGAAATACAAATCCAGCCAGGTAACATTAACTACAGCCAGATTTATGAAATATGAGTTACTCAGTTTGGAAAAAAATGCCATTATAGATAAAATCTTCATTATGGGCAATTTAGTTTTTAGAATTTTATGGTCTCAGCTTTCATAGTTATCTAATAACGTCATTAATGTTTTCTATCAATAATCCGACTGGTGGACAACAAATGAACACTAGGTCTCAGATTAATGTTCAAACGGCCAAATAGAACCAAAGACAATAGTTCAGTCTTGCCTATGAAAGGTAATTCTGATTTGGACTCTACAGCGTTTAGTACAGCCTCATGCTGCACGCGAATCAAACATCTCTTCCAGTACAATCTTACGAGGATTAGGAGAAGTTGCCTGGACCAGTATGGTGATGATGTTGATGTATGATCCAACAGCCAGTGTGGCTTCTAGGCATATACATAGTGCATCTCAAAAACTTAGATTATAGTTAAAAAGATCATTTGTGATCACAATCTCATTCAAAAAGTCAACTGGCATATTTTATATGCATCACACATAAAGTAACATATGGATTTTTTGGTTTTACTATTGATGAGTTTGGCTTACAGTTCAACCAGAAATCCAGAATCTCTTTATTAGAAAACTTTCATTCAAATTTGAATAGATGACTAATCTCAGTATCATCTGACATTTATCACTTTAAATGGAATGAATATACAATATATCACAGTTATATTTTTATTATCAAATGATCTAATTTTTTGAAATGCACTAAGATATGTTTATGGATTTCAAAATCATTTCAAAATCAATTTCAAACATCACATCAGCAAGATGTCATGTTTAATTCCTATGAATGCAACTGGAAAATGAAGAAGACAGAGGATGATGAGGTGAAACAAAGTAAAGCAGGCTCGGACAGATGAGTTTTATCAGTATAGAATATGGTCACATGTTAAATTAATTAGTTATTGTCAGTTTTTGTGTGAACATGGAGGTAAGAAATAAGAACGTGTCCACAAAATACAGTACAGCCTTGCTATTTACATCACGATTATATACACAGATGCTCTTATTCAGAGCGATATTGTCAACATTTTACAGAAATGCAGCATCATAAGTCCTCAGTCCTGCAGTACTCAGTCCTCAAACTAGAAGCATGTCCTAGTGCATCTCAAAAAATTACAATTTTGTAAAAAAAATTATTTTAAAGTATATGGTCACTGATTAATTACACATACAGTGATTGTTTTGGTTTTACTGTACATCAGTATGGCTTAGAGCATCTCAAATGATACAAATATAGAATTTTTAGTTAAAAGCATAGTAATGGAACGTTGACTGGATGGGGAGAATGTGGTGGGAGAAGGTGCATGAGCAACAAGGATAACACCAGCCTTCAGAGGATGGTCAAGAAAAGTCCAAAACATTCAAGGAGTCGACTGAGGCTGGTGGCAGTGCATCAAGGGCCCCCGTCTCCAGGAAAGGGTCTCCAACTGCTGCACTCCAAACATCAACGGAAGCATCAGAAGTGTTTTACCTGGGTTTTGCTATTTCAGACCATGTTCAGACCACAAATTCCCAGTGTGGAGACACATGAACAGGAGGATGGGCCTCAGGCATGTTCCTCCAGACAAAATTTAGCTATTTGATAACTCCACTGAGGAGAAAGAACTGGACTGTTGCTTTGTCCTCCAAAGGTCCTCTTTCAGATTCTGCTAAATTCTATGAGCTATAAGCCATACTGAACAAAAACGATTCACTGTAAATGTAATAAAATTAACTATATGGCACTTTAACTTGAATAACCTTTCTCACAATATTCGCATTTTTTGAGATGCAATAGCATTTCAGAAAAAAATGGATGGATGCCCGGTTGTACAGAAGCGTATTACTGCCAAGTAAAACTATCTTCAGCATGTCATGTTAATGAGATATTATGTAAACATCTCATAATTACAGCCTCATTTTTTGTAAAGATGCTGAAGATTCAGTGTTAAAAAATGATGAAAATTCAACCAGTTCTTCAGTAGGTTCTAGTTCTTCAGTGGGTTTCAGCAATGCGCTTCCATAAGGATGAAAAAAGGATGCAACTGAGTTTGCTTCTAGAAAGCACCAGAAAGTAGCAGAACGAAATAAAGAAGAAAGAAAAGCACGTCGGCTTTGGCAACAAAAAAACCCCAACATTTTCCATTTTAAACATATTCCATAAAGTCATTTCTCAGGCTGAGAAGAAAATGAAGTCCATTGTTCAGGCTTTGTAATCCAATCAGTTATTCCACATTCCTCGTTTTGTATGGAAATAGTGCACAAAATTCCTCAGGTTTAGTCGCTCCACCTCCAGATGGTTCTGAAGGATCCTGCGTGAAATGCGAACACATTCATCTGTTAAGCCAAATGAATTCTGGAGAAATCCACATTCCCTTTACTGGGAATCCACTAATTAAAGCAAGACCACATGTAAGCATCAGAATTCCCTATTTAGGAATACTGTGAACTTGGAATTGAACTAGGCTTAATGCACAAATGATCCTTAAAGTTTCTCTGAGAGGTTTGTCTCGTCTTACCTGTCTAACAGCTCCCAGTCCTCTCCTCCCCACTTATCTTTAAAGTCTTTAGTGTTCATGCCACCAATTCGGTCCATGTCTGATTTATAGATCCCTATCAGACCATAGCCATCAATTTCCCAGAAACCTGGATAGGGAATAGGATGAAACACACATTATTGGTTAGAGTACAAGTCAAAAGTTTGGATACACCAGACCGAACATATTACAGATGACATGATTCTACTGATATTAAAATCTTGAGTATCGATTATTTACTATAGTATCGGGACACCTGCTCATTCATTGTGTCTTTTGAAATCAAGGCTATTATAAAAACCTTTATACTGATTTTGTAAGTAGAGTAAGTAGATGGAACTAGATTACTGGAGTACTAGATATTGGAGCAATGCTGTGAGTACTTGATTGTACTATGCAACAAGAGTGTTACTGAGGTCAGGATGATGGGTGATCAACACACCACCTCACCCTGGACTCCAAACTCATCCCAAAAGTCCTGGATTGAACAGCAATCTCAGAGAACACAGTTTCACTGATCCATACCATAGACAAGGAGAGTGACTCTGGAATTTTTATTCTAGGCAATGCTTACTGGTTGCCACCATTCATGGTTACTGGTGGTTTAGGTTGTTTAAGCAATGCCACCACTCACTCACTCACTCACTCACTCACTCACTCACTCACTCACTCACTCACTCACTCACTCACCCTTTACATCCTCCATGAGGATCAACAAGCTTTGGGCCCCCATGACCCTCAAATTCAGTGGTTGTCCTTTCTTGGAGCACTTTTGGTAGCTACTGAGCACTTATCTGTCTAGACATCTCGGTTTGGCTCTTGCCAAACCTGTCTCACTTATACTTGCCCATTTTCATTCCTCAACACATCAATGTCAAAAACTGACTATTCACTTGCTGCCTGACACACCCACTCTTTGACAGACGCCAAAGTAAATGAAGGTAATCAAGATAATGACTTGTTAGTGGTTAATGAATTTTAATATGAATAGGGTTCCTCTATCCTATTAGGGGCAAGAACCCAATTTTTAGCACAGACTCTGGTTGATCCCTAACAACAGCTCTGACTTGCATCCGACTACAAGAGCCAAGGTTCACAAGAACAAAAGCATGAACCGGATCTTATTGTTTAAAGATACAAAAGAATTTCCAAGGCATTATATGTACCATGAAACATAAATGGTCACTCCCTCACTGCCAAGAGGCCTAGCAGCATGAAAGGATCTGCTGTCTAAGAAGAACTCTTTGCTCCCTACAATGATAAAAATCATCATGGCAGAAATGAAGCCTAAAAATTCAGGCTACATTTTGCCCAAAGAGAAATTGAATGTCTATTGAGACCAATGTGGAATGTTGGTCGGTAGCAACTAATAAAAAACTATTACTGGTGTGCTTGTAGTGCAACCAGCCTTGCTGAAAAACCAGCATGATCAGCATGACCAGCATTACCATGCTGGTTGACCAGTATGACCAACAAGACAACACTGGTCAATCAGTGTATATTAAAGTATATCTTGTATAAGATCAGTACCTGTAGGAGCTAGTAATGAAGCTCCACAGTCCAGTCTCATCACAGCTGGAGCGAAGATCATTTTGCCCTTTATGGTGTGTTTACGCACACTATCGATTATTGACGTGGGGAAATTGAGGTGCAGGTCACACATGAACAAAATGCTGTTTTCGTCCTAAGAACAGAAAAGAAAAAAGACAAATATGATGAAGGGAATATAAAACTATACTAACAAATACAATAAAATAGGGCATAATGGAGTTTATTACTTAAAGAGCAACAGCAGTGAAAGTAAGAGATACCTATATTGGGCTAAATCTGGAGCCTGCATGCTAATGCTTATGATAATACTATCATTTCATTGGATGACAGACATAGCTGGCATTCTTAAGCCACATTAATGATTTTGTACAAATGCAACCAGCCGATGTTGTGCAGGGCTGTTAGGCAGCATGCTAATGTTGATGTTGGACAAGGCTTGTAGCTGTTTGGGTCGTCCCTTTCCATAAAATGACCTGTCCATTATTACCTTAAAATGACCACCAGTCGTTCCTCCAGAACCCCAAAGGAGCACTGAGAGAGGAGGGCTGAAAGGCTGCTGGTGTTGCTCGTTAAGTAAACTGAATTCATAACTATGTGAAGTTCCTTACTTTAATGAGGTCTATCGCTGTTTGAATTGCCGTTGTTTTAAGGAAAGTTCCTTCCAGCCTCTTGTACTGGTAGCTGGAAATACACAAAATGGCAGAATTAATAAGAAGAACATTATTCAGAAATAATTCCAGAACAAAATAAGAAGACGTACCTGGGCAGCTTTGCCGTTTTCAGTGCCTTTGGTATATTAACATCACTGCTGCTGTAGTCAATGATGATGACGTTGAAGTTATCGTCCCCTGTAGCTCTGTACACTTTCTCCATTTGTCTGATGAACTGAATGATCCATCTACCTTGGTTTTTTACTGGGGTGAAGAACAGAGAACATGGAATAAGCAAAGACCTTATTTTCAGTGAAGCAGACAAAGGAACGTTAGGTGACAATGAGGCACTTTGAAGGTGGATTTTTGAAATATGCTCAGCACCAAAAGTAGTTCCACCCAGAAGGAGTCAACCAATTGCAATGCATGACTGCAATGATGTTGTGCCAGACTGCCAGGAAGTCATGTCAAGTCCCCCTCTTGTCTTGGTGGAGACGATAAACAAATCCATGTGTGGAGGCAACGTCTTTTTGTAATGCATCACACATCATTTGGTCTTCTTTTTGGGCACTAAAACAGCCCAGCATTATGTTAATGAGGTCCTGCAACCAGTGGTTCTACCTTTTCTGAACACACACTCCGGTGCTCTATTCCAACAGGACGACGCTCGTCCACATACAGCTGCCATCTCAAGATCTCGCCTTGAAGACACATATACTACGCTGTGGTCGGTCTCATCTCCAGACCTGTCCCTGATTGAAAATGTGTGGATGCTATTGGACGCTCTATCAACACTCCACCCCTACCACACCATCTGCAGAACTGAGTGAGAACATTCAAGCTGCATGGGATGGACCATCACAGGACACCATTAGGAACCTCTACAGCTCCACGCAGAGACGTCTGGCATGTTGCGTTAAACCCGACACCATATTTTCCATCCCTATAGCATTGCAATCCGACCCTTCCTTCTGGGTGCAACTATTTGTACATCTATTTCTTTTAACGATACGTGTTTAAACAACATTTCCAAGTGCTTGTAAGGAACACACAGTTCTGACCTGTGATAATGACATTGACTCTGACTGTTGGTTCCCAAGAGAATTCTTTTGGTCTGCAGAGAGCAGGTAACCCCAGTGACTCTAGATTGCTGTCCTTATTTGTGTTTATATAAAAATACTGCGACAGCAGCCTGGTCTCCCCCTCATCATCCTCCAGCTCCAGCTCCAACAGGAAACGAGTGCCCACTTCACTGTCCACCCTCCTTTCCACATTCAGTATTCGTTTCAGGACCCAATCACTGCTCACACACAGAGAACAACATCCAAATGTGCTGCATGACTGAGTAACAGTAGTAAATGAAAGTAGTACAGGAGTAAGCAAAAGTAAGTACAGTACCTGGTGCTTTCTGTTAGGTGCACTTTATTCATGAAGGACTCGACCACAGGCATGGCCTCTTTCTCATCCATTATGACATTTCCAGCTCTTTTGCAGACTTTGGTGACCACAGTGGTCTGCTTTGAATGGAACTCCACAGGACTTACATTTACAGGTCGCTCCCAGTATGGATCAGGCCTCAAAATTTTCTCCTCTTTTAATTTGAGAGATGAGAGATATTTCATTAGGTGTGTGGTGCACTGTTTCACTGTCATCTACAATCTACCTTTTTCATTTTAAGATCTTTATAGACAGGAACATGATTTCTGCCTCCAATCTGTTCCAGCCAGCCTACGCTGGTCACACCTGCACCTGTCTGCAGCCACTGCGCTGCCCACTGTGGGTGGTAATGCCTTGTGTGATGTATTCCGAGGGTGAAATGTAGGTAGAGAACAATAGAACGACATATAAATACAATCTACTTTGAGCAATGAGGCTCATTTACCAAGTGCTCTTTAAAAGAAATGTTGGTAATCCTTTCTTTTACAGTCCTGTAAGTTCTAGATATGTACCAAGTAAGTTTGAGGAACATGCTGTTAGTACTAGGTAATTATTTTGTGTACTGAGTAACATGATGGCATGTACAAATATAATGAATGAATTTCCTGTCCGGCTCTGTGTAATCAGTTTAAGAGGAATTGTAAAATACCTGAGAACTGGAGAACCATTCAGAGCACCATGGTAAAAATGGCTCCCAATTTCACAATAAAATGAACACTTCAGAGTACTGTGCATGTGATATTAGATTACAGCTATATTTAATACAGTTAAAATACCTAATCATTAGCTAGTACATTGGTGTTTGTACCTCACACACATCCCGTTAATACCCATTGAACATTTCACTATTTTGTCCTATTTACCAAATTCATATGCAAAATAATATAAGTACTTTAGTGTGTATCTCACATTTACCTGGTACATATCTAGAACTTAGGTGACTGAAAAAGAAAGGATAACCAAATGCCTTAACAAACACAGTCTTAAGAAAGGTTTTGACATTCACAAATTGGGTTTCGTAATTTCCATTTTCACTATGTGTTCTCCTGCATTCTTTCATGGTAGGAATCAGTTTTTCAAGTGAAAGATTTATTGTTTGGAAGACAAACACCAATTCAGCCTCTTTGTGGTGTGTTTTTAAAATGTCAGTTTCTGGGTGTTGGCTGAAAGGGCAAATGACCTCTGCTTTAATTGGTTGCCTCAATAGAGTGAGCAGGGCAGGGCAGGGCAGGGCAGGGGGTGTGAACATTGTGTGGAGGTGTAGGGCTCCTCAATAGCTTCAGCAAGTCATGGAATGAAAACTATGTTTAGGCTCTTAGGTTACTTTATACCTGTGGTCTCCAACCCCTCCAACCTCCTGGGGAGCAACCTTCCTGCAGACTCTGGATCCAATCTTAATCCTTCCCACCTGATCCAATTAACGCTTAAATCCCAAGATCCTTAAATAACTCAGGATCAGAGTTACATACATGCGTGATGAGTTATCAGCTAAAATTAATTTGTTTCCAACTGAATTAAATCCCGGTTTAAATATCAAAGGAGCTTCCAGTGCATGTTTACTGCTCTGTCCACGTGAACATGACCAACCTGCACACAGACTGATCAGAGAGAGGGGGCGGGGCTGATGATGTCACTGACCCCAGATATTGGGTTATAGAGGAAAATGAGAAGGGAGGGGCTGTTTGCACTCAGGATAAAAGTCACGAGAAGGGATAATACTGACACAAACAAACAAAAATAATAAGGAATATTTAGGTTCTTTTTTATTTTATTTGTATCACTGTAAAGTATTTTGATCAACTTATTATTATAAATATCCTTGGCAGTCTAATCATTACGACTAATGTTTGCATTTTCAGCCCAAAAACATTCTGAATGATCAATTTCCAAATGGATTTCTGAGATGTGATTTTAATTCTTAAAAGCAAAAAAAAATCTAAATATTGTCAAATTCATGCAAATTTTTAAACTCTGTTAATATTCTCACTGAAGACACACTTGAGTAGCCCAGGATCCTCTGAATATAACACTCCCTGGTATGTGTGACTGTCTCCTATGAATGCTTTTCTAATTTTTTGGTGAATAAAAGAACCTCAAACTACAAAAAAACATCCCATAAAAATGGCCTTGAGTTCTACAGGTTAACTAATGCCTTGAGAAGATGGCTTACGGGGGTGAGTTACAGTTGGGTTGGCGATAAGACCAGTAGATTGACCACCTTGAATCCAAAAGACTGCATTTCGAGCAGGTTATACTGGGTGAACCAGTGCGATATCTGTACAAGTCCTGCTGATATGGATGTGACCTGCTCAGCCCTGTTTGAGTCTTGTAAGCTTGGAATGCTTGGAATGATGGGAAATGTGTCCTCCCTTTGAAATGTGTCCCTTTTGTTACAAAGTCCTACTCGAAGAGATCACGCTCACTCTATCACATATGACAAGTAAATCGCGTGAAGAAGGTAGGTTACTAAATCAGTGTGTGACAAGAGTGTATTTCATATAGACTTTAGTTACCTCCTTCTCTTATTGCTGGTTCCTCGATTTTCAGATACTGGAGAACTCCACCTCTTGAAAAAGGGACACATATTGAGAGTAAAATACATCATCACATCATTACATAGCCATTATAATATGAGCTTAAACAGCACGTAAGACATAACGAAGGTGAGAGTTAAAGCCCACCCTCCAGAGAATTGTGAATCCTTGTTGTAAAAGCACAGCTCATCTGCGTCTGTGTGAGTCTGTCTTGTGTAGTCATTGGGGTAAACTGCAGAGTAGTGAACCTGGACAGTAAACACACACAGAAACAGAAACAGCGTCATAGACTTAACGACGCATCGCAATATCATAGTGTCTGACTGTCCAGGAACCCTAAGTCACAAAGTCATAAATACTGGGATTCATACAAACCAACGTGAAGACACACTCACATAGTATATACCATGGAACCGTGGAATACTGTCTCCACCAAATATGTTCAGAGGCTTGTAATCACATTCAGGAAAGATGTTTTTCAGCTTGGAGGCATTCATCACTGGTACTGGTGGAAAAACAGAAGGAGATATGCTGGATATGCTGTCGATTATCATGGAACCTGATAGACTGCAGGACGTAAACCTGAGATAAACATTAAGGAACATCGAATTGGAGGAGGGACGTGGATTTAGGACGAATTAATGTATTCATTGTTTACATTGTTGCCTTTACTGCGTTCCAGTATGTCAACATTGTCATGCAAAAAACATGTATAAACAACAAATATAAGGTGAATCTGGCAGTTGTTCAGAATTCCACAATGAATAGACCAATAAAAATGCTCCAAAAAAGAGACCTTGTAATAGGGCTGGGTGATATGGACAAAAAAACAATCATATGCTGACAATGAACTGATTGGTGATACGAGATATGATGTGAAACAGTCCGTGTAAAATAACATTAGTGACGCCCCATGAAATTCTTTGTCAATTTGCTATATTTATCCCTTGTGTTGTTTTAAGGGTCAAACCTTACAGAGAACTGCAGAGAACGATCTGCAATTCAAGATAAAGTGTGATTACTTTTCGTAAAGTATCTCCAAGACTGGAAAAAGTGAAAAATAACCTCCCTCTCTCTCTCTCTCTCTCTCTCTCTCTCTCTCTCTCTCTCTCTCTCTTTTCTCACTCTCTCTCTCTCTCTCTCTCTCTCTCTCTCTCTCAAAGACGTACTTCAAAACAAACACTATAGGAAGTGTATAGAATATTAGGGCAAAACATTAAATATACTAAGTTGTCTTAGGCCCTCCATGGTGTGTGTGTGTGAGAGAGAGAGAGAGAGAGAGAGAGAGAGAGAGAGAGACCAGTGGGGTGAAGAGGTCATTGCAAAACAAAAACCAAAAACCCCTGACAATCTGACAATGAAGATACGGTCATTGAGTAACAGTGGCATCGCGTGGGTTTGTTGAGTCATCAAACTACGTCACTTGTTGAACTATCTAATATCTAGTTCAGGTGGTTTTACAACAGTGTAACATTCTACACTGCTCTCAGGTCTTATAGGCAAACATTTTGATCACACACACTTAAAATAAGGGTTCTTGAGTAAAGAAAATGGTTCTGTATAGAACCATGAACAATGAAAGGGTTATTTGCATCTTGTAAAGGTTCTTTAGATTGATAAAGAATGTATTGTACTTTTGAAAAGGCTTCCATATGGCGCCAGTTATTCTTCAGACTGAGGATTCTATATGGAACCTTTTTGACATGGGTTCTATATGGCACCAGGGTTCTACTATTATGATGCCAAACCTGATGATAGTGAGGATAGTAGAATCGTTTTTGGTGCCTTATAAAATCCATGTCCAAAAGCTTCTATATAGAATCTGAAGAACCCTTTCACAAGGCAAAGAACCCTTTAATCATACAAAGGGTTCTTTGAGTGTTCATGGTTCTACCTAGAACCATTTTCTTTACTGAAGAACCCTCAAAGAAGCCTCGTTTTTAGGTGAGTACAGCAGGAGGAGCAGTAACCTTGTTATTTAGCCTTTCAGACAGACCTGACGGCCATAGTGCTTCCTAAAATTGCTCAACACAAGCTGAGACTGTGAACATGTTTGTTTAAGGATCAACCTTTAAAACAACTCTTATTACTCGTGAATTCAGTCTTAAGACAATATAACCCAACCAGACCCGGGCACTGAGCTGGCATTCAGCAACATGTCATCACACCTCACACACACCCTCTAAATGTATTTTTACTTGTGACAGCATTTTCAAACCAAAATCACAAATCTGGCAACCTCATGGAGAAAAGAACCAGCGAATCAGGAATGGTCATGCAGAGAACCTGCATCTGTAAAATACTGTACAGTCTCACCGTGACAAACAACATTTTGGGGGCAGCAAGGAAACATCTTCTCAATTTTCAAAAGCGTGCTCTCATTTTACAAAAATGAGAAAAAAACAGGGATTTTCCTGGTAGTCTTCATTAACAGATCTTCTATGTTCTTTAGATTTTGTAGGACAAAAGAATCACTTACTCCTGTAGATGGAGTCTCGTGGGTCTTCTCTGACCATGTCCACTAAAGGGAAGGGCTGCTTTGAGATGAGTTCGGACTGCATCTCATGGCTGGCTACGGTCTGGGGGATGTGGTCCGTTTCCTCCACCAGTAAGGAGGATTCATCTGCACATGGAAAAGGAAGCACTTAACAGTAGGAAGCAGAAGGAGGTAAAGGAGCAGGACCTTTTTAAGAGCCTTCATTTAGACTCTCTTTAGCAGTTTAAAGGTTCCTCACACTCAAACATCTCAATGACAAAACATGATTGTTCATGTAACCCACAGTTTGATGAGATCAAAGTTAAATACTTCTTCGTGGATAATCAGTGCAATTCCGAACACCTTTTTACAATCTTACACGGAGCTGGAAAGGCACTGGCTCAGATTCATAGGTGTGTTTGTGCTTTTCACCACCAATGGAGTATCGGTTCACTCCATCTGTCTTCTTCTCATAACACTTATACATATGGTTGATAAAAGAGGAGCTTAAATATGTGGCTGTGCAAGTTTTGCATTGTTTTCCACGAACAGGAGTACTTTTTCCTCATTCTCCGACTTTCCGTTTAACTCCTGTGGCATCTACACAGTGCAAACAGGACTCTGACGTAGAGCAGTCTTACTGTATGGTTTGATGAACTCTCTTCAAACTGAAGCCACAACATAAAGTGAAAAACCGGTTTTTCCACAGATTTTCCTTTATAGTTCCCTTTATACACTGTTTGCATATTTAACATGTTCTCTGACATGTTACTGTTACTTTAGGTATATTTAATACCAGCTTTCAACTATGCTTGGAGGCATTTTAGGGAACTGATTGGGTTTCTAGGTTTATTTTTATACTTCCACCACCATGTTTTAAAGACGAGGTTTATTTGGGTTCCATCTCTCCACAAACCTTTCATCTTTAGAACATGGTGGTGGGAGTATATAAAAAAAATTCTGGGCAATCAGTTCAACATATTGGACAGTGTTTTATTTTACAGCAGGACAGTGTCCCCAAACATAGACCCTGAAAAAATCAGGAGCTGACGACTGCAGCAGTAAATGCTTGACGGAGCATCAGAGATGATTTTCAACATCTGGTGATGTTACTCAAAAAGGTAAACTGGCATAGAGTTTATATCCATTACATTCAAAATGAAATATCAACCCTTTTGTCTGATTAGTAATTTATTCAAACGTGAAATTTGGTCATTGGTCAGTCAGTTATCTTATCCACTTCTTCCTGAATAGGGTCACGATTGATCCAGAGACCACCTGGAATCAACGGGCGCAAGGCAGGAATAGCCCCTGTACAGGGCACCGGTCCATTGCAGGGAACCACACTTATAACCGCAAATATTTCACTGTAATGACTATAAAATATACTAGTTAAACGTTAGAATGAAGGCTCAGACATGATAGTGCGTCTGCTACAGTCCAAACATTAGGGTACATTGAAATGGGGAGGGGTGTCTACATGGTAAATCATATTAATCTACATGGTAGATACATATTAAAAAATTTAATTATTAAAATCTAAGAATGTGCATCGTAACAGCATTGAGTTTGATTTGTTCTGATACTTACTGGTATAAAGTGACAGATACTCAGAAGTTATGACCGTAAAACTGGTGTTTCTTTCATTCCGACGCCACTGTGGGAAAAATGTTTAGAGGGTTTAGAGGCATAAACTGATAGAAATGATGAACTTCTGTTTTTCCAAAAAATTTGAATAGAATCACTGTTTGATTAAACCCTAAAAAAAGTCACGCAAAAAACCTTGTTTCTCCGTTTTTGACCTTTTTCGAATCTGTTTTACAGTGTGATGGTACACATGTACAAAATGATGTGAATAAAAACTTAATTTATTAAGTTATGAACATTATGTGCATTTTTATCTCCTATAAAGTTGCCATTTTGGAGATACAAGGTTTTTTTTTCATGACAGTCATGATTAGTAATACTCAAAGTGTTTTTTGAGAGAAAGCCTGGGAATCATTTTGTTCTTTACGTGTGGCATTAAATGCACACACATAAGGTGGCATAGATACATACTGCAACTTCCAGGTGATCCAGCCCTCCTTCGCTGTGTTTGTAGAGAACTTCAAAGAAATATTGTTTATCTTTCAGAAGCCTAAAACAGAAAGACATATTTAAACCATGCAGGAACAAGAAGAAAACAAATTTCAGTAGAAGAGCACAGGCTGGCTTTCTGAGCCTCTTGTTACTTACGTTACAGGCTGAGATGTCTGAGATAAAAATTTTCCATATTCTCCTGGAGCAGACCATTCAGTGCCTAACTGGTATAATAACGATAATAATAAATCATTATTATTCGCAATGAGTGAAGAACTTCTCATAATAATGAAGCTCAGGGGTGTGAAGAACTGTTGCTATGACAAGTCATATCTTGTTAACAGTGTAAAACTAATTAAGGTGATATTAATTAACACTTACCCTGCCAACATAGGCCATGAGTCTGATGTTTTGGGGCTCTTCATTCAAACTCAGCCAGAACTCGGAGTTCTTATCAGAGGAAATTGCAAAAATATGCTGACCTGACAAGAAAAGAAGTGGACGAAGGTCAGAGAGTCCTCATATCTTCACAAGAGCTACCACAGAATAACCATTTCGGGTTCAATGAAGGACTGTTTTTGTATAACCCTTCTATTGGGTTCAATTGGATGCTGATGATACAAACACACCAACAACACCCAACACCCAACCACACAAAGTACCATATCTCCCCCATGCCAACACTAGCAACCACCTGAGACACCATCGTAACCACCTGACACCATAACAACCACCTGAGATGTCATAGCAACCAGTTGAGATGCCATAACACCCACCTCAGTCACCCTAGCAACCAACTGAGATGCCATAGCAACCACTTCAGATGCAATAGCATCCACCTCAGTCACCCTAGAAACCAACTGAGATGCCATAGCAACCACCTGGGATACTATAGCCACTATAGTCATTAATCATACAGCAATCTAGCAACCACTATGCATGTCAGCAATCAGTTACACTGTGAACAATTCTGTTTCCTTCACTTAAAGCACTTTTTCTGGCTGATTCTGTTCTGGATAAGTGTTTAATTTTAGGTCCATGACCTTTATTTACTACTAATATCATTCCAGGGAGTTTTGACGAGGAGCACAGATGATGTTATTTTGTGCCACTATGAAAAAAATGAAATGGTTCCAAAACAGTGTGCTTGTTAAAGAACTCATTCTTTAAAGTGCAAGAACAGTGAAATTACTGAAAAAGAGGCCTGCCATTCTAACACCAAGGTGGCAGTTTTGGATGTTGGGTGTACCTGGTGCTCTAACACCATGGTAGAGATGGAGGAGGCTGGTAGTTACAGTGATGTTCACTGTTGGTCATGATGAAACGATGGCTAACTTAGAAGAGTGCAAAAAAGAAGGCTACATGGCCACTGGTGTTGCTCTTTAAACCGTTTAAAGGATTTTCCCACATATACATTCTTCTTCATGGAACACAGAAACATTGTTAGACATCTAAAACTAAATCTAGATCTTGTTCCAACACATGTTCCAGATAACTGCTCACCATCTGATGAAGGATGAATGTAGCCAAAGATCCTCATCCCGTAGTTGTTCCATCTGGCATATGTGGCAAGCCTGTTTATTGTGGTCCGAGTCTAAAATGATGACACATATCTGCGTTAGTGAACATATTTTCACTGCCTTGCAAAAACCTCGTATCTCTAAAATGGCAACTTTACAGGAGAGGGAAGAAAAACGTGCTTAACTTTCAATGGAAGTCAAAGTAAATGACTTTTGGCGAATTTTTATTCCATCAATCATGAAATTTGGACGCAGTGGAAAGAACAGCTGCCAAATCCACAACAGCAAAAATGGAGTTTTGCATCCCTTTTGCTAAAACTCTGACTTTCTCAATTGTGAATGTGTATAATAGAAAAAGCTGTGGTAAATGCATTTTTGTGTGCAAGATCACTTACATGTGGAAACAGAGGGTAAAGCACGTTCTTCCTCAGCTGATCGACGGAAATTCCACACCAGTCTTCAAACGTATGCAGGTTTGCCTGACCTCGAAACTGTTCACACGGTACAATGTGTTAAAAAGGACCTCATGGATATGTCAAGTCAAGATCAATGAAGAGAAAAAAGATGAGTTTCTGCACCTCAGCTTTCCATGGTTGCTGGACCTGATTGATGACCCGATCTTCAAAGGTCAGCTGAAGGGAAGGAGGTGTGAAATGCAATGCTTAAGTAGCAGGTAGCAATGAAGCACAAGAGACATACCTAAATAAACGTTTCATCCCTGGCTTTGCGTCCCCTTTCTATTCTTCCATTCTATCTTTTTCTATTCTACTCTAGTTTCTCTTACTTGTTCTACAAGTCAGGTTGTAGGACCTGCTTCAGGAGTGTTGAGAGCTAGAACAGAACAAAACTGTGCAGAACTGGATGAGGGGCACCAAGAGCTGGGGTTGGAGTCACTGGCTCTTACCTCATTCACCAAAGGCCTGTGCATTTGCTGCCTCCGCCTGAACACTGAAACAAAAGAAGAGAGCTGTAGAGCAGGTTTGGAAAAAGGGTACAAGGCACTGGTTGTTTCAGCCTCTCCTTTTTCTATCCAAGCACAATTCCCTGCTACTGTCTTGATCAGTGTATCGCTCAATTAATATCACAAAATGAAAATATAGTGCTAATATACATATTAGTCTAATTTTATTTTGGGCTCAGTGAAGTCCAGTAAAGTCTGGCTGCAGATTTCCACGGTGAGAAAATGATGAAATGATGAGTGAGCTTGTGTTGGATACAGAGTTATGTATGTTATACTTCATCATACAACATTTTGTTCCAGGTGTGCAAGCTAACTGGTTGAGAACTGAGACGTCAACATCAAACTTTTCTCACAAACTCTGTATAAATCTGCTAAACAATGCTCTTAAATAAGTAACAGCAGAAACTCCTTAAGTATCATAAACAGCCTCAGGAAAAGAATGTGTTGGTGTGTGTAAGGAGCTGGAGAAGGAGCTGCAGGCTGTGCAGTGAGTGAGTGGAGTTTAATGTGTTGGTGTGTGTAAGGAGTTGGAGAAGGAGCTGCAGGCTGTGCAGTGAGTGGGTGGAGTTTAATGTGTTGGTGTGTGTAAGGAGGTGAAGGAGCTGCAGGCTGTGCAGCGAGTGGGTGGAGTTTAATGTGTTGGTGTGTGTAAGGAGCTGGAGAAGGAGCTGCAGGCTGTGCAGTGAGTGAGTGGAGTTAAATGCGATGGTGTGTGTAAGGAGCTGGAGAAGGAGCTGCAGGCTGTGCAGTGAGTGGGTGGAGTTTAATGTGTCGGTGTGTGTAAGGAGCTGGAGAAGGAGCTGCAGGCTGTGCAGTGAGTGGGTGGAGTTTAATGTTTGTGTGTGTGAGGAGCTGGAGAAGGAGCTGCAGGCTGTGCAGTGAGTGGGTGGAGTTTAATGTTTGTGTGTGTGAGGAGCTGGAGAAGGAGCTGCAGGCTGTGCAGTGAGTGGGTGGAGTTTAATGTGATGGTGTGTGTAAGGAGCTGGAGATTCATGAACTGGAATTAAGACTTAGAAATAGCACATTTTCCCTTTATTTGAGGATTAAAAACATATTTTATTTCTAAATGTTGAAAAATGATCAAAACACTGATATGTTCTAATTGCCTACCACCTATAAATCCACTGCACAGATTCAGCATAAACACTTTTCTGTTCAATCCAAAGAGGTTCAGTGATTATGGTTTGTTTTACTTAAAAAAATATATTGAATTGTGGTGATAAATCACTTAATAATGCATCATCAGCATCATCAGCATCATCAGCACACCCAGCTGGCAGTTCACTGTTGTAATTCAAAATTCAGTGAATCTTTGATTTCATACTAATGATCCTTGTTTATCCATCACTTTTTTATTTTTTCCTACATACCTTAAATTATTTTCTTTACTTTAATTATTTATTGTCAGGAAAAGAACTGAGACTTGTCCCAGTTTTCCTTGTTCTCCACCAGTAATGTAACTATGGGAGTGTTCTTTGAATAAATCAGGAAAAAGCGATTTTAGAATTTTGAACAGAAGTTCTGAAAGATCAGATCAGAGATCTTTCATTATTAATGTGGATAATATTTATATGATGTAGCTCATTTAAATATAAAACTACACTTCTCTGCCTGATCAGGAGCGTGTGGTTCAGAGGCAGCATAGTCACAATTTAGCTTAACTTTTTGAACCCTAGGCCAATTTTATGGGATGTTTTTGTTGTTTGATATACTTTTATTGGCCAAAACATTAAAAACAATATTAATAGGAGACAGCCACACATTTCAGATATTGTTATTTTTAGATCCTGAGACTTTTCTTAATTTGAGATAAAACAGGATCAGATTTTATACTTTATATTTGAGAAATGACTTTTATTATATTTCCAGAGTGACTCTGAGCTGAAAATGCAGCGATTCTGTTAAGTAACTTTTAAATCAATACATTTGACAAGAATATTTATATTAATATGTTCTTTATACTTCCTGGTGCTGTGCAAGACGACTGCCTTTCCAGTTGCTCCGTAACGTAGCTCAGTTTTAACCCCCCTTTCTCACTCCTTAATTTCCCTGAAGGAACCCTCCCAAGGGATCAATAAAGTTCTATCCTAATACTTCACAACAACCCGAATGTACTTTAATATGTTTGCTATGTATCAGTATTATTCTTTCTCAGGACTTTTATTCTGACATTTGAACACCGTTTGAGCAAAGAAAGAGAGTAAACATCCCCTCTTTTCTTGTTTTCTTCTATAATGCAACAAAGCAGAGTAATGAACATGCACTGGCTGCTTTGGCATTTAATGTGAGCTGGAATACAGACTGAAATAATGTAACCACAGTGGTCTCGTACATTGTAATGTGGATCATGTCTGTAGGTTTCTCTGATCCTGAAATATGAAGAGTTGGGTTGTAAGAGTTAAAATTGTAAAAACTAAATTTTCACAGGTCATGTATTTTTTTTTCTACAAATCAGGCTTTGAGTATTTATGAGAGATCAACTTTGAAACCTGCTATTTGAAGAACCTGCTGCTGTAATAAACTTCAACATTCAGTATTTATTTCTGTTTCATAAAGACATCAAACTGCACAGGGTGTTACATCAGCATTTAAGTACAGTTTTACAGAAATGCTGCTGGACATGGTGGGAAAATCCTACATCAGGATAAATCAGCTGCATGTAAAATCAGAAAAAGCCAAACTGAGAAAGAATTAAATGATTATCTGCTCATGTTAAAGGCTGCTAGACCCAACTGAGCTAGAACTTTTCAAACTAGCAAAGGACCAATGGTTCATGGACATCGGATTCCAGGAATTGGGTTCCCTGATGTTGTGTACCAGATTTTGGTGCTGGGGAAACACCCTAAACCAGCGGTTTTCCTGTTTATTAATTAATTAAATACATAAATAATACAATTTCATTTAAAAACAATGAATGGTCCCTTTTTTATCATATGTTTGAAGTGATTTATTTCAAGCTTCAAGATTCATCAGTAAAAATGTATGAAATATGTAGATGCATTGAATATCATATCAACATTCTGTATGAAATTATGAACACAATTTCAAAGCTGTTTCAAATATCAGCCACACGTTTTGTTCAGTTTCCTCCTTCAGACAATCGATTTGAGGAAATAACAGAGAAATCACAATTTACTTAAATCCACTGACTAATCCACTGATGTTACACCCAAGTAGTGGATAGCGGGGACCATGGAAAGGTCAACCAAATGAGTATCAGTACAGCTGTATGAACGAAGGTCTAATTTTACACCCAGATCCAGCAAACCTGACACGAAACAGCAACTTCTAACTGTGTCAGTGCCTGGATTCTGCATCAGCGCTTTAGCCTTCAGTAGTCTATTAAAGGACAGCTCTGAATTCCTGCTCAATCTGTTTGTAAAAGGTCTTGTCCTTTTTGGACAATGCTGCATCCCTGGTCTAGTACCACCCCTGCTTGGGTGCTTTTTCTAGATGGACAGGCCTGACAAGCTTCAGATGGTATCTGTTAAAAGACTAATGAGAACTTGCAGAACTTGTCTTAGACCACCTAATAAATTGGTGGGGACAATTCTCTGAATATTGGTGGGGACACATCAACGCATCCATTCTAATTCTATAACCAGGAATCAAATTATTGAGGGGGACATTTCAATTATCACTGGACATTGGTGGGGATGTGCCACATTTGTCCAAAACTACACCCTGGGCTAGGACGTAGACTGATACAGAATTATTGTCTGTAATACTCAGAAGTACGACTCAACCACCAGTTCTCCCACTAACCCACTGGTTTAACGCTCACATTTCCAAACCTCATGTCTTACAGTGGTATCACTGTGTTGGTTTTATGTTCATTACTGTATCAGTATTAAATATCCTCACTAACCACAACCAGGCAACATTTCATTTTCCTCTTGTATTATTAAGGCAGCAAACGTGGCAATACAAGCAGCTTTATAAATGTATGACCTGTCACATTGTACAAAATGATAACCATGTCAAAATACGGTTGTAGATGATTCGATGTCATTCATTTCTGTAATACAGTCTCTTTTAAAGTGGGTTATAATGGGTCTCAATAAAGAGCAATGAAACATTGTGTTTGACAAAACAAACCTAAACTCACAGCCGAAGACTAAGAAAAGACAGCGTTCCATCACTATCACAAAATCCTGCATCTCTAAAACAGTGATTATCAATGTACGTCAGTGTTAAAAATCATTTGGGAACATGTCCATTGGTCCACTCATCAAGAAATTTGGACACAACAAATACATTTACATAAAAACCATATTATGTCAGAAAGTCAACAATGTTAATTTGCCTGACAGCAGCCATTAGCATACAAACTTGGTCAAAAATGCACTGTAAAGGGTGCTATATAGAACCTTTTGAAAAGGGTCCCATATAGTACCAATAAGGATTCTTCAATTGTTACAAGTTTGACATCATAACACTAGAAGTACCTTTCTGTTGTCACAAAGGTTCTCTTCAGAACCCTCAACAGTGCATTTTGCATTAATCTGAAGAACCCTGCTCCTTATTCATGCAAAGGATTGTGTGAGTGTTCATGGTTCTATATAGAACAATTCTCTTTACTTAAGAACCCTTGAAGGACCCTCATTTTTAAGAGTATACATTTTGATGAATATTGGACTTTGAACGTCTTGGGATTGAAAAGGCTACGATTGAAAGCATTTCACTGCTGTGATGTAAACATCGTGAATGTCCAAAAAGTTAACATTTAGGAGGAAAAATTAACTTTTAATGAAGGTCAATTCATATTTTATTCCATTTCTAATGGTCCATCACAAAGTCTGGACAGAATGTATAGAACAACCGCCAGATTAGAATTAAAATACCTGATTAATGTAAAAAACGTACAAAATGCACCAAAAACGTTTTACATTGGAACAATAGAAGAACCTTTTTGGTGCCATATACAACCCTCAACTCCATCATCCATCAATGTAGAACCCTTTCACAATGCATAGAACCCTTTATCCATGCAAAGAGTTTATTTTTTATGTGTTCAGGGTTCTATATAGTGACATTTTCTTTAGTGGAGAACCGTCATTTTAAATATGTACATTTTGATACATTTTTGACTTCTGTAAAGTATTTATACACTTTATTGAACGAATCAACGTAAATCTACAGTTTATGATTCACGTCACGAGAAAAGTGGTATTTACGGAAAGTGATCAGACAAGTTTTTTGTGCTGTCTTGCAAAAAACGTCTCCAAATGTCAACATTTTAGGAGGAGGAGAAGACCTTAACTTTTAACGGACGTCAGCATAAAAATATACTGTTCAAAGTCATTTTGGAGCGTTTCTATTGGTCCATTCGTCATAAAATGTTCACACATTAAAAAGAAAAGCCAGATTCACACTACGTGAAGGTTTTCGGATGTCGATTCTGTTACTGAAGCACATCGCAGATGAATGAAAGCAGTACTCACCTGTGTCTAAGAACTGCGTATGTTCCCTGTGAACCGTAAAAATGGACAAATACACAACAAGAACCAGCACGCTCAGAACCAGGATCAGAACAACATTTTTCAGCTGCCTGAAACCGAATCTCCCAGTACAGTTAGAGAAAACTTGTGCCATTATCTCTGACAGCTTTCTTCAGCGCCAGGACACGTTTATGGAAGCTTCCCCACACTGTGCCACTGTGTGTCTCTCTAAAGATCTCCAAAGTTGACAATCCACTGCTGGTTACTAAAACCTGTTGGACCACATGCTGAAATTAAGTGGGTACAGATGCAGTGGTTGGAGGGGGCGTGTACGGAAGAGAAAGGAGATAACATCATTTCTTTTCTTTGATTCAATGTTGATAATCCTACAGCAGAAGACTGGTTTGAAGACAATGGCGAGAACCTGCGACAGGTTTCGACACCTGCCTCACCTCCATTTCGGTTTGAGATGCAAACCTGAAACTGTGACATTTGCTTTAGTACTGATAGACTTTGCATTTGCTTTGCATAAAGATTTTATTCATATACATGAGCAGTAATGGTTGTGCTGGATGTTACATTCGTGTATTTATTAACGTTGTGAACTGTGTTTGATTGGGTTTTAAAACAAAACAAAGAGATTCGATTCTGTTCTATAAGAATTAAGGAGCTGGACACATTGGACACCCTGTGTTTAAAAAATTTAGTAAACTCTTAAAAATGAAGGTACTTCAAATGATTCTTTCATTGATTCCACAGAAGAACCACTTTGGAACCACTTTGGTTCCATAAAGGACCAACATTGACATCTGGTGTTGTTTTTTTATTTTTTATTTTTTACATTTCCTTGTGATTTTCTTTACACTGAGTGATGAATGAACCAATAGAAACCACCCAATGGTGATTTCCCACATGAATGAAAACAAGTCTTGCCCATGACTCTTAGTCCCAGTAAGACCTTGTTCTCATCTAGGATTGCGACCTGGAAGGGGGCACAATTCCCAACAGAAATACTGCTAAATGCAAAATACCCTTTGCACTTTGCATAGATTTTGCATTGAAAGTTAAGGCTTTTCCTCATCACGTAAAGTTGCTGTTTTAGAGATACAGGGTTTTGTGGCAGTAATTATGATGCTCATTTTTGAATCCTTGCCCAAGGACTCCAACTGGTGGTGTGTGGTGAGGTGGCAGTAGGATTTGAAACCCAGTCTGCTATAATTTCACCCTCCCAAAGTAGAGATACACAAGCCCAATACTTAAGTAAAAGTATGGACACTTCCATTTAAAAATACTTTATTAAAAGTTTTATATTTTTTTCTCTCGATTATATCAAAGTCATGTTAAAGCAAAAAATAAAATGACACCACTGTCTGATATCAGATACCTCTCCAGTATGATGTTCAGAACAGCTGTTTCCAGTTTGCAAGGTTTTAACCTTAAAAGTCCTATTTCATGTGTTTTTCCCTGTTTTTTTTGACATTGTAACACAGTAATTACATTCCCATGCCATATGTTGACATCTGTACGGAACACCTTTGGCTTCTCAAATATGTAATTACTTGAGAATTTTTATATCTTTGTAAAAGTGGCATTTTTTACTTGAAATTGAAATTAAACATGAATTGTTGATGATACTGTATTATATGGCTTTTTACAAAATAGATGAATATCATCAGGTGAACTTATTTTTCTTGAAGATCCTGCCGAATTCTTAAAATTCAGGTCACAGCAGGTCAAGCCTTAAAGTATTTTGTTCAGGGCCAATATGGCCAATATTTCAGGTAATTAAAGCTGATTATGGTTTATTAAACTGGACTTTTACTAACAGCAGGTAATAAAAATTATTATATTATAAAGTCATGATTTTCCACAATGAATTACTCGCAGATGCTTCACTGCACCATGACATGTATGTGTATTCTGCCGGTGAGCGAAGGCCTTCTTCAGTTATAAAGCTGAGAAGACAAGGTTTGCCTTCACTAACTCTACCCCTACCCCAAAGGGTCCCAAACCCTAACCCTAACCCTACCCCAAAGGGTCCCAAACCCTAACCCTACCCCAAAACCCTGGCAGGTTTAGGTTAGGCTTGAGATCTTTGGGAAGGTTCAGATTTGGGGATCTTGGGGGTAGGGGTTACAGTAATCCCTCAGTAGGGGTAGGTTAGCTTCAGAATCTTTGGGTAGTAGCTGTGCTCAGAATCCCTGGGGTAGGTTAGGTTTGGGAACCTTGGGGTGGGTTAGGCTTGGGACCCTTGGGGTGGGGTTAGGCCATCCCCTTGGGGTTAGGTTTGGGGACCCTTTGGGGTAGGTTAGGTTTGGGACCCTTGGGGTTAGGTTTGTTAGACCTTGTAGGTTTAGGCAAACTTAGGCAACCCTTCTAACCCTAACCCACCAAATGGGCCCAAACCCAACCCTAATCTGCCACCCCCAAAGGGTCCCAAACCCCAACCCCAAACTCCACCCAAAAGCGGGTCCCAAACCCAAACCCTAACTCCTACCCAAAGGGTCCTGGCAACCCTGCACTCCCTACCCCAAAGGGTCCCAACCCTAACCTCTACCCCCAAAGGGTCCCAAACCCCTAACCCACCCCAAAGGGGTCCCAAACCCCTAACCCTCTACCCCTACCCCAAAGGGTCCCAAACCCTAACCCCTGTCCTAAAGGGTCCCAAACCCCAACCCCAACACCCCTACCCCAAAGGGTCCCAAACCCTAACCCTACCCCCTACTCCAAAGGGTCCCAAACCCCAACCCCAAACCCACCCCAAAGGTCCTAAATCCCAACCCTAACGCCACCCAAAGGGTCCTAAACCCCAACCCCTAAACCTACCCAAAGGGTCCCAAACCCCAACCTCAACCCTACCCCAAAAGGTCCCAAATCCAACCCTAACCCTACCCCAAAGGGTCCCAAACCCTAACCCTAAACCTACCCCAAAGGGTCCCAAATCCAACCCTAACCCTAACCCTACCCCAAAGGGTCCCAAACCCTAACCCTACCCCAAAGGGTCCCAACCCCAACCCTACCCCTACCCCAAAGGGTCCCAAACCCTAACCCTACCCCTACCCCAAAGGGTCCCAAACCCTAACCCTAACCCTACCCCAAAGGGTCCCAAATCCTAACCCTAACCCTACTCCAAAGGGTCCCAACCTAACCCCACCTTTCACCTAAAGGGTCCCAACCTAACCCTAACCCTATCCCAAAGGGTCCCAAACCCTAACCCTAACCCTACCCAAAGGGTCCCAAACCCTAACCCTAACGCTACCCCAAAGGTCCCAACCCTAACCCAATCCTACCCAAAAGGGTCCCAAACCCTAACTCAACCCTACCCCAAAGGTCCCAAATCCCAACCCTAACCCTACATTCCCCAAAGGGGTCCCAAACCCCAACCCTAAACCTACCCCCCAAAGGGTCCCAAATCCCAACCCAACCCTCATCTTCAGCGGTCCCAAAACCCTCAACCCCAACACTACCCCAAAGGGTCCAAACCCAACTTAACCTCCAATTCCCAAAGGGTCCCAAACCCAAACCCTAACCCTACCCCAAAAGGTCACAAGCCCAAACCCTAACCCTACCCAAAAGGGTCCCAAACCCTAACCCTAAACCCACCCTAACCCTAATCCTAACCCTAACCCTACCCCTAACCCTAACCCTAACCCTAACATTCTCACCCCTAACCCTAACCCTAACCCTAACCCTACCCCTAACCCTAACCCTAACCCTAAATCCCACCCAAACCCAACCCAAACCCTAACCCTACCCAAACCCAAACCCTAACCCTACCCTCACCCCAGCGGGTCCCAAACCCCAATCCCCAATTCCCCAGCGGGGTCCCAAACCCTAACCCCACCAAGCGGGTCCCAAACCCAACCCTACCCCACCTAAAGGGTCCCAAACCCCAACCTCACCCCAAAGGGTCCCAACCCTAACCCTACTCCCACTCCCCAAGCGGGTCCCAAACCCTAACCCTACCCCTACCCCAAAGGGTCCCAAACCCTAACCCTAACCCTACCCCAAAAGGTCCCAAATCCTAACCCTATCGCCTAACCCTAACCTAAAACCCTAACCCTAACCCTAACCCAAACCCTAACCCTAACCCTAACCCTACCCCAAAAGGTCCCAAATCCTAACCCTAACCCTATCCCAAAGGGTCCCAAACCCTAACCCCAACTCCCTACCCAAAGGGTCCCAAACCCTAACCCTAATCTGCCACCCCAAAGGGTCCTAAACCCTAACCCTAAACCTACCCAAAAGGGTCCCAAACCCAAACCCTAACCCTACCCAAAAGGGTCCCAAACCCTAACCCTACCCCTACCCCAAAGGGTCCCAAACCCTAACCCTACCCCAAAGGGTCCCAAACCCTAACCCATCCTTCAAAGGGTCCCAAACCCTAACCCTACTCCCCCCACCCCAAAGGGTCCCCAAACCCTCTAACCCCACCCCCAAAGGGTCCCAAACCTAACCCCTACCCCCACCCCAAAGGGTCCCAAACCTAACCCTACCCCTCACCCCAAAGGGTCCCAAACCCTAACTCAACCCTACCCCCAAAGGGGTCCCAAATCCCAACCCCTAACCCCACCCAGCAGTCCCAAATCCCAACCCCACCCTCATCTAAAGGGGTCCCAAATCCCAACCCCTAACCCCATCCCAAAGGGTCTCCAAACCCCAACCCCAACTCCCACCATCCAAACCCCAACCCTAACGCTGTCTCAGCGGGTCCTAAACCCAACCCTAAACCCACCCAAAAAGGGTCCCAAACCCCAACCCCAACCCCACCCCAAAAGGTCCCAAATCCCAACCCTAACCCTACTCCCCAAAGGGTCCCAAACCCCAACCCCAAACCTACCTAAAGGGTCCCAGATCCTAACCCTAACCCTACCCCAAATCCCAAACCCTAACCCTAATAACCCTAACCCTAACCCTAACCCTAACCCTAAACCCACCTAAAGGGTCCCAAACCCAAAACCCCAACCTCACCCCAAAGGTCACAAAGCCCAAACCCAACTCCCACCCCAAACCCTAACCCTAAACCTACCCCAAAGGGTCCCAAATCCTAACCCTAACCCTACCCCAAAGGGTCCCAAACCCTAACCCTAACACTACCCCAAAGGGTCCCAAACCCTAACCCTAACCCTACCCCAAAAGGTCCCAAACCCAAACCCTAACCCAATAGGTCACAAGCCCAAACCCTAACCCTACCCAAAAGGGTCCCAAACCCTAACCCTAAACCTACCCCAAAGGGTCCCAAATCCTAACCCTAACCCTACCCCAAAGGGTCCCAAACCCTAACCCTAACGCTACCCAAAAGGGTCCCAAACCCTAACCCTAACCCTAACCCTACCCCAAAAGGTCACAAACCCTATTCCACCAGTGTCCTAAAGACACTGTCAGAGCCGTCAATTCAGCCTGAGAGAGGCAGATGTGTTTGATTACAGAAGCTCTTCGGTGTATCTGACAGAGCCTCGACACACCTCTAACACACTCTCATCTAACAGTTCAGATAAGAACAGTGATCAGTAATCCCATAAGACGGAAGAAGCTGAAGAACACATCATGATACAGTAAACACTATTAGACATCTTCTGACAGACACGCATCACAGGTTAACATTCAGCCCTGCGTGATGTTTACCACCAGATTAGAAGCTAAATAAACAGCTCATTAAAATCTTAATGAAGCTGTTTTGGAAATGAAGTGAGTAAAAGAAAATCATGAGATACTTAAGAAACATAGATGCATCATAAATCTACTTACAGTTCAAAGTATGTGCACTTACAATACTGAGCATTATATTGAGAATATCCAATAAAAATGGAGAGAAATAAAGCAGAAATGTTTCTGAAATTTCTCTCACTAACCTTCCTTTGAATGTGGGATGAGATCTCCTTCTGCTCTTCTAGACTGCTGTTTAGAAAATGAGATCTCATAAAAACGTTCTCAGCTGAGCCTGAGATGAGATCAGTCTGAGCAGAAGCCACTATTATGACTAATTATAAGGAAATAAATGTTTAAAATTTCTCTCACTACGGGGTCAAATGGCCTGTAACCGAGTCTAAGAGGAGTACTTAACTTCCGAATTTCCTTTGTACGGGTATTCACATTCCAACAGCTTCAGTAGAGCGTAAGAGAAAGTGAATCTCTGGGTACTTAAACAAACCAAAACAAAACAAAACACACTCTTCTCAGATTTCAGGTAGGATTAGTGAACCATTCAGGATCAGTTTTATAAATCCTGACAGCCAAACCAATGGTCCACTAAAAAGAACAGCAATGATTAATTATTGTTAGATATATAATTAATAATGACAATATAATTATAATTATTAATACAATAATAACAATAATACAGTAATAATAATAATAATAATAATAATAATAATAATAATAATAATAATAATGAAAGTGATATATTTTAAGCCTTTATGTTTAGATTGTGATTAGTAATCTATTCAAATTTTAATTAAGGTTCTCTAATAACATAATGGCTGAGTGTGTGTGTGTGTGTGTGTGTGTGTGTGTGTGTGTGTGTGTGTGTGTGTGAAAAGGGATCTACTGTTGTTTACAATGTCAAACTTGTAATAATAGAAGACCCCTTTCTGGTGCCATATTGAACACTTTTCCGAAAGGTTCTCATATGGAACCCTGCACAGCACATTTTCCAACAGTCTCAAGAACCCTACTCATGCAAAGGTTTCTTTGTTCATGGTTCTGGTGCGTAACTCGACACCGTAAATCGACTCCTGGCTCCGGCCTCTGTGTGTTTGCTGTAGGTCATCAGATTTCCTGATTAATGACTTCTGGCGTATAGAGTAGTGTTTACAGATGTGGCTAAACCATGACATAATAGTCATTATTATATTTATTATATTTACAGACCTAAACATGGCTCTTTTCAACAATCTGTTCACACAGCTGTCGTCTTAGCCCCAGGCACTTATTTCCTGTCACACAAGAACAGATTCCTACCTTAAAGAACAAGAACCCAGGAGACTCGAAACATGTACAAAACATCTTACGGGTGAAATGTGAAAGAAAAAGGAGTCGTTTGTAGAATTTGAGTGAAGCAATACACGGAAAACCTGTTTTTTAGGTTATTCTGAATATTACATACAGTACATCCCAATATGGTCACCTCCCACACACCTCCCACAGGTTTCAGCTGGACGTCAGTTGGTCTTAATGAGTCTCAAAGAGAATCCAGTTACTAACTGGCCAGAGTGACAACTGGATACACCAGTTCAATTCTCAGCACTGCAGTGACACTGACATGGTTCGGGTGTGTTTGTGTCGTGCTGATCTGAATGCGTCAGACACAGCGGTGCTGCTGGAGTGTTTAAACCATAACAAACCACCACCATGTCAGTGTGACTGCAGTGCTGAGAATGACCCACCACCCACATAATAGCTGCTCTGTGGTGGTCCTGTGGTGGTCCTGTGGGGTCCTGACCATTGAAGATCAGGGTGAAAGGATGAGAATAAAGTATGTGGAGAAACAAATGGATGGCAGTCTAATGATAGAACTACGAAGTGTTCCTGTGTGGTCTCTCCGGACTCCATTTCCCATAATCCCTCAGTTCGTCACCTAACCAATCAAATGACTCACACAGGTTCACAATAACCTGAGTTCTGCTTGCATTCACCTGGTCTGGAGAGTATTTTAGCCAGCCTTTCTGTTTGGTCAGTGTCTAGCTTTGCCTAGCAACCTTAGCACGTTCATCATTGTCAGTCTGTCCATGTTTGACCCATTTCTGTTTTCTGACTCCGGCTTTTCGTCTCGTCCTGTGTTCCGTCTGCTGGTTTTTGATCCTCGCTTGTTTTTTGATTTCGGCCCTGGTTCACCCATTCTGGTATTGTCTCGCCTGCCTGTTATCGACCTGGACGGTCTGACTCTGTTTGTGACATTTATCCCATTAAACTGCTGTATTCATATCTGCTTCCCTCTGTCTGGTCTTGACAATAATATACGTACACTACTGGTCAAAGGTCTCAGAACCAAAGAACCAACTAACTTATTAGAATAAATATTTTTTTAATATCATATTGAGTGTTCGTTAGATTTATGTTAACTGAGTTAAAGACATTGAGAAAAATATTTAATATGGGATTAAAATAATATCATTTGTTTAATATTTTTTCAGTGATTTAACTTCTTCATGTTTTTCTCAGTGGCTTTAGCGCATTTCTCACATCATTAAAACCACACAATGGATTACCAGCAGATTATAGACAGGTTTTAACAGATGAACTGGTCCCAAGCTGAACACAAACTGGTTTGTTTGAAGCCATGTTTCTGCCACGTTACCCACAAGACTCTACCATTTACATATTAAAATGGGGGAATGTCCCTCTCTAAGTGAATTCATTTATTTGTTTAATGATTTTTCGTAAATAATACTGAAATCATTCTCAGTTGCTTCGGTCCTCAAATAAAGCTCAATATTTTCTCATGACTTGCTGATGATTATTGAAAAGCACTGCAGCTGCAACTGTTCCGTTGTTCTGTTGACTACATTAATTAAATGAGTACAGAGTTACACATTACTGTAAAAGGGAGACTGGTTTGTCTACAAAACCACTCTTCTGTTCTGAAGGCAGCTCTACCTCTGAGGCAGAACAAACACCATTGGTTGAAAATAACCAATTACAGTTTTGCTCATTCGCCTCAGAGCATTTCTCATTTACACAGCACTGAATCTGTTTCTCAAAGCAATTTGTACCAATAGCTCAACACAAAGGTTTACTGGTAAAAGCCTATAATCTCCTCAAAATCCTCAGTTCATCAAACAAGGATTTATGTCAGTGAACATGTCAGTGTCATCAGTATTTGACCTTGAGTCACTGATTACAAGAAAGATGGTCAAAATATTAAGTCATATAAGCCCCGAATATATACACAATGATTAACCAAAGATTTGGCGACGGAAAGAGTGAAGCTCTAACCCTGTAGCAAACAAACTGCTCCAGTATGATCCCCATTTTACAGACAGATATATGCGAACCTAATATACAATAATCTTATCATTGTTTGATGAACTATCAGTAAATAATTCAGCTCAGAAAACAGCTACAATTCACTCGGCTTTCAACTGAATTAAATCCCAGTTGAAATGCCAGAGGAGCTTCCAGTGCATGTTTACTGTTCTGTCCACGTGAACATGATCAACCTGCATACAGACTCTGACTGATCAGAGAGAGGGGGCGGGAAAATGAGAAGGGAGGGCTGTTTCATTTCATTTGGCCCAACTGTCAAGCATTTTGAAGAACTTTATATATATATATGCTCTAAACATTTACAAGCTCTTTTGGGAGGCTCGTAAAATTCCCCCATCACCTTAGGCACATTCAGCACATTACTGCCCGACGGGAAAATGCTACAAATATCTTTCTGTGTCTTAGAGTATAAATACACTATTGGCTGACACCCAATGAATGACAGTGTCACGTAGTTTCCTTATGAGGAAAGTCTTTTACTGCTTTGTGAAGAACTCCTTATGTAGAGTTTCACATTGTCTATAGAGCACGCAGAACATGATCTAGAGGGTTCTGCGAGAAAGTACCATTTAGGTCACTTATGAAAACTGATGACAGGACATGAATTGAGATTTTAGATATGGATCTATGTCACCCTCTTTTCACTTGGTCACATCATCTGTCTTCAGTATCAGGATCTGCATAAAGCCACACCATGTAAAAATGCAAGGGTAAACACACAGGAGAAACATTTAAATGTACTTGTGCCTACAATTTTTAATTTTTTTGCATATAAATACTGAAAACATCTGAGAAATCCTGTTGGAAGTTGATCATCAAACGTGTTTTTGAGCTGAAAGTGCAATAATTCTCAATAATGATTAGATTGATTGACAAGTTCTTCAAAATACTTGATAGTGATCCAATAAAATAAAAAAACATCCTCAATGTCCTTATTGTTTTTATTATTTATGTATATATCAGTATTATCCAGTCGCAGGACTTTTCTTCTGAAATTTGGATCAGTGACAACAACAGCTCCAGCCCCCAGATCAGAGTCTGTATACAGGTTGAGCATGTTCATGTGGACAGAGCAGTAAACATGCACTGGAAGCTCCTTTGGTATTTAAACTGTGATTTAATTCAGTCAGAAATGAGTGAATCTTAGCTGTTTTCTGAGCTGAATTACTCAGAATCCATCACATAATGATGCAATGGTTAGATGTGTATCATGTCTGTAGGTTACTCTGCTCCTGAGTTATGAAACCTAGAGAATAGCATTTAATTGCCTGAAAAGTGGAAATCTCGGGGTCTAAGAGTTGACCCTTTGAGAGCCTGTGTTTATTGCAATGGACATAAAGTGTTTTGTTTTACATAAAATTAATTGACACCTGTTGTCCATCAACGTATCCTCAGCAACTGCTTTGGGAGCAGATTAAGTGGTTTTATAACTATTATCTTATTATTTTCTAATCATTTTGAAAAGCACATTTAATCATATGGACATTTGATCTTCATTCTATCTACATTGAGAAATGGAAATGATATAACTAAACATACAACTGAAGAAAAGTCTTTAAAACACCTTTTCTAAAAAGTGATTATTTGAAATGTATTTTCTTGCAAGGAAACCTGGACAGATTTATTACTACTTAAATCAGTTCAGGTGAAGATCAGCTGCTAATGATTAGACCATATGGATTTGATGTGGTCATTGTTTTCTGTGTTGAAACTGACACAAAAGACACTATGAAAGCCAATTTGAGTAGCCAGAGTAGTTGATAATGAGCTGGTTAGTTGAATCACCCATGCTGGGCAGTGGTGCTTCCAGGACCAGGGTTGAATATCTCTGGAACAGGGGAATTGAGGATGACTTGTGGTGGTATCATCCAATATACTGACCTCACAACTGTGCCATTGTATCTAAATGCAATCAAATCTTCAAAACAATGTTCTTCCTGGACATTAGAGATGGTTCTTCCTCAAGAACTCCTTAGGTACAGTTTCACACAGACTACAGAGCACGCAGAACATGATCTAGTGAGTTCTGCTAGGAAGTAACATTTAGGTCAGTTATGAAAACTGGTGACAGGACATGAATTGAGATTTCAGATATGGATCTCTGTCACGCTCTTTACACCTGGTCACGTCATCCACCTTCAGTATCAGGATCTGGATAAGGCCAATGCAAGGCCGAACGCACAGAAGACACATTTAAACCTTTGAAAGCTTTTGTTTATTGTAATGGACATCATGCATTTTTATTTTTTTATGTGTTGTACGAAAGAAAGGACATTTGATCTTCATTTTAAGTATGTAGGGAGATGGAGGTGATATAACTACACACATGCAACAGACGAAATGTCTTTTAAACACCATTTATAAAATGTAGTTATTAGAAATGCAATTTTCTTGTGAGGAAAAGTTAGGACACGTCCACATTTATTACTACTAAAAATGCCTAAAATTAGCTGCAAATGATCAAACCATCATTACAGAGGACTTTGGAGGAGGTTGTCTCAGATATTAGTTGGGTTTGCTCTTTATTGTTGAAATGAGTGGCATCAGAGACCTTGCAGATGAGTCTTTGATGGGATTTAAAAAAGATCTCAGAACAATTAGAAATCAGCCGTTCCACTGTCCAGAAAATAATTGATGTCAAAGTGCAGCATCAACCAACAGAAAGAGACCAAACAAGTTTAAATGTCATGGCAGGTGCAAAGAGGAAACCCTTACTGTCGAAAAAATATCAAAGCAAGACTATGTTTACCTGAGAAGATGCAAATGTCATGGTTTGGGGCTGATTTGCTGCAGCAGGACCTGGCAAGCTCTCTATCATAAACAAAAAAACACTATAGATTCTTTGCTGTACCAGAGGGGGCTTCATGACAATGTCTGATCATCTGTCCAAAAAACTGAAGCAGAGGTGAACCGTGCAGCATGACAATGACCTTAGGGCATAGGCTGTCTTAACTTTTTTTCACAAGGAATTAGCATCAGTTTCCATTGTTGGTAAGTAAATAAAAATCATTTGCATGTATGCCAAGATCCAGGTTGTTATTTGCAGGTGAACAGGAAAAATTTGAATGTACGGCTAGTACAAACGTATTTGCATTGTGCATAATGACTGAGATGCATCTGAAATTTCAGCCTCAAAATATGGCTTGGAATTTTAAAAGAAAATCATATAATATGCTGGTTAGTTGAATCGTCCATGCAGGGCAGTGGTGCTTCCAGGACCAGGGTTGATAAACACTGGAGCAGACTATCAAAAATCAGTGGAGTTGGGGACTTGGGATGAGGTGGGGTGGTGATCATCCAACATCCTGAGCTTATTACTATGCTATTGAAGCTGAATGCAATCAGATCTTCAAAGCAATGCTCTACCCAGGACAGTAAAGACAGCAACTCCAACAAAAGGAGGATACTCTTTTAATATCCCCGATTTCAGAAGAAACAGTGCATCAGCAGGTGTTCTATTATACTGTTGTCCATAAAGTGAATATCTGTTGACCAGAAGTGGTTCTTCTATGTCATCACTCAAAGAACTATTTGAAGCACCTTTCCTTTGAAGAGCATAGCTGAGGAGTGGAGGGTTGGACAAAGTAAATAATCAATTGGTGGGCGTTTCCTCACTTCTGGTATGTACAGGCAAGCCCACAAGTTGCTGAGAAAACAGCAAAAATTCACGATTTGTACACTTTTAAAAATACCTTTTTAACATTTTAACATTCTTTTTTAACATTTATGAATATGGTTAAAATTTACTCTTTTGAATGGCCAGCAAATCAGGTAAGTCAGTAGGATGTTCTTTATTTTTTTATACAGTACAGAACAAAAAAAATAAATATCCACACCAAGGATAAAGACATTTACACCATTTGCATGACAACAGTCCAAACCAGAATATAAAATGTGTAACATTCATAATATAACATATAAAACATTGGTAGAACACAAATTTTAAAGTCTGCTTCAAAGCGGTTACTAAACTATATGTAAGCAATTAGTAAAGTCCTAGTAAATGGAAACCTTTCATTTAGAAATGTTGTTTAAATGCATTTTTATAATGTCTTGTGACGTTGTGTTAATCCAGCGATATGAACAGATCATATTTCAATTACAAACACACTGGTGTTATGAACGTCTGTATGTCCTGTTCACAGATCAGAACTCTATGAATGTGTTATAAGAATCTCAAATTTTATATATAATTTAATTTTATATAATTTATATTAACAATGTTTTCTGGAATTACAGTATATTATTGTATATTTTAATAACCATCATTTATCCTGGACCGTTTACTACAAGGTTTTGTGACGAGGTGTTAAAATTAGTGTTATCTGTTCATAACACAGGATTAACACGTCACATAAAGACAAGAAATGAGAATTAATGAGCATGTAACTCATCACTGGACAAGCAGTTAATAACTTAAGTTACAAGCATCCGCATAAATACATTTTTACAACATTTCTAAACTTTCCATTTACTAGGGCTTTACTAATTGCTTACTAACAGTTGTGTAATTGCAGAGAAGCAGACCTTAAAATAAAGTGCTACCAAAACACGTAACTCAAATACAAGAATGTGGAAACAGTAATCTTGCCCAAGGACTCATATTGGTGTTACGTGGAATCGAACCCCAGTGTGCCACGGGGTGGGCAGTGTTACTATTCACTACAATAAACCAAAACACATAATGCTGTATTGTTGTATTCTATAAACAAATCTGAACATTGAAGATGACATAAGCTTTTTTAGACTAAATAAAGGTTCTACACGTGGTTCTTTGAACTAGTCTAGTTCTTGATGTTAAGACACTTTATTAAGTTCAAGCTTTTTCTATGTCATCACTCAAAGGACCACTTGAAGAACCTTTATTTTTTGAGTGTACATGAATGAGTATTTGACCCGTAAAGCTCTGTCAGTGATCCCAATCAACAGAAACCCAGCCTTCTCCTCAAAGGAACTGAACACCACCTTGTGGTTGATGGGTATCATTTCAGCTATTGTTACTGAGCTCGAAACACTGGAAGCTTGTTGAATTCATGGCATCACGTTTCATTCCTATCTATGCAGGGATAGTGGGTTGAAACAATGGTATCTTGTGCACTGATCAACCATAACATTATGAACACCTCCTTGGTTTTACATTCACTGTCCATTTCATCATCTCCACTGACCACACAAGAGCACTTTTTAATGTATAATTCCAGACTGTCGTCCATCTGTTTCTCTGCAGACTTTATTCTCCTCCTTTCACCCTGATCTTCAATGATCAGGACCCCACAGGACCACCACAGAGCAGCTATTATGTGGGTGGTGGGTCATTCTCAGCACTGCAGTCACACTGACATGGTGGTGGTGTGTTAGTATGTGTTGGACTGGTGTGAGTGGACAAGACACAGCAGTGCTGCTGGAGTTTTTAACCCCCTCAGTGACTGAGAAGAGTCCACCAACCAGATATAACGGCTGTGGGACTGTCCTGCAAGCACTGATGAAGTACCAAGGGCGGCCGACAGAAACTGTACAGAAACAGATGAGGTTCTGTCTCTGACTTTACATCTACAAGGTGGAGACACTCGGTTGGAGTGTCTAATAGAGTGGACAGTGAGTGGACACAGGGTTTAAACACTCCAGGAGCACTGCTGTGAGAAAGACCCACCACTCACATAATAGCTGCTCTGTGGTGGTCCTGTGGGGTCCTGATCATTGAAGATCAGGGTGAAAGGAGGAGAATAAAGTTTGCAGAGAAACAGATGAAACAAGGAGGTGGTCATAATGTTATGGTTGATCGGTGTATGTCTGTTTTAAACATAGCACCATTAGACAGGTTTTATTGTTTAACACAATGCCAAATAACCAACCCTCTTAGGACTCTCCTACTGTCACATTTGATGCTCCCAAGGAGGATAAAGACAAGCACACGCCTCCTCTGATCCTCTGATGCCACTGCGTCTTATTCAAGCTGCTGCCAGTGCATCATTGCTGGGCAGCCAATGTGCTTAGAGAATAGCGTCGGGCTAACAGATGCCTGTGCCAGCCAGCATGGCACTGGTTGTTGAACCCTAAATCAGGCAGGTCTTCTGAGATGTTCCCGGTATGCATCGGTCAGTACTTTCCAAAAGTGGCCTGCTAACTTCTTAGTGCCACGAGATGCCTTCAGATGTATATAACTGTGTATTGTGAAAAAATCATATATTCATCTTTTTTGTAATTCATTCCAAATTGAAAATAAATATTCTAATAATGAGTTTCAGAATTTCACTTTACATGAATATAAAATTATCATATAAAACTTAAAAAGAAACGGTAACAGTGGCAGTTTGGTAAAGACAGCCTCAAATGAACTGATGTTGACATGGGTGTGAAAGTTTGATCTACACTTTGCTTTCATGCCAAAGTTTATTGCTTTTAGTTCAAAAGCAAAAAAAATGTACTTGGGTTTTTTTCAATCCATCTGCATCTGCGAAGGTTCATCTTCCATTACTGGTAAATAGGTTCATTGTTTAGGCCTCGGTGGTGCGGTCAGTTATTCCACATTCCTCGCTTTGAGTGAAAATAGTGCAAAAAATTCCTCACATTTAGTCGCTCCACTTCCAACTTGTTTTCAAGGATCCTAAATGTGATAAACAGATGAGAAGGTCAGAGATGATCAGAAGCATGCTGGGAAGGAGGCACACCACAAGCAGCAGTGACCCTTTACTGGTTTATCATCACAAAAAAAGCATTTTTCATAGTTTCAGTTAAAAACTAAACAAGCATTAAAACTCATCAACAAAAATAGAATTGCACACAGAAGGAAGTCCAGACTACAATGTTGTAGAGGTTCGTAATGGTGTCCTGTGATGATCCATGCCATACAGCTTGAATGTTCTCTCTCACTTCCTGCAGGTTGTGAGTGCTGATAGAGCGTCTGAATTCATGGCTGTTGGGTCGCTCCGTAATAAGTAGCAGTTATACTTTTTTAACCCACTGTGTGCTTGTTTAATCCATCCACCCACTGTGATACACACACACACACACCAGGGGGCAGTGAGCATACGTGCAAAGAGCGGAGGGAAGCCCTATCCTCAGCACCCAGGGAGCAGCTGGGGTTCACTGATTTCAGTGGCTTTCTCAAGGGCACTTCAGTCATGTCCTGCCACTTCAGGGATTCAAACCAGCGACCTTCCAGTCACAAGGCTGGCCCCCCAACCACCAGACCACCAGCTGCTCCCAAACTCATCCAACTGCTCAGTTTGCTTTCAAACCTTTCTCTGAGGCATAGGATGCTACCAACACAATAGCACAAGTCAGAATGGAAAGCACACACAACAGGATGACCTTATATAGTCAGGTACAGCGAAAGGCCTGTCCTTGTTTACATCACACTCATGGCCAAGCATGAACCGTGAACATGTCTCACAATGTCAAACCTAGCCACCAAGTTTGCAGGTCAAAGCTTTTGCTGCATAAATTCATTAAATCTCTCATTTATTAAATTCAGTAATCGACTGGACACTCATGTCCGGTCTCCTCTTACCTGTCTAACAATTCCCAGTCTTCTCCGCCCCACTTATCTTTAAAGTCTTTAGTGTTCATGCCCCCAATTCGGGTCATGTCGGATTTATAGATCCCTATCAGACCGTAGCCTGAAACTTCCCAGTAGCCTGTGAACATACAAAAAAACATGGTGTAGCAACCAACCGGAAGACTGACTTTATTCCCTTTCTTAACTGAACATTGAAGCTGTGTAAGAGGAGGATACCTTTAGGATTAAGAGCTGTGGATCCACAGCTCAGTCTCATTATGACCGGAGCAAAGACCATTTTCCCCTGTATGGTGTGTTTGCGCACACTATCGATGACTGACGTGGGAAAATTGAGATGCAGGTCACATGTGAACAATATGCTGTTGTCATCCTGTGAGTAGAAAAGGAAAGAGTGAAGCTACTTCAAGTAGTGAAACAAATTTCAACTATTTTCACACTGTCACAAAACAAACGTAGCAGGGAACATTAAAGTAACACTCAATCATCTTTTTATAATGTTTCAGGAATATTAGCATGTAACATTACAGAAAGAATGTTCCAGGAATGTTTTCAAATGTGGGACATAATAATAGATGTCTCACTTCTCGTGACAGATGCAGGACTCCCCCCCCCCCCCCCCCCCCCATAAGAACAAATATTATAACATTCATATGGATGTTGTTCTTAACATTGTATCAACACTTCATGATGAATGGACCGATACAAAGGCTCCAAAATAACTTGGTATTAAATCCTTTTGCACTGACTTCTATTGAAATTCAATGTTGGAGATACGCAGTTTTTGCATGACAATGACAATTCTTTAGTTCTATTGTTGCTAGTTTCATAAGAACACCCCTCACACTGTACAGATGTCATATCTTACTCATGGCTGTAGTTTATTTTATTTTCTACAAATATAATGTCAAGCGATAACCATAAAAGTACCCTTTTTGGTGCCAATTAGAACCCTTTTCAAAAATCAGAGCTTTAGTCTTCAATGAGCCGCCGAAGACCATCTCAGCTGCCAACCCTTGTCCTCTAGCAGACCTACAACGTCTGTAGGTAGTAGATAAGTTGAATCAGGTGTGCTTGAACAGGAAAAGCCCAAAACTCCACAAGAGTCGGTCACTCCAGGGTTGCCTACACCTCACCTACACTAATGAGCATTTTTATCATACTGAGGGAAAGATGAGAATTTGTTCCAAGCACATGGAGTGACGTTGTCTTATCTGGTGTCAAACGTACGGGGTTGGTGTGACTATGATGGTGTGGGGAACGTTTACTAAGCATATAATAATTATATTATACTAGCTGTTTTCAAAATGTATCCAGCCTTTTTAACCAAATTACTCCTATTCAGATACAACAATCTTACACTAATCTCCTTTAAAGTGGTCCCCTTGGCCTGCCACGAATGTCTCCCAGTGTCTACTAGTAGACACAAGTCAAATTATCTGCCACATTTTCAGTACAAAGGAGTAAAAAAAATACAACGTAATACATCTTTACTACAATAGACTTAAACTGTGAAAATGTACAAGTGCACAGAACAATACAGCAACGGAAACTCCCTGTCCTGTCCTGTCCTGTCCTGGAAATGTTCTATGAAGATACCTGACTTGTAACAGAACGCAATGTCATCATGGGAATAACCGCATGAATGTGGATGAACTGGTTTTGAAGGTATGATGACTACCTTCCTGAGTATCAAGGTATATAAAGTGTGTTCAAAACATATCTGACCTTTGTTAACGAAACATACTCCTATTCAGACACGTCAATCTTACACTAATCTCCTTCAGAATAGTCTGCTTGGGCTGTCAAACACACCTCCCAGCCGTGGCTGCCGCTGTTGGCAGCAGCACTGGAATGCCTGTTTTGAGATCTGGTACAAAATCTGTTCCCTTTCAGGCACATTTTCAGCATTAGGGAAAAGTCACACAGAGCCCTGTTGGGAGAGTAGGGAGCCTGACGAAGCACAGGAAACTCCCCCCTTGTGCACTGCCCACAGGTCTGGCCATTTGCATCTCACAGCATCACAAAGAGTTTCCTGGCCAAACACAACACACCTATGCTTCAACTGAAAAGGAGCAGATTTCAGTCTAGAGAGGACATCACGCAGAATGCGATGGACCAGCCGCAGGCCATCTCTAAAGAAGTGTCCCCTCTGCTTCTGACAGTGGTAGAACGTCCCAAACAGACGACTATGAAGGAGATTAGTGTAAGATTGTTGTATCTGAATAGGAGTGTGTTCCTTTAATAAAGAACACATTTAATACTATTGAACACGTTTAATTTACTTAGGTAGACATTGTTCCCTTGAAACCAGTTTATCCACATTCATGTTCTTCTATTCCCATGATGATAATGCCTTCTGTTGAACATGTATCTTCATAGAACATTTCCAGGGAAAGGACAGTGAGTTTGTGTTGCTGTACTGTTCTGTGCAGATGCAAGTTTTTTTTAATTTTAAGATTATTGTAGTGAAATCTTAAGATTTATTACCTTTTAATCTTTTTTTACCGTTTAGTAATAAAAGGGTTTATTCTTTTGGGAGATAATTTGACTTGTTTGAAACACGCTAAAGTGTCTACAAGAAGAATAAGACCATTTTAGTAGATAGAATAAATAAAAATAAAATGTAGGCTTAATATTTGTACAACAATGCATTATGTTAAACACACCGTATGCAGTTCTTGGAGGAATGAAATGTTCATACCTCAACAAGATCGATCGCTGTTTGAAGTGCTGTTGTTTTTAGGAAGGTTCCTTCCAGTCTCTTGTACTGGTACCTGCAAGTACACCACAGTGCCAGAGTTAACACACAAACACGGTACAAACACTGTACAAACACGGTACAAACATGGTACAGGTTGGGAATGAGTTGCTGCCTAAAGTGGGGAAATTCAAATATCTCAGGATTTTGGGAGAAAGAGCAGGAGGTTGACAGGCGGATCGGTGCTGCGTCTACAGTGACACATATTCTAGAGCTGGGGTTTCAAAGTGGGTTCATTCTGGGTATGTTTACTCTATAATTCAGCTTGGTTCTGGTGAATTCACTACACAGCTTCATTGTATTCAGTAATTTAATACATCATATTTTGTTTCCTGGATTTATTCCTTTTGTTAGATGAACACTTTTCCTTTGATTACATTCTCGCACATGCAGTCATCTACACAATTACACGTCTAAACGGGCAACCTTCCAGCGACAAAGCTGGTTCCCCAACCACCAGACCACTGCTGCCCCATCTGGTCTACTACGGTACATGCAGTTACCTTGGTAGTTTAGCGTTCCTCAGTGCTTCCTCTATATCAAGATCTTCACTGCTGTAGTCTATAATGATGACATTGAAGTTATTGTCTCCAGTGGTTTGGTAAATGTTCTCCATTTGTCTGATGAACTGGATGATCCATTTCCCTTGGTTTTTCACTGTTGGAGTAAAAATATACAGATGATTGAGTGAACAAGTCCCAGACTGGCCTCAGTGTCTGTATAAAACACAATCCCTATCGATAATGAATCAATAATTCTTTGGCGCTGTATGAATATGGAATAAGAAACTGCAGGTCTGTTACAGCAACTGCGTATTAGATCTACAGTATCAGGGTAATAGAATGAACGAGGTCTGTTATATTGCTGGTACATATTTTTTACTTTGTGAATTTCACTACAAATAAAACGGTTCTAATCTATTAAAGCTAGAGCTTTTCAATATGATTATTCACGGAATTCTGACAGAATATTAAAAAACAACTGCTAGATTCACATGATCAGAATCAGAAACACTTTTTTAATTTTTAATGCAATTTCATGGTGTACTTTATGATACACACTCAGCAGCTTCCCGCACAAGCCCATGTCCTGTTCTAGAGCTAAGGGACGCTTTTGCCTTGTGTAGGCAATTGCTTGGGGGGGTCTGATGCAGATCTCAAAAAATTAGAATAACTCATTCATGATCGCAATTTAAAAGGTAAATGGTCATATTTAACGTCCATTACAGGTAAAGTGACATTTTAATTTAAATTTTAACTGATTTCTTATCACAGTATCAGCTTTAAAACATAAAAAGCTTGAAATATACCACTTTAAATCTATATCTTTTTCCACACTCGCTGGCAAAAAAAGTAAAGCTCATAGATCGACTTGCCAGATCAGCCTGCGTTTCTGTCTCAGGTAGATATGTAAATGATTACAGGCACAGTCTAATTAGATTCTGGGTCTTGCCACAAGAGGGTGTAAAGAGTGTTTCCCCGCTGCCCTCTGAAAAGGCTCTCAGAGGCAACTTTTGGGTAGTGTACCTCTTGGTGAGAGACCATCGACTGCCAGACATGCCTCTCCGACACACTCAAAGACGTTGCCCAGTTGACAGATTTTGAGAGGGGGCATCACTGGACTGAGAGCAGTATTATGGTCAATTTGACAAAGCATCTGCCATCTAGGTTGTTCTGACCAGGCTGTTGGGAGGTGTTGAACAGGACTGGAGTGTAGTCTTTAGTGATTAATCCTGGTTCTGGTTTGGGATCCAGTGAAAGTGGGATTCGAGTATGAAGGCCTTGTGGCAAACACTTCAGTTCTGCCTATATTGTGGAGTGACACACTGCCCCAACTGTGGGTGGGATGATCTGGGGAGCCATTGCATACAACAATCAGTTACCCTAGTAGTGATACAAGGAACACTAACAGCTCAGTGACATAGTATTAAGTGATATGGACATACTGTGGCCACGTTTCCTCTCATGGAAGGGCTTTCAACTGCCATTTTTGAATCCTGGGTCATGCCAAGGTCTGGGTGGGTAAGTGACACTCTTGCACACAACTAGAGCTGGTACAGACATCGGTTAGCAGTTGTAATGGAGTTGAGGACACGTGCTGTCCTCGGAGAGTGTTGGCTGGCCAACAATGGTTCAACGGCAGAAGTTTGAAAAGAGGAAGTGGCTGACTTCACATGTACTGGAGGAAGCATGTGCTTTCCTTTTCCCTCCTAGTGTCAGGAACATGGTCCTAACACAGGTTGGTACACAGGGCACTTCCAATGATTTCACATGCAATAAATATTTCAAGCCGTTTTGGTTCAGCGTTTAATCAGTATGGGTTATAGTTCATGAGAATCAGGATCCATTTCAAGTTATTCAAATATTTAATTTTCAAATTTGACTAAATTACTAATCGGACAGTTCCAATAAAAAAAGGCTTTAAACTCAACTCAACATAAAAAAGGTACAAAAATAGTTTTCCCTAGAAGGAAGTGTGGGACTGCAGTGCTGTTGGGAAGGATATCAGGACCAATAAATGATTGACTGATATGTTGAGTATTTATTGATCTACTCATACAGAAGTGGTGTCTCTCAGTACGGCGTCGGGTTTAATGCAACATGCCAGACGTCTCTGCATGGAGGTGTAGAGGTTCCTAATGGTGTCCTGTGATGATCCATCCCATGCAGTTTGAATGTTCTCCCTCAGTTCTGCAGATG
Source organism: Acestrorhynchus altus (assembly GCA_034509495.1). NCBI lineage: Eukaryota > Metazoa > Chordata > Actinopteri > Characiformes > Acestrorhynchidae > Acestrorhynchus > Acestrorhynchus altus. The sequence continues at coordinate 2,303,119 of CM067501.1, forward strand.
GTGTGGTAGGGGTGGAGTGTTTAGAGCATCCAATTGCTTCCCACACATTTTCAATCAGGGACAGGTCTGGAGATGAGACCAACCACGGCGTAGTATCTGTGTCTTCAAGGCGAGATCTTGAGACGGCAGCAGTATGTAGACGAGCGTCATCCTGTTGCAATGGAGCACCGGAGTGTGTGTTGGGCTGTCAAAGTGTCTGTAATGAAGGTGATCTGGCAATATATGAAATTACACTCATACCATGAGACCAGGCCTTCTGGGTGTGTGATATGTTACAACAAACCTCACACAATTTCGTTGGTCATCTCAACCAAGGCTAAACTGAGACTCCATGAGTGACTCCATGACAGTCTGGCACTAGTCTGGTTGATTCCTTCTGGGTGTAACCTTTTTTTTGTTGATGAGTGTAATGAATATGAAACGTAACTGTATTCTTTATTTTTTGAGATGCTCTAGAGAAACCCAGAATAATCTATAAAATTAAAAGCAGAAATATCAGACATGCATTAAAAGGTGCTACAGCTCTGACCTGTCAGGATTACGTGGACTGTAACTCCTGGGTTCCAGGAGAAGTTTCTTTGTCTGCAGAGGGTGGGACTCCCCTCCTGACCTGTAGTCTTTTCTACATGAAAGTAGTGAGACAACAGCACGTTCTGGTTCTTCCCGTCCTCCAGCTCCAGTTCCATCAGGTAGCGATTGCCCACATCACCGCCCGCCCTCCTCTCCACATTCAGCACTCGCTTCAGGACCCAATCACTGCTCACACACAGAACAAACCCAGCTGTTTTAACTGGAACTGAGAGATCAGACAAACTGGGAATAAGCAGAAGCCTAATAAGTACAGTACCTGGTGCTCTTCTGCAAATGATTCATCAAGGCGTTGACCACAGGCATGACCTCCTTCTCATTCATTATTTTATTCCCAGCTGTCTTGCAGACTTCGGCAACACGAATGGGCTGCTTTGAGTGAAAGTCTATTGGATTTAGGTTGATGACTCTCTTCCAGGCTGGATCAACCTTGTGTTTCTCCTCCTTTTCTAAGTTGAAAACGAATGTTGGGTCAGACGTGTCAAACTGGGCCAGAGCACTGCAGACTAGCTTTCCTCCACATTAAACGCACCTGATTCAACTCATCGGCTAATAATGAAGGGTCTTCCTGAGTGGAAGTCAGATTTTGTAATTGTACTTGAAATGATCTGGAATAACTTGGTGTGCGTACTGGAGCTGAACACAAACCAGAAGGGAGATCCCTGCACTCCTTGCTCATTCTTTTACAGGATAGCTTTGGAACCACACTGACCTGTGGTGAGAAGATCCATGAACACAGCAGTATCTGTATAACAGCTATATCTCATTATTATGGAGACGAGACTTTGTGCTTCCCTCCTGCAAACCTTGATTTAGATTCAATCCTAATCCCACCAGATCCAACTACTGCCTTCAGAAGCTGGCCGAGTGGAGTCTTAGATTTGGGATGCAGGTTTGGTGACTTCTGCCTTAGCTGACATTTCTGCAACTGACTTGACACCCAAGAATGAAAATATTCCAAACTGGAAACTTCCTGCCTATTATTATTCTAAATATAATCATATACAGTATGTTATTCATACATTGGAATGAGAGGAATGACAGAATCCTAGTGATATATGAATAAACGATTGAATGACAAGTGAAAGAAGCTTCCTTGTATGAAGCGAACTGTCGATCTTGCTGTTACACAGACACTGCTGTACACAGATCTTCTCACCGTCTGAAAATTACAGCAGAATGTTTCTGCTTCTCTTTTATGGCATCTCTCTGACGCTCTTATCCAGAGCGACTTACAAGGTTATTCACAGTATGGAGGAGTCTTGACCAAGAACTCTTATTGGTGTAGCACAGCTTAGTTACTCAGACTGGGAACTGAACCCCAGTCTGGCACATGGTGTGGCGGCTCAATGGTGGCATTTTTAATATTTGTGTTTCAAAGAACAACTTAGTACTCGGTGAAAGCTTTCTTTTGCGTGCCTGAAGTAACGTTAAGATAGTGTCTGGCCTCTGATAGACGTATTGCTCTTGTGGTGCTAAATAATAATAATAAATAAATAAATAAATAAATAAATAAATAAATAAATAAATAGTTACCTTTTATATGTGCTGCTGCATCCTCAGTTTTCAGATACTGGGCAAACCCACCTCTTGAATTCAGACATATTGACAGACCATTGAACATGTAATTTAAGCAAGTAAATTAATAAAAACATACCCAACATTACGAGCAAGAATTATATGATAAAATAAGTTTAAGTCCTACCCTTTCTCAAATTCTTTATCCTGTTTATAAAAACACATATCATCATCAGGGCTTAAATGAATCTGTCGTGTATAGTCATTGGGGTACACTGCCGAATAGTACACCTGTAAAAAAAAAACATTGTTATTGATATAAAATAATATACATTCTTTAATTCTACATTATATTATGTAAAACCTACACATAGCCTAACACCCCATGAACCCCTTTGACTACTCTTTAACCATAAGGACATTTTATCTTCATTGTAACCTTCCCACTCCTCCATTCTCCTCAAGCCCCCTCTGATACAATAAAGATCTCATAGTGGTTTCTATGATGGAGAGATCTCCACACCCTGCTGCAGCAAACCAGCTCCAAACCATCACACTTCCACCACCATGCTTCACAGCTGGTATGAGCTTCTTGTGCTCAAATGAACCGAACATGTCCTCTGTTACTGTGTCCAAATAATTCCACTTTGGATTCCTCTGTCCAAAGCACATTGTTCCAGATGTCCTGCACTTCAACCATCAAGAGCAAACCAAACTAATGTCTGAGGTTTAAATAAAGCCACCTCCAAAGTCCTCTCTATTGGTGGTCTAACCATTTCCAGCCATTGTGCTATACCTGATTCTAATTTTAGGTATATTACATAGAAATAAATAATATTTACAAATTAATAATTACATTTCTTCAATTTTATGGGTTCAGTTTTGCCTCCCAAAATACTTAAATGAAGATCAAATGTCCATATGTTAAATATATTTAAATGAAAAAAAGGTTTTCATGAGGTGTTCTAAAGGTTGTGTGAATGTAAAGTTATACATAAATAATAAATAATTATATTGAGAATAGAAAACAGTGTATCTGTATCTGGGCAATACAATTTGAAGGCATACTCACATGGTATACACCTTTATATCTTTGCATTTTTCCTCCATTAAATACATTAATGGGCTTGTAATCACATTCAGGAACATTTGCCAGAGAGGACCAGTTCATCAGTGGGACTGGGGAGGCAGAGAAGGTGTTAGGTGGGAAACGCTGATGATTAAAGTATATTGAAGGTTTCAACACCGTATGGACCACTGAAGAACACTCACTCTGGTAGATGGAGTCTCGCGGGTCTTCTCTGACCATATCCACATCAGGGTTGGGCAGCTTGGAGAGCATTTCATGACTGGCTTCTGTTTGGGGGATGTGAGTTGTGCCCCCCAGTTGAAGTGAAGACTCAACTGCATATGTGGAAAAGAAATGACTACAGATCAACGGTTTCAACCAGGATGCATATTAACATTTCCACACACCATTTATGCAAACTTCAATACATGGAGATGGGTCTCAGTCACCCCATGAACGCCTACATATCATCGTTGTTCAATGAAAAACAAGTATCTCCAAAACTTCACAGGAGAATGCAAAAATGCTGTAATCTTTGAATTGGGAGTTAATGTAAAACAAGAGCTTGTTTTTCTCATTTTAGATTATTTCTATTAGTCAGTTCAAAAATGGAGATTCGTGGTTTTTACTGTACAGCAGCAATAAGGAGATTTGATCTATATTGAGGGATGGAGGAGATTAACTAACTATATAAAACTGAAGACACGTCTTTAAGGAAAATGTAAAATGTAATTATTAGAAAGGTTAGGACACCCCCAGTTTTACTTAAAATCTAAAACTAGAATCAGGTGCAAATAATTAGAAAATCATTGGAGAGGTCTTGGGAAGAGGCAGACTTATTTAAACCTCAGACATTTGTTTGGTGTTCACTTGATTGTTGATGTGAAGGGGATCCAAAAAGCTCTCTGGGGCCTTCAGATAGAAGGTTGTAGATGCAGATGAGTCTGAGAATGTATTTAATAAAATCTCAGAACAATTAGAAATCAGCTGTTCCACTGTCCGGGAAATCATTTACAAGTGGAGAATGTTTAAACCAAGATGGGTAAAGAAACCTCAAACTATCCTAAAATGTCAGCAGAGGACCTACAGGTAACTCCTGCTTTTCATGGGTGGGCAAGGAGGAAATTCAGGACAAGACTATAGCTCCTCAGAGAACATCTACTAAATTATGTTTTTTTCTACTTCTTCTGTACTTATGCTGTGGCTGGAACCTGAATTTACCTGAAGGATCCATTCCAAGGGATCAATAAAGTTCTATCCTATCCTGTTATCCATCCTAGATGAAGAGCAGGACTGGAACAATGTGCTTTGGGCAGATGAATCCAAAGATGAGTTATTTGGGTCACAGGAGACATGTTTAGTGCAAACCAAACCTCATACCACCTGTGAAGCACGGGGGTGGACGTGTCAAGGTTGATGAAAGAATTTTGTACTTCTGAGTTGGAAAATCTTTCTCCTGGTCATTGTCAGAGTCCAGAAGATGGTTATAGGAAATATATATTATTTCAGCCAAAGGAGGAGATACCAGCTATTAGGACAAATGAGATTCTAATCCTCACATGAAAATGACATTGCTATTAATTCCATTCCCATTCCAAAACTGCTATGTTCTTCAGTTTTATGAGTTTACTTATATCACCTCCATCTCTCAATGAAGTTAAAATGAAGATCTGATGTCCGTATTTTAAAGATGGCAAGTCAAAAACGCTGAATGTGGTGTCCTGACATGACTTCATTTACGACTTCAGTAGGAGAGCTTGCACTGATTGTCCAAGTTCTCCTACTTATAAAGATGATAGAGGTCTCTCATTTTGTCTCTCATGGTTGAAGTGAACCTAAGATGAAAGACACGTCAAGAACTTGCACCGTCAGTGGCTGACTGAAGACTTTTTGCCCCACTGTAAGTGTATGAGTTGGGGCCTTGCAGGTAGGGTGGTTGTCGTGTGTTCTATTCAGGGTTTCATACAGGGTTTAATAATTATGCAGAACTGTAACCAGTGATTCATCGCTGGCTTTGGGGCAAAGTCAGTGAACAGTAGGCTTAAATTACATGTAAAATAAGCTTAAACTGGAACACACAAAGATGCTCTGTCCCCTAAAGACATGCGTCTGATTCAGAGCTGCTATCGTTCACAAAACAATGGCAGTTTCAGTTCAACTGTCCAGAAACTTCAGAAACTTACTGGAAAAGAGAGAGAGATACTCGGAGGTAATGACAGTGAAGCTGCTGTTCATTTGGTTCAGGCGCCACTGAGGAAAAAGGCAAATATTTTAAGACAAGGCCTGTGAAAGGCTCTGAGCTTTGAATTACACTGTGCTGCATTTATGATCGCAGAAACAGGTGACAGACATACTACGACTTCCAGATGATCTATCCCTTCACTCTGTTGGTAGAGCACTTCAAAGAAATATTTTTCACCTTCCAAAAGCCTGCAAAGATGAAAGCAGAAAATCATAAGAACCACTGTTTTCTGAAAAGGCTGCATTAATATATGGGTTCGATGTAACATTTTACAGGAAGTCTTACTAAAGTGCATCCTCAGAAATATGCAAAAATTTACAAAAATGTATTTTGCATATTCTAAACAGATACAGGGGTTGGACAATGAAACTGAAACATCTGGTTTTAGACCACAATAATGTATTAATATGGTGAACTAGAGCCTCCTTTTGCGGCCAATACAGCGTCAGTTCGTCTTGTGAAGGACATTTTTAGGATACAATCCAGGTTAGCACCCGAACATCCCTTTCAGACAGCTTCCTCTTGCGTCCACAGTTAATCCTGTTGGATGTGGTTGGTCCTTCTTGGTGGTGCTGATGTTACCCTGGATACCGTGGCTCTTGATACATCACAAAGACTTGCTCTCTTGGTCACAGATGCGCCAGCAAGACATGCACCAACAATTTGTCCTCTTTTGAACTCTGGTATGTCCCCCATAATGTTGTGTGCATTGCAACATTTTGAGCAAAACTGTGCTCTTACCTGCTAATTCAACCTTCACACTCTGCTCTTACTGGTTCAATGTGCAATTAATGAAGATTGGCCACCAGGCTGCTCCAATTTAGCCATGAAACCTCCCCACACTACAATGACAGTGTTTCAGTTTCATTGTCCAACCCCTGTATTTTGCTTCACAATTGTCAAAAAAAGAGTCTGACACAAGTCTGAAATTACAACCTCGCCACAGCACACTGCTCTTCTCTGTTATGCAGCTTCTTAAAAGTGATTAATGGAAGGAAACTCCAGAAACAGTAGGAAGGTGATAGTTAGGGTTAGGGTTTGCTTAAGTTGGGTTAAATCTTAGATCCTCAGGCCAGTTTTATGGGATGTTTTTGGAGTTTGACACATTTATTCTCCTAAAACTTTATGTAGACAGTCACACATGCCAGTTGTTGTCATTTGCAGGAGATCCTAGGGTACTCAAACGTCTTGAGATGTGAATATTGACAGAATTTAAGCTTCACATCTACATTTTATTGTTTCATACCTCAGAAATCATGTTGAAAATTGATCATCCGTAATGTTCTTGCGATGAGAACGAGTTATTTTACTGATTAAAATATAAATCTCTGAATGTTTTTATTATTATGTTATGTATGTGTCAGTATTATCCCTTCTCAGGACTTTTATCGAGATGAGAAGGATTTTAGCCATTCTTCTGATTATTAGATTATTTATGATATACTAGATTATTCATTTGACATGTGTCATGATAAGGTCACATCAAATTTGTCCTCCATATTTAATCCACCCACACACAGTGAATTCACAGCCTGGGGGCAGTGAGCACACATGCCCGGAGTGGTGGGCAGCCCTATCCACGGTACTGGGCAAGAATACTGGCATGTAGCTGCCCACACATTGTAGGCCTCAGATTCTAAGAGTTCAGAGGATGAGGGTTAAGTCTAGGCTTAGGTTGAGGTGTGAATTCAGGGAACATCCTCTGTTGAAATCACTTGATTTCTGCATGTCCAACCTGCAAATACACAAGGGTCAGACTATTGAGTGTCCATTATCTTTTTATTGTGATGCACGTATGAATTCGTCTTGAGACCAGGCGGGTTTGGTGCCTCCCTATGCGCTCTTGCCTTCTGAACCCTAGTTTCAGAACGTTTGTCTGATGCCTTGGTGGGAAAGAAACATCTGGCTTCATTTATTAAACAGGAACATCTCACTTACTTCACAGGCTGAGATATCTGAGAGGCAAATTTATCATATTCTCCTGGAGCAGTCCATTCAACCCCTGTCTGGAATAATAATATCATCATTAATATTATCTCCATTAGTTGGACATTAAAACTCTCTAAAATCTGACCAAGTATTTTAATACTTACTTTGCCAACATAAGCCAGGAGTTTGAAACTTTCAAGCTTCTTATCCAAACTCAGCCAGAACTCAGAAGCCATATCAGAGGAAACTGCAAAAATATATGAACCTAGCAAAAAGAAAGTTCCAGATGTTAGTCAGATGTGCAGTAATTTTAACTCAGAACCAGGCCTAGCTTCTCCCAATGTCTGTCTGGTGTTGGGTGCAGAACCTACCACTCGATGGAGGATGAATGAAGCCAAAGATCCTCAGCCCGTAGTTTTTTTGTCCCGGATTTAATGCAAGCCTGTTTACTGTGGTCCGAGTCTAAAGTGACAGAAATGGAATGTAATGAAGGTTCAGGCAAAATAGAACCATTTCACAAAACTCAGCAGTGCTGGAGGACATCTGCAGATCAGCCATAACATTAGTACCACCTGTCTAATATTGAGCAACCAAACAAAGCAAGGACCCAACAAGACAAGCAGTCACAATCATGGGGAAGACTTTTGACCTGGCCATTGTCCAGTAAATGATCATTGACCGCCTCCATACAGAGGGTCAAGCACAGAAGGTCATTGCTGGCTGTTCTCAGAGAGCTCTATCAAAGCATAGTAATGGACAGTTGACTGGAAGGGGAAAATGTGGTGGAAAAAGGTGCATGAGCAACATGGACGACCACAGCCTTCAGAGGACTGTCAAGAAAAGTGGATTCAAGAACTTGGGAGAGCTTCACAAAAAGTGGACCGAGGCTGGTGTCAGAGCATCTAAAGCCACCACACACAGATGTCTCCAGGACAGGGGCTCCAACTGCAGCATTCCTATATCAAGCCCCATATGAAGCTGAGATGGCATGCGACTAAGGAGAAAAAGATCTGGACTGTTGATCTGGAAGGTGAGTGCAGAGACACAAAATCCAAGGTGTCTGAAGTCCAGTTTGAAGTTTCCGCACTCTGTGATGGTTTAGGAGGTGATGTCATATGCTAGTGTTGATCCACTGTGTTTAGGTAAGTCCAGAGTCAACACAGCATCTACCAGGACATTTTAGAGAAGTTCATGCTTCATTCTGAAGAACTTTATGGAGATGCTGATTTCCTTTTCCAGTCAGACTCAGCACCTGCCCACAGCTTATTAAATATTTTATAGTATGAAATATGCCACAGTAGATGACAAGATGTTTTTTAGTTCACCTTTCAGTGGTGCTGCTGTTATTGCTGATTGGTGTGTGAACTATCCTATCCAACAAGTCAAAACATGAACTGAACTTCAAAGCTTGTGTGTGTTTCTCTCTCTCTGTGTGTGCGTGTGTGTGTGTGTGTGTGTGTGTGTGTGTGTGTGTGTGTGTGTGTGTGTGTGTGTGTGTGCTCACTTACATGTGGAAACAGAGGATACAGCACATTCGTTCTCAGCTGCTCTACAGACTTTCCACACCAGTCTTCAAACACATGCATGTTGGCTTGGCCTCGATACTGCTTACAATTAAATTTGAAATGGCAGACATTCAGAAATTCAGTGATTTCACAGATAAATATAAAAGACATATGAAGGTGAGGGGTGGTTACAGTAGTGCTTGAAAGTTTGTGAACCCTGCAAACCCAGTGTCTGGAGATTCAGCTCAGATGTCCTGATATTTTCCTTAGAAAATGAAATGTCAGTGGTGGCAAAGATACTACCGCCACCATGTTTCACAGATGGGGAAGGGTTTTAATGCTGGAATGCAGTGTTTTCATTCTTCCAAACAACAGTTCTTGTTAAACCAAAATATCTAATTTGCATTTATCCTTCCACATAACATTGTCATTTCTCCTCGCAACCCTACCGTGCACACCACTGTTGATCAACGTTCTCCTGATGGTGGACTCGTGAACGTTAACACTAGCCAATATGAGAAAGGCCTTTAGATGCTTCCCTTGGGTTCCTTTGTGACCTTATGTGCTCTTGGTGTGATCTTTGTTGGTGGAGCACTCCAGGGGAGGGTAATAATTGTCTTGAATTTCCTCCATTTGTACACAAATTGTCTGACTGCAGAGACACTTTAGAGATGATTTTGTAACCTTTTCCAGCCTCATGACCACCAACAACTCTTTTTCTGAGCTCCTCGGAAATCTCCTTAGTTTGTGCCGTGATAAACTTCCACAAACGTGCTGTGAAGATCAGATTTTGGTGGATCCCGTTTGCCCTCACAGATAATAAATAAATCTCTGAGCAGTGTTAGATTTCTGTCTCATTTGTTTGATCTGGTTTTGATGATCTACTTTACAACGAGTGATGAATTTTTAGGTCAAATTTATGCAGATATTTCAAAAAATTCAAAGGGGTTCACAAACTTTCAAGCACCATATTTAAGAATAAAAAAGAAGATCTAAACATTGGAATAGAATTTCCATACTGGCCTGAGAGACAAACATGAAATAAGCATATGGAGCTCACGCTTTGCTCTGCTGATCGGGGACTTTGGTCCCTTTCTCTGAGGTTTTTGAAATGATGTGATGGAACCTGCATGACTTTCTCTGCCAAAATGAATCAGATTGGTAAAGTGAGTCTGGGAAAAAAATGACTGCAGGACAGTTATGGCAACATTTCTGAAATTTTAATTAACCGAACAGAAATAACACGGAAAAGCAATGAGTGACGAATACAAACCTGGACCCACCAGCAGTTCATGGGGTTTAAGAGGTTAATGCACAGGTCTGTCAGACTATATTGAAAGTAGTATAATAAGATCAAAGAACCCTCAACCCACAGCCCTTTTACAAATATTAGGAAATTATTATTAAGGTCAAACATCTCAGGACCTAAAATAGTAACTCACTTATATCTAAGAAATGACCAGGAGACTCGAATGCCACGCTTTCCTCCTGTCCTCAACCAATCAACTGACCCCACCTGTCTTAAAGGCCCTTTGCTGGTTTATAAATGTTTTGCACCTTCTTCTTCCTACCTGCCACCACCAGTTTGATTCCATTAGTCGTCCAGGGGGTCATCTCTGCCCCTGGCCCTGGCCCTGCCCCTGCCCCTGGCCTGACGATGGGTCCAAAACCAAAGACTTTAACTCAAAATTTACGTTAACTCTTCGTCTTAATAAGCTGTTTTCTGTGTACGTCTCAGAGTCCTCTGGTAGAACTGCTTCTGTACTAATACAGCCAGAATCTTCATCTTTCTGTAGCCAAACGATACAGTCAAATTCAGCCATGGTTGCCTTACAGGCAGCGTCTTCTTAGAACCATTCAATTCTTCACCTTTTCTAGTTGACAAAGCTGTACCTCAGCTGTAGAACAAGGCAGGGGTTTGTGCAGTAAAGTGCTAAGAGGCCAAGAAACACCTTACTATAATTCCTGTCAAAACAACAGTCTAGTACAACAGAAGCATTCATAAGCAATATGAATTCATTACACGACATCACCTCGGAAAAGTGGGAAAAATGAGTTAACTTACAGTTTTATTACATAAAGAATAATCCTCCTAAATTAGTACATCCGTGTCTTAATAGCAATGGTACAGAAATAAAGCAACAGTCTGAGAGCACTACTGAGAGTTGGTCCCATATTCCCATTGATAATCGGATACTGTATTCCCATTGATAATCAGATACTGTATTCCCATTGATAATCGGATACTGTATTCCCATTGATAATCAGATACTGTATTCCCATTGATAATCGGATACTGTATTCCCATTGATAATCAGATACTGTATTCCCATTGATAATCAGATACTGTATTCCCATTGATAATCGGATACTGTATTCCCATTGATAATCAGATACTGTATTCCCATTGATAATCAGATACTGTATTCCCATTGATAATTGGAAACTATTCCCATTGATAATCGGATACTGTATTCCCATTGATAATCGGATACTGTATTCCCATTGATAATCGGATACTGTATTCCCATTGATAATCGGGTACTGTATTGCCACTGTCAATCAAGTACCATATTCCCATTGATAATCAGGTACTGTATTCCTATTTCCAATAAAGATCCACAGTCTAGGATCCCATAGCAACAGCCATCAAGCACTTAACAATGTCATTTGAACAACTTAGCAACCACCTAACATACTCCTCTGGTCATCTATTAGCCATTTGGGATACTATCACCTCCTATCAACCACCGGCAGCATTGCTGCAATCATGAGTAGCAAACACAGCAGTCTGAATCAATTACCAAGCAACACCACGGCAACCAACTACAGTCATGTGAAAAAGTAAGGACACCCCATGAACTCCTTTGACTTTTTATTGGATCTTCATTCTAACTATAATGAGTGATGGAGGTGATATAACTAAACATATACAACTGAAGAAATTATTTTTATACATCATTTGCAAAATGTCATTAATAGAAATGCTATTTTCTTGTGAGCATAAAATTTTAACTCCCCTGTGATCTTATAGCTGGTATTTCCTGCTTTGGCTGTGGTCCTCCCACGCTCATTTCCCACGTAAATCAAACTAGTTTGGTTGTCTTTCTGGTGGTACATTAATACACTTTGTCATTAATCAGGGTAAAATCTAGCTGTAGGTCCTGTATTAATGTTAGGAATGTTGGAGACGTCTTGAAGCAGCTTGCAGTTCGGCTGACTGGGACATTCTAGGACATGTTTGAAGCTGTTTCAAATGTTCTCCACTTGTCAATTATTTTCCTGACGCTGGAACAGCCGGTTACTAATTGTTCTGTTTTTTCCTATAAACCCCTCCCAACATTAACATGCATCTACACCCGTCTTTCTGAAGGCCTCAGAGAGCTCTGTAGATTGTGCCGTGGTGATTCTATTCACTTCAACAATCAAGAGCAAACCAAACTAATGCCCAAGGTTTAAATAGGAGAGCCTTCTTCAGAAGTCCTCTCTAATAATGGCCTCTTCATTTGCACCTGATTCTAATTTCAGGTTTTTAAGTGATCATAAGTGTAAGGTGTCCGAACTTCTTCCTCATAAAACACATTTCTATTATTTACTTTCTGCAAATGGATTTTAAAAGACATGTCTTCAGTTTTAAATGTTTAATTTGTTATCAAAAATTGCCAAATTTGATTAGATTTATTTTTGAAACTTAAAAAAAAAATTTGTGAACAAAAAGTTGCAGATTTGTGTCTATAAGTTGAGAATCAAAAATTCATATTTGACATTTTTTTAATATATGTTATTACTGTGACAAAGTGTATTAAAAAATTCAGGTGGTCTTAATTTTCTGGATGATTTTGCCTCTTGAATCTCTAAAACTGCTTGTCATAGCAGCCCAAAACCTGAAATTCTTTCAGGGCCAACTTGACCAACATCTCAGATAATAAAACTGCTTTATTATATTGGATTTTAATAACAGGAGCTTCTAAAACAGTTATAAATTTTATAAAATTATAATTTTCCACAATGAATTACTCGCAGATGCTTCACTGCACCACAAGATAATCACTACTGTTAGAAAGAGTAGGTTCTGCGGTTGTGCCGGTGTGTCAAGGAATTCCTGACATATAAAGCTGAGAACACAAGGTGTGATTCTGCCCTCACAGTGAGGGCTGAGGGCCGAAAGGGCAAAATATAGTTAACGTGGTAGTTTTCAGGTTGTAGACCTGCCTGGTATGAATGTGTAATTGCATTTAATGTCGGGGAGACACCTTGTAAGTGTTAGTCGTGGTGTCTCCGTTCAGAGCGACTGAATTTGATGATTACAAGTCAAGCTGTTTTCACTCTGAACACGGCTGTGAATTAGTTGCGGCCTGTTTGCTGCTGCGCTTGTGGGCATTTCACAAACTGACGGTGTTCACCAGCTAAGTACACTGAGGACAGACACAAATCGGATGGGCTGCTGTGGGACTGACACTGTTTTTGGGATTTCTATGTTTTTTCCTCACCAATGGATAGATGACGCACAATCAGTTATGAAGCCTTTTATATGGAACAGCTGTCCGATCATAGGAGCGTGGTATTCCCTACAACCGAACATTTCCAGTTATTTAAACAAAGAAATACTTCCGGTTCACATATCAAATATAATCTGGCATCTTTGTCATTTATTCCTCTGTCCATAAAAAACGGTGTGACCACCTATTCTGTTTCCTGCCTTCAAATCCCACTATGTGGTGAGAAACCTCCGGACGTAGTGTGCAAAATGAGGGTGGGGAACGCTACTGGGAGATTACGGGGTGTACGGAACACTGATGGCCCTCTTGGATTAAGTATGATAGGTATTTTTTCAGTCAACCAATCAGAATTCATTTTGTTTGATAGGTATTCCATATCGGGGTGGATAGCACTGTTGCCTCACAGCAAGAAGGACCTGGGTTCGATCCCTGGATGGGGAGTTTGCATGTTCTCCCCGTGTTCGCTTGGGTTTCCTCCGGGTTCTCCGGTTTCCCCCTTGTTTAGGGTTAGCGTGGTAGGTGCATGGTAGGTGAATTGGTGACTCTAAAGTTGCACTCAGAGGGCACTGGCTCCCCCGTGACCCTATTCAGGACTAAGCGGTACAGAAAATGGATGGAGGTATTCCATATCTTAATCATTACAGCCTGTGTAACTTTGGGTATTCCCATACTGCAATGGTGTAAGGAATACTGTTCTATGTTTATACACGGAATGTAGTGTATTTTGCAGGTATAGACTATTATTACGTCTGAGGATCCAAGTTTGGAACGTGTACTAGTACCTCAGGACCACGATTATGTACAGACATGATACACATATCAAAGCAAACAAAATCTACTCTTTAATGACATCAACATGACATCATCTTTCAGCGAGGAGTTCAACTGGGAAAAACAGCGAAATCCCAAAGCAGTCCGTCCGGTTCTCCAGTCTGTCCTCAGTGTGTTTAACACGTGATCGCTGTCAGAGTTCGACAGTCGTCCACAAAGATAAACAAATGGGATGCATATTAACATCATGCAAACTAAATGAACCCTTTGAGTTCTCAGAGCTCGCACTGTTTTCCAGAAGCCGAGCCAGTGTTTACCCTGTTTTTATCCACGATCTCCTTTGACATGCAGCTCTCTTCGGTTCTAACTCTGCGGTTCTTTGGTTTGATAGTGGGCGAATAGGCAGATGACTGAGTTTGCTGTTCTGACATCTCCACGTTTGTAGTTTGTGTTTTTCTGAATTTCCTAGCGATGCTGCAGAAAACTGCTGGATCCTCTTTCAGAGGTGGTTCATGTAATGTAAAAACGTAATGACGTGAGACGCAGCCAGTTACTAATACCTTCAAATCAAAAATTTATTTGTATAAATAAAATTATTTGTATAATTATTTGCATCTTTTTACAACTGATGTTGTCACAGAGTGTCACTTATTGAGTCCTGTGTTCACGCATGCTTTGTTCATGCATGTGCCTTGTTTTGGTCTTGTCTCCGCCCTTTCCCAGCTGTGTCCTATTGGTAACAATGCTCTTCTTGTAATCATGTCCCAGCCTGTCTAATGTTATCCTATGGGTATTTAAGTCCCTTGTCTCAGTTCGTCCTTGTCTGTCTTCTTGTTTGCTTGTTTGCCGTGTTTACATGTATCCTAATTGTCTTGTGGTATGGTTGTTGTATTTATGTACCATGCACAATAAATCGTCTGTCAACGTGTACTTCCGCCTCCACCCACCTCTGCGTCAGCAAATGTTACACAGAGCAGCTTTACAGAAATAAAAAAAAACACAACCATTATTATTATTATTATTATTATTATTATTATTATTATTATTATTATTTTGTTCATAATCATATTTTCATAATTTATGGCTGTTGTTATACCAATGAAAAGGAAGAAATAATTTTATTGCTCAAATTTACTCGTTTCCAACTGAATTAAATCCCAGTTTAAATACCAAAGGAGCTTCCACTGCATGTTTACTACTCTGTCCACATGCTCAACCTGCATACAAAGACTCTGACTGATCAGGAGAGAGGGGGCGGGGCTGATGATCAACCTGCATACAGACTCTGACTGATCAGAGAGAGGGGCGG
This sequence comes from Acestrorhynchus altus, assembly GCA_034509495.1. Classification (NCBI taxonomy): domain Eukaryota; kingdom Metazoa; phylum Chordata; class Actinopteri; order Characiformes; family Acestrorhynchidae; genus Acestrorhynchus; species Acestrorhynchus altus. The sequence goes on from CM067501.1 coordinate 2,318,549, forward strand.
GCTGATGATCAACCTGCATACAGACTCTGGACTGGATCAGGGAGAGAGGGGGGCGGGCTGATCAACCTGCATGCAGACTCTGGACTGATCAGGAGAGGGGCGGGCTGAGATCAACCTGCATACAGACTCTGACTGATCAGAGAGAGGGGGCGGGGCTGATGATCAACCTGCATGCAGACTCTGACTGATCAGAGAGAGGGGGCGGGGCTGATGCATGCAGACTCCGACTGATCAGAGAGAGGAGGCGGGGTTGATTTCAACCCGACAGACTCTGACTGATCAGAGAGAAGGGGGTCGGGGCTGATGCTCAACCTGCATACAGACTCTGACTGATCAGAGAGAGTGGGGGCGGGGTTGATTCTCAACCTGCGTACAGACTCTGACTGATCAGAGAGAGGGGGCGGGGCTGATGATCACACTGACCCAGATATTGGGTTATAGAAAATGAGAAGGGAGGGACTGTATTTTCTCCTTTTTTGCTTAGACAGTGTTTAGATTAAAAGTCCAGAGAAGGTATATTACTGATACACACATGAATAACAAAAATAATAAATGCTATTCAAGTTGTTCTATTAATTTTATTTGGACCACTGTCAGGTATTTTGAAGAACCTATCATTATCAACGTTTTCAGCTCAAAAACACTGTAAATGATCAACTTTCAATAGGATTTCTTAAAAATAAATATATCTGCCAGGTGTGACTGTCTCCTATACATTCTCTAATATTTCTTGGCAAATAAAAGTATGAAAACATCTCTTACCATCTTGTGGACTTTTGTTCTAACACATTTTTAAAGCTTCTAGAAGTAATATCTGTTATGTAGGGAGTAACACTTCATTAGTTAGTGTAAGTAATTTAGCATTAAGTAAGCATAATTATCGTAATCTGCCACATTTCCAAAATCTGAATCTGTGATGGTTTGGTTTGTCTGTCAGATACACAGATAAACATCAGTGTATCATTTACCAGACATGAGATGAATATGAATCCGCCAGATTTTTAGTATTTAGTATTTTTATTAGTTTACATTAGTTTAGAAACAAAGCAAATACATTACTAACAGTAAAAAAATAGCATTATAATTAAAATTAGCATTATATACTCAGTGTTTTATCATTAAAACACGGAATCACCGTTTGACTTTAAGTGCATTGAGGAGTGAGTCCTTTTATACTTAGGTCATAGATGTAAACAATACTTCAGCTTTTAGTATTAGAGTATATGTACTTTTATTTAAGTATTGGACTTTTGTGCACCCGTCCCAAACTAATAAAACTACGAACACAAAAGCGTTTTACTCACCAGTGTCAATGAACTGCTTACGTTCCATTTGATCTGTAAAACCAGTCAAATATACGACAACCAGCAGCACAATAATAAGCAGGAGGAGGACAACGGTCTTCAGCTTCCTGAAGCCAAAGAGTCCACAGAAATTGGATAGAAATGGCCTCATATTTCCTCTCAGAGCTCTTCTGAACACCAGAACATTATCCTGTCAGATTCCCTCCACTGTGCCGCGATAAAGGCTGACACAAGTCAAGTCGTGACCATTTTCTGTCAAACCTGCTTGGTGGCATTTAAAAAAGGAACTGAGTATAAATGCAGAGGATGCAATGACCTGTAGATGGGTGCGTCCTGAAGCAGGTAGATAACATTCTCTCATTTGTGTAGTGTCACGTATCCAAATAACACAATTGCAAATAACACACAGTTTATGTGTCATTAAACTGAGTCTGTGAAGAGCACTGATGTCTTCTAAGACTGGAGAAAAGGACACTGGTAACACCGACCACTTTAGTGAGGATCACGGGAAGCAGGTTCAAAGACTGGGAGACAGGGATCCGTTGTCTGATCTCCTCTCCATTCTCCACCTGTTTTCCCCTGATCAGTGCTTCCAATCACATTTTCTCTCGGCTCACCTCTCAGTCAAATCCCCTGAATCCCAACCGTCTTATTCTGGATAGACGAGGAATGTTAAACTTCAGGGACACACCTGCTAATTTGTTAGTTCAAGTATTTCAGTCACACCCATTGACAGCAATGATCAGAGTCAAGGTTCTGTTCACATTACCAGGCTGAAGTGACCCAGATCTCATTTCTTTGAGGTGTGTTTGCGTGGACGGGCCAAATCCCACCTTTTCAAATGAGATTTGAGACATTTGTACATGTGGTCCTAAATCAGATGCACACTAGATTTGTGCACATGCAATATGAAACAGTCAGATCAGATTTTTATTGGTCAGATCACACTTTATTTGGACACACTGTCAAGCATTTTTCAAGAACTATTATTATAAATATCCTTGTTAATCTAATCATTGCACATAATTCACTCTGGATGTTCAATGGTTCATTTTTGAGTTTTTAATCCTTGTAAGCAAAACAAACAAAAATATGTAGGAACAATTCAAATTTGATCAAACCGTGTACAATTCATACAAATATTTAAATTTACTTCCAAATGAAAGCACATTGGAGGAGACTAGGATCTTCTGAAAAGGACAGTGTCGGGCTGAGTGACTGTAAATGAATTTTTTGGAGAATAAAAGTCGAGAAAGCAGGAAAACATCCCGCAAAATTAGCCCAGAGTTCTAAAGGGTAAGTGTGCATGTAAGTGATGTATACTGAGTTTGTAGGTGTGTGTGAGAGATACGTTTGTGTGAGTGGGAGTCCCCCTGTAACCAGGCAGACAAGGGTGATGTGTTGCCGATAGCAATCTTGTTATCTTGATAGATCTGATTTGCATCCAGCAGTCTGTGTCCAGTCCACTCACACTGCTTTATGAAGCCCAGTGCATTGAATACATTCACATCAGTTCAAGATCATTTCGTTCACTTCTGTTTCATTAACTACCAACACTGTCACCACAGCGAACGCCAGCTTCTTAAAACTGCATCATAAATATAAATACAGTAATTAATCTTCAAAATCCCAGGAGGAAGTGAGGGACTGCAGAAGAGAAAGGCGATCAAGTCCAATTAATGATTATAAATGTAGACTGATATGATCAATATTTATTGATCTTCACACACAGAAGTCGTGTCTCTCAATATCTGGTATGTGTGACTGTGCTTTAACTTTCAATAAACCATGAAAGCATCTCACACACATCCCTCGAGGTATAAATATTAAGCAGGAAAGAACGTTAGGCTCCTGCAGATGGTACAGCGTGAGGATGATAGGGTTATAAACACCTGTGAGGTGTGTAATGATATTTAGGGACTGATGTTGATGTTGATCATGGGGGTCCCCGTGATCCATTCGTAAGGGTCCCATCTTCTTATTATGGTGCCTTTATCAATAATATATGAGTAGTTTGACCAGAGGAGGATGACCTTGTGAGTCTGAGCGAGGTTCTTGCTCACCTGGGTTTTTATGTTTGCATTGTTGATTTTTTGGAGGACAAAGTTCCCCTGTGTACAGCACAGTGAGTCTCTGTGCACCTTTTCTTTTCCTATGTTTAAATGTGTTAGGCGTCCACTAGAGGGCAGACCAACAGCCCCTGACCAGGTTTCCACATCAGTTTTTAAAGTAGCTCTGGTATCCTGCCTGTGATTCTGACAAGCATAACCAGGCGGGTGGTTACTAACATGGTCACAAAGACATTCTTTAATACTTTCAGTGCCTGCACTGCCCCCTAGTATTTTTGTGTGTACTGCACCTTTCATACATATATGTGTACAAGTGACGTACCAAAGAGAAAACAGACGCATGGCAGTCGTGTGGGAGTCACCATGCATTTGTGTACGCTGTGGTTAACAGCAAGGATGTTTCTAGTGTTTTTTGTTAAAAGAACGGGAATGAAAAGTGTGAGGGAAACCAAAACGGTTACTGTTTTAGGTTTTAGTTATAAAGTTGAAAATTGACTAAAGGGGAAAGGATGAAGGAATGGATAAGAGCATAAGGACATCTGAGACCAGTGTCTTTAAGCCCCAAGAAATGTGATTACTTAGCTTAGGCGGTTTTGGAAATCCAGGAATTCATGGAGGATAAAAAAAAAGAAATTTAATTTAAATCCTGTTTTCCACTGTTGATGACTCGAGTTCTGATTTATTCGAATTAGTTATTCCACATTCCTCGCCTGGAATGGTAGAAGTGTAAAAAATTCCTCAGGTTTAGTCGCTCCACCTCCAACTTATTCTCTATGATCCTAAAACAGACAAACAGACAAGAATATTTATAGCAATAAAATAAAAAGAAAAACAACCTGAATTTCCTGAATTTGATGTATGGATCAGTAATGATCCCTTCTCAGGAACACTGTGTGAGCTAACAGCCCCTGCCTTCTCATTTCCCTCTATAACCCAATATCTGGGTCAGTGATGTCATCAGCCCCGCCCCCTCTCTCTGATCAGTCAGAGTCTGTATGCAGGTTGATCATCAGCCCCGCCCCCTCTCTCTGATCAGTCAGAGTCTGTATGCAGGTTGATCATGTGCACGTGGACACAGCACTAAACACGCACTGGAAGCTCCTTTGGTATTTAAACTGGGAGCTTAAATTTGAGCTGTTTTTTGAGCTGAATAATTCATCACACAATGATGAGACCACCATTGTTAGAGACGTTAGTTTGTTTTAAGGTGCATCATGTCTGTAGTTTCCTTTGGTCCTGAGATATGACGCATTTAGTTGATCAGAAGTTCCCTTGGGTTCCTTGGTGACCTTATAGACTATTATAGACTAGCCTTTCTTTTGGTATGATCATTGTTGGTGGAGAACTCCTGGGTCTAAAAGTTCCTCCATTTGTTCTCAATTTGTAACCTTTCCAGCCTGATGGAAACACCTCAACACCTCTGCTTCTGAGCTCCTCAGAAATCTCCTTTGTTCATACCATGATGCCCTTCCACAAACATGTGGAACGAGTTGCGAAGATCAGACTTTGATAGATCCTTGTTCTTTGAATAAAACAGGACACACACACGCCCTCACAGATACTTAATTTTGGATCATTTTCCTCAATAAATAAATGGACAGTATAATATTTTTGTCTCATTTGTTTGGTTTGGTTCTCCTTATCTTCTTTTAGGACTTATGACAGATTTGTGCAGAAAGAAGACAATTTAAAGGGTTCACAAACTTTTGTCAGATTATGACTTTACTGTTTTTCAAGTAATCTCCTCTTACCTGTCTAACAGCTCCCAGTCCTCTCCGCCCCACTTATCTTTAAAGTCTTTAGTGTTCATGCCACCAATTCGGCTCATGTCTGATTTGTAGATCCCTATCAGACCATAGCCATCAATTTCCCAGAAACCTGTACATGACAGAAGCAGGTTATAAGCTTCCGGGACAAAAAAGTGTCACCTTGCATTTTAAGGTGGTAAATTCAGGCTCCTATGGTTGGCATTGCATGAGGATGTTTGGGTTATACGTAAATACCTGCGGGGTGTGCAGTGGGATTCATAAATTGACTAATTTGAGAAGGTTGAGAAGGTTGTAGCTGAATGTGAAGGTGTATGGAAGCGTATGCTAATACTGCTAATGCTGCTACAGCAGTAGCAGGAATCCCAGTCTAGGTGTCGCATTTTCCATCACTGTGTTCATTAGAACATCTCCAAAGTTCTCCTCTTGGGAGTCTGGAATTATTCATAGTCTCTTCCAAATCTGCTTTGGTAAATCAGTGCTTAGTGATGTTAAATCAGGTCTGCTGCTGATGGAATTGAACACATCCAGGCACTGGCTGGGGACGTCCAGGAGAAATCTGGAACCAAACTTTGTTCTTCAAACTAGCTCACAAGATCTCGACTATCTCTTCAGAGTGAGAAATTCATCCTCTTCACTGTATTTCTGGTTCTACACTAATCAGTCTTTTTATTTGGGGACTAAAACATTTCTATCATATAATTTCATTTCAGCTGTTCTACCTTCAAAAATTGAACACATGACCAGTGGAGGACAGTACCTGTGGGGGCTTGAGCTGTGGATCCACAGTCCAGCCTCATCACAACTGGAGCAAAGACCATTTTCCCCTGCACAGTGTGTTTACGCACACTGTGAATTATTGATGTGGGAAAATTCAGATGCAGGTCGCACATGAACAGAATGCTGTTCTCGTCCTAAAAGTAGAAAATAAAGAGATAGAATTATTAAAGACTAATCTTTTAGAGGTAAAACTTTCTTAACATATCGACCGTTTGGGTCTTTAAGGTTCTGACATTTTAATTAAAATTGAGTTACTGACATATTCTTATCCTCTGATTTCATTATGATTAATTTATGCGTTAAGTTTGCATTTAGGCTCCATTTATGTCAGTCATTATAAAGAAGCAATTTCTCAAAACTGCTCAGAAGGCAGACGATATCTGATTTTATTTCCTTCCATAAATGATAAATAACATCACACAGCAACGTTTTTGTCCAACATTTTTGTTGCAGACAAAAATTCACTGTGAAGAACTTGCTGAAGTCATGGCTGTGGCTGAAATGGATCCCTACTCCCTCATTAGTATTACAGGCTGCTGTGACTATCCAGACCTCCGGCCCAAATCAGGTTGTCCCTGTGAGCCAGCAGATGTTAGATCAGCCTCTAGAGACATATCTCATCAAACAGGACTATACAGTATATACTGGGACACTCACACACTTACTGGTTTTCATGATTCTTTGCCTCATTTTTAGACTCGATCCTGCCTTGTTTTGGACTTAATAAAGCCACCCTGTGTTTGCATCCACACTACCTTGCTTAGTTGTTACAGCTTGTTTGTGTGTTTATTTGCTTATTAGGTTTCCGTCTCAGAAAACCTGTTGGAAATTGATCATTCAGATTTTGTGCTGAAAATGCAATAATTCCGACACCATTCTCCCTTTTACAGTGTAGATGTTATTTTAAGGACAATTGCTGTGTAAAAACGATTAGAGAGAAAATGTTTCGTATTGTACTTTATAAACTGACCGCATTTTTTCTCTTTTCTTTTTTAAGGATAAGGTTTTCCATACTTCACTCAGATCAACCGCTGTTTGAAGGGCTGCTGTTTTCAAGAAGGTTCCTTCCAGCTTCTTGTACTGGTAGCTGGAAATGAGCATATTACCACGATCAGAAAATAAACGTAGTGTGTTGATTCAGTGACGCGTTTAACAGAAAAATAGTACCTTGGTAGTTTAGCGTTCCTCAGAGCTTCCTCTAGATCAAGATCATCACTGCTGTAGTCTATAATGATGATGTTGAAGTTCTCGTCTCCAGTGATTTGGTAAATGTTCTCCATTTGTCGGATGAACTGGATGATCCATCTTCCCTGGTTTTTCACTGTTGGAGTAAAAATATAAACAGAGATTTCATAACAAATAACCAACAAGGCTTCAAAGTATGGTTAAAAACAAACAAACAAACAAACAAACAAACAAACAAACAAACGGCACTATGGCACTTAGTGTCATTTCTTGCTCTTTTGCTCCCTGTTCTGACCTGTCAGGATTACATGGACTCTAACTGCTGGGTTCCAGAGGAAGCCTCTTGGTCTGCAAAGAGACGGCTGCTCTACTAAGACTGGACTTCCCTCCTGACTTGTGGTCTTCTCTACATGAAAGTAATGAGACAATAGCACATTCTGGTTCTTCCCGTCCTCCAGCTCCAGTTCCAACAGGTAGCGATTGCCCACATCACCGCCCGCCCTCCTCTCCACATTCAGCACTCGCTTCAGGACCCAATCACTGCTCACACACAGAACAAACCCAGCTGCTTTAACTGGAACAGAGAGAGGAGGTAAACTGGAAGCAGACGTATTAACAGTACCTGGTGCCCTTTGTTTTCTGCAGTTTACTCATGAAGGCATCCACCACAGGCATGACCTCCTTCTCATCCATTACCACATTTCCAGCTCTCTTGCAGACACTTTTAACGAGCGTGGGCTGCTTTGAGTGGAAGTCCACGGGATTTATGTTGATGGCGCGTTCCCAGTTTGGATCTGCCTTTTGATTTTTCCCCTCGTCTACTGTGAGAACGTTCATGTAATGTGAGAACGGCACCAAATGTGTCATTTGGTTAACAAGGTCTAATTACAGATCAATTTCTAACCTACCATTTAGATCTAAGATCGTTAAAAAAGCTGTGCATCAACAGCATCATATGAAAAATTTCATCTGGATTCAGGCCTCATCTTTGGCTTGCAGATTGCTCATATTTTAAGAGGCTTTCAAAAACGAGGTCCACTGCTTTTACTGAATGTCTCTACTAAAAGGCCTTTTCTGGAAGAGTGCACCTGATCCCATACTGGCACTTACTGAATTGACATGCCAATTAATGTTAGCCTCTTGAGACCCTGCGTCCTCATATGTTCTAATAAGGACATTACATTTGTACTTCTCTGCACATTTCTTAAAATATTTTTTCAGTCCACTAGATGGTAGAGGTCTCCATATGAGGCCAAAGGGTCAACGTTTTAACATATGAAGTATCATAGGACAGAGAAGCAGAAATGTAATGTCCCTAAATGCGGATGCAGGGTCTCAAGAGGTTAAACATCTTATTCTAATGTTGGTGAAAATGGAAAACACTGGATACAAGAACGAATGGAATTCTCTCAAGAAATGTCCTCATAATTCAAGAGGGACTGGGGGTTATTGGGAATTTTAACATAAGACTGATGTTACCTGTTTTCAGATATGAAGCAAACCCAGCTCTTGAATGTTGATACATTGACACACCATTGCGCATAATGTTCAGGGGAACAAAACAGTGAAAACGTCAGTGAAAACATTCTCCATATGAACATGAATATAAACATGAGCAATGCAGAAAGCAAATCGGGAACATGAAGCAGAGGAAAGGCCAACCACTTTTTATATTCTTCATCCTGTTTGTAGAAGCATTCGTCTTCAGCGGTGGACGTATGCGTCTGTCTAGTGTAGTCATTGGGGTACACTGCTGAGTAGTGGACCTGAAATATTAATATACTGTGTGTGTGTATATATATATATATATATATAATATAATTAGCTATTAATTATATTAAATATAATTATATTATATAATTAAATAAAAATATAATTAACATATATGTAAGCTCGATATCTGTCTTATGATTTGAAGGAGTGTAGGCATACATACATGATATATTCCATGGTATCTTGGCATTTTATCTCCATGAAATATATTAATGGGCCTGTAATCACATTCAGGAACGTCTTTCAGATAGAACTCCTTCATCAGTGGAACTGGTGAGAGATAGAAGGTATTGTGAGGGACATGATGATAATAATACACATGGGCATAGCACCAAATATTTGGGCCTTGGGTGCAGCTGTTTGCCCAAGGTCCCCTTTCCAGACATGGTATGAGGGGGTCAGCATTCATTAGAGCCACAATTCCCTGCCCTCTCCAGTTTTTCTGAGGTCAAGGCATTAAAAATCGTTTTCCTGACTCTCCTGTCCAAGGAAGACTTTCTACTAGAGTTTGGAGCATTGCTGTGCGGATTTGACTTCAGAGGCATTAGTGAGGTCAGGATGCTGGCAGCACCCCACCTCATCCCCTAAAGTAAAGTACTGATCCCACAGATCCACAGCTCAGCTCAGGTTTCATTTGGCAGCACTTCTCCACAGGGACTACACAAGCCGTGTGTGTGTGTGCATTTGCACAGCTGTGTCAGCAATGGGTGCAACTTAAAGATGAATGCATTCATTAGAAGGTGTGTACATAAATATTTGGACATATAATGTGCTCGTGTTTTAGTACAGCGTGGATGCTGATGAGAAAAACAAAATCACCCACTCTTGTAGATGGAGTCTCGTGGATCTTCTCTGACCATGTCCACTTCCAGGCTTGGAGGCTTCGAGTTGTGGTCAAGATGCATCTCATGACTGGCTGCTGTTTGGGGAATGTGAGAGAAGTCCCCAGTCAGCAGCGATGGTTCCTCTGTATATAGGAATTAAAGTGATTACACCCTGTAAGCAGAGCCATAGAAGAACCGTTTTTGCTTCCTTAAGGAACCTTGCTTGAACAACCTTGAAAGTGTTGAATAATCTTTATTAGACCGTTTGTACAGTCATGGGAAAAAACTCTGTAGCTGAAAAATGTATTAGTCGCTGGTATTCCTGACCATTCCTGACCGACATAATGCCAATTAACGTAGATTAGATAGAAGTGACTTGCCCTCTCCAGATCGCTGGAGCTGTCCTGCCCCAAGTGGAGCAGTTTAAGGATCTTGGGTCTTGTTCACGAGTGGGGGTGGGAGGGAGCGTGAGATTGACAGGCGGATTTGTGCTGCCGCCGCAGTCATGTGGTCGGTGTGTATCAGTCGATTTAGCGGTCAATGTACGTTCCTACCCTCACCTATGGTCATGAGCTGAAGGTAATGACCAAAAGGACAAGATCGCGGCCGAAGTCTCCTTCGTAGGGTGGCCGGGCGCTCCCTCAGAGATAGGGTGAGATCCGCTGTCACCCGGGAGGAGCTCGGAGTAGAGCCGCTGCTCCTCTACATCGAGAGGAACCAGTTTAGGTGGCTTGGTCACCTTTTTCGGATGCCCCCTGGACGTCTCCCCAGGGAGGGAGCGTGAGGTAGTCCCAGGACACACTGGAGGGACTATGTCTCTCAGCTGGCCTGGGAATGCCTCGGGGTCCCTCCCGGGGAGCTGGCTGAGGTGTCGAGGGAGAGGGAGGTCTGGGCATCCCTGCTTAGACTGCTGCCCATGCGACCCAGCCCCAGATAAGCGGGAAGAAGATGGATGGATGGATGACTAGATAGAACTTTGTTGATCGCTTGGGAGGGTTCCCTCAGGGAAATTAAGGAATGTATCCTTTAGTATCTATCAGTCTCTACCATCGACTGGAAGAAAGACTTTCCTACTCCTCCACGCAGAACTCTTTCAGCTATGTGATTTGGGCAGCTCCAAACCGTGACACTTCCACCCCAAGGTTTCACAGTTGGTTTGAGGTTCTCGTGCTCAAATGCCTTCTGTTACTGAACAGAAAAATAGTGGAACTTTGTCTCGATGTTCTCCAGGGAACTTTAGTCTTGCTCTGTGGTTGGTTTTACACTCCTTGCAGTATAATCATTAACCAAACAATAAACATAACCATCAATATTCCTGGTAGCAATATGTCTGTGAATCATAATCAAACAGAATTCAGTGACTTCAAGTAGTTTGGACAATATTAGCCAACAGTAAAGAAAACAGGTGTGTTCTTATGTGTGTTTGCTGAAAGAGTGGTAGAGGTCAATCAGTCTATTCTAGGGCACTTCCAAACATTGCTGAAGGCATTTAAAGATAGTCCTTAAACTTACTGGTATAGAGAGACAGACACTCTGATGTAATGACGGCGAAACGGCTGTTCCTTTGGTTTAGACGCCACTGGAGGAAAAATATTTGCATTTTTTTTAATAAAGGTTAAAAAAAAAACGATTATTCACAGCCTGATTTTTATCTCACAATAAAACTGAATAACAGACGTACTGCAACTTCCAGATGATCCATCCCTGTGCTGTGCTTGTAGAGGACTTCAAAGAAATACTTTTCGTCTTTCAGAAGCCTAAAACAAACAAACAAACAAACAAACAAACAAACAAACAAACAAACTGCGTCTGAGGTTTATATTGTTTGATCCATTGCGTGTGGAAAAAAATGAACTGTTTTGGTTTTTGTTTTTAAACACAGGAAGATCTCAATTACGTTACAGGCTGAGATATCTGAGAGGCAAATTTCTCAAATTCTCCTGGAGCAGACCATTCAACCCCTGTCTGAACAGAAAAAAACATCAAACTGTAAAAGATCTGGTTTTAAGTGAGATTCTAAAACAAAATTCACAATGTTAGGTTGTGAATATATTGGTTGTCGGGAAACTTACTCGGCCAACATAAGCAAGGAGTCTGAGTCTTCTGGGTTGTTCATTCAAACTCAACCAGAACTCGGAGTTTTTGTCCGAGGAAATCGCAAACACATACTGGCCTGGCAAAGACATACAAGAAGACATTTATCAGTAAAGCACTATGTTTAGTTTAAAACCAGGCTTAAAACAAACACTTCCTGAGGGTTTTCAGGTGCAGAACCCACCACTTGCTGCAGGATGAATGTAGCCAAAGATCCTCAACCCGTAGTTTGTCCATCTGGGATATGTGGCAAGCCTGTTTATGGTGGTCTGAACCTAAAAGAATGATTATATATGCGACGTACAGCCATGTGAGACAACAGGACATGAAAACACACACTCATCATCAAAAATCTCATACTTTCATAATTTCATACGTTGCCAGATCACCTTTACTCTTCGTTACAGACACTAATGAGCCACCAGTGGTTCTACCTTTTCTGAACACACACTCTGGTGCTCTATTCCAACAGGACGATGCTCGTCCACATACAGCTGCCGCAGATACTACGCTGTGGTCGGTCTCATCTCCAGACCTGTCCCTGATTGAAAATGTGTGGGATGCTATTGGACACTCTATCAACACTCCACCCCTACCACACCATCTGCAGAACTGAGTGAGAACATTCAAGCTCCATGAGATGGATCATCACAGGACACCATTAGGAACCTCTACAGCTCCATGCAGAGACATCTGGCGTGTTGTGTTAAACCCGACGCCGTACTGAGAGACACGTCTTCTGTATGAGTAGATCAATAAATACTGATCAGATCAGTTATCATCAGTTATTGATCCTGATCACCTTCATCTTCCTTCACATTAGAACTGCATTCAAACACTTCCTTCTGTGGGCAACTCTTTTTCTGATGAAATATCATTTGTAAAATATAATTTTACATATATATTTTATTTATAATACATAATGTATCATTTTTTCTAATAAGGAGAAGTATTGCCAATGGAATAGGACTCTCTGAAGCACATAAACATGAACGTATGGTCACCTAATGCCAGGCATGGGCTTGAGCTGTGGAGCAGAGGAACTGTGCTCTCTGGAATTATGGTTCTTCATCTGATACAAAGAATTAGCAGGTGTCACTATACTTTTGTCCATATGTCCATATCCTCTACTGGTCTAGAAGATATAAAGATGGTTTGGTGATGCTTTACATGTGTGTGTGTGTGTGTGTGTGTGTGTGTCACTAACATGTGGAAACAGTGGGTAAAGCTGGTTCTTCCTCAGCTGTTCTATGGAACCTCCACACCAGTCTTCAAACACATGCATGTTGACTTTTCCTTGATACTGGTCACATGATAAAAAAGAAAAACAACCGAATTCCAAACTGTTTCAAACATTATTTTCTTCCTCTTCCTCTCTCTCTCTCTCACTCCCACTCTCCCTCTCCCTCTCCCTCTCTCTCTCTCTCTCACTCTCTCTCTCTCATTCCCTCTCTCCCTCTCCCTCTCTCTCTCACTCCCTCTCTCCCTCTCTCCCTCTCTCTCACTCACTCACTCACTCACTCACTCACTCACTCACTCACTCACTCACTCACTCTGTGTGTGTGTGTGTGTGTGTGTGTGGGGGGGGGGGGGGGGAAAGGGGGGGTGTACCTCAGGTTTCCACTGTGACTTTTCCAGCTCAGCTTTTTCTTCAAATTCATGCTTATAGAGAGAGAGAGAGAGAGAGAGAGAGAGAGAGAGAGAGAGAGAGAGAGAGGGTCATACAGATGGGGTGGGGTGGGAGGTATTCTGCTGGTAATATAAAGACCCAACAAGCACTTTTGAAATGGGACACTATCACCGGATAGGGCCACTGTTTTGTTGCTAAGGGGCCTTTAGAGTTAGAGGGTCTCACCTTGTCCTGCGCAGGTGGGTGTGTTGGGTGGCTTTGGTCTGAGTTGTAGACCTTCCATAGCTGCTGTTGAATGAGCTTGACGTTCTCTGTTAGAATGAATCATTGTGACGATGTGGGTCAAGTCTGCAATGATACTGATACACTTCATCTGTGTATGTGTCTCCATCACCACATTGTCCTTCTGCTATTAAAAGATTTTTTGTTTTAACTGAAAACCATGAAAAAGTCAAATCAAAACACCATGTTTTGACGCTCAAAGCGTGTGAAAGGTGTTGCTGAATAATAAAAAGAAACTGAAAATGATTTATTATGTTATGTTATGTAAAAGGTGAAGGTGCACATAGACATTGTGCTGCACACAGTGGAATTTGTCCTATGCAGTAGGCAGCCGTATCCACGGTGCCCAGGGTGCAGTTTAAGTGCCTTTATTAAGGGCACTTCCGTCATGTCCTGCCAGTTCAGGGAATCGACTGGCAACCTTCCAGTTACAAGATTAGTTCCCTTACCAGCAGATCACAGCTGTAACAGTCTTGATTTGTTATGTTTACTCCATTAAAACGGACAAAATCAGGCCACTAGAAAAAGCCTTTCATGGTTAAACTCAACGGCTGCTGTTGGAGATCGAGGTTAAAATGTCTAAAAGTTTGACCACAGAAGGGTGAAAAACTGACCAGGAGACATTGTTGGGGACACAGTTGTGGGTATCTACATGCATGGGAAAACCAGGGAACTGGTGTGTGCGCAGGGGAAGCCAGGAATGTGCTAGACTAAAACCTAACCCAGCTGACCAGTTACAGTGTAAAAAAAATGTGTAAAAAACAAAACAAACAAACAAACAAACAAACAAACAAACAAACAAACAAACAAACAAACAAACAAACTAACAAACAAACAAAACAAAACAAAACAGAGAAAAGGTTGAATTAAAGCCTATGTATAAATGAACAGTCAGAACTGCTACCATTGAAATATGTGAAAAACTGTCCAAATACTTACATTTACTTTCCCTACATTAACTCTACACGTACAGAATGTCCTCCTTGATTTAAAAGCTGTAAACATGTGTAAAATATAGAATTCATGATAAATAGTGTGAACGGCTCTTTCAGACATAGAGCAACGTGTTCATGAATGGACTTTGTTACTTGAAACTACCCTTAAATTCCAAACAAATGTTAAAAAACGCACACAAATGACAACACTTTACAAAACTACCACTAAACAGCCTTTATTTCTAAACAAATATGAATCTGATATCACAATCTCTACAAATGACATAGCAATTCTTATATAAACCAAGACCTCCGTACAACCTAGATCATATCCGAGCCTGAATTCACAAAACAGTCTGAAAACACAAAATCTTGCTGTGCTTTTCTTTTGACTTCATGCTTAAGAAAAAAATTCAAGATAAACTTTATTTTTCAAAATTCTTCACAAGACGATTTTGTTCACTTAGAAAAATCGAAGAATAATTTATTTTCAACTGGTGAAAAAATATTCATAGTTCTGAAGGTCAGTCTCTAAAACGATCCAGTTAAATAGTTCAATTTTAATTTTTTATTCATTTTAAAGTTAAATGTTTATCTTAAGGAGATTCATAAGAAAATCTTATGAAAATAATGAAGATTTTCTTAAGACAATATTTAAGAACTCCTTATTTTATGGAATCTTAGTGTTTATTTTAAGATAATATTCTTCAGAAAAGCTTTTGTGGATCCAGCCGAATCAGATTTCAGACGCTGGTATTTCTATAGGAGGCCTAAACTTCTATTATATATTATATTCTTACAGTCAAAACAGTGTTTCTTAAGTATCAGGAGTAAAGACTGCAAGTCTGGAGCCACAAATGATCCAGTTGAGATTAAGGGATTGAACAACACTTAGATTTGTTGTACTATTGGCTGTAGACGGATCCAGAAAGACTCCAGAACTGTACACCTAAATATCATTCAAATTAAAGGTCAACAATGAGTAAACAGTACCCACCGGTATCTGAGATCTTCTTCTGTTCCACATGGACTGTGAAAAGTCCTGAAAGTATGATAAGAAGCAGCACACCCAGAAACATCAATAACGTCCAGGTTTTCAACCTTCTGAATCCGAGCACTCCAGTAAACCTGGCACAGAACTGTCCCATCTTGGTCCTCGTGGTTTGGTCAGCTTCTCCAGGCTGATACAGTCGGTGTAAATCAAGTCTGTACACATAGGGGTATTGATGGTGAGGAGGTGTGTAAACTGTGCTGAGAAACGCCAGGGATCTCTTACATAAGAATTCACTTCAGTTCACTATTAAACAAGGGACAGGCCACAGCATAGGGTGTATTATTTGTTTAAAACATATTTGTCTTATGTTTTATATTCCCTAATTTATTATATATATAATAAAGTGTCTGTGCTGTGGTGGTCCTGTGGGGTCCTGACCATTGAAGATCAGGGTGAAAGGAGACACAGATGAACTACAGTCTGTATGATCAGAGGAGCTGATAAACAGTGAGTGCAAAGTTAAGGAGGTGTTCATAATGTTATGGTTGATTAATGTACAACCGAAAAGCCTCTCTGATCTTTTGTAAAAACAGGTCCACCTTTATGAGGGTATTAAAAGGACCTGCACCAGATGTTAAATATGTTCTACTGCTTTATGTAGATATGGTCAAATATTTGCTACTGGTTGGAACGATTTCAAAGAGATGTTGGTCGTTTCCTCCCTTGGTGAGCCGTTCTAGGCCAGGTCAGGACACCTAGCTGAGGAGGTTTATGGTCAGTGGCTGAGAACATTTCTCAGAGTGGACATGTGCTTTGCTATGGAGACCTGTGATGAAGTTGGTTACTTTAACTGTTGGAGTTGAAGTCCACTTGATGGGTAGTGCAGGGCGAGTAGTTAGAGGGTCCAACAAATGAATTATAAAGCAATAAATCTCCACTAACTTCAGTGGCTCTGACCAATGATTGCAGAGCCAGGTGCTGGTCACTTCCCTCAGGTACAACTTCTCCATTCCTCCACTCACTCTCCCCCTCCTCTACCTCAGAGCAGGCTTTATACTGATAGCTCCTCCCCCTGGGCTCTACCAATACCAACACAGCTGATGTTCATGGTACAGCATACCATGTTTTTCGACACATAATCACATTCAACAACCATCAATCATCATTTCCATTGACCATAAAGATTCATCATATCATTTTGATTGGACCATGACTATAGGCATTCAACCTTCTTCTTCTTTGTCCCCTCACAAGTCCAATCTCCCCTCTCCTTCAGCCGGAGATGGACTCACCCAAGTAAGTAAAAACTCAGAGATTTCACCCTTGCACTCTTTTGACCTCGGGTGGGTGTGAGCAGTCTGCAGGTGTGAACAGGTATGTACGTGACCTCACTGTTGGTAATGTGTACGTTAGCGATGGCAAAACGAGGCATCGTGAACCAATAGGGCTTTTCAGCTCAAAGGTTCACCAAAAGGTTCATTAGCTGAAGCCTAATGAACTCATTCTCACTAGTGACACCTGGTTGCAAACGATATATGACAGACTCAATTAATTCTGAGTCAGAGAGGCCACGTCTCAGTGAATATAAAGGTGTGTTTTGCATGGAATTAATATTAGTATTTGAGTGATGTGATGTTGAACACGTGAAATAAATAATGGAATAATGGAACTGGGAGACAGGAAACTGCAACTGATGGAACAAATAAATGACTGATTTTTGTAGCCTAAAGACTATAATAATCGTAATAATAATAATAATAGCTGATCTAATCTATTTTATAACAGAACTTTAACCACTAACTAACTAATTAAACAATGCACACCTCTCACAACACCAAACACCAACTCAAAACCCATAATGGGCTGCGAGTCTCGAACCCCATTATGTGGTTGTGACTCTCAAAATGAAATTTAACGATGACCCACTGAATCCAATGCCTCATTTGTCATCAGTCACGCCTCGTACCGGGGCTTCATCTGGCACGCCCCTTTTTGTTCGACACAGGCTCCGAGGCATCGCTTCAAATGTTACATCACTAGTGTACGTATGAACTTACATCATTACAAGGCCCTCGCGTGAATCACCCCACCTTTGAAGCAGCATCCCATTTTGAATGTAATTTGTTCCTGTTTTGGGAAGACTGTGAGGGGGTTCCCCATCCTGTCCCCACTCAGAGGAAGCAGGCAGATGTTCTAAACAGTGACTATATGATGAACTTTTTGTCTCATTTTAAAGATATAAAGTATGTGAGAAGAGACACCACAGCCCTGTTCCTAATGCAACAGAGCACGAGATCAGAAACAGAAATCCTGCACATCTATTCAGCTTTCAGACAATTGGATTTGGAGCCACTGGTCCTCACCCTGATCTTGTCCTTTCCTTTGAGAACTCACTGGTAACTCCATCGGCAGAAAGTGGAACCTTGGTCTAGCTGTGGATCACCAGTTATCGAGTTATCGTTCTCAGCTTATGGTGCAAACCTGACTCGGTCGTGCTGATTTCGCCTTTACAACATCAGGAGAATTTCACTTTTTCTGTCAGGAGAGGAGCTCAGATGCTTGTTGAGTCTCATCATTTCAAGGCTTGAACTTCAACTACCTTCTGCTGGCCTTCCTATGCAGACCATCCTGTCCTTCAACTCATCCAGAATGCAGCAGCATGGCTTGTCTTCAATGTCCCCAAATTCAGTCCTGTATCTCCTCTGCTGTGTTTCGTTCACTGGCCTCCAGTCACTGCCCGCATCAGATTCTGAACATTGAGGCCTACAAAGCCCACGATGGACCAGGACCTCCATACTTGATTGCAATGGTCAAAATGTGAGCTGTACCAAGAGCCGTTCGAGCATCAAGTACAGCTCGGCTTCACCCACCATCACTCAAAGAGCAAGGAAGACAAGCATCCAGACCTGAATATTGTTTGTCCCCAATCAGACTTTTGTTTTTGGCAGCATCTAAACGTGAGGATTCTCTGGATTCCAGCCTCTTTTAACTAGTTAAGGAGATCTTCTGATCTGGATACGGGCGTCTGTCTCCTTTCAGAGCCTCAATGAAACAAAAACAAGCTTTTATGTGCTATTGATTAAGATTGAGATGCAAAGCGTGGTGTGAATGCAAACTTGATGGCCTTAAGTGATGTTCTATACTGTTTTATAAACAACAATGAAAAAAAACGTTATTTATACATCAACACGACTGAAATTCACTGTAAAACTGAATAACGGTGTACTGGGAAATATATACTGCAAAGTCTGATGTGTCTATATAAACAAAGTAATCACACCGCCACTATCTTAGTGTCACTGTAGTGCTGAGAATTACCCACCACCCACACAGATAGTGCTGTGGGGTCCTGACCATTGAAGATCATTGTGAAAGGAGAGAAACAGATGAACTTCAGTCTGTAATTATGGAACTACAAAGTGCTCCTGTATGATCAGAGGGGCTGATGGGATAAAGAGAGAGTTCATAATGTTATGGTTAATCGGTGCACAACTGAAAAGCCTCTCTGATCTTTTGTCCACCTTTATGAGGGTATTAAAAGGATCTGCACCAGATGTTAAACGTGCTCTACTGGAGAGCTTTATGTAGATATGGTCAAATATTTGCTACTGGTTGGAACGATTTCAAAGAGATGTTGGTCGTTTCCTCCCTTGGGGAGCCGTTCTAGGCCAGGTCAGGACACCTTGCTGATGAGGTTTTCATGTTCAGTGGCTGAGAACACTTCCCAGAGTGGACATGTGCTTTACTTTGGAGACCCTCAGGTGAGTCCCCCCCACCTTTGAAGCAGCATCCAGTTTTGAATGTAGTTTGTTCCTGTTTTGGGAAGAAAATACTGCGAGGGGATTCGTCCTCCTGTCCCCACTCAGAGGAAGCAGGCAGATGTTCTAAACACTGATTTTATGATTTAACTGTAGTTAAGCTTTTTAAGGTACAAGGGACTGACGAGACACTACAGCCCTGTTTTTAATGCGACGATGAGATCAGAAACAGAAAATGTGCACGTTTATTCAACTTTCGAAAAATTAGATTTGATACAGAACTTGGAACAAAACACCAGCTTTTCTGTGCTATTGATAAAGATCAAGATGCAAAGCATGGTGTGTATGCAAACGGGGTAGCCTTAATTGATGTTTTACTGGCAGGCTGAATTCCTCAGCCATGCTGTTTTGAATACAAGACTGAAAAAAGCATGTTCATACATCAGCACAACTGAAATTCACTGAAATATTATGATTAACTCGACCTCCAGCTGTTTAACAGGCCGCGGTGACTCTGTTCTCGGATTAACTGTACATTTCCTGGTGGCCTTTGCCCTGGTTTTCTGTTTTGGACTGGAATTTTTGATCATTCCTGACGTTAATCACATGTACTTGAGCAGTTGAAGGCTAGATTTGTAGGCATTGTCTATCCCGTCTCCCTTAAAGGTGCCTTTAAACTGAAAAAAAAAAAATGCTGGCATGTTGTGACTGCGCTGAGCTGCGCTGTTTGGTGTGTTCGAGTGGTCGGGTTACCCTCTACATATGAGGTCATAACAGTTTATCTTCATAATTTCATTCAAAAAGGTAAACGGTCTCTATTTATTTGTGTTTACTCTTTAAGTTTGACTTACAGAAATATTTATTTTTCAGCATTTCATTTTGAGTTCAGTGACTAATCAGATTATCATGATAATCAAACAGGTTCAAGCAGCATAACAAGCAAAACAATGACAACACACTTGTGAGGGTTGTTTAACTATCTTGGAAACTGCTTCTGCACTCTTAAATAAACCCTTTTGTAATAGAGATGTCCGAGTGAAAATCTCCACACTGAAAAGAACCTGCACGTCTAATTATTCTTCATTAAAATGGTTTTAATAATGAATGGTTTCAGGTTGCTCTTCTATGGAGAAACAGGCAGAACTTTAACTACATTCAAATCACTGTCTATTGAAGAGTCTCAACAGCTGCTGTTCAAAGGCAATTCCCCAAATGACCACATGATGGAGTGAGAGGACTGGTGAAGAACAGAGGAGCCCGGACGCAGATAAAACTACTATTAAACTATGTTTCTATAAGCAGAACCCACCACTTTGAATATCTACTTTATTATATATCATAATGACATGAATATAGAAACAACGACCCGAATGAGATGCTACTGTTACTATTATGTCCACCATCATGTCCATCATGTCAAATGTCATTGCTTCAGTTTTACAGCAGACATGTGGGTCCAGTGTCCCCTAAATAACCGTGTATAAGTAGTTTGACCAGAGGAGGAGGGATCCCCCCCCTTATGAGCCTGGTTCCTCCCAAGATTTCCTCCTCCACCTCTGAGGGAGTTTGTCCTGCACTGTCGCCCTTTGGCTCAGCAGGGCGTTTATCTCTTCATCCTTTGATTTGAAGAAGTAACCACAGTAAGAGGTGAACATGCAGAACTGAAGATCAGCATCATCAGCAGATGCTTATAAATGAGTGATGGAGGACAGAAGAAGGTGGGGAACTGTAGGACAGAACTGGAAGAACCTCCAGAAATAACATTTATAAAAGAGCTGTGACTAAGAAGATTCTTGGTAATTGGTAAAGAACCTGTACATTGTCTTCTGTAACTCCACAGAACCACTGAAAGTTCCTGTTTCTATTGCTTTGCATGTGTTCACCCATTAGTCATCCTCTTGGTGCAGTACCAGTCCAGGACTATTATAGGAGAACGTTTAAACCTAATACAAGTTACATGAAGGGATAAAGGAACTTTTTTTTGGCTCCAAACAGAACCATTTAAATTAATAAATAATTAATAGTAAAGAATATGTAGACTATTGTAATTCTTTATAGGACCAAAAATGGTTCTTTTATTGCAACACTGACAGCCGTTGTAGCACATTTGTGTTTAAGAGTGTAAATAAGAAGTATGGTTGACATCTCTCATCGTGGAATGTGTTTCTTTATTCTACAAGTCTCAGAAAAGATCAGAGGTTCTAGATACACTAACCAGCCTTTCTGACACCAATAGCCTTGCAATGCTCAGAATCATTGAAATCCTCCCACCCATTCTGATGGTGGTTGTGAACATTACCTGAGGCTGTTGGTCGATATTGCTTTAATTCCATGCATTGCAGTGCTGCCACATGATTGGCCGATTAGATGATTGGTAAAAGGTCTCCAGGTCTTCCAATTGACGAAGTTCTTGGCGAACGTAAGGTCCCTCATTTGCTCTGTAGGTCTAAATTTAGTAGAAAACATGCAGGAGCTCCTGCTGATCAGAATCTGAAAACACAATGCAGGTAATTTCCTCTTGTTCTAATGGAAAGTAAACATTCTGAAGAGGTTGGTCCTGAACACACCGGCGGAGAAGGTGGATCCATTTCATTTCTGTATCCATTCAAACAGATAAAAGGCATTGTGAAGCTCACTGGCTCGTTCATTAGTCCTCTCTTCCTTATCTAATCGCTCTTTCTTTCTCACTTTCTTCTGTGTCTCCTTTGCTTTCATCACACAACACTGCAGATGAGGATGCTGCTGTTTGCCAAGCTGTCACTATGGAAACCACTGGGGTGTCTTCAAGAAAGAACTGTGGCCCCCAGTAGAGAGGAACATTATATAGCCACACGTGGGGCCATAGAACAGATTTTCAGTCTGTAAAATAGGCTATTTTTTGTTCTGCAAAGATTCAAAGAAGACCAGAAAATACCATAAATACATAAAATGGTTCATATATTTTGGCTGTATGTCAATACCTTGTATCTCAAAAACGGCAACTTTACAGGAGAAGAAAAAAATAACAACGTAAAAGTTTAAAAACATAGAATAAAAAAAGTGTTCCTGCTTATTTGGGAACATTTTAATTGGCCGATTTCTCATACAGTATTGAAACAATGTAAAGAACATCTGACCAATTCACGTTATGTCAAAATGTGAAAACAGCCAAAATGGAGATACAAGGTTTTTGTGTGACAGCAGCTCTAAATCTTTAATGATGAAAAATAATCTATGACTTTGACACTGTTATTAATGGTAACGACATGACACGTCAACGTCTATCTGTGTCTTCAAGGCGAGATCTTGAGACGGCAGCAGTGTGTGGACGAGCATTATCCTGTTGGAATAGAGCACCGGAGTGTGTGTTTAAAAGGTAGAACCTCATTAAGATGAACTCAAAGTGTCTGTAATGAAGATCTAAGGTGATCCAGCATTGTACGAATATGACCCCCACACCATGACATCAGACCTTCTGTGACCTTCTTTGATGCGAGACCACGATGCCTCCACACCCAGATTCATTGGTCAACCCACTGCCGTTCTGAATGACTCCATGACTGTGTGCGTCTGCTATAGAAGCCACCACTGAAATCGGTGTAGAAAGCAGTTAGAAAGCTCAGCAGGATGCATTTATTTCGTCTCAAAGGAGGAGGTGTCCAGCAAAAAGATGTATGGTCACCCTATCAGTGAACCAACCAGACCCTCAGATGTTCCGGTTGTACTGTGTTCTATGTGGTGAACCCACGGTGTCAATTAAAGATTCAGTGCCTTACGGTTGACCGTGGACATTCACTTCTCATTAAACCTCTTTACTTTGATCAAGAGTAAAGGAACCAGGGCCCCGAGGCTTCGCACTTTCAGAAATAGAAAAAAGAAATCTGTCTGCGTATTAGTGACGGCTCACTTTTAAAGTATTTCGCAACAACGTTTCCAGCTGCACATTCGCCCAGGCCTGACGTTATGCAGCAGAAATCCGTGAGCAGGGACAAAGTGATGGAGATCAAACAGAGAGGCACAAATGAGGGTGTTATGCAACCTGGGGACCATCCGACTGCTCCTCGGGAGGAGTGCAGAGGGGACATTCCTGTGGTGAAACTGCCCGTCTATTCCAGAAGCCTGGGAACCGATGTGGGTATGATTAATCTATGATCAGGATATGTGTCAGCTAGCTTTTTGAAGTGAGAAAGGACAGAGAGAAGACATCGGGGCGTCTCATTAAGAGAAAGTGAGAGGTGGATTCTAGAGTGATGTGAGTGCTCATTAGGAGGTAATGTCACACACTTGACACAATTGGTGCCTACACTATGAAACTACACCCCAACCCCAGGGGTGTAGAATATTTTATGGTTCAAATTTCATAGCAATGGATCCACTAGGAATTGAAATTGATGATGATATACAGTTCTGGGTTAGGCTTCAACTATACATGTCCAAATGTTTGTGGACACCCTTCTAATAAGTGCATTCAGCTACTATGAGAACACTTGAGGGGGTAGGGCTACGAGAGGGGGTAGGGCTAATGAAATCACTGACCAATATATTGGGTTGTCAGTGAAAATGTTTGCTCTCTTTTGCTCACACAGTGTTCAAATTTCAGAATAAAAGTCTTCGGATGGATAATATTGAAACTTACATAAATTTATTACAAACAAAGCTTAAAAACACTGTTGATGACCAGTTTCTGAGTAAAGTGTTTATGTCTTTAAAAGCAAAAAATAAATAAATAAATAAAAGATAAATAAATAAATAAGTCAATTTTTGATCAAAACATGGTCAAATTCATACTGTTAAATTTGAGTAGCAGAGCAATATGTAATAATAAAAATTAATAATAATGCATTTTATTTATTAAGTGCCTTTCTGGACACTCATGGACGCTTTACAAAATACAAAACAAATAAACAACAAACAAAATGAATAAACAACAAACACCGGAGAGCAGCGGCAGCCATACACACACAGCATTCACATATGTGGTATGTGTAACTGTCTCCTATAAATACTTAAAAAAATCTATCCATCCATCCATCCATCCATCCATCCATCCACCCACCCACAAGAGTAAGTCTTGTTTGTTATGATTTGTGTATCATGTCTGTAGGTTACTCAGATCCTGAATTATGAAGCCAAGAAATCAGCAGGTACACAGTCCGGATCTCAGGTTCTAAGAGTTAACCCCAAACCTTATACTATCAACCCCCTAACCCCTCCCCCAGCCCTCCGGTCAAACAATCTGACCGACAGAAGATTGTAGGCAAAATGAAAAGCCCTGGGTTTGTGTGTAGTCAGGCGACACTCCTGGGCTTAAACCGTAGTTAATTTGGCTTCACTCGGTTGAAAGAGCATGTTAATGTCATTTCATCTGCTTTGAACTGTGGAGAACAAGATACCCAGACTCATGTCAAAAGAAACATGTCAAGAAGAACATTTTTTTAAAACCAACCGCACATGACGTGTGGACATGAACGTCTGAAAATCATGATCTACACTGCAGACAAACACTGTTCACGTTTTCGCATTTCACAAGGACACGGAAGCCTCAGGATGTTACACTGATGCAACATGCATCTCTATGACCATGAGTCATCCAGCTGAACAGACCAGCAGCACGCAGCTCACATCACGCCAGCCTCAACTGGAATGTGCTAAAGTGAAAGAAAGCAGTCCACTAGGAATGAAAAAGAAAATAAATAAATAAATAAAATAACAGAAAGAGAAGCAAACCTGAGGAGGAAGCATCAGAATTTAACTCACTGAGATGTTGAAGAAACGTATAGTTCTGAGCACAGAAAGAGCAGGCTGGATGTGATCTCACTTCAGCAAACAAGCCATCAATTTTTCACAGGTGGTGCAAGATGACACAAAGGGGGGACATCTGGAGCATGAGCATGCATTACAGCATCGTGGATCATGGACGTCCACTGTGGTTAGGAAGTTCTAACTCACACTTGCCAAAATGTTCACGTTTGTCTGCTCCAGAGGGTCCTATTCTTTTGGCAGTACTCCTCTACAGTGACTAAAAAGCTGTGTGTGCATCAGGAATGGATGCATTAGAAGAACTTAACAGCGTAAATGACTATCATGGAGTCACTCAGAATGGCAGCAGGTTATCTTCAGTCACGAGTCACACTTTTGTCTTGGAGAAGATGACCAATGAATCTGTGTGTGGAGACACCATGGTCAACGCCAAGATTAACGGCTTGTCATGGGTCACACGTCTGGAAGGTCACCCTTGATCTTCATTACAGGCACTTTGACAGCCCAACGTTACGTTGGTCTGTAGTTGTAGTTGATCATTCATTCATTAATTCATCCATTCATTCATTCATTCATTCATTCATTCTGATAACCTTTATCTTCCTTCCCAAGAGCCCTGCAGTCCCACACTTCCATCTGGGTGCAACTATTCTTTGAAAGTTGGTGTACACAGAGAGACGGCTTTGGTTTCACAGCAAGTAGAGAGGTTGAGGTTGGGAACTTCTTTCAACAATACAGCAAGAAAAGTTGTCGTCCATGTCCTTGAATAAATTTCAGGCTGGAATACGAGCTATAAAAATCAATGTTTTGTGGTTCTCAACTTTTTTCCGAAAGGATCTTTATGGGGCTCAGGGGAGGATTAGACGCTGTGAAAGCTATGAGAACAAAACACTTTATACTCATAAACCGGCCCACAGGCCTAGAGAGCCTACCATAATCTACAAAACCGATGGTAGATGTACCATATTTCTAATAATCTAGGATTTGGTGGATGGGTTCAGAAAGCTTCAGCAATATTCACTTCTGCAAAACGAGCAGAGAAACAATAGCGTTCATACTGGTTTGCTGCAGGGTGATACAGACGAATACACGTGCAAATGGGAACCCGTTCACAATTGGGAATGGGAACCTGTCCTTCCACAAATGACACAATATTACCCCGATTTTCTTGTAGAATCATTTATCTGAAAGGTTTTTAAAAACTCTCTGTATTAAAAATAATAGATAGCACTGCCCTTGGCTGCTCTTTCTTTGGTGCTTGAAGAAAGATCTCGCATATTGGCCGACAGAGAAGCACTGGAAATGGTAAACAGGTGAAGATGGATGACGGGCTTTGAAGTCACTGCTTGGCAGCAATAAAAATATAGCCTATCTAGAACCCGGCCTCTATTCGACTTCTATGCCAGGCATGCTAAAGGTGATGGGCAATGCTTCATCTTAAGTGCGTTATGTCAGAGCATTACAAGAGTGGAGAGCACGTTATAACTCAGACTGGACAAAGATTGCAGGACTGTGTTCATCAGTATTCAGCTATTCCGGTTCATGGCACCAGTATAAAAAGCCTTTTTGGCCCTGATGCAGCAGAAATGACATTTGGCTGTGTGGGTGATTAGGCCACTTTTGGATATTAGTCTGTTGGAATGTCCATATGGAAGCCAAAGCTTGGCTGGTCTTTCATTGGCTGACAGCTTCCCTGGACTTTCAAGGTTGTTCTGTTTTTGGATTCACCCCCTCCTCTCTCTCTCTCTCTCTCTCACTCTCACTCTCACTCTCACTCTCACTCGCTCTCTCTCTCTCTTTCTCTCTCTCTCTCTCTCGCTCTCTCTCTCTCTCTCTCTCTCTCTCTCTCTCTCTCTCTCTCTCTCTCTCTCTCGCTCTTTCTCTGTCAGACCTCAACTTGCCCTTTCTATGATGATTCTGAACAGTGGCTAAATGTAGCTCGACAGATCTGAAGTTCAGGCCATAAATGTCAAAACTCAGAAAGAGAAAAAAAAAAAGAGGACACAAATGTACAGTGAAGATCATTTCTGCTGTGGGATTTATTTTAATAATATTTTAGGGATAATGAACTTTTTTTAGTCCATTCTAGCTACGGACATCATGGGGGTCGTGCAGCAAGACAATGACCCTAAGCTAACAATCAATTCTATGAATGGATATGAATGGTCAATCTTTTGGAATGGCCCAGTCAAAGTCCTGACCTTTGGAATATTCATGGGAAGAAGCTGAAGCTGTTTTATACAGAACAGTTACTGGAAATGTTTAGTGAAAGCAAAGGTTCACATACTTTTGCTACTCACAGATATGTAATATTGGGTCATTTTCCTCAATATATATATATATATATATATATACATGAGCAAGTGTAATATTAATTCTTAGATTATGATTCTGCTTTCTGCCAAATTGTCCTTCTAAAACGGGATAGAGACCACTCACCTGGACCAGACAAAGTCCACACTTTGGTGACACAAACAAAGGGGTTCTGTGTGGAAGTGAAGGGGTTCTTTGGTCTGTAACGGTAGTAGAACCCTTTTTGATGCTGTACAGAATCATTTTTAAAGAAGCTGTATATTGGATTACAAAAGGCCTCCCTCCTTGTTTAAGCTCCCACAAGGTTCTTTGTCACGACCTTGTCTTGTTTATGAAAGAACCTGTCTTTTAAGAGCCTGAGGCAGAAAATCCTCAAGAGCACTTGGTTTAAGCTCAGGTGTTTGGGAGATGTGCTGCAGTCAGCAAACGGCTGTATTTGCTTCTATAGTGGCACAATCCAGATCTCCCAGCCTAACTGAAATCTGAATATTTCATACAATATGAAAGGTGTAAACAAGTCCATTATGCTCAGCTAAATCCCAGGGAATTTGTGGGCAGGAATCCACTTTTCCCATTGGGTATCTACCATTTTGTTTCCAGTTGATGCAAAACAGTGAAGAGTAGCACCGTACAGAGTCTAAAAGCATCCACACATCCCAGCCAATGCAGATGTGGATTCCATTAAATAATAAACTACAAATTACAGACATATATTTTAATTCCAGTTCTACAATCATAGCTTACTAATATATACAAGTTGGTGTCTAAATACTTTTGCCAAGATGTTTAAACATAGCAAGAATATCTTCAGTATCAGCAGTTCTGTATTCCAGTTCTGGAGACTCCACGCCGTACACTTTGGTGCTTTTCCTGATCTAACACACCTGACTCAGCTCACAGAGGGCTGGATAATTAACAGACGAGCTGAATCAGGTTGGTTGAAGAAAGAAAAATACAACAGCTGTGTCTCAAAGCCAGGCATGCAGCAAAGGAGGGCTATATATCGTTATTTGTGGCGTGGGCTTCTTTTCTGAGAGCTTGAGGGACCTCGCTTTTATTCACCCACATGCCTTCAAATGTGGCACCAGACAACCTGAACAGTGGCAGAACCAACTGTAATGAAATGTGAGGAAACAGAGACGATGTTTCTAAATGCAAGATCAAAATGTGCTCTGTTTACACTAGTAACCCATGATTAGTCTAGTAAGGGCATCTCGAAAGTGTGCAACCGCAGGTTTCTTCATACAGCCCCACCACAGCACCAATTTGGCAACACCACTGCAACCACCTGAAACACCATAGCAACCACCATCCATCTTGGATAATGTAGAAACAGCATAGTAACCACTAACCAACTACTTAGTGACACCATACCAACCACTTAGCAACACTACTGCAAACACCCACCAACAAAATAGCTACCACTTAGTGACACCATGGCAACCACACCATAATTACTTGGCAACACCAAACCAACCAATTAGCAACACCTTTTCGGGGACCATACCAAACCATCATTACAACCCAGCAATAAAATGGCTAGTACTTATTAACACCGTAGCAACCATGTAATTATAATGACTTCACAACATACCATACACTTAGTAACGTCACTGCAACCACCCAGCAATAACAGGGCTACTTCTTATTAACACCATAGCAACCACATCATAATCACTTGGCAACACCATAAGATTCATTCAGGAAACCATACCAACCACTTAGCAGTAAGATTGCAACCACCCAACAACAAAATAGCAAGTGCTTAATAATCACCAAGCAGAAACCACCATTTTACATTTGTGACTGCAAAGCAACCACCTTAGCAACTGCCTAGCAACTGTCTGGAAGTGGGAACCACTTAAGCTGCACATTGTTATGTTACAAAATATTTTTTCTAGGTCATTTTACTTGGTAATTAAGAATCAATATTATCAAATAAACCAAAAATTGAAGAACACCATCAGGTGCTCCACCTGGTGAAGCTTGTTTTGGTGCTAAGAATGCTTTAATCGGCACGTGGCATTAATCATCAGCAGTTTACTCATTCAAGATTTAAAAGCTCTTCAGGTTCACAAACGACACGATTAGAATAATAATGGTGGGTCATAATGGCCAATTATATACTAACGCACTGCGTGACAGCTTACGCGGTGTAATGGAATAAGTGCACTTTGACAGGCCTGAGTAAACGGCAATCTTTACTGCTATCATCAGTTCTGGTGCTCACATGACAACATATCGCTGGTGAAAACCATGAAAACCATGTATCTCCACTTTTGTTTCTCTACTGTAATGATTAGATTGACATGGATATTTATAATAATACATCTATCAGTCCAAATGGAAAGATTGATGATATCAGATTTCTCAGAGGGATAATTGATCATAAACTCTATCTATCTATCTATCTATCTATCTATCTATCTATCTATCTATCTATCTATCTATCTATCTATCTATCTATCTATCTATCTATCTATCTATCTATCTATCTATCTATCTATCTATCTATCTATCTATCTATCTCATAATAAAGGCAGTGAAACTCAAATGAACTTCCAGTTCTCGTGTTGTGTTGAGGGATCTCTCTGTCCCTCTGAGGCTTAACGGAAGTGTATTATACACAGTCTGACCAAAAATTCCCCATGTTAAGAAATAATTCATGGTACTAATATGCCTGCTGTTGGGCTTAATCAAGCTCCACTGACATGGATCAAGGCTTTGGCAGGGCTCTCGGAAAAATGGCAGACAGCTTGCCAGATCTGGCGTGACATGCACGCACTGAGCATTGCTTTGTCAATACTGTGTATCTGAGTCTTCATCCTGGGAGCACAAACAGGGTCTGTCATTTGAATGCCCTGCACTGCTCAGATCTACGACAAATAAATGAACAGTGGGAAATGTGTGGTCTTCAATCTGATGCATATCAAACCTGTGATTCTTTGGAGGTCTCCAAATTCCAAACGGTGGGTCTAGCAATGTGATTTAGAGCCGAGGGCAGATTTATTACTGATACTCTAATCTAATCTAACTTCTGGCCCCGTATTGAGCTGTAACATTAAACGGTACAGAGCTAACAGGCTGTAATCATTCTGAGTTTATGGTTATAGATGTGTGTAATTATAGTATAGAATTATATATATATTTATATATATATATATATATATATATATATATACACTGTATGTTGAAGGACATCCCTTCTAATGAATGCATTCGGCTACATTCTCTTAGAACCTGAGATCCTCACTTTATGGGCAGTTACATTCAGTTTTCTAGGCTTTATGTCTCAGAATCAGAGCAGCCAACAGATATGATACACATCACAACACACTGCACACTCTATCACACCGTCACTTGTGTGTGACATCATATACGCAAGTAATTCTGCTCAGACAAGCAAAAACAAACACCTAACAAAAAATAAACTTGATTTTTATCAAAAATATTAAAATCCTGTTATTTTTTCATCCCAAATGAAGAAATGAAAATAAAATGTAAATAAAGCTATTGTATGACGATCTCCCATAAAAACGTTATGTTTAATTTATAGGTGATGTCCAGAGACAACATGCAGAAAGTGATGGACCAGCAGTGGACCATCTTAAACGAGGCATTCCAGCGCTACTTCTGACAGAGGCAGAACCGCTGGGAAAGTGTGTGGCAGTTCTTCTTTGAAGAATATTAATGTACGATTGTATTTTTTATGAATTAAGGTCAGATACACACCTCACAAATCATATATTTTGCAGTTGATACTTTATATTATATTAGATTTATTAAAATCCTCCACCTTTTCTCCTCCCCCTTCGCTCAGCACTGTTTTTGCTTTATATTAATTTAACGTTTGTTATATTTATATGTTTATTTATTTTGGAACGTGAAATAAACAGTTTAGTACTACTTACATACAGGATATGGCTCGGAATCATAATGGAAGTTAGACATTACAATGTTCTGGATCTTGGCCTGAGGACATTTCTCTGGATCTTCTGGAATTCTGATTTTAAAAATTCCTCTTATAGTTACTGGAGTCACTGAATCATTTCTGTACAAACCAAACCTCCAGTTCCCACCACATCACCATCCCTTCCTGGCAGGAAAGGAAAGGGTCTAGTTGTTCTGTTCTCTCTGCTTGTATCAGAGCAGGTGTGTTTCGACACTTAAAGGTGGGGTTGGTCCGGCTGTAGGGCAGGAGAGATTAAATACACAGGGGTCGAGGGGGTTAAGAGTGTTAAGAGCAAACACGCTCTTGTGTTGTTGGCCTCGGAGTGACATCATCCTCCTACTACGGCTCCTTCTCCAATCTCCTCTGCTCCTGGTCCTCTGCATCAGCGCTCACGCTTCCCCACCCGCATTCAGGCAGAGGCTCCAGGATTGGCAGGAAGCTCACTCTGCTGCTGTGTGCTGATTGGAGGTGGGCGTGAACTGCTAGCCAATAGAGACCAAGATCAACTGCAATGTAGATTATTAATTAATTCGATATTTAATTAATCAAATGCATTTTATGTTGGCACTACCACACACACACACACACACACACACACACACACACACACTGGGTAGGCTCTGGGTATACCCAACATGAGGATGAAGCAAATCAGAAGATGAATGAAGGAATGTAGAATGTAAACATCCATCATCCTGTTGTTTCTTCCAGGTCAGAGTTGCTGAGGGTCTGAAGCCTCCTCAGAATCACTGGGCAAAGGTCACTGGTCCAGGGGGGGATTCTCATTACAATGTATGCCCCACTCAGGCTAGTGTATCTGGTAAAATAGTAAAAACTCCACTCATGAGCTCACGCTCCCAAAGTTTGAAATGTGTGACTTTAAAATTTCACTGAAATCACGTCTTTGACACCACCTCGTCAAATACCTTGTCAATTTGCATACGTGATCATGAATAATGCACATTTTTGGAGCTACAGACTAACCATTGGATCATCAGTGGGCAGCCATGGCCTGGTGGTTAGTGTTTATTCTGTTCATGTAACCTTCTGAAGGAGCATTAATCAACTCAGATAGCAATGAACGACTGGCACAAATGTGGCACACATCTTTGGTGTTAGTGCCAAAAGAGGCCCAGATTTGGCTCAAATATATCTGCTATCTGGGAAGCAAGTACACAGAATGTCGGTTTGAATGAAGCTTCATTCTAACAAGATAACTTGTCAAGATAGTTCTTCTCAATATGTCCAGTCTTTGTGTTGGTTTTGAGAAACAGCTCAGTTTACCTGAAGGTAGAAGACCAAACTCCCCACACACAGAATTCTATTTTTGGATAAACAGAACATTTACGATTTTATAAAAGCTTCACTTTTTCTAATTAAATGAACAAACGAAATAATTAAATCGACAAATCAATTCTCGTATGAAATAAATCAATTCTGAAGTTCAAGTGAAGTTAATATTTCTTGGCAATTTTGGATTCAAATTTGGAATCACATTTTTGGAAATATAGTTTGAAAAGAAGATTTGATGCTTAAAAATTCTCTTGTAAAATGATTGATAATTGTTATCCAGTTTGTTATTAAATTGCTGGTGTTGTCACGCTGCTCCTTCTATCATCTGACTTCAGCCTAAATCTGAAAATGCTTTTGGTTCATGTTTTATTTTTGTTATAGTTGTTTATTTTTGACTGATGTTATATTATCAAAATATTATGAATGTAAATGTTGAAACATTTGTATTTTTGTCTTTTATAGGGTCTTTGGATTAATGTACACTCCTTAACTCCTTAAAAAGACATTATCCTCTCATAACCTGCTGTAACCAAGTTTAAAACCCTGTTTGTGTGAAACTGGACTCTTTGGATTTCCTTAATCAGTCCAATAAGGGGTTAAAATATGATTAAAATATGAGTTAATTCCTGAATAAAGAAGATCTAAATCCTCTTCACTGGGTTCGGAGCGGAGTGTGCTCTAAAGGGGCGTGGCTTGTCCGAATACAGGTGGGCTGAGAGCATCACTAACCCCCAGCATCAGCACCGTCATCCGCATCGTCGCGGCGTCAGCAGAGGGAAGGATTCGCTCCTCAGAGCCGCTCAGCGACCCGAACCCGCCGCCCAGAACCGCTCCAGGTCCTCCCGAGGCTTTACCTGCTCTGGCCATGGAGAGTCTGCTGGACAACCCAATGAAAGCCGTGCTGTACCTGAAGGAGCTGACCACCATCGTGCAGAACCAGCAGAGCCTCATCCAGACCCAGAGGCAGCGGATCGACGAGCTCGAGCGCAAAGTGGAGGATCTGATCGGCGAGAACCGCCGGCTGAGGGATCCGCATCCCCATCCTCAGCATCCTCAGCATCCGCAGCATCAGCAGCATCCGCAGCAGCATCAGCACCACCATCACCAGCATCACCACCACCACCATCACCCTCCTCCTCATCCTCAACGCGCGGCTGCCGGCAAAGCCGCCGGCGCTCCGGCCCAGGTCGCCGCCGCCGCCGCCTCCGCCTCCGCCGCCGCCGCACCTCCTGCGCCTCCTGCGCCTCCTCAGCAGCTGCAGCTCGTACCCGCGTCCACCCCGCCGCCGGTGCCGCCGTCCCCGTGCCAGCCGAGCCCGGACACCGAGGAGGACGAGAGGAGAAGCCCGCGCTGCAAGTCGCTGCTGCCGCAGACTCCCACCAGCCTGTGCCGCTCGGTGGGACTGAGCCGCAAAGCGGAGTGAGTCAAACCTTCATCCTCTTAACCTTGAACGTCTCTCTCAGCCTGCTTCTTCTGCCGGCCTCCAAAGAGCCGCCGCCTCTGGTGGAACGTTCAGAACGTTCCAAACCAAATCAGACACATTTGATACGTTTTCAAAGAAAACTTCAATCAAAGCCAATTAAGCAAATTAAAGCAGAGGGCAAGTCCACCCGAAGGGTTCAGAATTCACCTATCTGAACCTGTTAGGAGAGAAGCAGGCTCTGCAAATCACTCAAGCATTCAGATTTAACTAAAGAACCTCTGAAGAACCCTGGAAAAGTGCTGAAATTATGCTAGTTTAGCAGCAGGGCACGTCCACCAAATATGTCCAAATTCATGTTTACAAAATTCCTTCAAAGTGCTGTGATGTCAAATGTCTGGGTGAGGAGGAGGTACCTGCGACTTCGCTGTCCACATCCAACAGTGAACCTACAGCCACAGGGTTCTGCGTAGTGCTGAGAAAAGGTTCTTGAATTTAAAAGGGTTGAAATGTTTTGGACGCTGATTTCAAAGGTTCTCTAAAGTAGCACATTAAAGTTTTGGCCTCTTAAAGGGAAAATCCACCAAATATGTCAAAATTCGTGTTTAGAAAATTCATGTATGTGTAGTACATTCTGTACATCCCTGTTAAAGGGTTCTATAAAGAAACAAACTACAGTTTTTCCCAACATTCCATTTGTTCTCTGCGTTGTCAAGACTGTATATATAACCACTCTATTTACTAAAAACCTTTGAAGAACTTCAGAAGAAGTGCTACCAAAAAAACAGACACTTTTGAAAAAGCTTTGAAAATGCCTGCTACTTAAAGGAGAAGTCCACCAAATATGTAAATGCCTTTATTTTACCCTGGGAAACAGACAGGGTTCTACAGGGTACTGAAAAAATGTTCTGGAGCAATTTTAGTTTCATACAGATGTTTAAGAGCATATTTAAACATAGATTACTTGAAGGGGAAGTCCACCAAATTTAATGAAATTCGTGTTTTCAAAATTGTTGAGATTTTATTCAGAGGGTTCTATGTAGTCCTGAAAAAGGAACGTTCTTTGGCACTTCATACTGTAGAACCCTGTATTACGCAAGGTTTCCATTGTATTTGAAGGATTATTTAAGCATCCCATCTGTCAGTGCTGTATATAAAACCCTTTCCTTACCTAAAGACCCCTGAAGAACCGTCATTTTTCAGAGAGTATTAAATGTCTTTATTTATTTATTTATTTTTGCAGTTGAGCTTCATAAAGCTGCATTTAGCTGCAGGATGTTCAGTGCTGTATTAGCTGTATTTGGATACACAATGTTCCATACTGCTGATGCTACAGTATGTCCCCTTGTGATACACAGATTAAGACCGCCTGTGAAATCCCCCCTCCCGCCCCCACCCCGGGTATCAAAAGCGTCCTCCCGAAATCCCAATCAGCATATAATAGACTGCAGTAACCTGTTTTATCAAGTGATTTGGATGATTTGATGCAGTGAATAACGCACAGATGCACCCGGAGGGAACGTTTCATTGATACAGGGTCAGTGGAAGGAAGGGGAAGTGGTCATCCACTTATTAAAGAGCCCACGTTGTGCCTGCTGTACATCACATATGTTGTGTATTCGGAAGGGCTGAGCAATTAAACGCAAAATTACCCAAAATGACCTTCAGAACCTCTTACCAACGTCTTATCCATGTCTGTAATATAGTTTCGTAAACCACTGAGCACTACAGGTTGGACGGTATATGGATATTTATGTCTATATCGTGATATAAACAGAGAGGAATATGGGCTTGGCGATATATATCGATATGTGCAGTACATTGTAGAAATTGAGTCCTTTAAAATAAAAGTTTAGTGTTTTTACGCTTCAAAAGTGTTTTAATGGCTTATATTCTATGTGCCCTTCAATGAAGAATAAGCCACAAACGTCTATAACGCCCCTGAAATGCAATGCTGTGATGAAATATCGTAAAACCACCAGAGACAAAAATATGTTATACGTTTTTGCCAGACCACCCAGCCCCAATATAAGCGCTGTTAGACAATATCATTATATCACAGTATCACAATATCATCTTCAGCATTACTGTGTCAGTTCTCAAAGCATAGTACTGATTTGTAATGAATACATTTACATTACATTTATGATACATTTATGATACATTTATGATACATTTATGATACTCATCCAGAGCGTCGTACAAGGTTTATCATATTACAGAGGTCAGCCAGTGACCTTTCTTGGTGCAGCTCAGCATAGTTGCCCCAGTACATTTCCCAATGCATTGTTTATATATAAACAATGGTGATGGACAGTGGTTCACTTTGTGATGACCACTGACCACTAGACCACTAGATGGCAGTGTTGTGATCGGTCTTCTGATCCCTGATTGTTTTAATGCAGATTTTATTTATTTTTGGATCAATGGTGTGTTTTTTCGAAATGACAATATGTTGAATCAGAACCGCATACCCTTTAAATACCTCTTTACGACTGATATATACAAATTATATGTGTTCTGATTGGTTGTCTGCAAGTCAGAGTTCAGAGTGAATGAGCAAAACCGAAATGCCGTAGATTCAACATGCAGATTTATGTAGAGTTCATTGTTCTGACATCATGGAAATGTATTCACATTAGGTCATTTTTCCTCTTTAGAATATTCAGAGAATACGTTAAATGCTTTATTAAAATAATGTATTTTTGTTTATTATTTTAATGATATATTAGGGCCTTTCGTTCTGCCTGTGTATTTTCAAGCAGTCATGTTTGATTTAGTTCAGTGTGATACAGAACGATTCTCAGATTCTAGGTTTATTATTCAGTTATTAATCCTAAAGCTCAAGTCTGCTGAATTCATTTGTAACCACTGGCTGTTTATCTTGTGGAGTCCCTCAGGGCTCTATGTTATGGCCTATGAAACTCATGTTAATTATTATTATTATTATTATTAGTGATGTAATGGATATGGAATAATATGTGATTTGAACGGATCAGCTCCCTCGGTTTTGGAGGATGTGGATTAATCACCATGGAATACAGCGTTCGTGACACTGTTACTTTAATCGGTGGCAATTCCGTAACAACTTTAACATGTAATGGAATAAATGAAAAATAAAAAACGATATTGCTTGATGCAGATGGTACATGACATGACTGTGTCAAAATAAAAGTCACTAATATAAATGAAAACACAGACTGTCCAAATGAACGTTACTAATACAAATGAACAAATCATATGAAAATAAGAGTCACTAGTAGAAATGAGCATGCCAAAATAAAAGTCACTAATATAAATAAACAAACAGACCATGTCAAAATTAAAGTTACTACTATAAATGCACAAACCATATCAAAAGGAGTTGCTAATAGAAATGAACCATGGCAAAATAAAAGTCACTAATACAGAACATGTCAAAAATGAAAGTTACTAATACAAATGAACAATGTCAAAATAAAAGTCACTAATACAAATGAATAAACAATATCAACATAAGAGACACTAAAACAGACTCTGACGATGTCACCAATACAAATAAAGCAGTAACAAAATAATACAAAATAGAACAAAATATTACTGTCTCAAATATGTCTCCCTGTTTCTTTTTGTTGCATGATCAGAAAAATAATCCAGTACATCCCTCAAAAACTGTGATCCAGTCTGAACCAGGAGTTTTGTGCTCTCTTACACCCCAAATTATGATGTAGTTATGAGTGTGAAGAACTAAACTGTGGGATTAACTACACCCAGTGTAAGAAGTTACATAAAACGCTAAAATTAGTTGCTTCCAGCCAAATAAAGTGCTCTTTTCCAAACTGTAATCCTACATTATTCCTGGTTTCTCAGTACGTCAGGCTTTATGATTAGGTTTATACTTCTTTAAGTTCTCTCCAGAGGGCAAGATGACAAATAGGTTTTGACACAGCCTGTAAGCATGGTCAGGAGATGGCAGGACACAAGGCAGATCGGCTGTGCAGAGGAATTAATGTGCAGGCAGAGATTAATGACCACCATAAATCACATCCACAGATTAAAGGGTAGAGATTAATAAACAACCCACCCTGAACACAGGAAACAGGTTTCTGGAGATTTCCTTAGAAAGGTCTTCTTGCATGTGTCTTTACACAAGATGTCAACGTTTTCTCCACTCCAGTCTCCATCCCACAAAGTGGCAGTTAAGTGTAGTGGTTACCGTGGTTACCATGCGGTCAGGGTGTTGCTTGCAACCTCATTTATAGTATGACCTTCACACATAACTGAACATTTTGCCGGAAACAAAACCTTTGAAGTTAGAGCATTTTCTGCTTCTTACCGTCCGTTTTCTCCCAAACATTTTCCCTGGACCTTGTGGTGGTCATTGATTTTCTCAGAGCTGCTTCTTGATCACCCTCACATCCTTTCTGACCCTCCGTGTTGAGTCGTGCTGATCATTTAATGGGGGTAATTAAAATAATTGGAGGGTGGTCTTGTGCACAGTACTGTAGGGAGGACAAAAAGGAAGCTACACGACGTGTACAAAAGTATTGGGACACTTGCTCAGTAAGTGTTTCATTGGAAATCAAGTGTATTAAAAAGAGTTTATCTTGCTGTGATTTGATTGCATTCAGCAACGCAAGCGTTAGTGGGGTCAGGGTGTTGGATGATCACCCCCCTTCACCTCATCTACTCCCCAACTCATGCCAAAAGCACTGGATGGAGCACCATCGTTCCAGAGAACACAGTTCCACTGCTCCACAGCTCAATTTTAAGGGGCTTTGTACCCCTCTAGCTCATGTCTGGCATTAGGTGCCAGTGGTTCTAATAGGTTCATGTTTATCTACTCCAGAGTCCTAATCTATTGGCAATACTTCTCTATAGACAAGAGAAGAGAATAGACAAGATGTGTGTGTGTGTGTGTGTGTGTGTGTGTGTGTGTGTGCATCTGCAAATCAGTGTCAGACATGGGAAAGCGTTCATTAGAAGGGGTGTCCACAAACTTTTGGACGTATCGACTTTTCTTCTTTTCATTAGAAATTGAGGAAACTGAAGGAGTGTTATCAGAAGTGGTGAAGCTAAATGGCATTTTTTCAAACTTCTCTCACAATGAAGGCTCGGCACGACTGCGTGCCAGTTCTTTCGTTTTTCAAGGCTCATTACATAAGAAAATGCCTTTTTCTGGCCTCCATTGATTTACGTGTTACAGTACGCAGTGGGAGAGATTGTTTGCATCATCATGCTGCGTTAAATCATAGGACACTGACGGCTAAGGTCATTGCTTCTTCATGAAAACGCTGGCTCCATGCTGTGGTGCCAGAATATTAGCCTCCGGTCTGTTGCTGCATGTTCTCTGCGCCAGCTGGCGTGAAACAAATAGGTAGACTAATCCATAGCTGCATTAGTATGCATGCACGCTTCTCAAATGCTCCAGGCAGATTTTGATCTTAGACGTTAAAGCTTAGGTGTGCTTAGAGAAGTTACTCCAGAGTATTTTATTGGATATTTTCATAGATAAAAGTCTCATTTCCAACATGTTTAGTTAACCAGACGTACAGCGAGTGACCAAAAAGGTCATCGCCTGGATTTAAATAAGCAAGCAGGCGGGAGCCTCCCATTGGATAATTACTACATGGGTGATTATGTTTCAGATGTCATTTAACCCTAACTGATGCAGCTTCTCATTTGTTAAACAACCAAGTCGAAACACTCATCCTGTGGTGAGGGGAATGATGTTCATCTGTTTTAGAAGCATCACATTTTTGGCATCAAGTAGAGAAAACATCTCAGGAGAGGCTGAAATGTCCAGCACGTTAATAAACAGTGGAAAGACGGTGGGGAATCATCATCTTCCAGGAAGGAATGTGGTCAGAATAAATCTTGAAAGATGGTGGTCGGTGATCCCTTAAATGTTCAAATTGAACTCAGGGAACTGTTTAAAAGTGAAAGTAAGGGCATTTCCATGCTCACTGCGAAGGGAACTGAAGGAACTGGGACTGAACAGCTGTGCTGCCTTAAGAAAAGCACTGATCAGTGAGACTAACTGGCAAAACAGCTTCAGTCTCCTCAGGAGCATAAAGACTCTGGAGCAATGGAAGAAGGTCATGTGGTCTGATGAGTCTGAATTTTCCCTGCTCCAGAGTGATGGGCATCAGGTTAAGAAGAGAGGCGAGTGAAGTGATGCCCCCATCATGTCTAATGCTGACCGTACCAGCCTGCGGGGGCAGTACTAGGAGTTGGGGTTGATGCTGTTGGTCAGGTTGAGGGTCAGCAGCGTTATGAGCCCAAAGAATGAGGTCAGCTGACCACCTGAATATACTGACCAGGTTATTCCATCAATGAATTCGTCTTCCCCAAATGGCATGGGATTCATCGGCTCAGATTGCGAAAAAGGGGATCGCGGAGAAGGAGACGTCATTATCACACATGGATTGGCCTCCAGAGAATCCAGACCTGAACCCCACTGAGATTTGGATTTGCTGGAGAAGACTTGCGCAGTGGTCCAAATCTCCCATTATCAGTAAAAGATCTCAGGGGAGGAAAATGATTGAAACTCTGTACAGAAATAAATGTTGAGAGGCAGAACCTCGTGGAAGCAATAGCGCAGGAAACGTGCTGAAGGTGGTCCAACAAAGTATCCTTTGGCCAGACAGAGCATCATTTGTTCTATAAGTTCTGAATTTATATAGGCCTTCAAAATATACATACACCCAAACCACTAGCCGGACACTGCATCCCAGTTCTGTACTACACACTAATACTATGAGTTTTAGACCAGGGTTACACGACTCCAGTTCTGGGGATCAAGTCTCCAGCAAAGTTTGGTTGTTGCCGTTTTCGTTAGTATTATATGGACTGTTTGTAAGTCTTGTTTTTATGTCTTGTAAGTCCTTCAGAAAAGGAACATCAGCATGTTTCTCTCTTAGGAAAGTAACACAATGATAACACACTCGAAACCACATCAACATACACTATTAGGACAAAAGTATTGGGACACTTGTTCATTCATTGTTTCCTCTGAAATCAAGGGCCTTAAACTCTTCATCCTGCCTAACAGATTCTGGAGATGCGGCGCATTTCTGTGAGGATCTATAACGAGGTCCACTTGAACCACTTCTCCACTGCTCCACAGCTCAGTTATACCTCTCTAGCCCAATCAAATCAAATCAAGTTCATTTTCACACCACATTACACAGGTGTACACTTAGGAGCAAGTCCCTCATTGTAGTAAAGATGTCTTGAAAATACACAGGACAAAGAATACATGCATGTATGTATATAAACAGACTATATAAACAGTAACGTACACTTTACAGACAGGGAGCATAACAGCCTTGTGACTGGAAGGTCGCTGGTTCGAATCCCTGAACTGGCAGGACGTGACTGAAGTGCAGTCCTTGAGCGAGGCACTGAACTCCCCAGCTGCTCCCAGGCCACTGAGGATAGGGCTGCCCACCCTCCGGGCACGTGTGCTCACTGCCCCCTGGTGTGTGAAGTGACTAGTGTGTATGTGTGTATCACTGTGTGAGGACGGGTGAAATGCGGGGGATTGTGCAAAAACACAGTGTTAAAAAAGTATAATTACTATAATTACTAAACTTGCATTATAAATACACTATACATACACATCGACTTACACAATACATACACTGTACCTACACATTAACACACTACACATACAAATGAACTTACATTATACATACACATTAACATACACATTAACATACACTATACATACACTATACATACACATTACATACACATTGACTTGCACTATACATACACACTAACTTACACTATACATACACATTAATATACACTATACATACACATTAACATACACTATACTTACACATCGACTTACACAATACATACACTGTACCTACACATTAACACACTACACATACAAAAGAACTTACACTATACATACACATTAACTTAAACTTTACATACAAATGATCTTACACTATGCATACATTTTAATTTACACTATATATACACATTACATACACATTAACATACACTATACATACACATTACATACACTATACATACACATTAACATACACTATACATACACATTAACATACACTATACATACACATTACATACACTATACATACACATTACATACACTATACATACACACTAACTTTACACATAAACACTAACTTACACTATACATACACACTAACACTATACCTACACATTAACATACACTATACATACACATTAATATACACTATACATACACATTAACATACACTATACATACACATTACATACACTATACATACACATTTACTCACACAATACTACACTATACATACACATTACACACACTATACATACACACTAACTTTACACATAAACACTAACTTACACTATACATACACACTAACACTATATCTACACATTAACATACACTATACATACACATTTCTTACGCTATATATACACATTAACATACACTATACCTACACATTAACGTACACCATACATACACATTACTTCAAACTAGGACATATAGTGTTCTTACAAAATATACATGAAAACGTGCTGAAAAGTTCAATTCTATGACACTGTAAACCCTTAAACACTGTTTGTGGAAACTGTATTTACGTATTTTATACGATTCCTTTATGTGTTAACTTTGTTCACCTCATAACTGAAGGTCAAAACTACACTTTATCACACCAAATGTTTTGGCTGATCATCGATATTTGGGAAAAGGGACCA
Organism: Acestrorhynchus altus; assembly: GCA_034509495.1. NCBI lineage: Eukaryota > Metazoa > Chordata > Actinopteri > Characiformes > Acestrorhynchidae > Acestrorhynchus > Acestrorhynchus altus. The sequence goes on from CM067501.1 coordinate 2,361,375, forward strand.
GATATTGTCTCAAATCTGTCTCATTTGTTGATCTACCATTTATACTGAACAGTGTCCATGTTTCCTAGTCGTAGACCAACAAGAGGACTAAACCGAAAGAAAACACCAGTCCAAGCTCGCTTTAGCCGACTCTGTAATCTGTGAAATGCCTTGACAGCATTAGCGTTCTACTTCCATCATGCTTCGTTTTGCCTTTGATGCTCGTTTTATACCTGTTTATTTATTTATTTTGCCAACTTCAGAGCCTGCTGCCATACCCACTAAAATGAAGGCATGGCGTTTTATTTAAAAGGCTTTGAAGACTTGAGCAGATGACAGTTTGACAGAGCCTCTTCCCAAACCACAAACTTTATTAATGAGCTCTTCCCTCCGAGTGGTCAGTCAGCGCTGTGGTAGGAAACTGTCATCCGAGGTAATGAAGGTCGGTTTTGCTGATTTATTTTAATACTATATTAAAGGGGTTTTCAGATGACTCATCTTCTACTAATTACAGTAGTTTTGAAAGTTTGTGAGATTTTTCTTTATTTCTGCACAAATACGAGTTAGAACCTCATTAGAATTTCACACAGGTTCTAAAAGTGGAACCAAATCAAACAAATGTTTGATTGTACAAAGCTGCATATATAATTATCCTCAATAAATAGACAAACAATGTCTGATCTCCTACTCTCCTGTTCTCCTACTGCTGATACACACTTTGAGCTTCCAGTATATTAGGTACAGACACCTACACTCATCGGCTGTTTTCACACAAACACCTACAATGTAGCCACACTTTTTGCTGTTATTGGCTATAAATCTGGTAACCGGGTAGGCCTCAGAAGAGTGGGAGCATTATCTTGCTGAAAGTGCCAGCACATGTGGCCACAGGATGTTCTCCACATATCACTGAGCTGTTAATGTCCCTTGTTTCACTACTGAAGTTCAGCAACTGTGGTTTTAATCTTCTGGCTGGATGGTGCAATGCAAACTAGACGTTTTAGGACAATAATCACAGTCATACAACCAGTCCAGCCTTTTCTGCTGATATCAGCCCCATATTGATACACATCCATATCGATCTCTGTATCCATTTCACCAGCCCCCTCAATCCCACTGGGAATACCCTACAACCTCTGCTGACCAGTCAATATTTTGGCAATGGACCTTTCTCAGTGTATGAGCGGTGAGGATATGAAAGGGATGTATCTGATGCTTCCACTGTGGTGCACTTTAGAGGCGTTCAGAATCTGAGTGAGCCCGAATGTTCACTGAACTGTTTGATCATGGCTCAGATCGTGTGTTCTGGCAGTGTTTTCACAAGGTTGCTCGTGGTCTTAAAGCTTTACCAGATGCTGTGGTTACGCACTAAATATTTCATACCAGATGGCCGAGTCCTGCATAACGGCAAATAGACTGTACCCTTCATAAAGTGAGCAAAGTTTAAAAAGTCCCCAGCTGTACACTTTACACTTCTGCTCAAAAGTTTAATAATGTCAATATATATATATATATATATATATATATATATATATATATATATATATAAACTGAAAAAGTAGCAGAATATAACCAGTAATTTTTATATATAATTTTTATATTTTTCTGTTATCGTGAGTGTATATATATATATATATACATATATTGATGTTATTAAACTTTTGAGCAGAAGTGTAAAGTGTACAGCTATATATATAATATGTATTATATTTTTCTTATATATATATTTTATATTTTTTATATATATACATATATACATATACATATATACACTCAGGATAACAGAAAAATATAAAAATTATATATAAAAATTACTGGTTATATTCTGCTACTTTTTCAAGCTGAAAATGCAATAATTTGAATTATTTGTAGTGATTACACAGACTTTTATTCTGAAATGGGATCACTGTGTTAGCAAAAAGAGAGCAAACAGCCCCTCCCTTCTCATTTTCCTATGTAACCAAATATCTGGGTTAGTGATGTCTTTAGCCCCGCCCCCCCTCTCTCTGATCAGACAGAGTCTGTATGCAGGTTGAGCATGAACATGCAGACAGAGCAGTAAACATGCACTGGAAGCTCCTTTGGTATTTAAACTGGGATTTAATTCAGTTGTACTTGATCACACCATGTGTTCAGTCTGTTCATGACTGTAGGTTCCTCTGATCCTGAGATATAAACTTAAAACCTGCATGTATCTGCTCACAGCGTCCAGATATTTGGTTCTAACAGTCTTAAAATGACTGTTTTATACCGTGTTTAATATCTTATAATGCAGTCTGAGTGACTCCCTGACCAATGAGCTCCCAGTATCTTTAAACACTGCAGTCTGTTCCTGTGTGTGTGTGTGTGTGTGTGTGTGTGTGTGTGTGTGTGTGTGTGTGTGTGTGTGTGTGTTTGTGTGTGTGTGTGTGTGTGTGTGTGTGTGAGTGTGTGTGTGTGTGTGTGTGTAGAGTAGTACTCACTCTATACTGATATTTGTTGTTTGTTTACTATTTACTGTTCAGAACTGGTTTAAAAACAACACCGTTCCCCTGAAACAGCTCTGTTTCAGCAGTAGTTTTACACAGATATTGTTCAGATGTTCAGATATTGTTATGATGTTTTGCTCCACGGTTAAACAGCTCCACACTGAGCCTAATCTCTACTATCTGAGAAGAGAGCCTCCCAGCAGCTTCAGAAAAATGCATCCTGAGGTCAGCAGATGGCGATCTGAAGGCCATGGTTACATCTAAGACTCTGATCCAATAAAATATGCCTACATGATCGGCCCCCGTGTATCAGGACATCACTACTGCTAATCTATAAAACCTGCACATTTGGACCAGAAAAGGAATATTACATTAACATAATTGGCTTTGATTAGTCGAATAATGTGCAGAGTTGGGCTGAGAGATATGAACAAAAATCCCATCTCTATATATGGCTGAATGGCGATATACGATATATGATATGATGTGAAAAATTTACGATATCCCATAAAATCAAATATGAACTTATGGAAATTTGATCTTCATGTCAGAGCTCTGACTAATGCCCCATCTTTGTTGTGTGTGTGTGGGTGTGTGTGTGTGTGTGTGTGTGAGGGGGGGTGGCATAGGGGAGGAATAGCAGATATAAATAAATACATTTTGATATATCTCCTCAGTTTATATCCCGAAATAGATATAAATATACATACATGGCTCAGCCCGTATCCCACTCTGTTTATATCCAATATAGATATAAATATCGATATATTGCTCAGCCCGTATCCCGCTCTGTTTATATCCGATACATATATAAATATCAATATATCGCTCAGCCCGTATCCCGCTCTGTTTATATCTGATATAGGTATAAATATTTATATATCGCCCAACCCTATTGTAAGACATATTGTGTCAATACATTAATCAATAGAAAAAGTAATTAGTGGCAGCCCTATTCACCAGTATTAACACTGTTATTGGATACTTATTAAGGTTAATAACACTGTTATTACAGACACTAAATCTAAAGTTGGGCTGGTTTATAATGAAAAAAACATTTTTAGATGATTCAACCATGTAAGAGCGGTTTCACCATCCAAAATTGACCGACCCATTGATGAATGGTGGGCGCACTGTGAGTGCTTAATGAGAGAACTGATTAATGAAGTGCAGGTCTGACCTCCCTTTTCTCGCCTCTGCTTTTTTTCACCACCTTGGTCAGTTGATTTGTCTCTGTCAGCATCATGTGACCAGCCCCACACACACTCTCACTCTCGCATCATCACACCATCTGTTGTTTTCTTTGGCATCTATATTTGTTCAGATATCCAGAGCGAGTCAGGAGAGGGTTTAAGGATAATATGCTGAGTCTGTTGTGTGCTCATGAACTATAAATACCACAAACAGTGAAATCACAGAGTGGCACTGTGATGTGTGTGTCCACGCGATGTTGATGTGCATTTATTGTTACGTTGTAGTCCTTTCAGGCTAAATTTGAGCCTCAAATTTAAGCATATTTTTGCACCATTTATTTATTTTATGGTACATATCTGCACTGTGAAAGAAGTGGATTGTATCTCTTTGTACTTGTGTGTGGAGATAATAAAGGCATTCAATTCAATTCAATTCCTGGCTTTACATGTGAATGGTAAGACCTGGGCAGGATGTGTGTAAATGCATCATTAAAGCACACAAACTGGAAACAGATGCCTCATTATTTGTTTAACCTTGGATGACTTTCAGGATCTTAGGCCCAATTACCCCCTTTTCTTGGAAAAATGCATCAACTGTATTTATATAAGCAATAGAAAAATGACACTGTATATATCAGACCAGTCTACAAGCAGGTCAATGCATGTGCATGTTTAATTATATCACCTGAACCTACATCTCAATCTAAACCTTGATTATAAGCTACCAAAGCAAATCAAGCCACATGCTTTTTGGACACCTGATCAGGTGCATGAAAGAACGAGTTACGTGTATTTAGCAAACGAGTGGAAGGACGAAAATTCATGGTTGGTGTGCTGGTTGTGCTGGTCCACCAACAGGGTCATGATTGTGGAACAATTTGGTCATTCTTGTGGACCAACGTGATTGTGCTGGTCATGCTGATTGTCTAGCATGGTCATGCTTGTGGACCAACATGGCTGGGCTGGTCATGCTGTTGGACCAAAATGGTCAGGCTGTTTGACCAACATAATCATACTTGTGGACCAGTGTGTTTGTGCTGATCATGCTGATTGAACATCATGGTCATGATTGTGGACCAATGTGGTTGTGCTAGTCATGTTGTTTGAACATCATGGTCGTGCATGTGGACCAACATGGTTGTGCTGGTCATGTTGGTTGAACATAATGGTCGTGCTCGTGGACCAACATGGTTGTGCTTGTCATGTTGGTTGAACATCATGGTCATGCTTGTGGATCAACTTGGTTGTGCTGGTCACGTTGGTTGAACATCATGGTCGTGCTTGTGGACCAGTGTGGTTGTGCTGATCATGCTGATTGAACATCATGGTTGTGATTGTGGACCAATGTGGTTGTGCTGGTCATGTAGTTTGAACATCATGGTTGTGATTGTGGACCAACTTGGTTGTGCTGGTCATACTGATTGAACATCGTGGTCATGTTTGTTGACCAATGTAGTTGTGCTGGTCATGCTGGTGGACCAAAATGGACAGGCTGTTTGACCAACATAATCATACTTGTGGACCAGCATGATTGTGCTGGTCATGTTGGTTGAACATCATGGTCGTGCTTGTGGACCAAAGTGGTTGTGCTGGTCATGTTGGTTGAACATCATGGTCGTGCTCGTGGATCAACTTGGTTGTGCTGGTCATGTTGGTTGAACATCATGGTCGTGCTCGTGGACCAAAGTGGTTGTGCTGGTCATGTTGGTTGAACATCATGGTTGTGCTTGTCATGTTGGTTGAACATCATGGTCGTGCTTGTGGACCAACATGGTTGTGCTGGTCATGCAGGTTGAACATCATGGTTGTGCTTGTGGACCAACTTGGTAGTGTAGCTGAATCAAGTTGGTCATGTTGGTGGACCAGCTAAACCACCAAACAGCCCAGTTTAACCAAGAATAGATACAACTTTCCAACTGAGGATTTCCAACTGCCCCCTTAATGCCCTCCTTTGGCCTTCCAGAGGACTGCAGTCCCCTCACTGTATTTACACCCTTTTCATTTTAAAGACCCTCTGTTTGGTGTAAATTTTCCAAGTTAAATACAGTTTTTTTTAACACATTCCAGCCTGGACCTTCTCTGTCCAATGGAACGATTACCATGTTCTGAAATGTAAACAAACAGCTTAAGCAGTGAGTATAGATCTTCTTAGTGGTCTCTGGTACGGTTTTGCTGGTCTCTCCTCTGCTGAAATGCAGCAGCGTGAGCACAAAAGCGTCAAAAAGGCGAATTTGAATAAACTCCAGACATGGGTTTGTCTTCATTTTCAGTCTGGGTAGAAAGGGAGAACATGAGTAAGCCTGTTTCACCGTGCAGCTCGCTCAAATCTGAGTGCTGCTCTAATTTGGCTGGGCTGTTCAGAGCACCAGGCTGGCACAGCTGGGCCACAGGGATGTGTTTTCTCGTCAGGCGGGTGATAGACAGGTGGACAGAGCTGGTGGGGGGTATCGGGGCTTGACATTGTGTCTGCTTTTTTGATGTGATCCAGACAGAGTGAGTGTGACAGATGTTGATGGGGCTGGAGTTCCCGTAACGTTTCCAGGTATTGGTGCAGTTTGTCGCTGTTGGTGGTCAGATACGTTTCAGAGCAGAGTCAGTATCTTATAAGAGATGAAGAATTGATTTATAGAGAATTTTGGTTTTAGTTTGGAGTCTAAATATTAAGTAAAATATAAATAAATAAATAAATAAATAAGTAGAAATTGCTCAGATGCTGATTTACAATGAGCCACCTCTTCACTTAAGATTGAACTCAACTGAGAGGAACCATCTGGTGGTGAAAGTGTGCTACAGCACAATAATATACTTACTATATTAAAATCGAGCTACCATTACTTGAGTAGACATGGACAATCGTTTTTCCTTTTTCTTCCTAAATTCCCTTTTTTGGGATTTCTGATTTGTTGTTTGTTTGTTTGTTTTTAATGTATTTATACAAACAATTAAAAATGGGCTCACCATAGAACCCTACAAAACCCAAAATGTGGGAATATACATTTTTGTAAAGCAGAGAACAAGTGTGGAATTGTGGAAGTGAGGCACAAAAGTAAATTCCAGACGGAAGATAGAAATGCTGACACGCTTCACAGGGATAGTAACGTTGAACAGACCAGCATCGGGACCACCAGTAGAACCGAACAGTGCCGTGTTATTAGGTTCTTTTCCACTGCAGAGCTGAGCAGTTCTGAGCATGGAGGAACACTGTGTCCGGGCCATGTCTGTAATTTGTACATATGCATTAAAGTCATACACATTGTATGATTTCTGAAATGGGATTTTAGTCACATATGTATGAATCGCCTTTAAACCAGGCTGAGTGAAGTGTAATGTCACTGTTTTTTGGGGGGCCTTAATATAAGAGTCAGGACTGTGATGTAACAGTTTGGGGGTTTTGAAATGAATCCGTTTTCCAGGTCTGTTTTGGTTCTGCTGGATGTTCTTTTGATAATGGATCTACAGTGTTTGAGGTTCAGATTGTCATTTCCACACACTGAAAGACCCTAACATCACCACCTTATTAAATAATGCAAAAATGACTATAATAATAAAAAAAACACCACCAGATTTGTGAACTGATATTGTTGCACACACTGAGTGGCTACACCTTTAGAGCATTTTATTAAATTAAAATCCATGAAAATATCATAATATTTTGACTATAATTTTGGTAAAGGCTTAGTCTGTTATCTATAGTCTATATCTATATCTTTAATATAATATTATATTTAAAACCAGTACACAGGGGCTTTCATATTTCTGTTTCATGTCAAAACCACCTTTTCTTTTGAGTATTCTGCCACTTTATTGGTTAAAACTGATAGCCGCTTTCAGTGAGCAGAGTCAGGGAGTTTCATCTCCCTTCTATCTTACTTTAAAGCCCCTTCGGTCGAGAATATCAGCTCGTCATAAGAGTGGTTTTAGGTTCTTTGTGGATTCGGCTGCTGGGACTTCTACTGGTCTGGAAGCAGTTCCCTTGATTTGGTCTTGCTCAGTCTGTGCCAGGGCTTTAACTGTGTGTGTGCGTGTGTGTGTGTGTGTGTGTGTGTGTGTGTGTGTGTGTGTGTGTGTGTGTGTGTGTGTGTGTGTGTGTGTGTGTGTGAGGCAGGTGGCCTGGCTGCTGTAGGCTAACCCTTGGGCTCTAGAGTACAGCTGCAGGTGCAGCTCAAAAAGCTCTCCAGCTCTGGAGCTTCTGACCTCATTTAAAACGCCCGAGTGTGTGCTGTTGTGTGTTACGATGAACACACACACACACACACACACATATCCCTCTTTCATTAGTGCAGCATCCCCCTCTGTATTTGGGTGGCCAATTTGGTAAATTGGTGAACTGCAGTATGTAAATTGGTGTTCCGGCATAACTTGAACATGTATTTATTTATTTATTTATTTATTTATTTATTTATTTATTTATTTATTTATTTATTTATTTATTTTTAATTGATGTTCTACACACACAGATCAGCCATAACATTGTGACTTGTTTCTACTCTCACTGACCACACAGGAGCTCTTTCTGGTTCTATAATTCCAAACTGTAGTTCATCTGTTTCTCTGCAGACTTTATTCTCCTCCTTTCACCCTGATCTTCAATGATCAGGACCCCACAGGACCACCACAGAGCAGCTATGATGTGGGTGGTGGGTCATTCTCAGCACTGCAGTCACACTGACGTGGTGGTGGTGTGTTAGTGTGTGTCACGCTGGTACGAGTGGATCAGACACAGCAGTGCTGCTGGAGTGTTTAAACACTGTGTTCACTCACTGTCCACTCTATCAGACACTCCTACTTTGTGACTCCACCTTGTAGATGTAAGGTCTGATTCTGAGTGAGATATTCTTTTTCTTAGAGAGAGAGAGAGAGAGAGAGAGAGAGAGAGAGAGAGAGAGAGAGAGAGAGTGTTTGCTCTGTAATTGTTTATAGTGGTGGTCTGCTCTGACCATCCCCACTCATCCCCACCTGCCCAGGCACTAGCTCACAATTACAGCCTACAGCTATTAGGGGGACTAGAAGTCCAGCTGTAGTCCAGACAGTTCTGCTTATCATCTCTCCGTCCTCCATCTGGCACAATGGACACCTCGCTGTCCTCCTATTGGAGTGTACTCAATAAAAGGAGGGACTTTTCCACTCTTTCCTCATTTGTATTTTGCCAGTGAAAAAGCACCAGGACATGACACTAGATAATCTACAGGATGAGAAGAGAAGATACTGCTGATGCACATTGTTAAACATAAAGGTCGTATGTTTAAGGGCGTGATAATACATAACTCACATCTGGAGCTACAAGTTTGACAACCTAACGTTACGGTAATGAGGTCCTCCAACCAGTGGTTCTACCTTTTCTGAACACACACTCCGGTGCTCTATTCCAACAGGACGACGCTCGTCCACATACAGCTGCCGTCTCAAGATCTCATCTTGAAGACACAGATACTACGTCGTGGTCGGTCTCATCTCCAGACCTGTATCTGATTGAAAATGTGTGGGATGCTACTGGACGCTCTATCAACACTCCACCCCTACCACACCATCTGCAGAACTGAGTGAGAACATTCAAGCTGCGTGGGATGGATCATCACAGGACACCATTAGTAACCTCTACACCTCCATGCAGAGACGTCTGGCATGTTGCGTTAAACCCGACGCCGTCCTGAGAGACACCACTTCTGTATGAGTAGATCAATAAACATTGATCAGATCAGACTACAGTTATCATCAGTTATTGATCCTGATCACCTTCATCTTCCTTCCCAACAGCACTGCAGTCCCACGGCTATTTGTGGAACTATAAATATATATATATACAGTGTGATGGACAGTAATAACTGTAGGCATAGCAATGAAAAAGCAGAGGCAATAGCTGAGGCGTCTTATCCCCCATGTCTTGTAGAAACAGTGTGTGCAGCTTTCTCCCAAGCAGCCTTCTGATGGTGACACACACTGACACGCTACACTGATGTACACTAAGGTAATCTCCGGGAGCTGGAGATGACTAAACAAGTGCTCTCTACAGTGTTGAGCACAGCGAGAGAGCAGTATCCTCAGCATTTCCTAAAAGCAGTCTGTAATTTTTCCGGTATTGAATGTTGACGTGTACGAACTGCTCCGTACACTGTTGCCACTTGTTGGTACAAACCAAAGTCCTTGTTAATTGTACTCTGCTTTCATGGTAAGACATTGTGCTAATCTTATGGCGATGCAGCAAGTCCAAACCTCTTGCACTTCCCTAGAATTCATGGATCTCTAGGGATTGTTGTGAAAACATCAAGGCAACAACGCTTTCTTGACATTCGTTCTCGACAATATTGTGAAAATACTGATTTGTGCAAACTGGTAAACGTTGTTTTTTTTCGTTGTTTCTAATGATATTCTGGTTAAAAACGTTTTCGTACACCTTCAGTGATGTTTTCAATCAAATGGAGCCCACTGTTAAAGATACGAGGTGTGTTCAAAAAGTAACCCGCAATTTCTTCATAAACAGAAACTCGTTATTCAGGTTCAACAATCTTGCACTGATCTCCTTCAGAGTGGAATCTCACCCATCCGTCCTCTGTATTTGACTTCCCTGCACTTCGTCAGCGTCCCTGCTCTCCCGACATGGCTCAGTGACTTCCGGCTTTTCCCTAAATCTGAAAACGCCCCTGAAATGGAGCAGATTTCATGAAGATTGCGACGAACCAGCCACGGGCCTTCGCAAAAGAGACGTCACAGCTCTTCTTTGGACAACGGCAGAACCTCCAGGAGATGACCTTGAAAGGAGATCAGTATACGATTGTTGTATCTGAATGCAAGTAAACTAGATTTCTGATTTTTACAGCATAATGTTTCAAATCTCTCATTTTCATAACAAAAAGCACATGAATAATGCATGTGTTTTAGCATTACTCTGAATCATAGAGTCCACTAATCCCAACTGTTCACTAAAAAGCTCACATGCTCAAAAAACATAGTGCAGCCAACAAGAAGGAAGAGCATGTAAACATCTTTTATTCTTGAACGCAGCCTCTTTTACTGTGAGCTGCATTTAAACACTCACACTGCTCTCTTCTGGCAGCAGGTTGTACCAGCTTTCCAACAGTCATTTTCCATTTTCTATTGAAATGGACGGTTTATCCCATTATCTGCTGCTTTGCTGGTAAAAAAATAATGCTATAGAAAAACATTTGAATTTAATAGAATTTTTGAAATGTTATTAAATTAAACCAGTTCATGATTTGCTTTAGATGGATATGGAGAAAGAACATGCATCTGAACAGACATTTTGGAATCCAATCAGTAAATGAATGGAGATCATAATTTTATTTATTTCATTTTGAGTGACGCTTTAAATATTTAAGTTTAAATAGTAATGAGTTTAATCAACACCCCCCTCATAACAGGCTCATTGTAACTGATAATACTAATAAATGATCATAATTAGGGCTCATTAAGCATATAATATATCATCATTACCATATATGCATATACAATTGTCACATCATATCATGTCACATGCAAATTAAACCATAATACATGACCATCATCATCATCACCATCACCATCATCACCACCATAATCATCATCATCATCACCATCACCATCACCACCACCACCACCACCATCACCATCACCATCACCATCACCATCATCATCATCATCACCATCACCATCATCACCACCATAATCATCATCATCATCACCATCACCATCACCACCACCACCATCACCATCACCATCACCATCACCATCACCATCACCATCACCATCACCATCACCATCATCATCATCATCATCATCATCATCATCATCATCATAGGGCCTGAAAAGATGAACAGATTTACATGGAACCTTTCTGATTGTTCATCACGCTCATCTCTTGTACGACGCTCCGTTTCAGGATGCTGCTACTCAAGCTCATTTGTCGGAAGCCATGCCATCCTGAGAATGCCTGATCCCTTTCGGCCTCTCGGACTAAGCAGGGTCAGGCCTGGACAGTAGTGAATGGATACCGCCTTGCAATACCAAGTGCTGTAAGCTTCTCAGGCCAACCGTTCGTTAACTCTGTGGTGGATTGGCTTCCTGTTAAGGGGATAATACTGCTTTCCGGCAAATCTGGGAAATTATAAACACCACACCTTCTCTCAGAAGAAGCAGATGAAAAGGTGAATGACTGTGTCTAGATACATGTCCAGAATGATGAATGGAGCTGTAGATGGTTCAGAAATGCAGAGAATTATGCTCTTTTAAAAGCAGAAAATCAATAGTTTGATAACTAAATAAAGCTAAGTGGACGTCCCGGAGTTCTCTCTGGAGTGTTTCACAGAGCACTGTAACCATGGTTTGTCTTGTCAACCTAAAAACGTACAAGCAGCTGAACGGGGTTTGTTCTACACAAACAGATGTTTTCAAACAGAAAGGATCCACTTAAAGTGTTTCTTTGATTTTGAACATTATCTCACTCTTCGTGTTGCTATGTGTTGTCTATAAGAAGAAGACTGGTTCCTCTTTCGAGTCCTGGGTTCCTCTCAAGGTTTCTTTCTCTCAATCTGGGGCACCGTCGACTTTTGGCTGCTCAAAAGAGGTTTGGGACCGGATCTGTGTAAAGCTGCTTTGTGAGAAAAAGGCTTGTATAAGGTGCTGTATAGAAACATTTGAATTGAAATGAATTTTTGAAGCGTGGTGCAGTGGATAGCGCTGTTGCCTCACAGCAAGAAGGACCTGGGTTTGATCCCTGGGAGGGGTGACCTGGGAAATTTCTGTGTGGAGTTTGCATGTTCTCCCCATGTTCCCGTGGGTTTCCTCCGGGTACTCCGGTTTCCTCCACAGTCCAAAGACATGCATGATGGGTGAATCGGTGACTCTAAAGTGGCCCTTAGTGTGTGTATGTGTGTGACCCCTACAATGGATTAGCGCCCTGTCTAGGGTTGTTTCCTGCCCTTGCGTTCAGAGTTGCTGGCTGGGCACCAGCTCCCCTGTGACCCTATTCAGGAATAAGCGGTAAAGGAGATGGATGGATAGATGGATGGATGGATGGATGGATGGATGGATGAAATTTGATTAAATTAAGCCCAATGCGTCTTAAGAGACATTTTGGAATCTAATCAGTAAATCATCATCATCCTCATCATCATCATCATCATCATCATCATCATCATCATCAAACCTCATGCTTGATATAAAAGAAAATTTCAGACTGATCTCATTTTTCTTATCAACCAGAAACATTTTACTCCAATTTTGATTTTCAACCAATTTCACATTTTACTCCATAAACAAAGAGCCTTATTAATATCATGTCATGGATCAATGACTTCTGAAAAACATGTGGTGAAAATTACATCATTTTTGAATTTTACAATATATATCACAATACAATGAAACGAGATGCTCGTTGGGAGTGACAAGGATGGACAAGATTGGAAATGAGCAGATCAGAGGGACAGTGAAGGTGGAGCAGTTTGTAGATAAAGTCAGAGAGGCCAGGTTGAGATAGTTTGGACATGTGTTGAGGAGGAACAGTGGATATATTGGACAAAGAATGTTGGAGATGGAGCTGTCGGGCAGAAGGAGAAGAGGAAGACCTCGGAGCAGGTTTATGGATGGTGGACATGGAGATGGCTGGTGTAACAGTAGAGGAGGCAGGGGATAGGGCAAGATGGAGGCAGATGATCCACTGTGGCGACCCCTAAAGGGAGCAGCTGAAAGAGGATGAAGATCACAGTACAATGAAATATCCCAGTGTACATTTTCCAATATTGTTCAGTCTCAATAATAGTAATAATAATAATAATAATAATAATAATAATAATAATAATAATAATAATAATAATAATAATAACACACGTGATTCTGTGACACCATAAAAATGACTAAACACACAAGCACACCTTCATGAGAACTGCGTACTTGGGTTTTTAGAAGACATTTCATTTTAAGAAATGAAATGATGAATGTGACCTATTGTTCTTATAAGCAGTGGAGCATCATTTATTGTTCTGCACATGATGTTGGATTTCTGTGAAAAACGGAATCGACAGGAAGTTCCTCTGAGAGCATGAAGGACAACGTGTTCACTAACGTGTGGTTAACATGTCTGTACGAGTAAAGACTACAGTGAGAGGAACCTAAAGGTAACTATGAACTGAAGCAGGTATGATGATGTTCTCTCTCTTTGTTCTCAGCAGGGGGCTGTCAGATGATGGATGCTGAGCACGTCTCTCTGTTATGACAGGGTGGCTGGTTTTAGCTCGAATGCAGCAGAAATTCAGCTCATGAATATTATATTCTGTGGAAAAGTGGTTTTAGACGCCTTTGTTTCTGTAATGCTTTTCTGGGGGTGTTTACACAGAGCAACATCTGTGGACTCAGTGCTCATCATCAGCGGAGGCCTGCACTCATATCCACACCTTCTCGTTCGTTCCCTTTTCAGAGCTTTGTGTGTTTTATCAGGTTGCCTTCAAAGTCCATGATGGCATCCTGCGTATGAATGGATTAGATGTAGTGTTTCTGTGTTAAACATGAGGAGATGGTGGGCATCACGTTAGGGGTCTCCATAAAGACCAACATGACATTAGAGCTCAAACGTTTTCTGAATGGCAGACATTTGATGAAATTCAGGACATTTATTATCAGAGCTTCTGCCGTGCAAATGTAGTCCATTCTGATAAATGACCAGATACCAATTACTGAGATAATAAAGAGATAATGAAGGTGAGGGAGAGAGAGAAACAATGGGGACGAGTGAGGGAGTGATGAGTAAGAAGTGTGTGTGTGGGGGTGATAATGTGAGTGAGAGAGAGAGAGAGAGAGAGAGAGGGCACGGTGAGGTAAAGAGAACATTGGTATCATGGAAAGCGTGATGTATGAAGGAGTGTAAGATACAGACAATACAGAGGAATGGAAGGAGAGGGAATACAGAGAAAAAGAAAGAGGGAGTAGTGAGTGAGGGAAGAAGAGAGGGAGAGAATGAAGACAAGGAGGCAGAAAGAGAGAAGAGGGAATTACTGAGGGAGACAGAGAGAGAGAATAAGTCACAAAAAGGTTGGTGAGCGTAGAAAGAGGGGATGAGTGAAGGAGAGAGAGAGAAAGAGGGTAAAAGAGACAGAAGAGAGAGAAGGGAGAAAGAAGACAATTGACCAAATTGAGAAAAAAGCAGTGAGATGAGAAAGAGAAGAAGGGGACGAGTGAGGGAAGGATGGAGGGAGGAAGAGAGAGAGGAGAGAATATGGGACGATAGAAAGAAAAACTGGGAGTGAGAGAAGGGCATGAGAGATAGAGTGAAGAGGGGGATAAGTGAGGGATAAGTGAGGGAGAGAGAGAGAGAGAGAGAGAGAGAGAGAGATTAAGCTTACATGAGCTGAATTTGGAGTGGCTTGACATTAGGCCTGACTCAGGCTGAGTGACAGTCCACACCGGCCCGAGATCATTAATGCTGAGGGACGCTGCATCGTCAGGTCCACATTCATCTGAAGGGACGTGGTGGAGGACCGCTGCTCCACTCTGTCCTCTGAGAACCGGTCGGATGCAGGGGCGCGAGCTGGGACTTTGTCCTTGACTAGCTGAGCTGTCGCCAGCAATTAAATCACGACTCGTGGAAGCGCTGCTGCCTTTGCTTGCTGCTGCTCCGCTGTGAGAGGACGCAGACTGGCCTTCTCGGCTTTTCTTCCTGCAGATTCAAAAAGCTGAAATCACCGTTCTGAGGCTGAAAAAGAACCACGCGTATGTTTAATCAACACACTTCGGACAGGGTGGGCTAAACGCACGGGGTTTAATCAGATGGATGTCAGCACAACGACGGAAACACAATCATCCCACAGCGAGGGTCCTGTCTGCTGTCAGCCGCCGCCGTCAAATACAATATTTAATGATCAAAAAATGTAAATGCATCACAGTTAGCAAATACTGTCCCCCGGAGCCACCTGTCAGTCATGTGATGTATTGTATAAGCAAATCAGTGGAGTTCCTTATACAACCCCTTATCATTTCAGTGCAACGTTCAGATATTAATGTCTATTAATATTAACATCGGCTGCCAAAAGAGGACTTACTGCACTGAGTCTGCGCAGATGCTGTTTTACCCGGCAATTTATTATCCTGTTATTATTATTATTATTATTATTATTATTATTATTATTATTCATTTATTTTTTAATCCTTACACTTACAGAGCATTGCATCGTCAGGCTCCTATGTATGTGCTGGATCTGCTCCGTCCACACGTATCAGCACGTTCTCTTAGATCGAGTAAATTAAATTTGCCGTCTTTCCCACGTTCTCGCTAATTGTGGAACACATTACCACGTTTTTAATATCAATTGATTCCGTGGCCTCTTAAAAAGCAAATAAAGACCAAATTTTGTTGGATAGTCGCCAAGACAAGTGTGAGGTTGTGAGCTGAGCATACGAAGACGAAGACCAGGGAAGCGGAGGTAAGCGTCTGGGTCGAGGATTTAATGAAAATCAACACTAAGGACACAGAACGAAGGACTGATGAACAAACAGGATCTTGACTGAAATGACTAACAGATGAACAAAACTCATACACCAGTAAGGAGACAATCAAACCATGACTGGACAACAGGACTGAACAAGACTGACTGACACCAAGGGTCTGAAATACAATATAACATTGGACACACCTGGAGCAATGAGACACAGCTGGGAATGGGCGGAGACAAGGGAGGAGAAAAAACAACTAGAAGACAGAGGTGAACAGGACTGACACCTGACAAGTCAATAGCATTCGTGTTGGGTCGTATATTTGATGGTTTGTTGTGTTTTCTTGTGTCTTGTTTTTATTTACTTGACAAAACGTTTCCTTGCAATGTCACAAGGAGTGGAAGGGCCACCACGTTGGCATGGAAGCCTTGGCTGCAGGCCTGGGTGGAGCTGCAGCGAGTGCAGATCTTGGTGGTTGTAGGAAACACCCCAGTGAGAGCTTTGAGTCCGAAGTGGAGCAGGGTTTGATGTGAGCCGTCAATCGGCTCTAAGGGATCAGAAGCGAGTGTTTGAGTTTGGTTTCGTGAAACCAACTGCTGTCCTCCAGCTGTGTCCTCTCTGCGCAATGTGAGTTGAGACTGTTGGTGGTAAGCTTTAAACCTTGCCCCCGTTTTCTTCCCCAGGTTTGGCTTTCTTGAGTCTTACTGGTGAGATAATAAGCTGGTGCTTTACCTTCTGGTGTGTGTTAAGCTCCAGTTTGGTTCAGCTCATGGAGTCCAGTTTGCTTTTCGTGGGAGCAGAAGATGGAGGGAGGAGGTGCTTGGACAGGTGTATATTTTACATTACATACATGAAAGGAATGACTGAATGAACATGTAGATACACTATATGTCCAAAACCTAAAGTTGCACGCATTGCTGACACAGATGTGCAAATGCTCACACAGCTTGTCTAGTCCCTGTATTGTCAATCGAGTAGGACTCTCTGGAGCAGATAAATGTGAACTGGCACCATGACCAATGCCAGGACTGGGCTAGGGTTGGAAAAGCCCCCCAGCATTGAGCTGTGGAACAGTGGAATGATAGAGCTCCTTCCAGTAGTTTGGGGTGATTTGGGGAGTTGGGGATGAGATGGCGTGGTTATCGTCCAACCCTCTCATCACTGAATGCAATCACATCGTCACAGCAATGCTCCGAAATAGGAGAAGGCTTTCTCTGGACAGTAGAAACAGTTACTGCAACAAAAGCAGGCTAAGCTCTTTAATACCCTTGATTTCAGAAGATCCAGTGAATGAGCAGGTGTCCCAAAGCGTTTGTCCATATAGTGTAGAACGACCACATTGACGGAGTGATGAAGCTGAAGGTCAGCTGCTGTGGTTCTACACACACTGAAGAGAGAGGGTTTAAACACCCTGTGTGTAGCCCCACCAGGAACCAGAAAGGGGGGTTGGAGGAAATAAGGTCTCCAGGGTGTTTAACGTACATCAACGTTTCCCTGCGAGTGTCGTTCAGACACAACTTCCTAAATGAAAGGAGAAAATAACAGTAATTCAGTTGTTTCCTGGTTGGGAACTATTTGTTCATCTGTTCTCTTTTGTCAGGGTTTATTTGTCACAATGTGCTGACCTTCTCAACCCCTTCTCACCCCCTGTGTGTGTGTGTGTGTGTGTGTGTGTGTGTGTGTGTGTGTGTGTGTGTGTGTGTGTGTGTGTGTGTGGAGCTGTTTACGGGCAATAGCTTGGTGATACAATACGTACTGTGTTACGGGTGTTACGATTCCAAATACTGTGATATACTGCGATGCTGTAAGGAACGATTGCAATTTTTTAAAATCTAATTTTATTTGCATAACCACGTGAAACCCGAGTAAAAGAACCGTTCATTTCTCATCCAATCAGAACAGTGGAACCTAAACATAACACCATCCGACTGTCTGAAGCCAATCAATACTGTGTTTCTGAGAGTCGATACAGTATTCCAAACCGCAACCACAGTTGTATTTACAGACCAACAGTCTTCCCGTAAGCAGTCGAATGGAGCATTTAACAGCTCCGTGCTCAGACTGGCTCATACGCAATATTCCGACTGGAACGTCCTGTTATAGAGAACACTGCAGTTGTTTGCACTTAACCCTTTAAAATATTATAAAGTAATGGCATTTTGGGAATAGTTATGGATTCCTTTGCCACATTCTTTTACAAGCCTGCCTCCAAATGAGATCACGTTCTCGTACTGAGGAACCAAGGACAGCACGGTCTACTGCATTCACTCTCAGCGAGGTCCGATCAGAGGACGTCTACTTCCTGAGAATCGCTCTTCACTCAGGCTCCACTTCAGTTTCTCCCACGCCATCTGCCTCCCACCGAAAACAATCATTGATTGAATTGGCTTGAATCAAGGGTGTGTAGGCTCTCCATCAGTCCCACAAAAGTAAGCAAGCTGAAGGACAAAATGGTCTGACGCGTTTCATTCACGTGGAGATCATTTTGTTGTATAAATATTTAAATAAACAATTTAATTATTTATTAAAAAAAACAAAACAATTAACTTTCTTTATAATTAATAATTAACTCACATACAATTATCTGTAAATGACCTGCATATATTTTTCTTCAGAGCATTTTGGCTTTTATTATTTATTATGTTTATATATGTTCATTTTTCTATTTTATAAATCTTATCTCTAATCTTATCTTAATGGATATATTTTAATTCAATGATTTTTTTCCAGGCACCTAGTGTTCATTTCAGGGATTCATTAGATGATCGCACAGTTTGCATTACGGTGTGTATCCATCAACCCTCATACTGCCGTTGATTTGTTTGCCAGTGCTCTAAAACTGGACCAGATCCGTCTCGTGATTTACCTCAAGTGATCTCCGCAGCCGTGACATCACGAAGAACGGGGCATTTTTTCCCAGCTCACTGGCTGTTTCCTTGGAAATGTCAACTGATATTATATTTCTGAGCAAGACTAATGGCAACATCCATCCGCTGTGTCCTGCAGGGAGCTGCACAGGTGATCAAAGCCGACAGAAAACGTCCAGTCCTTTTTTTCCCCCTGCTATGGCCCAGCCTCTAGTCATATGATTTATGTACCCTTTCCATTCCAGTGCCTTGTGCTCTCTTATTACCTCGTGCTTGTTCTTCCTTCCATTATTCGACACACTCATATTCACATTCATACGCACACACCCACACACACTTGTCAGGTATTAGCAAGAGGTCATGTAACTGCCCCAGGATGTTGTCATGCTACAGCTGTGGTTGTAAAAGGACAGCCCTGGTTAGTACAGCTCTCCTTTTTCTAGACGTGGTCAGTCAGATAGACAGACCCTCACTGAGCAAATGATGAGGACGTGAAACCTCAATTCTTCGAGACTCCACGAGATGTCAGAAACACCGTTTGAGATTCTGGCCCATGTTGTCATAATCACTACCACATGCCAAAGCTGCTCGGTTGGATTCACGACAAGTGTCTTGGAAGACCACCAATGAAGAGCACTTCATGACCACATGAAACCAGTTTAAGGGACCTCTGATTTCTGACACGATGCATCATCATGCTGAAGAAGATAATAAACTGTGGACATGAAGGGACGCACATGGTCAGCAATAATGCTCATAGTGGAATTCAAAAGGTCATTGGTGTAAAAAGCTCAAATGTATACTTTCTGGATTTCATCTGTTTCTCAGCAGAAGTTGGGAGGTCAGGCATGGCTTGCATTACAGAAACCTCTCATGTGATGCATTTTTACTCATAAATTGGTGGCACACTCGTATCTCCTGATCAAATGCAGAGAAGCAGTCGTCTACAGAATGCATTCAGACTGAGAATTTTCAAAGTTTATCCGGGTTTGCTTATTTGGGATATGGGGCACACAATGGGTACTATGGTGGTCATCAAAATGTTCATTCTGAGGTGCTTTTCTGCCCGCTACAGTTGTAGAGAGTGGTTCTCTGTGTTACTGTAGCCTTTCTGCCAGCTCCAACCAGTCTAACCATTCTCTGTTGACCTCATAAACAAGGTGTTTGGGCCTGCCAAATTGCCCTCACTGTTGTTGTTTTTTATTCCATCATTCTGGGGAACTCTGGAGACGGCTGTGTTGAAAATTCCAGGAGAAATATGGAGCAGTTATAAAATATAAAGAGGGAATGATGTTCTGGCTACTTTTGCTCCATCATAGCCAAGGGCATGACTGCCAGCCTGAGTCTGTTAGAAATAAGAACAGGCATGATGGATAGATAACCTGGAGAAGTTGAAACACCTCCTATGCTCCTGCTCCCCCAGTTAGCTGATGCGAATACTGATCACTGAACTCCATTATTAAGTTAAACATTCAGACTATTTCATTAATTTAGTCTATGATGAGTGTGCTGCCCACTTCCCACTCTTCAGTATTTCAATTAAAGAAGTGACACTGTCAGCTTTGCACCATGGCGACAGTTTCTACCAGGCACACCTAGACTTGACTTTCCATCCGCATCAAATTATTAGCTCCATTTGATGAAATGCTGAATGTCTTTGGTTAAATAGGCCAATAATGCTGGTCAGTGCCCTGAAAACAGACAGCTTTGATAGTGTTTGGTTGGTGACCGCGCACAGTGTTTTTTCAGCCTATGAAAACATGTAGGATTTACAATGTGAGCCCTGAGGCCAAAACAAAGGCAAAACAGCTTGAGTCTCGTGGGTAAACTCGCACTTAAGTTGGACTAGTTCATAGCGAAACACCAGTGTTCCCTCACATGAACAGAACTGAATGTTCTAGGTAATATGATATGTCACATAGAGAGCATAGAGAGAGGTCCTAATGTCAGATTTGAATATGATTTTCCCCACATTTGTGACTTCTGGAGTAATTATTCAGTGGGTTCTAGAGTCCCATGATGCTAAAGTCAAGAAGTACCCACTATTTGAAATGCCTGTATGTATTGTCTTGAGGTCTTCTTTCGACATGGAAGCTGTTACCACCACCGAGTACCTGATAAATCCATTTTACAACCCCCTCTGCTGATGAGAATGAGCTCAGGTTTGCTTCTATAAGGGATATTAAAGTGGATAGTGGTTCATTGGAGTTGGTGAGAGGCAGTACGATTGGCTAGAACAAAAGGAACCAATGGGAATGAGTGAGGTGACTGAAGGACGCTTAATCCAGAGGCTTTGACTCAGCTGGTTTCATACTGAGTGCTCATTGACTCAGTAGGGAACTTGAATGGGCCTCAGTTAGAACCATCTCTGGTCAAGTGCAGGGTTTCCCAAACTGTGGTCCATCCAGTGGTCCACAGGCCCATCTTCAGAGGGAGTAAAAGTAAGTAAAACGGAACATTATCAGTGAGATAAGACAGCTGTAGGTGCCTGATTCGAACCAGAGATGCAGATGTTTCTTAAACGAAGAAAGAACAGTGACACTTTCCTGAAGAAAAGGACGATCCAGACTACATCAGATATGAGGTGACAGTCGGTAGACAGAATGAAAGATTTTTACATTTTTTTAACTAGACGTGTCATCTTTACTGCTCAGTTTTTGAGGGACATTTGGGACAGATGTTTTCAAAAGACACTTGGTATTTTTTTTTGCTCTTAGTCCTTGAGATCTGCACTTCACAGGCAGTTACATGCTGTTTTCTTGGCTTCATAACTCAAGATCTAGACATGACATATCATAGCAAACTACAAAACGTACTCTATCTAACCATTCCGATGCCATGTGATCATAGAAACGAGGAATTCAGCTTGGAAAACAACTGAAATCCACTCCTTTCCTGCTGAATTAAGTCCCTTTTTAAATGGCAAAGATGCTTCCAGTGTATGTTAACCTGCATGCAGACTCTGACTGATCAGTGAGAGGGGGCGGAGCTAGAATTCTGTCAAGCATGTTGAACTTTCCAACAGGTTTGCTAAGTGTTTTTATTACCCTTAAGAGCATGAAATACCAAAAATATCACCCCCTCCAAAAACAACAACAAACAAAACCAAATTCTAATGTTTCAATTCTGTTAATATTTCCATCCCAAAGGAGGACAGATTTAAGTAGTTCAAGATCTCCTGAAAATAACAACATCTGGCATGTGTCTCCTATGAATACAAAATGATTAAAATGGTAAATAAATGTATGTCAAACCATGAGAACATCCCTTGAAATTGGCTTGAGGGACATGGGGTTGGTTTCTCTTTGTTGAGGGCCATCATGCTTCATAACTATATAGCAGTGCCATGAGGTGGAGACGGTTGAGAATCCCTGGACTAGTGGACTATATTTGACCAAATGAAGAAAGCAATCACAGCTAAAGTTCGAGAAATGACTCAGAAATGTGTGTTACTCCCTACACGGTGAAGAACTGGGGCAGAGTGAGAGCACTGAGACCTAAAGGAACCCCATTTTCCTCCCATCATTGCATCATCAGGCCCCCAGGCCGCAAGAAGGTTCAGCTGTAGCTGCTGTTACAGCCTGCAGTGCTGCAGATTCGGGGCAATTCTGTGTTCGTCATCTAAACAGGAAAGGAGAGCCTCACAGCATCGAGGAGGAGATCCTGGAAACTGTTGGAAGCCTGAGGTGGAAGGAGTTGGGGAATGACCTTTACCTTTCCTCCTTTCTTTCGTTCCTCAATCAGGCAGTTTAAACCTAATTCACCACTTATCCTGAACCATCTGATCTGATCATTAGGGAGGACTCTAACTCTAGCTGTTATCGGGGAGTGCTCGCACCCCAGTGATTGTTTGCACGTTGACTTCCCACGTCTCTTTTCAGATTTGTTTTACTGTTCATCACCTCCTTTTCAACTGGCTTCTGTGCTCCTCTCTCTCTCTCTTTCTCTCTCTCTCTTTCTCTTTCTCTCTCTCTCTCTCCCTCCCTGAGAGAGAGCTCAGGCAGCTCAGCGTCATCTGCTCTCATACCTTTATGACTTCTGAGTTACAGCTGCTCATTGTGTGTGTGTGTGTGTGTGTGTGTGTGTGTGTGTGTGTGTGTGTGTGTGTGTGTGTGTGTGTGTGTGTACATCATATTGCCTTGGAAAATGGAAGTAATTACTTGGAGTGGGTGAAATGGTGAAAGCATAAGATCTTAGTGACACTTGAAGAAAATGTAGAATAAGAATCTCAGTGTTTCTTGTGTTATTAACCCTTTAAAGCTGAATATTCTACGAGCAGTTTGTTCCTGATGTTCTGTGTTCAAATGTTCAAGATGTTTTGTTCGACCTTGTGAAAGTTTGTGCACTAGGAAGAGCAAATTTGATTTAGTACTTGAGTCCTTGAGTTTTGACCATGGCATGGAAATGTTATTATCCACTGCACCAATGTTCCCAACCTTGGTCCTGAATGGTGGTGGGTTTGTCCAGCCTGGGAATTAAATTATCGTCTACCATGGAAGTCGAACCTAATGGAACCCTAGTCTACCAAGGGCATGGAAATATTGACAGTACACCAGTGGTCCCCAAACCCTGATTCTGAAATGTGGTGCACTTGTCCAGCCCGGGAATGGAACCCTAGTCTGCCATTGGCATGGAAATGGTACCTACTGCACCAGTGGTCCCCAAATCCTGGATCTAAAACACATGTTCAACCACATACATGGTGGTGCTTCCCAACCCTGCACATCTTGTGTTTAGATTGCTCCAAACACACCTGATCCAGATAATCAGCTAATGTAGAAGCCCTCTCTGAGCTGAAGGTGGTGTGGTTGAACAGAAAACCAATATAATGTGCAGGTCCGGGGTCCTCCAGGGTCAAGGTTGGGAAACACTGCTTTATTAAATTACTAGACTTTCTTTAGAGCAGAAGACCACTCGAGAACATTGGCTTATTGCCTCTATAATGACACATCAAGTCGTTATAATGAGCCATAACAAAGATGTGACACGATTTATGGTCAATATCCCTGATTCTCAGTACCTACTTATATACCTGCCGTCACTCTGAGCTGTTAGTTCAGTGAGCAGTGTGTCCCCGAGCTTCTCTAACGTTGAACAAGCTCCATCAATCCAACAGTTATAATTTCCCCCTCAATCACTATTACATGTGGATCAGCTCTGCGTGCAGTCTTTCTCTCGCTCTCTCTCCCCTCTCTCTTACTCTCTCTCTCTCTCTCTCTCTCTCTATTTCTCTCTCTCCCCTCTCTCCTCTCTCTCTCTCTCTCTCTCTCTCTCTCCTCTCTCTCTCCTAGCTCTCTCTCCCCTCTCTCTCTTTCTCTCTCTCTCTCTCTCTCTCTCTCTCTCTCTCTCTCTCTCTCTCCCCTCTCTCTCTCTCTCTCTCTCTCTCCCCCTCCCACCCCTCTCTCTCTCTCTCTCTCTCTCTCTCTCTCTCTCCGCAGCTTAGAGGTTCAGAATTCAGCTGTGAGAGACAAGCTTCTGAAGCTCTGAAACCACTCTGTGCACCCTCATTCATTCACTCACTCTGTTACTAACTCACTCCCTCATTCATTCACTCATTGACTCACTCACACATTCACTCACTCATTTACTCACTCTGTTACTAACTCACTCCCTCATTCATTCACTCACTGACTCACTCACTCCCTCATTAACCCATACACTCACTCACTCATTCACTCATTCACTCAACCACTCTGTTGCACACTCCTTCCCTTACTCACACATACACTCACTGTCTTCTCTCTCTCTTTCTTTCTTTCTTTCTTTCTTTCTTTTTCTGTCTGTCAATTATGGTTTTGTGTCTCATGCAGTAAACGGATGATGTTCGGAGGTCATTCTGTGAGAAACATTTCAGAATTCCGTTTTTATTGTTCTGTTAGAAACGTTTCTGCAGATCTGCTGTGATTCTACTGTAAGATTCTCTTCTCTTTCTCTTTAATCAGCAAAATGGTTCAGATGTGAACTGATCGCCTGCTAGGCTCTGACAGCTCTTCGTAAGGAAGATGCGCTTTGTGACTGACAGGGAATGATGGGATATGAATCCCGCGTGAGCAGCTGAGGCTGCGGAACGTTTCAGACGCTTTCCTGCAGCTGTACGTGTAGATAAACAGAGTTTTTATGAGCTACCTGTTCTGTTTGACTCACACCTGGCCGATGTGCTTTAAATGAACAGGGGCTGTGAAGTTCTAATTGAAATGCTTTCTTCTTCAGTCAGTCATCATCACTCAGGGGCTTCATGGGGTTTCTCCACAGGATGGGCTCCTTAAATGCATATCTGGGAGAGCCATGTCAGCACACCCTGTGGGGTTTTCCATGGTAGACAGTTTGAGTCTAGACTAGAACTATAATAAGTCTTAATGAAAAGTACAGAAGGTATCTTCTGTGTTGGAGCAGAGAATAGTTAACTGTATGGCTGCTACTATTAAAGTCACCCTTGTTTCGGTGTGTTCATTATCCTTGATACATTATTCTCTGCCAACAAACATTACCATGGTGTTAGTGCACTGGCTACCATTACTGTGGTGATAGTGAGCTGACTATCATTACCATGGTGTTAGTGCACTGGCTACTATTACTGTGGTGATAGTGAGGTGACTACCATTACTGTGGTGGTAGTGCACTGGCTACCATTACTGTGGTGTTATTGCACTGGCTACCATTACTGTGGTGATAGTGAGCTGACTATCATTACCGTGGTACCTCCTCCCAGATCGTTAAATTGGCGTTATTGCTCCAGCTACCCCTTTTTCAAAACTGGTAACATGGCATGAGTATACTATCACACAACCAGCTGCCCTTTAAGTAACCAACATAATGTATGAGCTCATTCCCATAATTAACATCGTCAACAGATAATCAACTTCATCAGCTAAACCAGATGCTGGAATGAAAAATGTGACTAGGCTGAATGCAATCTCTGGCTGCAGGTTAATCCTCCAGATGGCTTTTCCTCCACTGGCTTGATCATTCGCTGAGGTATTATCCACAGCACAACACCACAGAGCTCTCTGATTGGAGAGTGTGTCACAATGCCTTTGTGCACTCGGGCTTCTCCTGGGCGCTGATCGCATCTCTGAATGAGTCAGTTGACCTGGTATTCAGTGACGCAGCTGGCGCCGACCCCTTCAAACACATGTGCAGGGCATGTTGACCTCATCGAAACGAAGCTCTGAGTAATGAAATTTAAAGCAGGCCCTGATGCTGACCGCCCGACAATGACATGCATCACAGATGACATTTATCTGCATGACTTTAACTGAAGGGGGGTCCGGGGGAGTGAGTGTGCTATAGAAGTGAATGCAGAAGCGGTGGAAAGTGGGCCAGTCACTCACAGCTTCTGGTTCCAGGTGTGAAGCTGAGGTTCTGAATGTTAGTATGATGTAGAGGTGGAACGCTGCTGCAGTACTTTAAAGGCTTCTCAGCATCCAGGAGACGCCCAAGTCTCTTAGCTCCTCATTTTCTCTTTAACCTTGTACAAATTCACTCTAAATCCTTCCCCTGTCAAGAGACAAACACTCACACACACACACACACACACACACACACACACACACACACACACACACACACACACACACACACACACACACACACACACACATTCATCACTCTTAAGCTTCCTTTACTGGGTATTAAAGTCAGTCTGTGATCCTCTATCCTCTCATTGTCTTTCAAAGAGGAGAGGAAGAGCGTGTGTGTGTGTGTGTGTGTGTGTGTGTGTGTGAGTGTAATTGGCTGTGAAGTGCTGAACAGTGGCCATCAGAATGCTGAATTACTGTTTACAGTAATACACGTAAAGTAGTGCCCACACTGTGAGTCATTGTCTCCTGAAATTGACTGAAAGTAGTGAAGCTGTGCAGCCGTGGCCCAGAGGCTGGAGGAGCTGCCTTTTGATGGAAAGGTCACCGGTTTGTGTCCCTGAACCCATTGTGCCTGAAGTGACCTTCAGTGCCCAAACAGCTCACTAGGTGCCACAGCTCAAGGTGTGTGTGCATTGTGTCACTGTGGTGTGTGTGTGTGTGTGCCTGTTCACTAGTGTGTATGTGTGTGTTCACTGCACAGATGGGTTAAATGTGGAGGCAAAATTCCATCTGTGTGTCTAACAGAAATAGCAAGTTGGGTGTCTTTGTCTTGAAAAATCAGTCCAAAATAAGAGCGAAAAGACAGCGTTATCACGAAATGAGCAAAATCCATGAAACAGCAGCTTCGGTTCCAATAAAACAAACTAAAACTACGAGAAAACAAACTGTGTTGATCAGTCGATTCATAATAATCAGAAACCTATAAACTGTTCTGTCAAAACATCATTACAAACAAATAAATATGTTTTGACAAAACACATGAAAATCATGAAAAGATGAACAATGAGAAAGTGAAATATCTCTGATGCTCTTTATGGAAAGTATTGGGACGCCTGCTCATTCACAGCTTCTTCTGTTGAAGTAAATGTCTCTATTGTCCAGAGACAACTTTCTCCTAGATTTTGCAGCTGTGAGGAAGGAAGGAGTTGTTGGAAGGGAACATTCCTAGTCCCCTCTTGGGCTTCCAGCCTGAATACGAGATGAGGTACCGTTGGGCATGGAGGCGTACAGGTTCCGTATGGCATCCTGCAGCACATTTGCATGCAGATCCTGCACACTCATAGGTTGCAGAAGCTGCCGTCCCAGCTGGTTCCATAAATGGACATTCTGGTGAGCAGGCAGACTAAGGAAGTGTTGCAATCTGTTGAAGACATTCCTGGGAAACCCTTGCTGTGTGTGAGGGTGGGGGCAGGGGGGGCATTATCCTGCTGATGCCAGTTGGAAGCCCTTCCATGGAAGGTGTGTCGTCCTTTGCATCACTACTAGGGGTGACCAAGTGTTGTATGCAATGCTCCCCAGATCATCACACCAGCAGTTGGAGCACCTTGAGGCCTCCATACTCACACCTGACTGTTGCTGGACACCAAACAGAAGCTTGACTCGTTGCTAAAGACAATGCGGTTCCAGTCTGGTTCCCCGCATTTGTGTCCTCCCAACACTTCCAAACAGCTTGGTCAGAATGGCCTAAATGGTGGACAATTCATGGAAATGACCATTTGTTGTGCCCCATCTCAGCGTCTTTTAGAGTGTTTAGCAGTCAAGAGTACACTAACCAAAAGCAGCCTCTGAGAGCTTTTTCATCGGGCAGTGGGAGAACCACTTTGATGCCATCTTGTGCCAATACCCAGTGTCTAATCAGACCACACCTTCTGGGACCCTGAGAAAGTAGGGTAATCCTGTAGCTTTGGTGGAAGTGGGATGGGTTGTTATTCTAACTGAACCGACTGTAACCCCCCTGTGTCTGCTTGTCCCGAGCCGTATAAAGCTAATATTAATACGGAGTGTGTGAGTGGGACAGTTCATGACAGTTCATGCATATCTCTGTTTGTTCCTCCATCATCTCGTCCTCATCTGCACTGTGGCTGTTTGTCCATTGGCTGGCTAATTGCTGAAACGCTGGCCACTTCCACCTTCTCGTTTGATTCATGGGGGATCACACATGGCCCGTTTTGTAGGTAGACAGAGGGCACCCTTGTGTCTTCCCTCTCCGGTAAAGTCGTTAATTAAAAATCAAATGAGTCCTTCCCTTTATTCACTGTGAAAAGACAAAAAACCATTAGCGAGTGAACAATGAGCAGCGAGGAGCCGAGAGGACCGGGGGGACGCCGGGGGAGAAGCGGTGGCCCGAATGGAGAAGCAAATCGCATTTAATTCAAAAAAACACAATTTAGCTTTGAAGTGATAAGATTTCAATTACACAAGCCTGAGACTAATGTTGCGTTTCATCCTGAGAAAAAACAGCGTCCCCTGCTCGGTGCTGGAGAATTGCGTGGGTTGGCATGGGGTTAAAGGGGCATTGGCTGTGAGGCCATCACACAATTATTTTAGGAAGGGTGGCATTTAAAGCAATGGTTCAGAAAAACAGTTGATGCTGACAATGAGGTAAACAGCAGGCCAGCTAACCTCAGAGCACCGTTTCCTACCAAAGCATCTGTATTTAGATTGTATTTATAGACTGAAAACCAAAAGGTAAGGGACAGGGACTGTACGTTCTGTTTATTGTTCTAGGTCTGGTTTGTGTATTTGAATGATTCGAGTGCTGGTGTTTCCCCACGAAAGCCTCTCCTGAGCTGTTACTCAGTTGAATAAGCTCAGCTAATTTGCTTCATCAGGTGATTTGTCAAGCTTCTGATTAATTTAATATCATGCCTGTGTGTGTGTCATTGTATCCTCCTGATTACTGGACGCCTACTGGACGTCATTTAGAAAGCGTGGCATCTAGAAATTGAAACCAACATGCTGTGCTACTGAGCCAGACTGGTGTTATTAGTGTTTAATTAACAGCAGCGGACACCAGCAATCCCGAGATTCCATGCTATTAAATGGAGAAGAAATGGGGAATTCTGCGACCTGCAATGGGAACAGCAGTAACAGGTCAACAGAACAATCAGTTTGACGTTCATGACTGTTGCTGACCACAGCAGTGGTGGAATATGCTGTCCAGTGGAAACGCTTTAGAGAACCCACTCTACTGAAAAGACCAACTTAAGATCTGCTGTTCTTTGATGGTTAACCATTCAGGGTAAATGGTTCAGCTGGTCTCTCCACTTGACCAGCTTCCCCATACTGGTGGACCAGTGGGTTCAGGCTGGTCATGCTGCTCAATGACCTTAGTCAATGCTGGTCAACCAGGCTGGCCATAGTAGTCAAACCGTTTTGTCATACTGGTGGACCAGTGAGTTCAGGCTGGTCATGCTTGTCAACCAGTTTGGTCGTGCCAATCATACTGGCCAAATGAACTTGCTCAATGTTAATCAGTCAGCTTGTCTATAGTGGTCAAGCAGTTTGATCATACTTGTCATACTGGTGGACAAACCTGAGTTCAAACCTGAACTCACTGGTCAATCAGTTTGTTCATGATGATCAATGAGCTTGAATATTCTGGTCATCCAGCTCTGCCAGAGTGGTCAACCAGTTTGGTTCAAGCTTGTCATGCCAGTCATCCAGCTTGCTCATAATGTTCATCATGATCAATGACCTTGGCCATTGTGGTCAACCAGTTTGGTCATGGTGTAGTTTGTCTAAGTGCATTCTAGTCTGTTCACGGCCAGAAAGGGTTGTGAACTCTTACACTGATGAGCACTTCTGTGGAGGAGGCAAATTCAAAGACGTGCAGAAGGAGCAAAGAAAAAGAAAGAGTGGAGATTTATGAGAGCTGTGGTGTTTCTTGCCCCATTTACAGAGTTGGTGTGAAGGTTACACTCCATAAAAAATTGCATCCTTTTTATCAGTAAAAACAGACTTGGTTTGAAAGAGCCTTGAGTCATCACACTCTCAACAAGTAGGTGCGTTAACAGAAGAAGGTTAGTTTGCTTCTTCCATGAGTTCTACTGAACTTCAGTTCAGTATTTAGGTTTGACAAGCAGAAGGTACTGAAACCTCATCCTAACTCAGAAAGACAGTTGGGACATATTTTGTGACTCTGTGGAAAACACTCGTGAAGGTATTTTGTTGTACTTTCTAAGTGCTCTTTGAAGCAGAACGTGGGATGGTGAATATTTGACATGGTAATTTGGACTGTCAGGCTCGTACCTATTGCTGTACTGTACAATTAACACAAAGACGAGAATGCTAAATATTCCATGACTCACTGCTGTCCTGACAGTTCTGATTCTGCACAATGAGACGAGAAAAATCCCTCGGGATGTCTGTCCAAATGCCGTCCTCCAGTTTAGACACATACTAACTTCCTCCCCACGAGACCCCTGTCATAGCTTTGTAAGAATCTATTATAGCAACCTGTTGATAAATCATAGCAACCATTTAGCAATACTGTAGTAGACACCTAGCAACCACTCAACAGCACCATAACAACCACCACTGACACTATAGCAACAATATAGCAGGCACCTAGCAACACCCTAGCAACCACCTCTGATACCATAGCAACCACTTAGGAATGCCATTGCAACCACCTGGGATACCATAGCAGCAATCTTGGATACCCTAGCAACCAGTTAGGAACACCAACATAACCGCCTGGGATACCATCGCAACCACCTAGCAACACCATATTAATCCTCAGCAAAATACCTTAGCAACCACATTAGCAAAAACTAAATTAACCACGTTTCATACCATAGCAACCACCTGGCAACAACCACTTTTCAACCACCTGGCAACATTATAGCAACCACCTTACATACCATAGCAACCACCTAGCACTAACATAGTAACTGAGAAACAACACCATTGAAACCAGCTGGGGTACAATAGCAACCACATAGAACTACCATAGTAATACACAGTGACACCATAACAACCACCTTGCTACACTACAGCAACCACCTTTCATACCATAACAACCACCTGGCAACATATCAGAAACATCTGGGATACCATAGCAACCACATAGCAACCACATATCTAAACCATGGCAATCCCCAGATATACCATACCATGATAACCACCTGGCAACACCATAAGGAGTGATTAGCAACACCATAGAAACCATCTGGGATACCATAGAAACCACATAGAACTACCATAGTAATCAACAGTGAAACCATAGCAACCACCTGGCAACACTACAGCAACCACCTTTCCTACCATAACAACCACCTGGAATACAATACCGACCTCATAGCAACTGTTTGCTGAGTTTCGCAGTAAAGTTATGCCTGATTAAGTGTGAATCGGGACACTAATGTGGGTCTGGTGTGTTTGTGGGGTCAGTGACCTTTATGGCACTTTAATCAGTTGTATGAGCAGAGCTTGGTGTCGGTTCATTGACCAACGACTGCACCACACGCCTCTGTTTATTTTACACCTCAGAAAGGAAAAAAGACACAGTCATTATCAGAGTCAACACGGATTCCCGCCCTGCTCTAGTAATGTGCTCCCTTTTGAGGTTGTGTGCACAGCCTATTAAAGCTGTCTCGGGTCACGGCCATTACGGAAAACACAATTAGAAAAGCCATTAACAATAATGATTAATTAGGCATTGTCTTTTCTGCAGTGGGTTTTAATACGGCCACTGGAGGATCTGCCCCGTGTGTGTGGAACCGCCTGCTCTGCTTTCCCTTCTACTAAATACATCATTCGGCCTGTCTGTCTGTCTGTCTGTCTGTCTGTCTGTCTGTCCGTCTGTCCGTCTGTCCGTCTGTCTGTCTGTCTGTCTGTCTGTCTGTCCGTCCGTCTGTCTGTCTGGATCTGCGCTCTGACTGGCTGTCAGGGTTGTTCAGGTTGTGGCTGGTTGTATTTGTGTCACATTATTTTCTCCAGCAGTCCAGAACATGTCAGGGTTCTAACAGGGACTGTAAGTTATTACATACTACTACTACTACTACTACTAATAATAATAATAATAATAATAATTATTATTATTATTATTATTATACAAAATTATAATAACAACAATAATAATATAAGTAGCAGCAGCAGTAGTAGTAACAGTAGTCGTAGTAACAGAAGTCATAGTAGCAGTAGTAGTAGTAACAGTAATAGTAGTAACAGCAGTAGTAGTAACAGTAGTCGTAGTAACAGAAGTCATAGTAACAGTAGTAGTAGTAATAGTAGATGTAGTAGCAGTAGTAGTAACAGTAGTAGTAGTAACAGTAGTCGTAGTAACAGTAGTAGTAGTAACAGCAGTAGTAGTAACAGTAGTCGTAGTAACAGTAGTCGTAGTAACAGCAGTAGTAGTAACAGTAGTCGTAGTAACAGTAGTCATAGTAACAGTAGTAGTAGTAACAGTAGTCATAGTAACAGTAGTAGCAGTAACAGTAGTTGTAGTAACAGTAGTAGTAACAGTAGTAGTAGTAACAGTAGTCATAGTAACAGCAGTAGTAGTAACAGTAGTCGTAGTAACAGCTGTAGTAGTAACAGCAGTAGTAGTAACAGTAGTCATAGTAACAGCAGTAGTAGTAACAGTAGTCGTAGTAACAGTAGTCGTAGTAACAGCAGTAGTAGTAACAGTAGTCGTAGTAACAGTAGTCGTAGTAACAGCAGTAGTAGTAACAGCAGTAGTAGTAACAGCTGTAGTAGTAACAGCAGTAGTAGTAACAGTAGTCGTAGTAACAGCAGTAGTAGTAACAGCAGTAGTAGTAACAGCTGTAGTAGTAACAGTAGTCGTAGTAACAGCTGTGGTAGTAACAGCAGTAGTAGTAACAGTAGTCGTAGTAACAGCAGTAGTAGTAACAGCAGTCGTAGTAACAGTAGTCGTAGTAACAGCTGTAGTAGTAACAGTAGTCGTAGTAACAGCTGTAGTAGTAATAGATAAATGTTATGTAATATAAATAATAAATACAGTATAATTCAATCATATTAAGCTAATTCTGCCGTTTTCTCTTTCACTAATCATATTAAATCACTAATCCTCCGTCTGTTACTGTCCAGCCTGCAGGATCGGATTTGCCATTTGCATTCTCTCAACTTTCTCCTGAATCATTTGACAATCAATCAATCAATCAATCAATCAATCAATCAATCAATCAATCAATCAATCAATCAATCAATCAATCAATCAATCAATCAACCAATCAATCAATCAATCATTAAATTAATTAATAAATAACTGTGTTGAGTCATGTTTGTATTGAACCCTTTTAGCTCCCGTTTTCACCGTTTGTTATTCCAAAACCTCCCTGGCACTGATAGGATGCTCTTAGTGAACACGTCGCCTGCCATAGGTCTTCAACAGCACTGAACCCCAGTAATGACAGTTAAACAGCTGAAGTATTCGGCTGTCACATGCGCTCTCGTGCCCCCAGCAGTGAGACGCATATTGCAGTGTTAAAATGGCAGATTGCAAATTCCTTCAGAGCAGCAGTTCTGGAATCTGTTCCAAGAGTGCAAACGGTGGCGTTCTCCCTGCAATTACTTACCGGTTTAATCCTCATAAAGGGGTTTAAAGGGTCTGTTAATGAGCTGCTGGATTGATTCAGGTTAGTGCAGTGAGAACTTCAGGAGCAGACTCCCCACCATCCCTCAAACAGCGTGCCGTCGTTTGGGAAAGTTAGGACGCCCCCTTCGACCTTTAACATATATAAACATAAGGATCTTCATTTGGACTGTACTGAGAGAAGCAGCTCCAAACCATGACACTTCCACCCCCATGCTTCACAGTTCGTGTGCGGTTCTTCTGCACAGATTGTTGATGTTGTGGAAGACAATGCTGTCTTTTCAAATCTCTTCTCTCCTGTTCTCTTCTTCGACAGGAACCAGACAGTGCTGCACCAGTTCTGCTGCCCCGCTCCGGACGCTCCAGAAGCCGAGTCGCAGGCCTGCGTGCCCAGGTAAGAGCTGCTGCCTGCCTCCTCACCGAGCCTGCCGTTACCAACAGCGCTCGCAGGCCTTCCTCTGGTTTACGGTGGTGCTAGGCAACACAACTGCCCCAGTTACGTCTGTCTTGAAGTGGTTGTTAGTCTTTTCACGCCCGTTCCTTGCACGCTTCACCGCCCTGACTACTCTTCATCCACTGTGACCTTCACATAAGTCAGGTACAGGCCCAAAGCTCTTCGCGAAAATAGGAAAAACGTGCCATGAGAGTGATTAAATCTTTAATAGATGTTCCTCGGCTCAAATGTTACCCTGGCTGCCGTTTGAATTTAAGACCAAAGTAATTTCCTCTTCTGCAAGTGCAGCGCTGTGTACGGGTGCGTCCAAAGTCCAGGACAGTCCGCAGGGAATGCTGTCTTGGCTCAGGTCAGTGTTTAAAAGGGTCAAAACAACATTCGTAAAACTGACTGCTTTCTAAATGAGGCACGATACAGGGCAGCCAGTCAGAACTGAGTTCATTTGCATATATCAGTTTTAAAGGCACAGTCGTCTGTTCAATTTTAAAGGATAAACTGGAAATAATTTATCTTATAATAAATGATAAAAAAAAATGCAGTTAATAAATATTTTCCTGCCGTCCCAACTGACCCCTCTGCTACATATACCTGCAATGCCTTCTCCTCCCACTAGGGGAGCACAGCTCACCGTGTACGCATTACGCAGTCGTGATGCTGAGTGTTCGTGGTGTTTTATGCTCCAGAGAAAGATCTGTAAGTGTTTGATTAGCAGTCAGATGCAGAACCGTGTGGAACACACGTATGTGTTCACCTGAGGATCTGGATCTCTGTTATGAACCTTAACACTGTGGGTCCTCCTTGAAGTCCAGCAAAACTAAAACAGAGCTGGGAAACTGGCCGATTTCAAAACCTCAGAACTGTTACATCACAGTCTTGATTTGTTGTATTTACAACCACAATTTTACATCAACTCCACTCAGAGAAAACTCTGATAACTAAACACTGCAGTGCAGTAAAAGCAGATCGATGACACAACGGCCACATTAGAAGAATACGGTGGTCAGTTTTTGGAGACCATCTAAACCACGATTGTATTTCAGTATCACTGGAGGGCAGCACACCTCCAGACTTATCGGTATCACAAAGGGGTTATTAGGTGAAGCAGGCATTGTAACTTCTCTGTGATCTACAATCTACACGCTGTACCAGCAGAACAGCAGCACTATCCAGAACAGTGCGACTGTAACAGCCAATCAGAGTAGAGCTAGATTCTTCTTAAGGAAAATCTTTCCACAGCCCTGTTCAGATGCAGTTTGTTTTCCATTGGGAGTAAAATCAGTAAGATTTCTGCCTGATAACAAATCTTGGCTTAATGACTGAGATGGGAGTGGCTACTCTATGTGGGCGTGGCCATCACTCCACTAAAAATGGGCATAATGTGTGTCTTGACCTCTAAATTATTGCAGCACATCACCGGTTCATTTTCCTCTCCTGCTGTTTGATTTGTGGTCACAGCCTGGCTCAACGTCCTGTAAAGGGTCTGAAATTCCAAACTGCAAACAAACCAAACCATGATTCAATTGATCTGGACTTTAGTCTGGACTGTGGTCCATTTTACATTTACATTTACAGCATTTATCAGATGCCCTTTTCCAGAGCGACTTACAAAAGTGCTTTGCTGTTCACTCAGAATATCCTTAGCTAGTAGACGAGGCTGGAATCTAGAGGTTCCTCACGCTTAGATCCTGCTGAACACAAATGTCTTTATGGAGTTAAATCCTCCTGAAACAGATGAGTCTTCAATCTATGTTTGAAGACAGTGAGGGACTCAGCTGTTCAGACCCCCAGGGGAAGTTCATTCCACCATTTTGGAGCCAGAACAGAAAAGAGTCTGGATGCATGTTCTCCTTGCGTTCTGAGGGAAGGTGGGTCAAGCTGAGCTGTACTTGAAGCTCGAAGGGCTCTTGGTGCAGCTCGAGTTTTGACCATGGCCATCATGTATGGAGGGGCTGGTCCGTTTTTGGCCTTGTAGGTCAGCATCAATGTTTTGAATCTGATGTTCGGCTACAGGAAGCCAATGAAGGGAACGCAGCAGAGGAGTTACGTGACTGAATTTAGGAACATTGAAGATGAGCTGCGCTGCTGCATTCTGGATGACCAAAACCTGCTGAAAGGCCCAAACATCTGGATCAGATTAAAAAATACTCCTTTTCTACAGGATGTGAGGAAATATTTACAGACAGAAGCTAAGATGCACCAGAATCCTGATGCTGGAGCACGCAGTTCATACGAATGACATAGACCTCGCAGAGAAACTCCCCACTTAAAACTAACCCTGCTGAAAACGGGATATTCTGAAGCTCAAGCTCACTATTTATAAATCCGAACAAAATTACGATACAGGACACACATTATGGCACCTTTAGTCTGACAGTTAATTTAGGTCAGTACTTCTAGGGCCAATTTCCTGGATAGGGATTAAACTGGAAAAATTGGGATTCAGACTGCTACAGTTTAAGACTAGGCTTAATCCCTGATGAGGAAACTGCTCTGGAGCTTTTTCTGGATCAAATACAGCATGCGACAAACACCACAAATAAACATCTTTTTTTAAATAAATAACATAAACATGCATCACAAATGAGCAAAACGTGGACGCGGATATTGTTTTTCGGATCTGAGCCTTTTCTACAAAACCCATTAGTTCTTGGGTTTCACGTTTCCCACAGCAGCAGAGCTTTCGCAAATTGCAGCGGCTGGAAGAGAAGGCATCAATAGTAATTAAGCAAAGCGCTCGCAGTGTTTGTTGTGCATGCCGAGTGTTTACAGAAGCAGCAGTTTGTCAAAGAACTGAATAAAAGACGAAGAGGAAAAGAAAAAGAGTCGGCAGAAACCAGCGAAAGGCGAAGCAGTATTGATGGCCGTTGCACCCCTGAGGTGCTGGTCACAATAAGTAGCAGTTAGAACACAGTGGTGTCCAGAGAAGCTGCCTCTAAATCACGGTGTAAGCGCTGCGGAGGCCTGCCGTTATTGAATTAGTCCCAGAGAGGAAGAGTGAAGAGGGATGTATTCGCACCGCTCTGGTATCTTTGTTTCGGCCCCGCGTACCGCAGTGTGAGCAGCGACATGCTGTTTGTCAGAGAGGAGAGCGGCGGGGCGGGCGTGAGGCTGCGTGAGAGGGAACTGGCCGGGAAACAAGGCAGAGCTGCCTCGGTCAGTGAGAAGCCTGCAGAAGAGTAGGTTCGACTGAAGAGGC
Organism: Acestrorhynchus altus; assembly: GCA_034509495.1. Lineage (NCBI taxonomy): Eukaryota > Metazoa > Chordata > Actinopteri > Characiformes > Acestrorhynchidae > Acestrorhynchus > Acestrorhynchus altus. Next base: position 2,398,865 of record CM067501.1, read on the forward strand.
TGCAGGAAGGCTGCTGTCATCCAGGATGAGGATACAGGGCTGTTTCGATTCATCAGTTGCGGTTAATTCTTAAAAGATTATTTTAAAAACTGATGTTGTTGAATTGTTCTACGGAAATACACAAAACCCTCATCATCGAAGTGTCACTGTTCCTGCAAGAGGAGCCAATAAAATTGACTCACATTTCAAGCGTAGTAATGCGGCACCTGATCACCTGATTCTTCTGAAATCAAGGGTTTTAAAAGTTTATCCTGCTTTAGTTGGAGTACCTGTCTCTACTGTCCAGGAAAGACCTTCTACTAGATTCCAGAGCATTGCTGTGAGGATTTGAATGCATTCGGCAACAAGAGCATTATTGAGGTCAGGATGCTGGATGATTACCACCCCAACTCATCCTCAGCTCACCAGCTCATCCTGAAAGTAACTGGAGCTCCGTGGACGGACCCCTCTACGATGGTGCCATTATGTTCATCTGGAGACTTATGTGCTCAAAACAGTACCATTCTATTGACAATGCTTCCCCAAAGGGACAAGACATGATGACATTTTGTCCTTCTCCTGTAAAATGTCCTTTTTGGTGGTAGAAGAACATTTAAGCATCTGCAACCTTTACATCTGACTGGTTCAGCTGACATGTTCCTGCAGGATGGTGTGGTGTTATGAATTAATAAGTGTGTTAAAAAATGTTCTTAGTCATCAAAACAGTCGAATGTACAATAATAATAATAATATTAATACTAATGTAAACAATAATGGCAGCACTTAAAAAAGTTTCTGCATAAATAATGAGTTAAAATGTAAAAGAGAACAAAACTTACTCAGAATTGGTTTGGAGTTGAAGGACATTTTTCATCAAAACATCAAATTCATTCAAATATTGAAATTCTGTTCATATTTTCATCTCAAACACAGACAAATTTAAATATCAGATGAAATTTCAATCATATATGCAGAAATGTTGGAAAATTGTTGGGATTCCAAAAAGTGAAGGGTTCTTACAGTCGTGTCTAAGAACAGAACCGACGTCCATATCCGGATGAATGCCGCTCCAGATCGAACCTCAGTGATTGTACTGGCGGTGAAAGTGTTAAAGATGAAACGAAAGGGTTTCGATGACACAGAAAAGCAGACCACTTCAAACAGAACGCTCCCGGCAGTCTGTGGGTTGCTGCTTATAGTGTTTATTTTTTTTCGGTTAATTAGAAAAAAATCCAGCTCTTTTTCTTTTTGTTCTTTCTTTTATTTACGGACCTCGATGTTTGTCAGTGAACTGTTTTCATCTATTCATCTCTCAAGCTTCCACACACTCGTCCATAAAGCCGCCATTCTCATTCTCCTCATATCGGGCCTTAATTTCAGTCTCATGCGGCTGGGTTTTCAATGCTGCCTTATTTTTTTACGAATCTGATTATTATTATGCATCTCCACGGTAGGTACATCATCCCATTTCTGCTTATTAATTCTCAGACATGCAGCATTGGACATGAAATCCCCTCGGTGGTCTACCCGTTGTATGTCAGACATTTCTGTGTGGTTCATGAGCAGCTCCAGGGGGGAAATGGTTTTCGTCCTGCATGCTGGTAGCTCTGTAGAGAGTAGTGGCTCCTTGTGTGTGTTGCTGTGTATCTCTCACAATGTCCCCCAAACCCCAGCACTTAACACAATACACTCCAGCGAACTGCAAATACCCTCCGGCAGGCGGCAGCTATGTTTATCCCAGCACAAACGGGGGGGAAATGAGTGGACTGTGGGAAACCCAGCACAGCTCTGAGAGGTTTCAGACACTTGCGGTGGGCAGCGAGGCGGCCGCGCCTTATTAACGGACGCTAGCTGGACCCGTAGTGGGCACTTCCGTCTTCGCATGACAGAATGGTTTCCAGTTATCTGTCTAAACAAGACCTTATTAGCATATAAAAGAGCCCCTCTATCACGTCTCCACACCCTGCAATCTCTGCTCAGGGAATAATGATGCCCTTCAGTATTAGAGCTGACCAATGACCCAAGCAGCATTGCGGCCGCCGAGGAACGACCGCTTCTAATGGTGGGAGGGGACGTTAGTGAAGAGTAGAGCTCGCACATCTTATAATAGTCTTGTTGTTGTGTTGGGTAGTGTTCTTTGGTGAGGTTTGGACACTTTGACTGAACGTATTGTAGGTTACATAATGTGATACTGATATTAAAATCATATTCACTGATTACGACACGTGGTACATGGTCAAATATATTGGGACACCTCCTCATTCATTCTGAAATCAAGAGTATTAAAAGAATTCATCCTGCTATTGCTGGAGTAACGGTCTCTACCGTCCAGGTGGGAGGTTTAGGAGATGACTGTGAGGATCTGAACTGAAGTGTGGGCTGCATACAGACCTCAGTATGGTGTTTATTATCCAATATTATTAAAATATATTTTATGAACCAAAAATGTTTAGTTTAAATACACAAAACGTGTCTACTTGGTTTTTACAGAACTGGACAGAAACGTTGTTTTATAAGGTTTTCTTTAAGGGTTGAAGAGAGTAGACGTGTCCAAACGTCTGACTTTATGCACATATATAAACATAAGCCCAATAAACAGTTTATATATAACCAGGCCAGCAGTAGTGACACGTTTCACACTATCATGCTGAAGTGACTCCCTTTCACACTTGCTGCCCACCTTCCTGCTACTGGACTGTGTTGAAACTGACCTTAAGCTTAATTATCTGGTACTGTTACTTTTATGATGACCATCAAGCCATCATGACTCCTGTACACCTGAGCACATTACAGCAGAAGTGTGGTGGTCCAGTGTCTCCTTATCAATAATGTATGAGTAGTTAAACCCCCCAAGGTTTCTTCTCCGGCTTTGAGGGAATTCTTTGGCACTGTCACCCGTTGTCGTTCTCTCGGGGCTCTTTATGTCTTCATGTTTTCGTCCTTTATCTTTCGTGTGTTGACCATTTGCTGATTTTGGATTTCTGTGAAGCCGCTCTGTGTCATCAGATGTAAAAAAAAACACTATATAAATGTATTTGATTTGATTTAATGTGACCCAGGTCTCATATTTTCAAGACTATCTGTTCAAATCAAACGATTTGAGCCACTTGCATGTGGTTCTAGATTGCAAACCTATCTGATTTGTGGGCAAAGACCCTTTACATCATTGATAAAATCGGACAGAACCTTATCTCATTATCTCGTTTCCTCAGATCTGACAGTGGATGTGTCCACTTTTATATGTGGTCCTAGATTGGATACATATCTGATTTGTGGACGTCAACATGAACATGTACTGTCAGTGTCCAGTGTGTTTTCTTGCCTGCACCTTTGGGGACAGAATGCAAAGCTCCAGTCCAGAAGTCGATATGAATGGAGACCAAAATCCTGGAAACTGAAGGTCAGATTCCTGTTTACTAACATAATAATGGGAAACAAGTCTGACAATAAACATGATTTTTGTCTTGTTCTGGTTATTGTGCATCTACACATCAAGGTTTCCCTACATGCACATCAGCCCACCTCCACTAGCATTATTACCAGCACCGTGATTGGCTGATTTTATTGATGGGTGGGACTTTGTCTGAAAACAAACAGCATGTTGAGACTTTGAATCATTTCAGGCTGATATTTGTCCACATTGTAGACATTTACATTTGGACACCAGTAATGAGCCGTGCGATGTGAACGTAGCCTGTAAGGCTTTTGTCATTTGTCTTTTGTCTGAAGATCCTCCACAAGGGTGGATGTACTGCTTAACCTCCATGCCAGCTTAAAGGACACATAGAAGTATGTGGGCACTGCAGTAATGGTATAAGACAACATTCCGGACGTCTTGGTATGGAGTTGTAGAGGTTCCTAATGGTCTGGCAATGCAACAGTCCATGGCATAGTATCTGTGTCTTCATGGTGAGCTCTTGAGACGGCAGCAGTATGCGGACAAGAATCGAGCACCTGAGTGTGTGTTCAGAACAGGAAGGACCACTGCTTGCAGAACCTCATTAATGTAATGTTGGACCGTCAAAGGGCCTCACATTGACACCAGAGCTTCTGCACATGTGAGGTGTGACAACTAATCGAGGGCACCAAGACTAAGAGGGACTGTGGTATCACAGATGGTTGCCATGGTGTCTCAGGTGGTTGGAAAAAATCCTCTGTATGCAAGCATGCAATGCACAATCGTTGGAACAATCTAGAACTGGAACCGTGTCTATGTCTCGAACACTGTGGTACAAGAAACGCCGTGAAAATCTGGCAGAAAAGTAATGCAAATATAAATTGCTTTGCGAGGCACAACTGTAATTAAACTGTACGTCTAGCTGAACCTTTAATGACTGTTGGCTTGTATTTTTAAGTGCAGATTATTGCTGGTTCTACACTGAATGTCAGTGTTTCACAATGCAAATCCTTCAAGGAAAGCTTGGAGTTCTTGCATTGTGTGATGTGCAAGCCTGCAGCACATGTATTGTGTGATTTCTGGGCTGTGGGGATTCTGGCCGATCCCTTGGCATGAGAACGGGGGGATTTGGAGCAGTGCTGCTCTAGGAGACATGGTTACTGCAATATGGGTCCAAGTCTGGGATGGGAAGTCAGAGAAAGAGGGGAAAAAAGCATGCTTGTACTGAAACACGCCAGGACATGCAGCAGCTGCGGCCTTCTTTTAAAAGCACATGCGCTCCTGCGGATATCGCACACGCTCTCACACACACACACACACACACAAACAGGCGCAACAGAGGAACAGGACGGAGGGCTTGTTATTTGTGAAGCAGCGCTGGCTGTTTTCCCTTTCAGATAAACAAGTCACTTCTGATATTGTTTCGTAGCTTTAAGAGACGGCCCTCTCGCCCCCAAAGGCCAGAAATACAGCGAGCGGGGTGGGGGGGTGTGCGACGGCGGTGGGGGGTTGCACAACTGTTGCTCTGCTGGTTTTCTAGCAGGCTGAATTGTTTTGACTCCTTTTTTTTGCTAAGACTTCATTGTTGACCACACCCTAACCCCTCCTCTCCACCATTAGACTCCCTATTAAACCCGACCTCAACCACTCACCTCCCTGTGAAGAAAACTCGCACCCACCACCACCTGAGCTCCTCCTTTACTTCAGTCTACAGTCTGCCCTCCCTGGCAACAATCCAGCTTCAAGTCCATCAGATGAAGCCACCCAGAAGTCCTCAAATTTTGATTCCTTGCATCAACATACCTTATGCGTGGTCCACAACATACCTTATGCCTAGTCCACAACATACCTTATGCGTGGTCCACAACATACCTTATGCCTAGTCCACAACATACCTTATGCGTGGTCCACAACATACCTTATGCCTGGTCTACAGTTTGCAAAATAAGTAGAAGCATCATATTGCACCATTCATTACACAATCCAAACAGTCCGTTATGTAGAACCTGCAAAAAAGTCATTGTGAATTCATTGTTTTTAGTGAAAAAAAACAAAAAACAACTATATATTGTTTATCTGTATATATTGTTTATCTGTATATATTGTTTATCTGTATATATTGTTTATCTCTATATACTGTATATCCATTCAGCCCACAGTTCTGAACAGCTTTGATTGTGATCGGGGGCTGATCATTCATATTTTATTGGCTAGTTTAATCTCCGTTTAATTCTGACTCATAGTGTTCATACCGCCATCTGGTGGCCTCAAGATGCCATTAATTGACAATGGACAGCTGGCAGCCATGAGGAATTTCCCTGAAGGTAAATAAGAGTCTACACCGTCAGTGTGCAGCTGTGAGGCTGAAGATCTAAGGGTCTGTCCACTCTGTGGATGATGTGAATGAGCAGAAACCTGAACATTGAACTGCACTGAACATTGAAAAAGTCTGTCTGGAAGGTTGATAATGGGCAAAACATCGTATTTTGGGCTCTTCTGGCTTCTGCACTTTCACAAACCTTCATATGAATATCACCTACTGTTATGGCCGAGTAGTGTATATGATTAATCAGTTCTGAAATAGGAGTGAATCGGGGTTAGTCAGCGGTCAGCGGTCATTTGAGATGGATGTATTTGTACGCAGTGAAGCAGTGCTGAGCTGGTTTTCCCACAGAGCTCTCTGTTCAGTCCGAGATAAACACATCTGTGTAATTGCACCATGAAGAGGCCTTTCATTGTCCAGTCACTGGAGTTCTTCACAAAACAATCATAAATCAGGTGGCTGTCAGGAGGCCCGAGCGTATTGATCACGGTTTATGAATTCAGCGGCTTTAACTCGTCAATGATGAAGGAAATGCAGTGATTCCTGCTGCTGTCAGGTTTTATGTTAATATGGCAACATCATCATTTTGTGTCATAAACTATGCATCGAACAAAATAACACATGAAAATGAACCGATTTTAATCTTTAGCAGATTAAAATTTAAATTATTGGGTAAAGGGCCAAACCACATTTCAGTACAAGAGTCTGGAGGCCTTATAGATAATAATAATAATAATAATAATAATAATAATAATAATAATAATAATAATAATAATAATAATAATAATAATAATAAAAATAATAAAAATAATAATAATAATAATAAATAAAAATAAATAAATAAATAAATAAATAAATAAATAAATAAATAAATAAATAAATAATGAACGTGTCACTCCTTGACCCCTGTGTCGTGATATGCATTGTATCACCACGTTCTTGTCTGTACACTGCCCTAGCAGGGGTCTCCCATCGTCTTTGATGAGAGGAAGAGGTCTCACATTGTGCTTTTGTTACAAAACAAGAGCAAATCAGATGCTTTATCATTGGGGTGGGTTTTTTTTTTTTTGGAGGGGGGGATGGGGTGGTCTCCCCGCTGTGTCTCTGAAAACAAACAAATTCCATTCAAGACCAGGCAGAGAGACATGGGTCTTACTGCCAGTCCCCACACTGTGCTGAGTTGTTGCCACAGCTTATTTTTAATTTTAGGTGAGACGTCAGCAGATCTCTCAGTAAGTTCTATTTTATTGTTTCCATTTCTAGAGTCTAAGTTGTATAATGTCTGAAGGACATCGAGCCTGTGAGGGTGAAGCACAGGCTCCATCAGCAGCACATTGCATCTTAAGGAGGCTTTCGTTCACAATTTAAACCCACCTGTCTAAATAATGTCCGGTAATGAACTGACTGGCTGGACAGATAATTGGTGGTGTTGACATTTTCTGTGGTGGGGGACAGCATGGACAATTTAATGTCCCCAGGTTTAAACCATCATTGTCATTCCAGTCCTGAACTGGTTATTCAAACTCTGGGATTAAACTGGGATCACTGGAGAAATTGATGAGGATTATCACCATCCCGCTTTCTCTGTCTCTGTTTCTCTCTCTCTAATTATCCATCTGATTATTCATCCCTCTATTCTTCTCTGTCTCAGTCTCTCTCTCTGTTTCTCACTCTCTGTCTCTCTGTCTCTCTCTCTCTCTCTCACTCTGTGTCTATGTCTCTGTCTGTCTCTCTCTTGCTGTCTCTGTTGCTCTGTCTGTGTGTCTGTCTGTCTCTCTCTCTCTCTCGCTGTCTCTGTCTGTCTGTCTGTCTGTCTGTCTGTCTGTCGTCTGTCTCTCTCTCTCTCTCTCACTCTGTGTCTATGTCTCTGTATGTCTGTCTGTCTGTCTCTCTCTCTCTCTGGACGGTGTGGTGATGGGCTTACACCCTGGAGGCTGCAGTGTCATGTTGATTAGTTTATGGCTGTGTTCTCCGGGTGCAGTGTGTGGAGGTGAAGTCAGGGTAATCTCTGGATAACTGTCCAGCAGCGCACAATTACACTCCTGTCTCTGCTCGGCACTGAGACTGGAACTAATCCCAGGCCCACCTTCACTCTCCCTCACTCCGAGACGCTGTACTGCATTCTCACTCTAGTTCGCCCGCAGACCCCATTACAGCTCACGCCAAGCGCTCAGAACTGCTCTGGGGATTCTCAGCGAAACGAAGCCCTGAGAGAACCAACAGCACCATGATTATTCCCTCACCGCGCAAATCAAACGCTGTCCTGAACAACTTCAAACTGAGGCAAGGACCCCAAAGTTCTCAAGGAGAGAGCGAGTGTGAGGAGCAGATAGATGGACGAGGAGAGTGAACAAAGGTAGTGAGAGGGAGAGAAGGAGAGTGAGAGGGTGAGAGCGTCCTGCTCCTGGTGTCTTCTCAGACAACCTTCTCAGCAGAAGCGGTAGAGGATCCTGTTTGTTGGCGCTCACTCAGTCAATTCCAACAACTATTACGTACTTTGGATTTTAGAGAATCTGGTTATTGAAGAGTGCAGTTATATAGTTATTAATATAATGATTAGGAATCTGGATGTTAAGGAATTTGATGATTAAAAATCTGGATGTTAAGGAATTTCATGATTAGGAATCTGGTTATGTAGGAACCAGGTTAATAGGGTTATTAAAAAACACAGATATTAAGGATTCAGGTTTACAGAGAACATAGGAAGGAGGAAAATATGTACGTAAGAACATATGTATTCAGACAGTTTGCTATAACGGGATCTGCTTATTAAGGAATTTGAGTATTACGGAATGTGGTAATTACAGAATCTACAGAGACAGTAAAGGTCACATGCTCAACAGAGTCGCCTCCACGCCACCATGGATCAGCTGAAGATGCATCATCACGGTGTATGCTGTAATTAGGCTCCGATTCTCAGACTGGAAGTCAAGCATCTTGTTCTGGAAGAATCTCAAACGCCTCATTCTGCAGCCTGTCTCCTGCGTCGGTCCACTGCTTGTGTTTAACTGAAATAGTGAATTCATTATTCATAAACACACTCTGAAGGCCACGTCCCACTTTTCATTGTTGCATGGGAATTGTGGTTGTTCTGAACCTCGATTCCAAAGTTGGAAACAAGTGGGAAGTATGGAAGAAGAATAGTTATCCCAAGTGTTTGATCAGCCTCTACTGGTACTCTTTTCAAAAGGCCACCACTAGAATTTGGAATCTTGCTGTGAGGATTTGATTGCATTCAACTAAAAGAGCATCAGTGTGTTCAGGCTCTGATGTTGGATGATTTGTTTCGATCTCATCCCCAAGGGATGCTGGATGTCCATGCACTGAATTGGGCACAGAGACCTAAGACGCACTGTAGGCATCCCAGTCCAGTGGCATTGTGTTCCTTTTGGATTATATTTTATGAGCAATATTCACTCCTAAAAACATCACACACACACACACACACACACACACACACACACACACACACACACACACACACACACACACACACACACACACACGCACACACACATGTGTACACATCCCTTCCTCTGCAAAAGGAACAGTCGAAGGCCTTGTTGTCTGCAGGTCAGCGTTGGCTGCGTTCCCTCAACCCCAAGCAAGTCCTTTCTGACGTACTCTTTGAAAGAGAGTTCAGAGACTGAAAGTTTGCTTCTGGTTGGTTCACACATTCCTCTCGCGCTGCAGGAGCTCAGAGTCTAGACGCCGCATCGGGTGGATAGTTGCCAGGCGAAACGGTGGCACTTTATGCAAATGAAGCATGACGCAGAGATTCAGCAATCCAGCTGAAGCCATGCAGAGAATTCCTCTGAGCAATCACGTCTCATACCATCGCCCTCATACCTCTCTCATTTCGCTGTCTGTATTAGTGCAGTGAGCTCTACCTCAAGGCGACGGCTGATCTTCACTCTGACGTCCGACAGCTCTCACCTAAAAGCAGCACTGCGGCGCTGCTCAGCCCTGATCTCTGCTGCATCTGTAATAGTCATCATTGTCTGAACAAAGACTCTATCTCAATTCCTGATGCCAGCTGCCTTAAATTGAGTGGAGCATGGAAGGAAGAATGGACCAATGAAAGCTCCAGGAAGGAAATGTGGAATCATCTGCTCCCATTCAGTACTCAGGAGAGCTAGGACATTTATCCTCATCTTCAGCGGAAATTGCTTGTGGTGTACCTCAGGGCTCTGCTTAGGGTCCTGTGGTCATCTCCCAGCAGGCTTCATAACCATAACATGTTCTATCGTTACTCAACAAATTCTACTGGTCGTGGGACATCAGCACAGTGGTCCCAGACCTCATCACCTGACAAAAAATAGCTGCTTAAAATAAGTTTTGATGATCTCAACCCCACCTCATCACCGACTGCCCAGAGTCCTATTTTATTGGCAGCACATACTGTGTGCATTTGCACATCCATGCCAGCAATGGGTGGATTCACAGCTAAACCACAACATTTGGACACAGTGTATTAGAACCGTATTTCTGTTAGTGTGTGGTACTGGACTGTAATCTGCCAATACGAGGCAGATGAGGCTCCTTTATCTTCAGTGGTTTCCTGAAGGTCATCAGACGGGTTCCTGATAGAGGGTCCTGCGGGTCAACCCCCATTCGGAACTGAATGTCCATCACTTTTACATGAGAGGAAGGCAAAGGCAACACATCGCCCCCTACTGGCAAACCTGGGTAACACACACACACACACACACACACACACACACACACACACACACACACACACACATAGCTGATCGAGCAACATGACTGTGGACAGTGTAAAGGACACCTATCAGAGACCACTTTCACATCTCTTTCTCTCTGTCTCTTTCACACACACACACACACACACACACACACACACACACACACACACACACACACACACAAAGTTCTTGTCATTTTTTGAGATCTCCCACGTCTCCCTCCCATGCCACCCACTCTCTCTCTCTAAATGACTGTTTGCTCCCTCTGTCCGGCAAAGTGACCTTGCAGGCCTGCTGTTGTCATGGGAACGATGGGCAGCAGGAGGAGGAACAGATTGCATCTCTGTACACACACATCAGCTTTAAATAAGAGACATTCATTTGTGTGTGTGTGTGTGTGTGTGTGCGTGTGTGTGTGTGTGTGTGTGTGTGTGTGTGTGTGTGTGTGTGTGTGTGTGTGTGAGGGATTAGAGAGACAGTGATAAAGGTGAGGGATGGAGGTTTTGCATGGAGTAGCGCCTTCTGATTGCGGGGAGAACATCTGCTCAGTCATCGCCTTCCTCCGGTCTTCCCTGATATAAACAAGCCTGAATGTCAGCCAATCAGGCCTGGCGGTTTCACAAATGACTCGCTCATCAGCCAATGGCACAAGATGTTGCTTATGGCATCCAAGGCCTCCAGCCAATTAGCCCTGGCCTGTGCTCAAGTGAAATGATTCAGAGCAGAAGGCGGTGGCAGCTGAATTTAACAGCTTTTTGAGCACATTTGTTACAGCGAGCCCTTTCGCTTAGCCGACACATAGCTTTTAATCATTCCACCAACCTGTTCAGCATCCAAATGAGCCTGATAGTGTAACCACCAGAACCCGCCGCAGCAACAAACCTGTCCTCTGTGCTCCAGCAGATGCTCTGATTCATGATGATACAGCCTCACACGAAGGCTGGACCATCCTTGTCCAAATCACAGGTGGAGACGTTCCATCAGAAAAAAATTCCCAGTCATTTGTGAAGCACAGCTACCGTGCAAAAGTTTGGACACCCCATCATCACAAAGGCCCAGACTTAGATTGACACATCAGGACCTAATCATTAAAAGAAGGAAAATATGGAATTTGGAAAAATAGGGCCCTATAATCGTCCAATTTCCCAGCTGGATACATTTCCAGACACTTAAGACAACCCTAAACCTGACCATAACCTAAACATAACCTACACCTTACAGTAACCATAACATAAACATAACCTACTCCTTATCAAGAGTCCATAACATAAACATAACCTACACCTTATCATAAACCACAACACGAACCCAATCATAACCCAAATTCGAACCTAAACCTCACCAAATTTCTAGAACGGTAACCATAAACCCCAAATTCCAACTTCTATATTTAACATAACCCTGACCCTAACCATAACTTAAACTTAACCTAACCCTAAATTAAACCTTAACTCTACCCACAACCCAAACTTAGCCTAAACCTAACCTCACCCAAACTTAACCCTATTAGTGAGGAAACCGTATCACCCATACCTTAGGCAACTCTCCAGCAGCTTGTCCATCTCAGCAATGGCCGGTAGCCAGGCAGTGGGGCACTGTTCAGACGGAGCTCCCCTCACCACCATTCCCACCTCCAGCCCTGGGAGGTGGCCGATGTGACAGGGTTCTCCTTTGTTCTGATGAGTTTGCCAACATCCATGTCTGATGTGGTGAAGCCAGTGGTGATCTGAAGAGGCTGAGGGGGTCACTGGGGAAGAACATTTCTGAGGAGCTCCCTCACCTTCAAATGTGAATAACCTTTCATTCTCCCCAGAATGCTTCATACCGCCTGAGGAGCTGAAAGCACCCTAGAAAGTGGCTGGGATTCCAAGAGGCTCAAAGGGAGGGCAGAGGCTCACATGGAGCCAGCCAGCACTGTGCTGGAAGCACTACGGGAGCCACGGCTGAGAAGAAGACAAAAATGTGTGGGTGAGATGGTTTATGGGGGTGGACTTAAGACGGCATCCCACAATGAGACTTGCAAAACATCAACAAGAGATTCCCGTGATGTTAGCAGAGACCGGGAGGAATTTACGCAGTTAAAAGTTGGGAAACACTTGTTGTAGGCTGGTAAGGATGTAAGGATATTTCAAGGATAATGGACAGGAAAACAGCCCTTTTCAGATTTTTTTAAAAAGTAGACATTTTAGAGTACCATGAGTGATAAAAATCTTTTACGGAGCCCAATCATTTATATATGATCTTGCTTTTTTGGCTGAATTTAAGTAAAAAGGAGAATAGTCTTCACTGCTACAAAACCATGGCAACCAAAACAGCCATGGCCCTAAGCAAGGGCGAACATTTTCCCTCAATGAATTCCTTGTTTAGATATTCCACAGCAGAAGAGCATACAAGACGTGCTGTTGTTTTCTCAATTCTTTCTTCGAGTATGTGGTGTGGCAGGCTGACAGGCCTTGTGGATTGTACTACACATATGAAAATACTAAATATGTTTGTGCAAAGGTTACTTTAGGGTTCTTCTGTGGAATAGCAGAGGACTATAAGTGAAACAGCTTTCTCAGTCATTTTAGGTTCATTTACAGCCCTGTTTATTGCTCTGGACATCTTTGTAGCTGTGTTTCAAACCTGTGAGGTTGCTTGTAACTCGTATTTCAGATGCATTTTAAATTTACCGCAGCCAATTTGGTTTCACATTATTAAGACGTTGATTCCGGAGTTTAGAGCAGTGGTGTATAAATACCCCCTGTGCTTTGCTTGGGTTGTGTTCTCAGAGGGACATCCTTATTACCCAGCTAAAGAGAACAGCCCTCTAAACTAACTGTGCATGTCCCCGTCTCTCTCTCTCTCTCCAGTCCCCTGGGGTCCTGGCAGTTTCTGGTCAATTTGCTATGGCACCTTATTACTCAATAATAACAATGCCATACAGCTGATAGCTGAAGGCTAAAGGAAGATGGGAAATAGGAAAACCGGAAAACTTGCTATTTGTCCTCTCTGGGCTGTAAATTGGGTGCCTGGGTGGAGGTTATGACGCAGACGGAGGATAATGATGAGCTGATCATTACCAGAGCAATGCCGGCTCTGATTACAGCCCCGTGTTAGTGCTGCACTAACACTGAGTCTCGAGTCGAGGCAGGGGAGAGGGGCCGGCCTGCGTGCCCTTTTCAAGACCATGCACCTCTTTCTCCCTGCCTCTTCCATCCTCCCTTTCTCCTCGCTTCTAATGGCCTGCTGTGAGATTACTCAGAGCTGGTGGATGCAGGGAGCAGGACGAGAGCTAGTCGATAAGCCCTCCGCTGCTGTCTCCTGGGATGACGGCAGCCGTAAGTAGAGGGGAGAGTTCAGGGATACCGCCGCCCCTGGTTTTACTCCACTCTATTAAGTTCACTAGTTTATTGATTGATCTTAAAGTTCCTGTTATGTAGTCAGTTATGGGTTTAAATGCATACTGAGTGGCTTTCTTTCAGTGAAAACGTATGAAACCTGGCAGGGAAGGGTTTGATTTAATCATATGAATTTGAGCATCTTTAATGTACTAATATGCTTCCTTCACCTGTACATGTGGGAGTAAGTTCTATAATGATAAAGATGAGTAATGACAGAACAACCTTTTAAAGGGTTGGTACCATTTAAAAACACATTTTACGTGATGTGACATTTTCTAGAGCTGTATAATTAATTTTGTATATATATATATATATATATATATATATATATATATATATATATATATATATATATATATATATATATATATATATATATATATACAATGTGTGTGTGTGTGTGTGTGTGTGTGTGTGTGTGTATATACCATGGGCTGGTAAGCATTCTAGTCTCTGTAGACTATTTTGTCTCTTCACTCTGTTCTTCAATGATCACGACCCCACAGGACCACCACAGAGCAGCTATTATGTGGTGGGTGGTGGGTCATTCTCAGCACTGCAGTCACACTGACATGGTGGTGGTGTGTTAGTTTGTGTTGTGCTGGTACGAGTGGATCAGACACAGCAGTGCTGCTGGAGTGTTTAAACACTGTGTCCACTCTATCAGACACTCCTACCGGAAGTGTCTCCACCTTGTAGATGTAAAGTCGAGACAGAAGCTCATCTGTTTCTGCACAGTTTGTGCTGGTCGCCCCTCAGTCCTTCATCGTGTTCACAGGATGCTGACCACAGGAACGATGTTAGCTGGTTATTTCTGGATGGTGGACTGTTCTCAGTCCAGCAGTGACCTTCATTGTGCATTGCAATGTGGAACAGCAGTGTCCATCAGACCCATACTCAAAACCAGTTCTAGATATTCACTGATGACTTTTTTGTCTGCTTAGTAATACTAATTTGTATGCAACTGGGATGGAACCAAAAACCATGTAGCCATGTCATGCCAACAGGGGGCGTATATACTGGATTCCCAGTTGGGTCACGACAGTGCCATAAGTTGTGTCTCTGAGTGGCATTCAGAACTGCAGTTAGTCATCACGACGTTCCTGCCCTTTCCATCCCAGCAGTGTTTACTGGAAATGCGTTAGCCTTGGTCGGAAAGTGGTGATGAGTCTGTGGAACGGTAGTGTGGTCTCTGCAGACAGAGGTGTGAGTGTGTGTGCCGTCCCACATTGCCCTCAAACACGTACATACACACATGCACCAGACTTAGACACAGACTAGAGCAGCATAAGGCTTTTAACACAACAGGTACCTGAAGCTCTCACCTCACCGGTGCTCCTGTCAACCCTTTCCGGAGTGTTTAAGTGCCTGTGTTTAGTCACTGAGCTGTAATCCGGCCTGAACCCCAGTGCAACACGACGATATTCTGTCTGACCTGACCCCACCCATAGCACCAGCATTGTTTTTGTTGGGTTGACACAGTGTAGTGGGGGCAGCCCCTTTGGCTTTCTCGCTGGGTTTGCAATGCCTTGAGCTATGCCATAGAAGAACCAATTTTGGGTCCAGAATCATGTTTGTAAAATGATCATACCACCTTTATTTTAAGGGTGTAGGCTCTAGGACATTCTAGGACAGTGCCACTCAATGCACTGTCTACTGCTGGTGTGCAGTAAGCATTAGCTCCTCCAATATAATGTTCATAATTACATAGCGAGAGCATGGCTTGCTGGGATTTGGTAATTTGGTTCACAACTCTACTGGCTGAGAACATAAACATCAATAATCGAAAGCTGTAGCTGAAATTGATACAGTGCAAGATGTTTAGGTCTGTAGCTCCTCAATTCTTCATTTTTTATTGCTATTTATTCCCTTCTGCTGGTTATAACTCCTCCTGTCCAATGGGGGAGGCCTTCATATTCTCAGACTCGTGACCATGGAGGGCTGTGATGTTGACTGAATTCAAAATGAACGAGATCTGCCTTGACAGCAGGCACTTAGGACAGTCACACCACCCTAGAGCTATGAAACTGCAGTATGTTTATGTCCATGAAAAGAACAGAGCAGTAAATTACTCAGGAGTGTGTGATTTCAGAGCCCAAGAGCTGCACAGCCACAGCAAGGCGTCCGAAATCCTCCCAGTAAAGGTCCGCGTTTGGTGCTTTCAAATATATTGTGGTGTTGGCGAAAGTTTCAATGTCATGTGCAGAAGAGGGTGATTAACCAATCCAACGAGGAGCTGGACAACATAAGTGTAGAAAGATCCTAGAAAATTAATAAATAATAATTAGCCTGTGTGAAATTATAATAATCATGCAAGGTTACTATAAGATGTTAATAAAGCATTATTGATCACCAATGAAATTGCTTTTAATTAACATAATTAAAAGGAAAAACAACAGAACTTAAATAATTAAGTAATAATAAACATATTAAAATATTTGTGAAGCAACCAATCAATCAGTTTCAAAATGAGAGAATGGGACAAATGTCTGATTTTTGGAAAGATCATAGAGGTCCAGACTCTTACCTCCCATGGTTGGGAACCAGTGTGATAAAAAACACAGATGAAAAATTTAACTGTATAGATATGTTATTCAGGGGAGGAGCTAAAGATTCTACATACACATTTATTATGTCTGTTTACTCCGACTTAATAAAGATTTTGAGGCATTTTTTATAAATTAAGATGCAGAAGTGAAACATCCTCATTCATGGTCATCATCTATTTGTTTTCTGCCTGGGTAGCTGAGTGATCAAAGAGCAGAGCCACTGATGTTGTTCAGCCATCTGACAAAGATGCACTGGATGGGCACTGGGAACAACCAGCAGGGAGGAGACCCAGAGGAAGTCCCAGGACCTGCTTGGAGAGATCCCTGTCAATCTTGGAAAGTTTGTACTTGTTGGGATGATAAGTTGAGTTGATTCAAAAAATAATCTGTTGCATCATAAGTAGGCCTGGTTTTGTATTTTGATGTTCAGAGAATGTTACAGTAGATGTCAGGCTATTCCAGGTGAGGTTCTTGATGTCGCTTGTGCTGCTTAATGATTTCTGATAGTGGGTTGGAGGGGATGGGAGCCCCAAGTAAAAGCAAAAAGCCTTCTTTCCTCTTTAATTTGTAATTTGCCAGTAAAACCCTGAGGAATGGATCGGTTAAGACCCAAGACTGCTTCGTACTGTTTTATTTGATATTCATAAGAAGATTAAGGATGAAGGAGGTCGCTTCCAGGGTGCATCCTGGCTTATCATTTGTATGGATCGAGCCACTCTTAAGCTCAACCATTCCTCGTCTGATTTCTCCTTGGACTCACATGGCTTCCAATACTGAAACGGTGCAGGGTTTTTTTTGTAGCATCGCCTATTCACCTTTAATATCCGCCAAGATATCAGTCTTAGCTCTGAGAGCTGGGAAAATAAAGCCCCAGACCTCTGACCTGTGCTAATAGTTGCTTCAAATGGGTCCTGCTTTGGAGGTGTAACCTCTTCTCCAACAGTGACCTAATTGGATTTATTTCTTTGAGGCTGTCATATCTACCACCACCCATCCATCCATGGAATATGTGGCTTTTTTTTGAGGGACTGTCCCAGCAGACCTAAGCCAAATCATCCTATTCACTTTTCTAACCCTGTTCGAAAGCAGTTTTCACTCTTCACACTGGGAGTGATGCCGTCTAAGAGCAGATGGGTGAGGCTTTTGAGACAGTCTACCAGTGGAGTACCATTTTGCACCACCTCACAGATTATGATGAGCATGTTCTTGTTGTCTTGAGGTGTTCAACTGAGCTTGTATTATCTCTACAGAAAAGCACACTGTCAATAGAATGGGATTCTCTGAGCAGCTATGCATTGGTCATGCCCAACACTGGGATTTGGAGCATTGCAACTGTGTTCTCTGGCGTGTTGGAGCTCCATCCAGTACCTCTGGGATGAGTTGGAGCAGCAGTTGGAACTAGGATGAGTTGTAACTGAGTGCCCAACATCCGGGTGTTCTCACCCAGTAGTCACTTCAGCACCAGTAAGTTCCATTATCTGGTGAACTCATGGTCTTCCTGGAATATTAGAAGCTGTTTCTGCATCAAAAGCAGGCAAATTCCCAATGAATATTCTTGATTTCAGAAGAAATGCTGAATGAGCAGGTATCTAAGGTAGACCTTGGGACCAGAGTATGTGCCCATAAAATTCCTTGAATGGGTGAAAGGATTTTATAATGATCAGCAAAAACACAGTACCACTGACATGTGAAGTGAACACATTGAATATCTTCATCTACAGTGGCTTTCTTTTCTTCTATTAGGGCGAATTTCGTGTAGATGTGTTAAAGCAGGAAACATGGATGAGAGAAGAATCTGAGACTCTTTGACAAGATCTAATCTGTGATGTACTAGATGACTGGGTCAGAACATCTCCAAAACATCAGGGAGGTCTTGGGTGTTTCTGGTTTGCAGTTCCTACCAAATTGGCCCAAGGAAGCACAATCACTGTGAAGGGGCTTGAGGGTCATAGAGGTGCATGGAGGTTTAGATGACCTGCTGCTAACATTAGTCTTGGTGCCAGATACCACAGGACACCTTCAAAGATATTGTAGAGTCCATACCTCGAGCAACACTAGGAGGACCTACTCAGCATTGGGGAAGAGGTACTAATGATGTGGCCAGTAAGTGTACATGACACAATTACTTTATTTGCAGGATATTTATTGGATATTTTATAGTTTACCAGTGATCCCAGAATGGTGAAACATCTTCCTGAGTAGGTTGCATAGTTTTCCATTACTGTGTAGGTTCTCATGTTGGGGAATGTGAGAAGATATGACCTCCATTTGACATTTGGTCACCTATTCTATTACCATCACTACTTTTACTCCAAGGAAAATGACTTATATTCTCACACTGACACATATCTATCATTCCATGAAACCGGAAATCTTCTTTTGACACTTATGGAAGGCCAACCCAGCTTACCAGATCCTCTATGGCATGCTCTCCTTTTGGTAGGTAGCGGGTCTCTCACAGTGAGGAGATAAAAGGTATCAGCCTTCACTGGACCATAGCAAGCTGTCAAGACACCCAGGATTCTTCCATTCGCTCCGTCCATCTCTACCTGATAATCGGTACTCCGGCAGGATCGTCGTCCTCATCCCAATCCGAGAAAGTGGAGAGGAAGCGCGCCCTTGAAGTAAACACAGCAGGCAAGCCGAACCACATAAGCGCGTTCGTTCCGGTCCCCAGGGTAGAAGGAACAGAATAAAAAGGGTGTGAAAGAACGAGAGATAGAAGGAGCTGAAGAAAGAAAGCAGACACACAAACACACACACGCACACACACGCCTGCCTCCAGTCCCGTTTCTAACACACAGAGCACAGCGTTGAAGACAAGGCGCAGTGAAGGCGGAACGCTGTTAGTGAAAGCCGGGAAGCTTTATTTAGAACTTAAATGTTTGGTTGAAATATTTTGAGGGTGTATTTTATTCCGGTTGTGTTCCGGGACTGAGGAAAAGTCAAAGCACAGTTTTCCGGTTTCTGCACACTTTACTGAAGGAGGTGTTCATACGACTAAGTAAACCGAACCTTTATAAAGGCCCTTTCCAGCAAGAGTCAGTGTCTGGAGTTCCCAAACTACATGTCCAAATATTTGTGGACACCCAAATGAATACATGGTGAATAAAGCCTTTAAATCTTTGGACAAGTTTTGCTTTTGAGCTGAAAATGCAATAAATATGATCAGTTATTTGTAATGATTAGATTGACAAGAATATCACCTGAAGAACATTAACGAGATAAGAGATGTTCTGTCTAAACCAGACCTGGAGAAACTGGTCCATGAAGGACTGATTACTGTAACAAGTCTCCTAACTGCTCTTCCAAAAAGACCATCAGATAGCTTCAGCTGATTCAGAATTCAGCTGCCAGGGTTCTCACCAGGGATCTCACCAGGGTTCTCACCAGGGATCTCACCAGGGTTCTCACCAGGATCTCACCAGCGTTTCCACTGCCCCACCTGCAGTGAAGAAGGGAACACATCACTTCCATTCTAAACCCCTACACTGGTTACCAGTCTGTTACAGAATGTATTTTAGGTTCTATTACTGGTATAAATGGAAATCAGTGGTTGAGTTGAGGTCTCAGAAGATTAGGAACGAGGTTGCTGTGGCTAAAGTAAAGACTGTAGATGGAGCAGCAGCGTTTAGGTACAGTGCTGCAGTTAAGTGGACTCAGTGGACAGAAGGCGGTAGAAGAGCCCCAACACCGGACCCCTTTAAAGCCAGACTGAAAACGCTGAGCTGAAAGCTTTCTAGATTAATTTATTAAAACATCTCTTTACGCTCATCCTTGCTTAAAATATAATTAAATTTTCATTTTATTGCTTGATTAATGACTCGTGTATGAAAGGTGCTTACACAGAAATTGCTCTTGCCTTGTAATTGATCTTGTTTATGCATTAAAATTATGGTCAGTTAGGGAGGTTTGTTACGATGTGTGTATCATGTCTGTAGCTTACTCTGATCCTGAAGCTTTGAAAACAGTAATTTCAGGATCTCGGGATCTAAGAGTTTAAATAAATGTAATTTTTTATTGATGCTAATGTAAAATTAATGAATGTACCTGATTTTTTGTGCTCGATGCCCTGAAGGTGGAAGGATTCTTTTTTTTGCTGACCAATGTAATATTTAATAATCTGTCATTAAACAAAGTTTAAATACATTTATTTTATTAACCAAAAATGCTTTAAAACAAAATTAAAAACCATAGCAGGTCAAAACAGCATAAGTGTTGGTTTATCTGTATGTAAATTAATTCTTCCGTTATCAGTCTTCTGCAATATGATGTTATGAAAAACAATATTGTGATACAGATAAAATAATCTATTATTCAGTCTGATGGGTTTCATCCTCACCATACTGATGATCCATACTCTATATCAGCTCCTCAGTGCTCTCTCAACTTTCTGTCTCTGCTTCCCTCTCTCTCATTCCCCCCCTTCTCTCTCTCTCTCTCTGTATCTCTCTCTGCATATATTCTCTCTCTCATCTCTCTTCTCTCTGTATCTCTCTCTTGTATTCTCTCTCTCTGTATCTCACACACACACCGTCTCTATCTATCTATCTATCTATCTATCTATCTATATTCATCTATCTATCTATCTATCTATCTATCTATCTAGGTGTGTGTGTGTGTGTGTGTGTGACAGAAGCAGAGCTGATTGGATTGTGTTTTATGTGCTTCCAGACCAGCATGCTGTCTTTGTGAGAAGACGTGTCACTTGCCAGCCTCTTCCAATCAGCACACACACACATACACACACACACACACACACACACACACACACACACACACACACACACACACACACACACTTATGCAATTGAAACATATTGAAGCTCATCCCATAACATTACCAGCATCTGAATCTTGCTATTACTGGTGACATTAAACTGAAAAACATCTGTTGGCAGCGTGTTACACATTACGCAGCAAATCACATCGTGAGTAAGTGGTCGGTGACTTCAGGAGTCAGCGTGGGCTCTGCATATGCTCGCTACTCCCAGGCTTGGTTATAGACCGCAGAACAACATGTACACAAAATAGATGATTATTATGTACCTGATATGGAATCATCACTGTCACTGTCATTTTGTGTCTATTAGGTTATTAATATTCAAAGTTGATCACACGCGGAAAATGTGGAAATGACGGTCAAACTACAGTTTGTTTTTTCCACTTTTTCTTACTCCCAACACTGGAGTGGATGGATGGAGGGATGGAGGGATGGATGGATGGATGGACGGATGGATGGAGGAATGGAGGAATGGATGGATGGATGGATGGATGGATGGATGATGGAGGAATGTATTTTGGATGGATGGATGGATGGGATGGATGGATGGATGGATGGATGGATGGATGGACGGATGGATGGGATGGTCTGGTCTGCAGTTGGGCGCCTAAGCTAGGGGCAAGGGCAGCCATGGCCTGGTGTTTAGTGAACCAGCTTTGTGACTGGAAGGTTGGAAGTGACATGGTTTTCCCACAGTGCACTGGAAATGGCAACCCCTGAAACTCAACTCACAGTGTAGTGCTGTACTTGGCTTGGAAGATTTTTGGAGAATATGGGACTTAGGGAGGAAGCTTTCACTGGCGCCTTTCTCTGCACTCAATATTCGCGGGCTGAGGTGCCCGTGAGCAAGCTGCTCAACTCTAATTGCCCCCTGCGTTGAGGTGTGTTATTACCACAATGGTTCAAATGCGGAGGTTGTAACCATTGTACTGCTGTTTCTAGTCCTACTATAAACACCTTGACTCATCAGAACACCTACAGAAGGTACCCAGCACTAGGACGGGTCAGGACTCTGACCCTGTGATTGGTTGGTCCCCTTATTTGCATACAGGAGCCTTCTGTAATATCAGTGCTGCACAGCTTAGCATCGAACTAACAATTAACAAAGTTCATACATATCAGGTTGTTCTAGATAGCAGCCAGCCTCAAATCTGGATTCTGCCCTTGTTATTTCCTCCCTCTTCTCTCCTTCTCCCCATGCCCTAATCAGGCTGTCAAATTATGTTTCCTTGTTGTTGGCTATCTCTGTGCAGTCATGTTATCCGTCTCTCACCCCCAAAAGCGGAGGAGTAAAATAGGGCCTGCAATGCTGTGCTTATTGAGATGTGAATGAACCCGCAAAATGCAAGGTAAATAGGGTCCCTGCTAGGATAATGATACAGAGCTTTCCGGAGCTGAGACCACGGCTATCCGCGGAAAAAAAAAAACCATGTTAAATATTCAAATGACACTTCATTACAGGCCACATCAAAGCATGCCATTCTGCGCCAACGTCTATGGCCTCTTTCTTGGCACGGGTGCCGCCTCCTAGGCCTTCGTAATGGCTTTTGAGTGAACACGTTTCATTGTAACATTACAAGGCTTTCTCTGCTCTACCACTGTTGTTGCTATCGCTCGTAGGACACACGCCTGTACCGCCAGCTCCGCGACATCAAGTGGTCCGTTTCAGGCCCCTTCGCCGCTGATTTATTGTGATTTAGTTCGAGCCACCGGGGAGCCCTTTTCCTCTGAATGACACACATATATCTTCAAACACTGGCCATTTTCACCTCGTCGCTTGCTCTCGCGCTCTCATTCCCCTTTGCTTGCTTTATTTCGCTCCTGACCACAGTTCTTAGGGGAGATTGGTTTTGAAGCGTGCTGTTCATATTCCACAACGAGTAATGGCGGAAAGTGTCGCGAGATATTTTGCGATGTGCTTGCCTTTTCTGGAGTGTCATTCTGAAGTAAAGTCCTGCTCTGTTATTCTGTCCACTCTGCGTACTGTACACGCTCCACTGGAGGCGAAAGCCGCCGAGCATGATGCCACCACCACCAAGCTTAACGTAGTACAGTGTTCTAGGGCTTTAATGCCATGTCTTTACATACCTCTGCTCATTTTGGAACTCCTCGTGCTGACAGATCCAGGTCAAGACCACCAGGTTTGACATGATCCTAGCTGGTCTTTGAAGGTCAAGTTTGCTGAAAAGCTGGTACATCCAGGCAATGACCAGGCAAAATACCCTATGCTGGTAAACTAGCTGGTTACCAGCTTCTGACCAGTATAGTGTATGTTGCTTTTGATGTTTTGATGTCATGCAGATAAAACATTGTCTTGCTGTTCATGCTTTGGCTTGTCTGATCAAACTGTTCAACCAGCTTGGTCTTGGACATCGTGCTGGTCATCTTCTTGACCATATTTATAAAGCTTGGACATTCTGGTTGACTAATTTGGAAAGGTTGATCAACTTGTGACCAGCTTCCTGCCTCCAGAAGGTTTTTTCTTTTTCCATGTGGTCGGACGCCAACTTAAAGTTGAGATTAAAGGTGTCGTTCTAAGGGCTGTAGATAGTGTGGTGTTCCAGTGGTTTCCAGTTCATGAAAGGCCTGTACCTTGTTGGTTCTTGGCTAGTTCTTGCCCATCACCTCTTGGCAAAGTTGGCAAAGTGTCTACACTTGCCAATAAGCTGAACTTATGTACAGTTGCTTGAACTGATGATCTTGAGTTTAGGACTGGTCTCTAAGAAACTATCCTGGAGTATAATTTTGGACATAATCATTACCTTTTCATCAACCATACACTGTGTGTCCCAACATTTTTAGACACCTGTTCCTCCAGATTCTGTTTTGACACCAAGGTTATTATGGGAAGCCATGACCTGGTGGTTGGGGAACCAGCCTTGTGACTAGAAGGTTGCTGGTTCAACTCCCTGAACTGGTAGGGCGTGACTGAAGTGCCCTTGAGCAAGGCAAATAACTCCCCAGGTGCTGTGAACAGAGCGCCCACCGCTCCGCAACACTGAAGGGGATGGATGGATGGACCAGTTGCACCCTGAAATCATCACCTGTGTGTATGTTCCTGTTTACGTTTTTATGTTTTACTTTTCAATGATACAGCTTCGTATCTAGACACTAGATTTTGGAACATTGCAGTGAGGATTTGGTGATTACATTCAGCCAGGAGAGCTATAAAGGAGTAGACAATGGATGAGAAGAGATCAAAAATGCTCCACAACTCATATCCCAGATGGGCTGAGCTCCAGAACCTAGAGATGTTGCCCTTCAGTCTAATTTCAGGAGGCTTGTAACATGTGGCATTGGACATGGTGACTTTAGACCAGGGGTCACCAACCCTGCTTGTGAAGAGCTACCTTCCTTCAAGTTTCAGCTTCAACCTAAGGCTAACACACCCCATTCCACCAATCAGGAACTTCTGAAGATGGATCAGGAAGGGGGATTACGGTTGAATCTAAAGTCTGGAGGAAGGCTGCCCCAGAGATCTATGGGTGATGACCCCTGCTTAGGACATGCATATTCCTTGGCTGACAATGGGCATCTATGGTATGTTAAACAAGCTCAATGACTCTCTCTCATTCTCTATCTCTTTCTTTTCTCTCTCTATATTCTTTTCTTGCCTGCATTGACCAGAGAGTCCAGGAGGAGATTTGAACGTGCTGTACATATTCCAGAACTGTCCATGCCTTTCTCGCTGGCAATATGAATAATAATTGAGGCATGATGCAGATGACTTTTGTTACCCTGATGCTTTGTTTTTCAGTCTCATTTTTTGCATCATTTTTCAATTTTATTGCTCAAATCGCAGAAATGATAAAAGATGGATCTGCACTGTCCTTCATCTGCAGGCGTGTGGTGGTGACTTTGGGCAGTTTCTGGACAAAAGTAATTCCTTCAATAAGAAATAATGTCTCTCCTTGTACCTTTTGTGGTTGATTCATTGACCTGCTCTGGCACAATCACACCGCAGCCGTTGATTCGCAAGTTGTGCCAAAAGCAAAATGCTTAAATGTTTAATGCTGGCCAATTTGAGCTGCTCTTCAGCTTCTTCATCCACCTTCGCTGTTCATCGGCCTCGTCCTTGATTTTCGTTTAATCACATTGCTGCTCAAGGTGCACACTTATAAACTAATAGGGAATTTAAGGACTTCATAGTCCATGTTGGCAGACATTCCTGCTGCCTTTAAGAACTTGTTCCATACCTTTAATTAACATTATATTATAGAATATGCATATAATACATACTATATTATTATAGGTATTTTTAAAGTTGGCACACCATCATCATGGACTTGAATCCTATATGGAAATGATTGACAATTAGGGAATTTCAACGATTTCTGTAGTTTTTTTTCTTCTTGTTTGGGTCACAGTCAATGTAAAACAGCCATATAATTGACACCACCTTCTTGTTTTAATCAGCTCCTCTGGTCATACAGGAGCTCTTTGTAGGTCTATAATTCCAGACTGTAGTTCATCTGTTCCTCTGCAGACTTTATTCTCTCCTTTCACCCTGATCTTCAATGATCAGGACCCCACAGGACCACCACAGAGCAGCTATGATGTGGGTGGTGGGTCATTCTCAGCACTGCAGTCACACTGACATGGTGGTGGTGTGTTAGTGTTTGCTGTGCTGGTATGAGTGGATCAGACACAGCAGTGCTGCTGGAGTGTATAAACACTGTGTCCACTAATGTCCAATTTATGAGACACTGCATCGGTGTCTCCACCTTGTAGATGTAAAGTCAGGAGACAGTAGCTCCTCTGTTTCTGGCCTCCAGTGACACTGACATGGGTTGTGGTGTTTAGGTGTGTTGTTTCCGGTAAGAGTCTGATCAGATTACCAGCTGTGTTGAAGCTGGAGTGTTTAACCACTGAATGCAGAAACAAGGTGGCAGCGCTAATGTTGCGGCTGATTGATATCTATTTAATAGAAATGTGAGATTGCTTGTCGGTCCACAATACCAGAGGTAAATAGTGAAGAAAAGATGAGGTAATTTGACCCCAAACATACCAACTTGTTAAGCATGGCGAAGGTAGCATCGCGGCTTTTGGTGGTTTTGCTGCCAGTAAAATTTGATGGTTCTGAATTTTATTTAAATCTCAAAAGAAAGTCAGTTGTAGAATAATAAAAGCATTTGGCTTTTGGATTGGTCTTTTCAAAGTCCTGACCTCAAACCCGGTTGAGAACTCCAACTGTGCTTTCTGTGCCAGGAAACTTTATGAGGGTGCTCGCTACCAGTTAGGCCGGACCACCCTCTGTCCTACTCTCTTGCGCTGAATCCCAATGTGGGCTGAGACATCCCTGGTCCCAGCACAGCGAGTAGGAGTCACTGAAGCGTTGAAAGGGGATTTTTCTTAATCGCTGTCTTAAGCAGGCCGGGTGAGTGAAGGTCAGCAGAAGTGCCCTGTATGCACGCCATGGCCTCCAGCTCTTCCTCAATTTAATGAACTCTTGATGATGGCTCCTGTGTTCTGCTGTCACTTCACCCCGTTAGAACTGTTTCTGCACCGACACCTCACGGGACAACTGATTCATGGGACAGCTGATGAGACTTCAGCGAGCAGATTGCAGGAGCTGAGGCAGCACCGTGAAATATCCACTCATGACGATGAATGTAAGAGTAGTGTGATCCTGCATGCTTCATGCAACTGCTTGATTTGGATTGTCTCACTGGTAGAGACTGTTCAGTGCCATCTAAACGTGTCTGGTGCCCTGTTTCAAATTGAAGAAAGGTGGACTGTGAGGGTTTGATCAGGAGAAATTCCCACATTTCATAGATCTAGGGGTTTTCGGGTTCCAACAACTGTTAGCCTTCCAGCGTGGACGCAGGTCCACCAGTCTCTCCCATCATACTGGATCATTTCAACCCTGCTCCACAGGCAGGATAATGTGGTGTTAGTAGTCTTGCCCAGGGACTCATTATGGTGAGGGTATCTACACTGGTCTACTCAACACTACTACTCTTCCATGCTGAGTAGGACTAAATCTACGTGGTAAACCCCTTGCAGAGCACTGATTGGTCAGAGAGAATCCACACCACGCAATGCAGACATCTTATGTTGTTGCGTATATGTGTGACAGACTGGCCATCGGGAGAACCAGAAAAACCCTGGTGGGTCGAAGGAGACATTCCATTTACTGTTTAGAACCTTACTGTTGGGTGGTATGCTTGGAACACTGACCAGCCATAACAATAAAACCATCTATTGCATAAGTCTTCTTATCCAACCAAAACAGCTCTGATTGGACCTGATTTGTGAGTCATTAAATGAGGGACACTCCACCAAATACTGAGAAATTCTAATATTTTCAGCTTTACTTTGAGCTGATTTAAAAGTGCTGCTCGTGTAACTTGTGTTAAATTAAAAAGGGAATCAAACTGATGCGTTTTCACTCTGACTCTCAGGGGTTTGGAGCCCAGTGCCCTTGTACGTCTTCCTTCATTGCATTTTGTTACACATCTGAGTCTTTTTCCCCCGAAAAAGAGCCGACTGAATTTGATTGAGCGGCCCGCTGCTCTGAGACCCTTCTGTCCCCCCAAACATCAGTTAGCTATCCAAAGGTCACATGAACCTTAAGTCACTGAAAGTGTTTCTCACAAATGGCTCCGAGCCCGGAAGGGCGCTGGACATTTCTGGCTCTTTTGCTCTGGAGGAAATGGAATGAAAGAAGATAAATCTCACAGTGAACACCAGCGAGTAATAGAGAGGCTGCCTGCCTTCCTGTTAAAACCACTCTCACCACCCTGCCATATCTGTGTCTGTTTGATTTCAAAGGATTTATTCATACGTGTCTTATTTGCCTTGACGGAGAATGTGCCGATCTCGGCACGGCTTTTGAGAGATTACATAATTTGTGATGAGATCCAACTCATAAAAGACTTGTTTTCCTGTTTCCTGGGTCTGCCGGTGCTCAGAAATGCACATTTTAATGTCCAATCGTCAGCGGAGAAGAAGCAGATCCAGATCAGAGGAGGGGAGTGTTGCTTTTTTGTTGGTGTGTGATGGATCGAATGCGGCAAAATGTGCAAACATTGATGCTTTTTAGTGTTTCTAATGGTCTCTGCGCATAGTTAGTATGATATGAGATATAGACGAACTCTCAGTATCATTTTTTATATATGTTTGATATGTTTGTGTGTGTGTGTGTGTGTGTGTGTGTGTGTGTGTGTGTGTGTGTGTGTGTGTGTGTGTGTGATGGTCACGTGGTGTAAGAAAATGTCACAGGTCTATGAAAAGCTGGGCCTTGATGATGACGTGAAGAAGTGTATTCCCTTTGTTCCCCTATTTTCAGCTCACCACAGTGATCCATTATCGTAGCACTGACCCCATCAATGCAGCCCACGTCACACTCAACGTCAGGGCTCAGCGCTGCCCTGACCCCATCACATCCAGCCTCTTAAGCACACTGGGGACGAGAGAGAGAGAGAGAGAGAGAGAGAGAGAGAGAGAGAGAGAGAGAGAGAGAGAGAGAGAGAGAGAGAGCAGGGCAGTTACTGAGGTCCTATCTTGTGTAGGTATGCATGTCTGGACGATTTCTTTAGAGGAGAAAGAACCAAGAGCTGTCCATCCGTATAAAATCATTCACTACCAGTTCTTCGTGTTCTTGCATCTCACGAACATCGTGCACACTCACAGTGGAACTGATATATGAATATTTATCTATTCATATTTAAAGAATTTTCTTTACAAAATGAATCTACATTTCCTGTCAGTGTTTCAGTTTTATATGTAATGCTGTAAAAGAATCCCAAACTCCAACTCTTACAGAGCGTTCCTGATGTTACAATATCCCATCTGTTATACCCCGGAATTCACACAATCACAGCTCACTAGAGAAAGCCCCGTCTGCCCTCATCATAATGGTGAAAAGCAAAGCTATGGTGGGTGACATTGCTCAGGTGAGTCGTCGCGGGGATGTGAAGCAGCTCATTTTTTCACCATTAAAGGAGGCAAAAATCACAGAGAGGCGGAGAAATTGGAAAACAATCCAAATCATTTATTCATTTATTGATTGAGGATATATTTACATGCATTTCATTACAGCTGGGTCTCATGAGGACTTTGTAAATATGTGAATAATATATATATTAAATATATATGTACTAGTGATATTCATCAATCAATTAACCACTGGAACGCAGACAGTGTAAAGCGTAACTGAATGCGACTGTTATGTTGTACAGCTTGTA
Source organism: Acestrorhynchus altus (assembly GCA_034509495.1). Taxonomy (NCBI): domain Eukaryota; kingdom Metazoa; phylum Chordata; class Actinopteri; order Characiformes; family Acestrorhynchidae; genus Acestrorhynchus; species Acestrorhynchus altus. The sequence continues at coordinate 2,428,174 of CM067501.1, forward strand.
AAGTACATTGCTTCCAGTGCATTATTAACCCACACCAGGGGACTATCTTCCATACCGCAGCAGGAAGCAGGGGAATGTGACACCAATCCTTAGAAGATGCTTTACTAATTCATGTCCCCCTGAGCTACAGTGGCTTGTTCGCCAGTTCTCAGTATTTACTGCCCGTGTAAGTCATATGACAGTGTCAGCTCTTTTCACCTTTGCATCATGACCTCACCCATGTTGCTCTTTTTTCACTCTCTCGCTCACACCTATAGCCCCCCCCCCACACGTTCTCCTCTCCCACTGCTTTATAACTTCCTGAGTGGCAGCCACCAGTTACCAGATTTTCCCCGACATAGATCTCCTTCCCTCAATCACTTCTCTGCACTCCATCCATTCAGCGCACTCTATGAATAATGGTGAGTGAGATCAGGACGCCTCTGGGCTGAGTAAAGATGCACTGTACTCTTCCACTTCCCTCAAGGACGATGGGGACATGACTCATGCTGCTTCGCGCATTTTTTTTTTCTCACTCCAACTGTTTTCTGGATTTGTCCTTGTGTTCCACACAGTGGTGCAGAACATGCTTTCCGCACGACCGTGCAGAAAATCATGGGAGAGTTTAGAGGGGAACCAGGAGGTGAGGGTTGTTTCTATTGGTTCAGAAGCAACTGCAGGGAAAGACAGTTAAAGGTGAGCGATGAAGGAGGAGAGGTCAGGAAGGTATGGGTGAGTTGGATGGACTTGCTTGGCTAGGTCAGGCTGAGTAAGCTGGACACTGTATCACTGGACTGTCCGAGCATGCTGTTCTTCTAACTTTCGCTGACCTAAACCCCAAGAGGAATAATTCACCAGTTTTGCTGAACTGAAGCCCATCAGTGCTGTTTCACCAACTTGTGCTGAGCTAAATCCCACCAGAGCTGTTTCAGAAAATGTGGGCTGATGTAAACCCTGGGTTGCCCTCTCCTTGTAGGTCTTAAATCAGAGGTGCACAACTGCAGTATAGGGGGTTCTCCAGTGAGGTTTACTAGAGGAACCAGTCAAACACAGCTGACTCAACCCATCAGTTAATTACGAGGCAACGTGGGTGTGTTTGAGTGAGTTAAATTTCAAGTAAATTTCAGTAAATGTTATAATAGTAGTAGTAGTATAGTAGTAGTAGTTATAGCAGTAGTAGTAGTATAGTAGTAGTAGTAGTTATAGCAGTAATTATAGTATAGTAGTAGTATAGTAGTAGTAGTAGTTATAGCAGTAATTGTAGTATAGTAGTATATTAGTAGTAGTAGTAGTTATAGCAGTAGTAGTAGTATAGTAGTAGTTATAGCAGTAGTAGTAGTAGTATAGTAGTAGTAGTAGTTATAGCAGTTGTGGTAGTATAGTTGTAGTAGTAGTTATAGCAGTAATTATAGTATAGTAGTAGTATAGTAGTAGTTATAGCAGTAATTGTAGTATAGTAGTAGTAGTAGTAGTAGTTATAGTAGTTATAGCAGTAGTAGTATAGTAGTAGTTATAGCAGTAGTAGTAGTATAGTAGTAGTAGTAGTTATAGCAGTAGTAGTAGTAGTATAGTAGTAGTTATAGCAGTAGTAGTAGTATAGTAGTAGTAGTAGTTATAGCAGTAGTAGTAGTATAGTTGTACTAGAACTGAATCTGTTTTCTTCCGCTGAATATAATCGGCCTCTTCGTCAGTAAAATTGGAGCATCACTAGGACGTGGTCAGCAAACATTCGTTGCACCATTGTTTGTGAACTTCCAGAAGAGCTGCTCCGACGGGAGCTCTTGAACTGCCACACAGCAGAGGGAGAACCGGGGTGAAGTGGTGTGTTCGGCGTTCGGGTTTGTCCGTAGAGCAGAATAAGCAGAATATCAAATTCATTAATAATCTGTGTTTCGTTTGGGAGCACTGGGCGTCAGGGGTGCAGTCGCGGCTCACATTCACACACGCTGTGGGTGGACCGGGGATCATTAAAAGAGATTGCTCTTTCTTTCCTCTCGCAGATAAGCTGTTTCTGTGACAGTGCGGGGGTAGTTAAAGCAGCAGGGGCCCTTACACATCCACGCACACTGTATATCAGGAGCCTCGGTTTGTTGTTTCCGGGCCTGTTAGGGTTATTGCTGCTGCTGTTGGGATAAAAGATGTTGTAAATCTGGACCTGCTCTGATTTTCAATGGTCAGGACCCCTCGGGACCACCACAGAGCAGCTATTATGTGGGTGGTGGGTCATTCTCAGCCCTGCAGTGACACTGACATGTGGTGGTGTGTTAGAGTGTGTTGCGTTGGTACAAGTGGATCCGACACAGCAGTGCTGCTGGAGTGTTTAAACCCCTTAATGTCACTGCTGGACCGAGCACAGTCCACCAACCATTCGGCTATTTTAAGCTGTGGCTGGTTGGTTGTGGTGGGAAACAGGTTGACCATCGAGATGCAGGTACATGCAAATCGATGGTATGGATGAAAGGGGTTTAAAGAGATGAAGGAAACAGGGCGTTGCCTTGGTGTGCAGAGACCTGGAGCTCAGGGGTCCGTTGGTTTGACTGGGGGTGGGGGGGTCAGATTTCGGCCGCAGGGCAGCCGATGCCCCTGGAAGCAATGCTGATACAAAATCAATGTGACACCCCAGACATATTAGGCGATTAAGATGTGGTCTAGGCTGATATGTAGATCCCAGAAAGAGGTCACATGGTCACCCTGTAACAGTAGCTACAAGTCAATTGGGGTTCCGTTAATCGGCCAGTTCTTTAATCAGTAGGGACGTCTGGGGACTGGGACGTCTTTGGACATACAGTACAGTGAAGAAATAAGCATGCATTTACACACAATCAGGAGGCTCCCTGCATCCCTGTGTTGCATTGCGGTGGTAAAGTGCCAGCTCTCAGCGGTACAGTGTGTGTGCAGCGCATATCTATCAGCAGTCCTCCCAGCAGAAAGAGGCTCAAGCCAATAATTTGCTGCAGAGGAAACAGAGAACACTGCAGCCCTTCCAGTCCTGCAGCCGTACACTCAGTCCCTATGGCCGTCTCAAACAGCCATCTCTGCTCACGATACATTAGAAACATTACGAGACACGCACCAGAACTCCATCGTGACCCGAGCATCGAGACACCAGGAGAGGGGGAGACGGGATGGCCTCTGGGATATCTGTATAGTGGTGATTGGAACCCATTTATACAAGCAAAACCTGATGATGGACATGTTACACCTACATGACATTATCGAGCAAACCTATAAGTGATGTAGACCTGGTTTACTTGCTGGTGGACGTCAGAGTAGTTCCACATAGAGAAGGTGAATAAACCAGAGCAGGTGTCCCACAGTAGCACCACCGTATTCAAAATTTGTCTTTACCCTGTTCCAGGTCCAGCATATATTTTAGACAGCAGATATCGTACTGTCTTGAACTCCTCCTAACCAGTACAGTGTCCCTCTAAATAATAATAATAATAAAGATGGGGGTGACCTTTCTAAATGACCATGTGATGTTAGGAGAGGAGAGGGATGGAGGAGGTGAGAGAACGAGGGAAAGGAGGACAGAGACAGAGGATGAAATATGTCCATCTCACACTCTCTGGAGATTCTGACACACGGCAGGTCAGAACACAGATACAATCCATCAGAGCCCAGGAGCCGAGAACGTGTCAAAAAGAAAGATATGGTGATGATGGAGTGAGAGAGTGAAAAAGAGAGAGAGAGAAGTTTTTGGAGTGCCAAAGTGGGATGCCAACTGACGAGAACGCACTTCAGGAACAGTATCGGATGCGTTCACCTTACAAGCCTTACAAGCATGTCCAGAAGGTCTGGTGTCATGGTGTGGGTGCAGCTTCATATGATGCCACCTTTGTTCTTCATTACAGGCACTTTAGCGGCCCGACGTTACATTAATGAGGTCCAATTGGATTAATTGTTCTATAGAACATTTTGGACAAGGGTTCTATATGGAACCAAAAGTCTTCTTATATTATTACAAGTTTGACATAGTGTCTACAATAGTAGAACCCTTTGTGGTGCCCTTTTCCTAAAGGTTCTATACAGAACCCATGAGAGCCACATTGAAGATACAGATACTACGCCGTGGTCGGTCTCATTTCCAGCCCTGTCTCTGATTGAAAATGTGTGGGATGCTATTGGACGCTCTATCATCACTCCACCCCTACCACACCATCTGCAGAACTGAGTGAGAACATTCAAGCTGCATGGGATGGATCCAGCATCCACGCAGAGACGTCTGGCAAGTTGCAGGCCTTTCACACCAAAATAACTCGGTTCTTGAACTGGTTCCATTCAAACCTTGGTGTTTATTTAGTGAACCATCCCATTTACACCAGTTTTACTGGAACTGAGGATACGTCTCAGAAGACGTCATCAACAGAGGGGCTGCACAGCGTCAGCAAATGGAAGTGAGAAGATGATAGTGCTTACAAACCACTACAGCAAACACGGATCAAACATGGATCAATTTTTGCTGATAAGAAGACGTAGAAGACGACAGCATACGAGACGAAGGGTATGTCAATGCTCCTACAACTAGACATCACAGCAGTTCCAGCTGAAAAATGGGTCTTTGGGTCCCGCTGTGAATGGACTTTTCAGGTTCCAGAACCCATTTCTGTTGGTGGAAATGTGCTGGTTCAAAATTAGGTTCACGGACCAGAACCCATTCCTCATTGGTTGAAAAGGCCTAACAGAGAGACATTTATTCTGCATGTGTAGATCAATAAAAATTCCCCACATTATTATTTTTTGTAAATGTCAAAAACAACTTTTGTTACTATTTTTAAGTATAGAACCAAAGTTTGGTTCTGTACATGTGCTCCGTCTGCCCTCGGCCTAAGTATTTTGGCATCCTACTGTTGTGGTGGTCATTACGTCTGTGTACCCCATCAGTGCACAACCCCCGCTCTCATCTCCTCACTTCCTCCTTCATCCTCTGTTTTGTCTCTGCATCAGGAGGAGCTGTCGCACCATCGCTTCAAAAGAGAAGATGATAGGAGCAATCTTTAGAGTCTGACCTGGCTTTTTGAACTCCTGCAAGTCGGAGACAAAAGAGGTTCAGAGGAGCAACAACACAAAAGACAAGAAAGACACACCTCAGACGACAGGAGCGCTGTGTTGTTTTCTTTCTTTCTTCCTTTTATACATTTTTTTTTATTTTAATCCCCAACTCCTGAACCACCTGCTGAGGAGAGAGACTTTATTTCCCCATTTATTATTTACAGAGACGCTGTCTTCCTGCCACTCTCATGCAGAACACACACTCTCCCAGGGTTCTGCTCTTTATAGAATGTACGAGTTGGGAGAGCGATATAATGGCTATGTTTTGTGGGGAGTTTTCCGAATGCATAAGGAACGAGGAATTCTTTACCCTCACATTTCCTATTTTTCCCACAACATGCTTAGAAAAATAGACCTTAAAATACATGTAGACAAAAGTATTTGGACACCTGCTTGTTACCTATGACATCATGGATATTAAAGAGTTGATCCTGCTTTTGTTGGACTAACTGTCTCTACTGTCAAGTGAAGACCTTCTACTAGCTGTTGGAGCATTGCTCTAAGAATAGAGAGGTCAGAATGTTGAATGAACACCATCCCCACCTCATCCCCAACTACCAACTCATCCCAAACAAAGTGTTGGATGGAGCACCATCATTCCAGAGAACACAGTGTGCACTAAAAAATGAGGGTTCTTCAGGGATTCTTCAGTGATGAAAATGGTTCTATATATTAACTCTTAAAGAAGTGAATACGAATAAAGGGTTCTTTGCATTGCGAATGGGTTCTTCAGATTGATGGAGAATGTGCTGTAGAGGGCTCTAAATAGAACTGAGCTGTGCACACTTAAAAATGAGGGTTATTCATGGGCTCTTGAGTACAGACAATGGTTACATATAGAACCATAACACTCAAAGAACCCTTTGGATGGTTTCTTTGCATCATGAAAGGATTCTTCAGGCAGAGAAGTCTATATAGAACCTTTTGGATATGGCACCTAAAGAGTTCTTATATTAATATACGTTTGACATATAGACTACTATAGTAGATCCCTTTGTAGTTCCCTTTTGAAACAGGTTCCCTAGCAGAACCCTCTGCCAGAAGAACCCTTTCATGCTGCAAAGAAACTTTTATTCGTCCTAAGGGTTCTTTGAGTGTTCCATTTTCTTTACCGAAGAATCTTATTTCAGTGTGGGCTCCACAGCTCAGTGTTGGGGGGCTTTATACCCTTCCAGCATTAGGTATGTTGCCAATAGGTTCATGTTTATGTGCCGCAGAGAGTCCTATTCTATTGGCAGTGAGATTTAATTCTGAGGTGATGGAGAATCAACACTCTTCTAAACACCTTCTGTTATGTATCTAGTAGGCATCTGTGAGCTTCATGAGTCAGTTTGCTTTATGCACGTCCATATGCCTCCAGCGCTGCAGTATGGGGCAGTTCTGACTGGTTTTAATTTCACCTTTGGGCCAGCAGGCCTCCTCCTGACCCCGGGGGAGATCAGTATGTGTGTGTGAGAGAGAGCTGTACTGCATATGCTCACAGTAATGTTCAAATTTCCTGCTCACTGACTCCCAACTTATCTCCTCAGCCATTTCGGGAAGGTACAGATTTCTATCTCCTGACTTTTATCTTGAGGCCCTCCGGTGACGCCGAGAAAGGCTGTTGAATTGAGATACTGCCGTGGCTCAGACCTATAACCCTGCTCCAGTTTCACCCAACTTTTCTATATTTCTTGATCAATACTTTCTGTTTGCCATGATAAAATCTTTTAAACCCCTGTTCTGATTAAATAAGGTTCCTTAGGGGAACCTTGCTATCTTAACTGATAATGATGTGCTTTCGGTTCTGCGCAGCAAACCCCTGACAGATGCAAAATCCAGAAATTCAGAGATACCATCATGGAAGCTTGGACAGCATTATAATAATCACTCCCCCAAATCAATTTTCAATGAAATGATTATGCTTTTCCGCTCCTCAGCTCCTCCACTTTATAGAAACCATCTGAAACAGTTCCCATTAGCCTTTACATCCATGTTGTGTCCATGAGTCCTCTGGACAGCTGTAGAACTGACACATCTATAAGACAAAGCCTTCTCCTCCACCAATCCAGATGATCCAGATACCTGTTTGAAACACTCTCTCATGATATGTGACTGAATGAGAACCATCTTTACAGTAGCAAAGAGCAAGAATGTGGACTGTCTGGGAGAGCCTGAGGACTGCTCTGAAAACCGCTGAGTGGTCATGCCTGCCAAAAATGCAAATTAGGGGCCGAGAAGGAGCGAGCGGAGATGGGGCTGAGTGAGGAGTGAGCGCAGGAGAATAAAAGCGGAGGCTTCTCTGCTTATATTTACAATTATAGCATTTAGCTGATGCTCTTATCCAGGTCACTCCTATTACAGAAGTAGGCCAATGAACAGCAGCTTGCAAAAGTTTGGGCACCCCTGATTAAAATGACGTTTACTGTGAACAGTTAAGCAAGTTAAAGAAGAAATGATCTCCAAAAGACATATTGTTAAAGATATCTGCTTTGCCTTCTATTAAAAAAAATATTATTATTATTATTTTTTTTTTTTTAATTTTAAAATAACAGAAAAGGAAAAGGGTCAGAAGCAAAACTTTGGGCACCCTGCTTGGTTAGTACCTAGTAACGCCCCCTTTGATAAGTATCACAGCCTATAAACACTTTCTGTGTCTTTTGGTTCTTGTTTGAGGGATTTTCATCCAATCTTCCTCACAGTCTTTCAGTTCTGCTTCCAGAATTTTCTGGAATTTCATTGAATCCATTCTTTCCTCTCCCTGTGAAATATTCCATTGGCTGCAATACAACCCCAAAGCATGATTGATCCACCTCCATGTTTAACAGTCGGGAAGGTGTTCTTTTCTTAAAATGTGCCCTGTTGTCCCCAAACACACTTCTGCTCATTGCGGCCAAAGAGTATTTTAACCTCATTGGTTCACAGGACTTCTGCAAACGTCTGCTGAGGACAAAGGAGAGCTTCTCTTCTGATTACTTCCATGAAGGCCATATTTGTGCATGTGTTGCTGAAGAGTAGAACAATGTACCACAACTCCAGAGTCTGCTAAATCTTCCTGATGGTCTTTTGCTTTGAAGTGGGGTTCTGAACAATCCTACGAACAGCTGTATCTAAAATTCTTCAAGAATTTTTCCAGATTGTGACCTCCATGGTTCCTGTTTACTGACATTTCTTAATTACATTTTGAACTGAGCAAATGGCAACCTGAAAACACTTCAACCAAACTTCGTAGGCTCTCCTGCTTTTTGGGTATCAACCAATTTTATTTTCTGAGTGCTAGGCTGCTGCTTAGAGGAACCCATGTCTGCTATTTTGTAGGACAAGGTTAGAAGAGTACATAGCTGTAATGATTATCTGACCAGTATACCAGCTTACACTACACCTGCAGAGCCAGCCATTCAGCTCAAATCTTCCCAGTACACCTGATATTGGACTGGGTCAGAATTAGAATCAGAATCAAAATCTATATAAAATATAAAAATATAATAATACAATAAAAAAAATAATAAAAATAATAACAGAGCAATAAAATGTATACGCAAAATAAACTCTTTGGAAATATATACATGTTATTTACTAATAAAAAAGCCAATTTTGGTTTGTAGTGGTTTGTGGTGGTCCCCCATTAAGGGAGGAGTTATAGAGTTTGATGGACACAGGTAAGAATGACCTCCTGTGGTGCGCTCTGGTGCACTTACGTGGGATGAGTCTTGCACTGATAGTGCTCCTGTGTCTCATCACTGTTTGGTAGAGAGGGTGGGAGTCATTGTCCATAATGGCCTGCAGTTTAGACAGCATCCTCCTCTCCAGCACTGCCCTCAGTCAAGGTCGGAGTTAGAGCTTCGGAGTTTCTTTGGGACCGGACAAAGACCACCTCCTCTAAATGACCTCTGTGTGGTTGTTTTAGCCAACATCCATCTCTGTTTTCACACCTGCTCATACGAATCACACCAAGGCTGAAGACAAACTTACCAAGGGGTGGGGTTCCAGGGGAATGAAGACAGTTCGATTTAACCAGAATAAAAAATTCAATTGTGAAAATGACCACAGGTCAGATGATTTGTTTTTGCTTGAAATGCCACAGAGGTTTTACTACTTCTAAATTAAAAGTTGGTATAATATATAGACTACGGCCCAATCATTATCAGAAATAATCAATATTGAAATCTTCAGAATAATATTATTTTAAGACCCTATAAATTCAGTTAGTCTTAGTCTCACATCATCATTTCATGCACCATAAGCTGCCTCTTCCTATTTACATAACTATACAGAGGCCATTTTTTATAACCACAGGAGAGGTTTTCAGTAGAACAAAATACCACAATTTGAGAGTCACTGGAAAATTCTCCTGCTTTGTGGGCCTCATTTCAGAGTGCTAGGCAGCTGCTTAGAAGAACCCATGGCTTAATAATTATCAGTAATAATCAGAATATGGAATAATAATTCAGCTAGTATTACTCTCACATCACCATATCATGCACCGTGACCTGCTTCTTCCTATTTACATAACTATACAGAGGCCATTTCTTATTACCACACCTCCGATTTCTGCTCAGCATGTCAGAAAGCCATTCCATTTTTAACTCCTCACACTACGTCTCAGCAGCCACCACACACAGATCTTTATGGGGGAGAGAAAGCAGAGTATCAAAAGTTCATATCAGATGGCAGTTGGAGGCAGCGGCTCTTTGTGTGCCTTCCCCTCGAATGGGTCGAGCAGCAGGACGGAGGAGTAATTGAGTTTCTGCTTCATACATAGATTCATGCAGGTGCTGGAGGAAGCTTGGTTAAAAGCCGGAGCGAACGGAGGCTTTGGCTGTGACCTGTCTGAACACAGAAGCACTCTCTGATATTGGCCTGTGCTAAGACAGAAGCATGCTGCCTTGAGTGCTTCCCTTACCACACACACACACACACACACACACACACACACACACACACACACACACACACACACACACACGTTTTTGCACTTAGGAAGAGAGAAATAGAGTGAGAGAGAGCTCTGAGAAAAGATGTCAGGTGAGGGTGGAATGAGTGGTGGACACCAGCAGACTGATTATTGAATGATCTGAACTAGATGGGTTCATTCTGATCTCACTGGGCTGTGGTCAGTGCAGTCACCTGAGCAGTACTGATTTAAACAAGATTGAAATGGCTTTGAAATAGCTTATTTACTATGTAAATGTGGGCATCTGTACTGCTAAGCACACAGTGAAGGGCAGGACTGGAAACAGAGCGGGATACGGGCTGAGTGATATATCGATATTTATATCTATATCGGGATATAAACAGAGCGGCATATGGGCTGAGCGATATATTGATATTTATATCTACATCGGGATATAAACAGAGCGGCATATGGGCTGAGCGATATATCGATATTTATATCTACATCGGGATATAAACAGAGCAGGATACAGGCTGAGCGATATATCGATATTTATATCTATATCGGGATATAAACAGAGCGGGATACGGGCTGAGCGATATATCAATATTTATATCTATATCGGGATATAAACAGAGCGGCATACGAGCTGAGCGATATATCGATATTTATATCTACATCGGGATATAAACAGAGCGGCATACGAGCTGAGCGATATATCGATATTTATATCTACATCGGGATATAAACAGAGCGGGATACGGGCTGAGCGATATATCGATATTTATATCTATATCGGGATATAAACAGAGCGGCATATGGGCTGAGCGATATATCGATATTTATATCTACATCGGGATATAAACAGAGCGGCATATGGGCTGAGGAGATATAACTCTGTAAAAAAGTGTATTTCTCTTTTATCTTTCTAATTACACATTGACTCTGTAACATAGTGTGTTACCAAGAACACTTTGGGAAGCTCACATTGTTAGTTTAGGAAAAGACTAATAAGGCTCACATTGTTACTCATTTCACATGAAACCTGGAGATTCCCTTTGGCTGTTTTGTGAATAATGCAGTGCATGTTCAGCTGTACTCGTCTATGTGATTTTTGTTTTTGAGAGTCCAGTTTTAGAATAGCTGTGAATAATCAACAGGTTTGTACCTTAAAATCTAATTTCAAAAAGAGAGTGCATCACTTGGACTGGGCTTCCAGGGCTATAGGTCTGAACATTTATACACGTGACACTCTAAACATGAACCCCCACCCCACCCCCTAATCGAACAAACATACCCCTGGACCCCCACCACTTGGCAAGTTTGGGTAATTATTAAATTATCAATTGCCGTCACGTCCATTCCGACTTCAAGCGACCATATGGAATGTCCAGAATGTCCTCTCTTCTGTTTGGGTCTTCGGGCATCTGAACGGTTGGTTCATTATTCCTTGAATTGTATCCACCCTGGACTGGGCTTCCAGGGCAATAGTTGACTGATTGTACCCCTGAACTCCCACCACTTGGTGGGTTTGGATATAGGAGGCGAGGTTTGGTGCAGCGACTCTAATTTCACCATTAATTTCAACATAACAACTATAATACACTAATTTGAGGAAGAGCTTTTGATAAAGGTAGCTTATTTAGATGTTCCCTGAGGCTGCTTTAGTTCACAGTTGGAAAGACCTACAGTGCCCGTCATGCAGGTGGTGAGAAGTAAAAGCGAGGGACTGGAGAAGGTGGAAGAGTGTCAGGCAGGAAGTCTCCTGGTCCCACACTAATATCAGTAGAGCCTGAGAAAAAGAAAATACGGGTCCATCCTGCTGTCATCTGCATCCCTGTAGAGTGCACAAAGAGGCTTTTCGCAACTCCCCCAGCTGGGGCCGCTTTAGTCGGGCGCGGTGAAAACACAGCCACGTCGGGTCACGACGCACGCACTCACTGCCCCCTCCAGACGCGCACCTGCCAGCGAACACACACTGATAGCTGCATGACTGTGTCTTGTTGTCTGTGTGTGTGTCACATGTGGGGTGTCACAAGTCAGTCACTGTGTGTCCTTCCCCTTCTCCGTCTGCTCATGGGCTCACTGTGCTAGGCCTGCCCCTGCACAGTACATGCTGGGGGCCACGGCCAGACCCCTTCATCTCTCTCTCTTTTTGCCCTCTTTCTCTGAGAGAAGGAGCAAACAGGAGAAAAATGAGAGGGAGAAAAAAAAGAGAGCCGACTGATCTGGAGGACGAGGTCAGATGGTGGCCGGGCTGCAGGCTGACTCTGCGTTTTCTCCTTTTTTAAGCAGTGAAGAGACTCCGTCCGCTTCTCCCATCACTTCACCGTCCCCCGGGGCCCCTGAGGGCCCCGAGCGGCCTCCGGATGGAGGGAGCCCTGCCACGCCTGCTGATGGAGGAGGAGGAGGGGGGGACGGAGGAGGAGCCGAGGAGTCGGAAACGACCGAGGTGGAAACGAAAGTGCGAGAGAGTGACAAAGATGAAGACAGAACTCCAGTCCAGGCTCAGGCCCAACGACCACAGCAGCAGGAGGAGGAGGAGGAGGAGGAGGAGGAGGAGAAGGACATGAAGAAAGAAGCAGAGGATGAAGAGGCTGGAGGAGGACGAGGAGGAACAGGGGGCGGCAGGAGGCCCAGCCTGCACCACACAGCCTCCCCAATCAGAGTGCAGAGGAACGGGGCCTGCAGCCACTCCACCGCCTCCGACTACGAACTGTCACTCGACCTCAAAAACAAGCAGGTAGGCCGCAAGGCACTGTGGGGGTGGAGTTTTTGGGAGAGGGGGTTGTGTGCGCAAGTGGGAGAGTGGCGCGCGATGAAGTCATTGTTGTGCTGTCTGAGGCTGACTGGAGTCTGAGGCCTTTTTGAGGCTGAGACTAAGTGGTTTAAAGGTTAGCAACAGGCTAGTCATTTTGGCTTAAGGGCTTATTAGTATTAGCCCAAATGCCTGTTAAAATTAGGCTAAAGGGCTGTTAGCATTAGCCTAAAGCACTGTTAGCATGAGGCTAGTCAATGTTGACTTATGGTTGTTAGCATTAGCCTAAAGGGCTGTTAGCATTAAGCTAGTCATTGTTGGCTAAAGCGCTGTTAGGATTAGCCTAAAGGGCTGTTAACATTAGGCCAAATGGCTTTTAGCATTAGGCTAAAGGGCTGTTAGCATTAAACTAAAGAGATGTTAGCATTAAGCTAGTCATTGTTGGCTTAAGGGCTGTTAGTATTAGCCTAAAGGGCTCTTAGCATTAGCCTAAAAGGCTTTAAGCATTAGGCTAAGGGGCTGTTAGCGTTTATCCTAATGCTAATAGCTCATTAGGCTAAAGATAAATGACTGTTAGCATTAGCCTAAAGCGTTATTAGCATTATGCCAAGGGGCTGTTAGCGTTGGGCTAAAGTGCTGTTAGCATTAGGTGTGTCATTGTTGGCGAATGTGCTGTTAGCATTGGGCTAAAGCACTGTTAGCATTATGCTAAGGGGCTGTTAGCATTGGACTAATGTGCTGTTAGCATTAGGCTAGTCATTTTTGGCTAAAGTGCTGTTAGCATTATGCTAAGGGACTGTTAGCATTGGGCAAGTGGATCATTCATTAATGTCCTCATTTCCCTTCATCTGCATCCAATTAAACCTTCCACTCTTCATCGGCTCCATCAGGTGGGAGTCAAGCGACGAAGGCAGGTTTTTGCACTTTAAAAGGCTGCGGAGCGACGCTGGGACAGGTCGCTGTAGGAAGGTGAAACAAGGCTATGCTGCAGTTCTTTGAGTGAAAACTTCTTCATTGGTTCCATTAAAAAGGTTATTCATTCAGCGTCTTTACCTCCATGAAATAAATGTTCTAAAACTCAATGAAGAATAAAGAAATCTGCATTACTGGAAATGAGTTACATAAAAATGATACAAATACGATACATTATCATATATGACAACAGAAAGTATTTTACATATATTTAGTTTTACTCAGTAAACTAGTTAATGTAAAAGTGTTTCACTCGTGGTCAAAATTTTATTCAAAAATGTAAATATTTTATATTAATTACACATAGATTAAAAAAATGAGAAAAAAGTACATGAATTATTTAATTTAAATTTAACTAATCACTGTTTCAACTTTAATACGAAAAACATTTATAAAAAAAAAGAGCTAAATGTAAAATTCCTGAAGAATGCTCTGGAGTTGGGTTCCCCTCCACTGAATCAAATGACTGAAGCTCTGGTGAAAAGAATGAATTTGACCATGTTTCAATAAAAAGATTTACTTGCACCTAATATTTTGTCCTTCAGAAATCCTGTTGGAAATCCATCCAGAATGTTTTTAGCTAAAAATCAAGAATTTAAAATTAAGTTATTTCAAATATTTGACAGCAGTCCAAATAAAAGAAAAAACAACCTAAATGCAAATTATTTATGCAGTATCTCTTTCTCAGGACTTTTATTCTGAAATTTTAACACTGTGTGAGCAAAAAAAGAAAACAAACAAAAAAAAAGGAGCAAACAGCTCCTTCCTTCTCGTTTTTCTATAACCCAATATCTGGGTCAGTGTGATCATCAGCCCCGCCCCCTCTCTCTGATCAGTCAGAGTCTGTATGCAGGGTGAGTATCAGCCCCGCCCCCTCTCTCTGATCAGTCACAGTCTGTATGCAGGGTGAGTATCAGCCCCGCCCCCTCTCTCTGATCAGTCAGAGTCTGTATGAAGGTTGAGTATCAGCCCCGCCCCCTCTCTCTGATCAGTCAGAGCAGTAAACATGCACTGGAAGCTCCTTCGGTATTTAAACTGGGATTTAATTCAGTTGGAAACGAGTGAAGTATAGTTGTCTTCTGATCTGAATTACTAGGGGATAGGGAAAGTCCACTCCGTGGATGTGGAGCAATAAGGTGAATAGAAATGCTCCAAAATGACTTGAAATAAAATATTTAATACTGATTTCCTTTAAAAGATTTTTCGTTCTCCTGTAAAGTTGCTTGTCTTGAAGATACAAGGTTTTCTGCACGACGGCATCCATAAGTAAGATTTAGGTTCCTACGCTCAGAGATTGTATCCAAAGTCATCCAGTATCAGACGTTATTTTGGAAAAGTACAGTTTGGTTTGAGAAAGATGGAGAGATACGCCAGGAGAAAAATGGATAGAGATAGAGATACAGCGAGAGAGATTGGGTTGTCATGGTAACAGAGGGGGCCTACAATTCCTGTGGCTCTTTTCCCGCACGTCCTCCGTGCTGAGCATTCATGTTGTGTACTTTGCTGCGCTTGATTTGAATAAGATTAAGCTGTTGTCTTGATGGCGGCCTCGGATCATTAGAGGTTAGTTTGCTCTGCGTGAGTCTGATTGGACGTAATTCCAGCACGCCATGACCGGTGAAATCATGGAGTGTGGAAGCTACTTGACCTCTGAACCACTTCAGTATCTATTAAAGCCCCAGACAGGATGTTCCTCTGTTTGGGAAAGTTGTGAAGAACAACAAAGTCTTCTGAAGACCTGCTATAAGAGACATGAAAATACAGGATCAGATTCAGAAACTGCCGCCGCCGCAGTAACAGCTGTCTCAGGGTGACAAAAAGGACCTAAACCAGATCTGACCAGGACCTTCACCCTGTGTGTTCTTGCAGTGCTGCAATATGGCTGACCATGGCTACCTAGAGATATGGGAACCAATTGGTTGAGTCTTCTTCATAAGCCAACAATGGCAGCTTCTCCCTCTCCACACCTTCGACTACCATATTAAAACATGAGGACATACGGTCACCATTTAACCAAATACATCAAAGTGAAGGAGGAAATGGTTAGGACACCCTGTGCCCATGACTGGCGTTTCCTCCTTCGGCTGAAATAATGTTAATTTACATTTCCTAGAACCGTCTACCGTCTCTGACATCCACTGGAAGAAACACGTTCCCACTCCTCCATGCGGAATTCTTTCAGCTACGGAACGTTTCAGCATCCGTCTTACATTTTCCTCAAGCTTCCTCTGATGCAGTGAAGACTTCACAGTGGTTTCTGTGATGGAGAGATCTCCAGGCCATGCAACCCCAACTCATGACACTTCCACCCCCATGCTTCACAGTTGGTATGAGGTCCTTGTGCTCAAACACGTCTTCTGTTACGGGGCCCAAATGATTGAATTTTGGATTCATCTGTTCAAAGCACATTGTTGCACATTGGTTCTGAAGTCCTTCTCTTGAGCTAGATGTTCACTGATGCTGTTGTTCAAAGAAAACCAGACTTGGTCTTGGATTGAACTTGCTAGTCTGGCAAGTTGATTGATAAATATTGATCAAATTTCTGATTCTGGTGATCAATGTTAAGAAAATCGACTAAATCTCAAATGATGTGTGTGTGTGTGTGTGTGTGTGTGTGTGTGTGTGTGTGTGTGTGGTTGTGTGTGTCTATCTGCTTGTCCCAATTGATCTTCTGTCTGCAGAGAGACATGTTGAGCTTCAGACAGGGTCTTTTCTAAAGTAGTGGGAGTGTGTTCGACACTGTGGATTAGTGTCAGAACTGGACCAGACTCACACACACACACACACACACACACACACACACACACACACACACACACACACACACACATAACACCGACACACAAACACACATCTTCGACAGGCAGCATTTCATCCATGCACTCTTAGATCTCCATGCTGTCACAGAAACCTTGTATCTCCTAATTCTTTTGGAGGTTTCACAGGTAGACACTCTGACTGAGCCCCGACTTTATGTTTATTTGGGTTTATTCTAAGTTTATTCTTGGACACTCGCTGCTGAGATCTTTATTTTTTAAAGGAAACTGCAAGAAGGCAAAAGCAACATATATTAAATACCAATACTTAAAGTACCAATATCACTTCTGAATATAAGTACCAATATTCAATCACACTTTTCTGCTAAATTTCCTTCCTAAATGTCCACTTTATCTGTTTCAGATTTTAATGGCAAAATTTACATTTAACTCAAGACTCCCACAGCACTTTAGATCGCCTGCAGCCTGATGCACATCAGGGATGTCTACAAACCCATCCAAGGGAAGAATACGCATTAAGGAGAGCACATCCCCAAATTGTGCACGGAGGACAGGTTCTCTGGTGGACACATTCACTGTGACTCCAGTCTGCTGATGTTTAGGAAGAGGAGACAATTAGAAGGAGAAATTTGATGATAGAGTGCCGTAAAAGTAGATCTTATCCTGCATTTGTTCACCTGTCCTCCCTGCACAATTCTCGTGACATTCCCGCAGGACTGAGATAGCCTAAACCTCAGCTTTGTCCACCACAGTGGGTCAATAACGCCCTGTCTGACTCAATGAGCTTTTGGGCCATTATGTGTTTCTTTTCACCGGTTTGGGTTATTCACAGACTATGACCTCGATGATCATCTTCTGGACAGCTGTGAGGTCAGCAGTCTTCCCCCTGATTGTGGTTGCATATGGTGGACTAGACATGGTACAGTATTCGAACTGCCACCTCCTGTTTTTAAACAGCCTTTACTCACAAGACCTTCTTGCTGCTTTCCAGACGATGACATTTCATTTTCCACTCCTTATACCCACCACTTTGGCCCCATTGGTCACCCAGTGGGTTGGTTTCCTCCCCTGCCTTCCATACTCACCAGGATCTGGAAGGTTCCAGATGTTTCTTGACCAGGTCTGACCAAATTGTAAAGCCTCAGACATAAGAATAAAATATTGTACACGCTCCTTCAGGTAGCACCAGCAGTTCCATAGGGTCTCGCGTTTGTAACTCCAGACACGGCCTCTCAGAGGCAGTGTCCTGACGGCTCCACCGATAGCTCCGACCGCAATTCTTCTGCATGATTGCCTATTTATGCTAATCAAGGCCCATGTAGCCTCCCAATGAGACCTTTGATTACCCGGTCTCATGCTGATCAGCTCATAAATATACATGCATCCCTGAGATACGCATCAATGCAAATGAGGGATTAATGTCAAGCACCAAAAAATGGACGCGTGTGACAGAAAACCAGTGGGATCACTTTGCTGTAGATGTGTGGATGTATTTGCTTTGCAGACGTGAAACCCAAGCCTTGAAGCCGGTCCAAGGACATGACTTCAGCGAGAAGAGTGTATTCAGGTCCACTGGTACGGTGACATTTGCAGAGAGAAATGTAAAGTGCAGTGGTAGAGCCGGCCTGAACGGCCTTGGAGAGAGGCACAGACAAAAGAACGAGAGGAAGGCGAAGCGACTGCGTATGTACTTCATTTAGCTGGGAAACAATATCATCTAAACGGAGTTGAGGGAGAGATTAAATCTGTGAAGAGAACTGTGCTCTGGCTGACCTTTCCTCCTGGAAATCTTTCCCATTTTCCTCCAACACACTGATAATCTTATTTCATTTCAAAGCGGCTAAAGAATGGGTCTATCTGAGAGCAATGTGAGACTAATGCTGAAGAAGTGCAACTCTAGAACTTCAGAGTCTTCAAATGCTTGAGCACAAACACAAAAGCCCCGGACCGATCTGCTCGGGCTCTTAGAAATCTGCTTTTCTGAACCCTGTTCATGTAATTACATAATTTATAAGGGCTTATAAGAATCAAACCATTAGCGATGATTAATGGTGTTGTTTGGTGCAGTTAATTATGTCTTATTTGCTCAAGTCTGAGTGTCAGGATTTTATTTATTATGCAGCAGTGGATTTTATATGGCCACTTGAGTGGATGTGACACAGTGTGAACAGAGTTTTCCTGAACTTTAACATGAAGATCCTTTGATTTCCAGACCGATGTCCAGTGAAAGCAACAGTGGCCACATGTTACCAGCCAAAGACCACCTGATATACACTGACATACCAAATATCAGGGCATTATGTAAACTGGTCAGTGTTACTTCAGGATAACCTGGGAATGCCTACACCTGTATACGTGGGATGTTATCTTGTGAGTGAGAATGGATGATGGCCGGTGTGCTCATGGCAAGGTGGCTTAATGATCAAGTCAGGAGTTCATGAGATCAAGCCAGGAATTTTACAACATTGTATGTGTGTACCAAGAATATGTTATGGAAGGCATTACCACCCACAGTGAACAGTGCAGTTTAGCTTCCACTGGATATGGTAAAAGTCATGGGATATGATAACTAGTTCCTGGCCCATGACTGTTGGCAGTGTTCATAAGTCCATAAGTATTTGGACACTAACTTTTTTGGTATTGTTGAACTCTCTGAAATGAAGCAATAACAATGTGACTTTCTTTTTTACAGGCTCAAAAGTTATTGGACTTATTTACACAGCGATGAAAATTATTTGTAATACTTGGATGCAAATCCTTTCCAATCAGTGACTCCCTGAAGTGCGGAACCCAAGGATATCACAACATTTCCTTCTTTAAAATGCTTTGCTAGGCTTGTTTGTGGGCTTTTTCCCTTTCTTTTTCCTTTCTTAAGTTAAAAGCTACGCAATTGGGTTAAATCAGTTTAGAGAACATGATCCAACTGATGCCACGAAGTAGCTTTAGAGAAATCAAAAATATGATGATCAAAGCACGAAATATAGAGCTGAAGGAAGAAACCTTGAGTGGAACCAGACTCCCAACGGGGGACCCCCTCCCAGGTCAAGTGACTCGTATATTATTGATAACGGGACACTGGACCACCACACAGTGTTGTAATGATAGTTTGATGGTTCTAACAGTGGCATTTAATTTGGGCCCATGTACATTTCTACATGTATAAACACCATGTCATACACTGCCTCCACCATGTTTGACAGTTGATGTGCTATGCTTCAGATCATGACACTATCCTTTCCTTGTCCATTTTCACATTCATCTTGGTTTCATGGCTAAGAATCTTATTCCACCTTGTTTTTTCAATGAATTTAATCTGAAGTTTAAACCATCTGTATGAACATGAGTATTTTATCTGCTCATAAGGGTTTTTTAATCGAGAGATTGAACTGATTGTAGATACTGTATTGAGCGGAGGTTTATAATCACATTATTATTAACCGTTAGAACAGACGCGGGTAAACAAATGG
This sequence comes from Acestrorhynchus altus, assembly GCA_034509495.1. Taxonomy (NCBI): domain Eukaryota; kingdom Metazoa; phylum Chordata; class Actinopteri; order Characiformes; family Acestrorhynchidae; genus Acestrorhynchus; species Acestrorhynchus altus. The sequence continues at coordinate 2,448,052 of CM067501.1, forward strand.
AAATGTCTCATTCTGAAGATAGTAGTTTGAAGAACGAAGCTTGGTTCCAGCCAATGCCAGCATGTGTTCAATACCATCAGCAGCACACCTGATTTAGCATCACTTAGCACTGATTTAACCAGACTTTGACGAGACAGTAAATAATTCTAGACTGCCACGAGGAGAAGCTTTGAGTAGAAGAATAGAATAGAACTTTATTGATCCCTTGGGAGGGTTCCCTCAGGGAAATTAAGGTTCCAGCACCAGCATCAAGACAGATAGTGAAGGATAGATAGTGAAGATAATAATTTAGTAAGGAGAAAATAAGTGCATCTGAAAAGGAGTCCTGTAGGAGGAGGAGGGTATTGCACTTGTTAACTGTTCATTGCACAAAGTCCAGTTGTGTTGTGGTGGTCGGGTTGCTGGTTCCAGGTTACTGGTTACTGGTTACTACTCGTTCCCATCCTCTCTCCTACTGTTACTACTCCTTCCCCCAGAGACGAGTTGTACAGTCTGATGATAGTGAATATCAGCTAATACTGATCTGATCTTGGTTAGTATTAATAACACAACCCCACAGTTTTAAGGATCGGACGGGCAGAAGGGATGACGAAGGTACGGAGGTAAACGCAGGGGTTGTTGATTTAATGAAAATGCACAAGACAAACTAAATACACTAACGAAATACAAATAACAGAGCTGACTGGAACTAAAACAGAACATAACAGTAACAAAGAGAAACAAAGAAACACAACATGACTACATTCACAGGTAACATAACAGTGGACTGACAAAGACAGGGTGGGACAACGGGTCTTAAATACAAAAGTGACATGGTAACAGCTGGGACAAACTAACGAGAGGGCAGGTAAACAGATTAGACACAGGTGGTAATGGGTGGAACGAGGGAGGAGACAAAACAAACACAAACCATGTTCTAAGGAGCACGTGGGGGAAGCTGACAGGGGAGACAGGACTGACAAGAGACAGACATGACAACAGTTTAGATGAGATGAGCTGCTGATTAATGCTGCAGTAAAATCACTTTATTTTAGTTACAGTTCATATAATCGGACATTCTTGTCTCATTTATTTCGTTTACAAAAGACTTTTCTTAAAAGAGTGTTTAATGTCTCATAATCCAGTCTGACCGACTCCCTGACCACTGGTTACCCAGCGTCTGTAAACACTGCAGTCTGATCTGTTTCCACGGTGGCTTTCAATCATTTCAGATACTATTGTTCATGTAAAACTGTTATGTTCTACATAACTATATTCTTTCGTCAACCGTCAAGCGTTTTCCTCTCGTCCCTCCAGCTACGGAAAAGTAATGGATAAGACCTGGTTTGGGATCGAAATAGCCAATACCCGAATCCCCATACACAGATCAGGATCAGGATATCACTAAAGCTTGCTGGCCAGATAAGGAGCTTTTTCCTAACTCAGGTATCTTACACATTTAACACACATTGTTAAAGAGAAAAGTCAGGGAACCAGCCTTGTGACTGGAAGGTCACTGGTTTCATTCCCTGAACTGGCAGGACATTACTGAAGTGCCCTTGACCCAGACACTGAACTCCCCAGCTGCTCCCTGGGTGCCATGTACAGGGCTGCCCCCCCAGCGCTCCGGGCATGTTTGCTGCTCACTGCCCGTGTGTGTGAGTTCGTTAGTGTGTGTATCACTTTGTGGATGGTATAAAAGTGGAGGATACAGTCTCCTGTGTGCACGTGCACATGTACGTTAGAAGCACATGAGAAAAGTAAACAAGGGAAACAGGAAACCAGACGTGTGACATTGTGAAGGATGTTTTTCTAAGAGGATATAATTCAAATCTTATTTATGAACAGAAGTCTTTCTCAGAACTTCTTGCTTCAGTAAGAAAGAGAAGAGTGAGAAGTAATTATCCATTTAAATAAGAGGCTTTGTAAAGGCTTCAGGAGGAATAACGTGATGTTTATTCTCCGTAATTTGATGGACAGTGCCCGTCACCCCTAAACTATTCCGATATCGGTCTTGGGGCATATCTCATTTGGGTTCAGTTCATAAGTCATGCTCTGCAGGGATGGTGGCAGGCCAGGCTTGGACGGAAGATGTGATCCAGCTGTCAGGCCCCATTTGACATGCTGATTAGATGTGAACGATGTCATTGTGGCCCCCCCACAATTATACACCCGCTCCCCTCTATGACCACGTCCTTTCCGGAATGATCTCTCCCTCCGTCAGCGCTTAGTGAAGTGATCAGTAGTAGAACTGACAGCCCAATAATGGGTGGATTCACAGCAGTTCACCCCCCCCTCTTTCTCTTTCTCTCTTTTTCTCTTTCTCTTTCTCTCTCTCTCTCTCTCTCTCTCTCTCTGTCTTTCTCTTTCTCTCTCTCTCCCTCTCTTTTTCTCTCTCTCTCTCTCACTCTCTCTCTCTCTCTCCCTCCTTACTCACTCCTCTTTCTTTAGGCTTTCTGTCACTCTTACCGTTCTCCCTCAAGTATGCAAAGATGTTTCTAAAGCCGACTCTCTGTCTTCACTTTCCCTGTCCAATCCCCGTCTCTTTCCACAGTCCAAAGTCTCTCTTACGGACCTTTAACTTCTCCTAGAATTCTGTAAACCAGCAGTGGAAGAGATCCTTCAAAATGTGCCCTAAAATACAGTCATGTGAAAAAATTCGCACTTGGACATTTAAACATGTGGACATTTGATCTTCATTAGAACTGTATTTCTATAACTGTCTACCATCTCTGAAATCGACTTTAAGAAAGAACTTCCCACTCCTTCATGTGGAATTATTTCAGATCTGTGATGTTTCACCGTCAGTCTTTGTACAGACGCTCTTACATTCTCCTCAAGCCCCCTCTGATACAATAAAGATCTCATAGTGGTTTCTGTGATGGAGAGATCTCCAGACCCTGCTGCAGCAAAGCAGCCCCAAACCATCACACTTCCACCACCATGCTTCATAGTTGGTATGAGGTTCTCGTGCTGTGTTTTGTTTGATCCAAATATGTCTTCTGTTCTACACTGTCCATTGCTCCAGATGTCTTGGTCTTGCCCTGAATTATTTCTTTATTTTATTTATTTGGTCTCTTTCTGATGGAAGATGTACACACTTTAAAATCAGCTGTGACAAGAGCTGCCTGTATGCATCTTACGCTCTTATTTTCCAGACAGTGGAACGGATGATTGCTAACTGTTCTGAGAAATTTTTAAATCCCTTCCCAGACTCATCAGCATCTGCAACCTTCTTTCTGAAGGCCTCAGAGAGCTCTTTTGGTGGTACCTCACCATGGTGATACCACTCACTTCAACAATAAAGAGCAAACCACACTAATGTCTGAGATTTAAATAAGACGGCCTCCACCATCGTCTTTAAGGATGGTCTAATCATTTGCACCTGATTCTAATTTTAAGCTTTTTAAGTAGTAATAAATGTGAGGGTGTCCTTTTCATTTAATGGTGTTTAATATTTCGCCTGATGCCTCCCACAGAGGAGAAAAACAAATAATCCAAAGTACTAATCTAATCTAATCAACTACCCCACCCTTCCCGCCCAGGACGCCATCGAGTGCTCAAGGCCACCTCTGTCTTTTCATACCTTATTTTCTATCGTGGCTCTTATGAGGCTCGGCACTCGTACACAGCCTCCGGTTATTGCTCTGAACTCCATCTTTTTGAGGTTTGTATTTTCTGTATTCTTCTCCAGAAGTTTTGAGGCCTTGTCACGTTGAGTCTGCGCCACGGAAAACGTCTGATAAAGGTGATGAATATTCAAGGCGTGTTGCGCCAGTCAGGAGGGATAACGTGCGAGACTCAAGCCTCTCTCTGTGAAAAGAGACGCAGCATGGCTCAAAGCACCCCTCATTCATGCAGACCTTAGCATTCCCCAGGCGTGACTCTCTATTCTTACCCGGACCGAGCAGGAAATATACGTTGTGCAGATAAGATGCATTTTCTGAGCCTTTTCAAGTTCTCTTCAGGTCATTTTACCAAGTGAAGGTCAATCAAACAGACCACAACTGACACATTACCACACAGTGCAAGTCTGTCCGGTAGGCCTTAACGTGTGTTAATCTCAACGCACGTCCATCAACTGGCAGCAAGCAGAAGGCTGTGCCTCTGACTGACAGAACACATTAGTGCTCAGCTTTGGCTTGTGACTCTACGAGTAACATCTAAGCCTGGCTGCCAGTGCTGTGAGTAGTCTATATCGAGATAGATTTGGTTGTAAATGATGAAAACGAGATTACAGTGTCCTTTAGATTAGATATGTGCAAATCAGTTCAGTTTAGATTTATTTGTGGAACACTTTTGATAAGGGATGTTGTCACAAGGCAGCTTTACAGAGATCCTGGTCCAAGTCTCTTTTGAGCAAACTAGTCATGGCAGTAGCAGGAAAAATGCTCGAAGACAAATATTGTACAGGGGTTGGACATTGAAACTGAAACACCTGGCTTTAGACCACAAGAATTTGTGTACTAGGGCCCCTTTTGTCTTGGGAATGACATATTTTGGATACCATCCGGGTTAGAACCCCAACATCCCTTTCAGACAGCTTCTTCTTGCGTCCACAGTTAATCCTGGTTGGATGTGGTTGGTCCTTCTTGGTGGTGCTGACATTACCCTGGATACCGTGGCTCTTGATACATCACAAAGACTTGCTGTCTTGGTCACAGATGCGTCAGCAAGACGTGCACCAACAGTTTGTCCTCTTTTGAACTCTGGTATGTCCCCCATAATGTTGTGTGCATTGCAATATTTACACACATTATAGAGTAGTGCAATGGATTTCTCGAACATATCCAGAGTGTATGGCAGTCTCTTCAGCTGTAGATGCTGATCTGTCCGGTCCCAAAACATTTCTGTAATGTGGGCAGTAATTTTAGAATGTCCTGAACAATAACTGGCCGTGGCACACCAGTCAAACCACACCCAACAGTTTGGAAATGACCATTATTTCAATGTATAATTTCACTCATCATCATAAAAAGGGCAATTAAGATTATTTTATGCCCCACTCTGCTGTACAAATATACATCCACATGCTCATATATTGGCTTGTTCATGCATCCTACAGGAGACTGGTCTGTGAACATTTCTGGACAAACATGAACAAACAAGCAGCAGTGGCTCACCAACCAGTCATTCCCATTTGTTCATGCTCATTCAGTCAGTGCTCTGGCCTGTATGTAATTGATGCATTATGGTAATTGTAGTGTGTTTGAGCTGAAGCCGTGTATAGCATGTGAAATATGGTAAACGGATGGGAAAAGATTCATGGATATGTCCCAATGACGGTATATAACACTAGTTATCGTGATTTGCCGAAACTGCTTAACCACTATGCTTGTTCTAGTGTCAAAAGCAATTTACATTACGCAGTTACATTGAAATGTCTGTTACAAAATACGGACAGCTGTCCGAACTTCACAGAACATGAACAAACACAAATTTGACATGACAAACTTCAACGCAACTTCCTTTTTAATCCATGCATATGTCCACCTGCTTGCAGTTCGTGTCCTTCTGTCCACCTAGTGACTCTCTTTCACCAAATACACATTACCCATCCTTGCACGCTAAAAACACGAAGATTGTTATGATTCTTATTGTTAATAAAAAAGGAATTGAAAAGTGAAAAGTCATTCACATAGAAAATGTTACTAAGGTCATTGTTAAGGTTAGGATTAGGTTAGGTGTAATCCGTTCTGAAAGACATGGTTGTCAGGCAAATGAACCGAAATTAAATTTGACATGTCATTGCAAAAAAAAAAAAAATGCATTACGGAATTACAGTAAGGAGGGATACCTACAAAAGTGCTGCTTTTCAACATCTCAACATCCTATTTATAAACCAAAGAACCTCTCTTATTCTAACGTCCATCTCCCACTAATGACTCACTGAGCGAGCTGACTGATTAGGGAAGACGACTCTGTCAAATATGGCCTTAATAGCAAGAAGCATCTAAGTGCATAAATGGCATACTGTGTGCCGTACTCTGTCATTTCTGCTTAACAAAGCAGCAGGCAGAGTACAATGAAACATATTCTGACAGCCTCTCCCTCTCTCTTGCTCCCTATGTGTCAGAGATGCTCCAAAGCCAATCATTTGGGAAAGAGATGGAAGACAGTTTCATTTATTCTTTGAGCTATAGCCAAATCACATTCGCCACAAGAGTGTTCTTGTGAACGAATAAAGCTTTAGCAGGCAAGATTGATGACTGGCAGGATGCACAGCACTGCAGAGAGGAAGAATGGAGGCTTTAGATGTGGCAAGCCAAGGTCTGATCACTAGGTCTGGATGAAGTGCTCACGTTCTCTAATAGGTTGCAGTTGGTTCTTGGTAAACCCATAGTTCACCTGCTGTGGTCATGTCTTTTCATTCACTGCAGTCTATATTGGACAGTCCATTTTACTTCCCTCGGCCACAGTTACTGCTTGCATCTAGACTAGGGTTATGGTTAGGGTCAGTGATCCAAATATTTATGTTATTGTTTATGATATGTCGGTTATCCGGTGTTGACCAGAGGAGGATGGGTTCCTCTCTTGAGCATTGGTTCCTCTCAAGACTTCTTCCTTCCAGCCTGAGGGAGATTTTCCTTGCCACTGTTGTCCACTGATTGCTCAACTGAGGCTTGGACTTGGATTTTTGTAAAACTGCTTTATGACAACTCCTTTGTTATAAAATATGCTATACTACTTGATTGATTGATTGATTGATTGATTGATTGATTGATTGATTGATTGATTGATTGATTGATTGATTGATTGATTGATTGATTGATAATTAGCCTGGGGTGGAGTATCATAGTTTACTGTTTTATCTGCTTTAATACTCAACAACTAAACCTGGTAATTAAAGCAACAATCTGTAAGCTCAGGGGTTTTGGGGATTTGGAGCCCTCTCTGGTGAGAATGTGTAATTGCACTGAGCGGAGAATCTGATAATGGCAAGGTTACATTGGAGGTTAGTCAGTGGAGAACTCAGAGTGCATAATTCATAGAGCTCAGTCAAAACTCAGTATAGGAAACATCTTCAGGCCATGTGAGAAAACGTATTATAAAGCGATTCTTCTGCCTCATGTCTGTGTAAATTGGGGTTGGAGATGCTCCAAACTGTCTCAATCATTTTCATTCTCTCTGCTCCCTGTCCACTTCTACTGTCTTTAAATTCCTCCACACAAGCGCTCACTCATCAATGACATAAGCTGTAGTTCGAGGCTCTCTGTGGCCATGGATAGGCTTGATGCACAAAGACAAACTAAAAGAGATGGCGACAAAAATGCCTTTAAAGTTCAGGATTGTTCAGCCTGATTTTAACACAACTGACGTCACAGAAAACTAAGCAGGCCTTAATTTATAAACAATTACATAGTTGCAGTGGGTCAGTTTCGGACTCGGTCCGAAAGACGACATTAATTTGCATGAGTTCGTTTTTCCATGCGTAAATATCGGACTTTATCAGCAGAATAATTGTGTCCTGTTCACCAAGAAAGAATCATCTTAGAATCACTTTTAACTCTTATGCACCTGATGCCCACACTTTGCAAACACCAAGACGTGTCCTACCTCTAACCAGCAACCGTCCATCTTGTCCCATCAGTGAGTAATCCAACTCATTGTAATCAAAACAGCTAAAATCCACTCATTTCCACAAATGAAATCCCAGTTTGGATCCCACATCAGCCATCTGCTGCCTGTTTACTGCACTGTCAATATGGTCCTCAGTGCCTGCCTCAGTATAATGGAGAATCACGGCCAGCAGAGTTTGTGAATCATCTATAAAAATGAGCACATCTATACCATGATTTAGATCATTTCAAGCACTGCATTCAATTTAAAAAAGTAATCTTAATCACAGCTTTAAAGCAACATTGTGTCATTTTTGTCCTTTAAAGTAACAGCTTCAAAATCCTCTGACCTCTAATAGAGTAGAGTAGTGTGTAGAGTAGTGTCTCTGTCTGTGCTACCTGAGGCGCCATATGCCAGGAACTGCACAATGTACCTTTGGTGAAGCAGACAGGTCAAAGCTCCTGAGAACTGGGGTAAAATTTGGGTATTTGGGTAAAATTTGGGTAAAATGCAGTACTATTATTTTTAACTCTAAAGTGGTGGGGAGTTAAGTGCCTTGCTCAGTCGACGTCAGTCGTGCCCTGACAGTTCAGGGATTTGACCATTTGATTTAGGTAGAAGCAGTAAAATGTGCACATCTCTGCTGTGTGAGAGATGTTCAAGAGCATTTAACTCATGGAGGGTTTATAATTCTACTGAATATTTGGGTATCAAGGTCCAACCTGACATTTATATTTGGTTATATTTAGACAAAGGATATTTTCTGAGTGAACAGCAAAGCACAAAGTCTCTCGCGTCTCTCGTAATGTAAGGTCTATCAACTCAACCAGACATTTCATGACCAAACATGAACAAACACAAACAGCCGTGGCTCATGAACCAAACGTTCTCATTTGTTAGTGTTTGTCCAGTCAGAGCCCTGGCCTTTAGACAATGACTTCCCCAACAGCAGACTGTGAACTGCTCTCTATTTGATACCAGAATGCTTTATTATTTTTCTGAACCCAGAAGTTTAGTGCTGTCGAGGGAAGTAAAATCGATACATTGACTTCCATATGCTGCTTTTACTGTAGAGCCAGGATGGATTTGGAGCCAAGATTTTATACAAGGAGAGAAAGTTTCACATTGGCAATGAAAATGGATTGTAAAAAATGTATTTTTGTAAAGTTGTAAATGTAAGTGTACATTCACCACACCCAGAGCCACCCATTCTTCGTTTTTTATGCCATTTTAAAAATTACTGTAAGCAATCATGTTTACTATTTTCAGCACTCATTTGTGTGCACACTAGATCCTGTTTGATATGGCATGTGATTACTGCAGATCTGTTGTAATGTTGTTCTGGAAATAAGAGAATTTCTCATTTTAGACTTTCGTTAATGATCAGCATGTCACGGTACTTAGCAGATTCTGCTCCTTGTTGATTTAATTTCATGCTTCTTGCTCATTGTCCTTATCGTGTCTGCAGCTGCTCATGCATATCTCTGCATCACCCTGTTTGACCTCTACTTTTCCTTTTTTTCCTCTCCTCCTTCTGCAGATCGAAATGCTAGAGCACAAATACGGAGGCCACCTCATCTCACGCCGTGCCGCCTGCAAGATTCAGACAGCCTTCCGCCAGTACCAGCTCAGCAAGAACTTTGAGAAGATTCGCAACTCTCTCCTGGAGAGCCGCCTGCCTCGTCGCATATCCCTGCGCAAGGTGCGTGTGCAGAATGCTGAGGGATTTTCAGCTGAGCGGGCGCTGGCCGAAGGCTGTTCCATGGCGGGCATCCCGCTGGTCCGTTCCCCTTCCCTTCCCACAACTGTGGGAGGCACTCTCACAGACCTGGAGGACTCATTCACTGAGCAGGTGCAATCCCTGGCCAAATCCATTGACGATGCCCTCAGCAATTGGAGCCTGAAAACCATGTGTTCGTTGCAAGAGGGAGGTACCTACCAGTTCAGCTCTGAGGCCTTCAGTGCTGCAGGTGCCAAGCCTGCTATGGCAGGAACTATTGGAGAGGGTGTTCCCTTGGATCCGAGTACCCTGCAGAGTGGTATGGGCCAGGCAGACAACTCTGAGAACATGTCCCGAAGTGCCAGCAAGTTGATGATGGCCTTCCGGGACGTGACCGTCCAGATCGATAGCCAGAACTTCCGCATGTCCTCCTCCGTCATGGAGTCCTCAACCTCTGTATCTCTTGGAAACTGCATCCAGCAAGGGTCTGCAGTGACTGAATGCGCAAAACTGTCCCCAGTGGAAGAAGCAAAACCAGAAGAACTGTTTGTACCACCTCCCCAAGAGCCAGCTCCCCCACCACCAGAGGTGGACCCTGGGGAAGTACCAGATGGCGACTTTCCAGCACCACCACCAAGTGAGGAGGAACTTGAGGAAGACCTGCCACCTCTTACCCTGGAAAAGACAGAGGTTCCAGGGCCAGAGGTGGCAACTCCAGCAGAAACAGTAGTAGAGGCTGCTCCACCAACAGAGATGGCTGGGACTCCAGTGGCCCCTAATGTGGAGGTTCTGGAGGCCAAGCGCAGCGAGTCAGACCCGGCAGACAATAGCTCAGAGCAGATGAGCAGCAGCAGTACATCTACATCAGCCCGATCTGCCTCTGAGGCCTCGTCCAAAGAAGCCTTGCAGACCATGATGCTCAGTCTACCCCGTTACCACTGTGAAAACCCTGCCAGCTGCAAGTCCCCTACCCTGTCAACAGACGTCATGCGCAAACGCCTCTATCGCATTGGTCTCAACCTCTTCAATGTGTGAGTACCCTCTAGGCCTTGTCCTTTTTATGCACAGAACTTGCTGATGAAACAAATTTGATTAGAGTGCAGAGCTGAAATCATCTGTAACTGAGGATGCTCTGCCCTTAACAGCACTTTAAATTAGCTGCGCCTCTTGGCCCCTCTTCACATGAGCTTATTCTGGTATTATTGCTTAAGCATATTCTTGCTTACACACACACACACACACACACACTTCCCCAAACTCGTCTCCAGCTGTGTCTAACACCCTTCCCTGATGCCTGTCACCTTAAGTTTGCCTGAACCTCTATAAATAGCCTTGCTTCTGCCCAAAGACGACTCCTTTCATCACGCGCTTGCACGGTCAATGTCCATATTACTAAAGTTTGAGTGTACAGTGTGTGTCATCATGCATTAAAAAACATTCAGCATGCTCTTATCCACCTTATTTTACAAGACAATGATACAGGAGTCACCTTTGATTATGTTTAGTAGTGGTTTCCAGTACGGCAGTGGATCCATTGATACAGATTATAAACTCAGTGATAATAAAGATACTGACCCTCAGCTCGAGGGAGTCTCAACAGCAGACAAAAGGGGCCTGAACTTTGTTTGGAAGCCCAATTCAGATTGCATAGCTACCTTATATCCACTGCCATCCACAGAAGAGGGCCTCTGCTGGTAGCTGAAGGAGCGAACATCCATACATTTGCTCTTAACATTTTGAAACCACCACCAGAACATCCTTTTCCAGGATAAATGGCTCAGTGCAGTAACGCAACAGCCTGTTTAACCTTATTTAGAGCTACAGCTCTGGAAAAAACACTCCACATTACTGGTTTATCTTGTTTTACTATTTTACTGGTGATTAGGGAACCAGCCTTGTGACTGGAAGGTCACCGGTTTGAGTCCCCGAACTGGCAGGGCATGAGTGGAGTACCCTTGAGCAAGGCACTTCACTGCTCAGCTGCTCCCCAGGTTTCGTGAATAGGGCTCCCCACCTCTCACTGCGCCCTAGTATGTGAATTCACTAGTGTGTATGTGTGTGTATCTCACACACACACGGGTCATTTCATTCTGTGGACGGACAAATACCAGAACATCGCTGTAATCGGTGCAATGTCTTAGATGTGAAGCTCCAGAAGAGAGAACATTTTGGTGAGTCTGTGAAGTAAGATGTTGAGCTAAGAGCTTTTTCTCTTTCCTCAAGCTTTATAACGGAATCATTTTCCTGGGCAAAGTGTGGCAGAAAATAAACTTCATACTGTATGAAAGATTCCGAGCTCTCTTTTCCACTTTCACTGAGGAATTCCAAGGAATCGTCCATTTCCTAAGTTCTCTCTGTTGACATGTATTCCAATAAGCTCTAATTTGTCATGTTCTATTTTTGCACGTGTGCCGGATTGCAGCAAAATGACGTGGGTTTACGCCCAAATAATACAAACCCAAGCATGAAGGCAATTATGGTAATCTCCTTGCAAACACTGGAATACTGTGTTAAGCCTCCACCTGAGCTCTAATGTTATAAACAAGCATGTTATTCCTAGATTACACAATCCATGGGGAGACTCAGGTATAGGCCAGAACAGACATAGACATTGATCGAAGAGGTCGTGTAGAAGAAAATCAACGTAATTGCCTTTGTGGAGGTAAATTGAGAGAAGAGCCAGTATCACCGTGTTATGAATCGTTAAGCATGAAATTAAGTAAGAGGCCTTTGAAACGTTTGGTTAACCCTGGTACTTTTCCAGTGATCCCAGCATTCTTGCTCAAGGCCATCCTGCATATACTGTCGTCTTTAAATTTCCCCATTACTTAATGAATAGTACTTGAATACTGAGTAAGCAAATCTTTTACATAGTAATGAGAAATTAAAGAACATTTAATTAATATTCATTTATATAAAGATAATTGATACCTGATTGTTCATTTCATTTAATATTTCATCTAGAATTTAAACCGTTTCAGTATTTTCTCCATTAATATCGTTATCATCTCACTGATGTTACATTAACATCACCCAGCCAGTCGTCTCAGTCTGCCTTTCTCGGCTGTGGAATGCGTTGGCGAGTGCGTCGTGTCTTGGTTATCTTGTTTTCTGTCTGTTTTCCTTGTTTGAGTTGTTGTGCTTCTTACTGTGTAGTTTGGTTTGTTTCGTCATTAAAAGATTACCCTGCGTTTACGTCCTCTTCTTCGCCTGCTCTACTCTACACATCACAGCATTCAACACGAATGATATCCTGGAACAGCAATAAAACACGGTAGCTCACAGAAAGCTCAGATTCTACACATTCATCTGTTTAACTCTGTGCACATTGAACATACACGTCATAACTGCTTTTAGATTTAAGACAGTTTAAAACACGGCGACCACCTTCGACCACTTTACAAATACATCGTATTTCTTGTCTGAAATACTTCCTTATATGAGTGTTCTATCATTTACTCGAAAATACATTTAAAGTTAAAAAATTCAGGATAATTTCATTACAGGATTATTTTATACAGTGTCAATTAAATTATATAATGCCATCAGATGAGGTATAATAATAATAATAATAATAATAATAATAATAATAATGATGATAATGATAATAATAATAATAATAATGATAATGATAATAATAATAATAATGATAATGATAATAATAATAATGATAATAATAATGATAATAATAATAATAATAATAATAATAATAATAATAATAATCATAATAATGATAAT
>CM067501.1:2505990-2640890 GCA_034509495.1 Acestrorhynchus altus
AGAGAGAGAGAGAGAGAGAGAGAGAGAGAGAGAGAGAGAGAGAGAGAGAGAGAGAGATTAACACAGACATGTCCGACTGATCAGAAGAGAAGGGTTTTGGTGGGTGAGGTTCTTTAGTTTCACTGTGAAACTGTAAGGCTGATGTTCAGACTTCATATAAGAACTCATTTATATTTCTTCTTTCTCAAACTCAAGGATGCTTTACTTCAGCAACAACCACACAATCAACAAGAAGGGCTAGAACACACACTTGGTTTTCCAGCAAAAACTCTTCAGACCCGGGTGTAAAGCTGCTTATATGGTCCAGTTAAGAGTCCTTATCAGAGAGGCCTCAGAGCCACTCTGGCATGTAAGGCTTCTAGCTGTGATACAGACAATCTTAGCCCTGGAAATGCCTCAGTGGCAGAGAAAATAGAGAGTGACTCCAGAATCACCCTTGCAAACATTTGAGAAATGCTGACTAACTCTGGCAGCAGGCCTGGAAAAAAACTTCTAACTCATAATGTAGAGGCACAATGGCAGCAGAGCTGGGAAACATCCAGTTCACAATGTAGAGTGACTCCAGGGCGGGCCTGGGAAACATCTAAAGTATGATGTAGAGTAACACCAGAGAAAGGCCTGGAAAACATCCAAGCTGTAATAAGAGTCAGTCCAGCTATGGAAATATCTGAGCCATGATGTACAATCACTCCGGCAGAATCCGTAATAAAGAGTCACATTCCACTTCTGTGCAGAGCCTTGGAAACGTCTCTGCTGTTATGCAAAATAACCTCACTGGTCACACTGGGAAACAGCTGAGGTGTGGTGTAGAGTAACACCAGAGACTACTAGACCTTGCAAACTTCCCAACTATGTTGTAGAGTTGTTCCAGCCTGGGAAACATCTGAGCCATGATGTAGAGTTATTGGAGTAGTGAGCTATGATGCACTTGATGTATTTAATCTATGATGTACTGTCATTCAGGTGCAGGTCCTGGGAAACATCTGAGCCATGATGTATAGTGCCTCTGGTGGTGGGACTGGGAAATATCCAAGCCAAAATATAGAGATACTCAAGAAGGGAAATGCCAAAAGACACAAATGACATAAAACAGAACAAACACTAAACAGACCAAAAAGTAAAGAATGCAGAAGCTGATTTGAGACTGCGCACCCACGCCAGGGAGAGTAAGGGGTCCCTCAAAGATGAAATGGAGACTTTGACTGCTTCTCTTGCTGTGTTTGTGTCTGTAGCACTACGTGCAGTTTGACCCTCACGAATGACCTCTACAGCTTGTGTGTGTGTGTTTAATTTAGTGCTTGAAGGCTAATAGAGAGGCACAGAGGTGACAGTAAGGCTGAGTTGTTTATTTGATTGTCAGACTGCATAAAAGCAGGGACAGGAAGCTGAGTGTGTGTATGTGAAAGACAAAGCACACACACACACACACACACACACACACACACACACACACACACACACACACACACACACACACACACACACACACACACACACCTAGATGCATCAGAAAGCAGAATGTCTCACCTCTCCTGAGAGGAGAGCAATGCAGAGATTCATCCACAGTGAGAGAGAGAGAGAGAGAGAGAGAGAGAGAGAGAGAGAGAGAGAGGGAGAGAGAGAGAGAGAGAGAGAGAGAAGACAGCTGTGATCAAAGCATGAAAGCTGAGCAAGAGAAGAAACATACAGATGTTTTCTTAAAGAAGAGTTCAGGTGTTTGTCTTTACAGTCCTATAGGAAACTACTCTCTCTCTCTCTCTCTCTCTCTCACACACACACACACACACACACACACACACACTCAAACAGATTTCCAGTGGATCTCTATCTCTCTATCTGTGGATCAGATGAATGCCGGCCAAACTCAGCAGGATACTCACTTTGAAGTCCGCTGACACCACAGCAGCACCCTCTCCCTCTCTCCCTCCCTGTTGTCCATTCCCTCTCTCGCTCTTTCTATACATCCATGTACTGAACTGCTCAATCGGTCCTAGAAGAACCCAGGTTTGAGTGCGGAACCTTCTTTGTAAACTCTGCGGACACTGTAGGGATGTGTTCCAGCAGCTCAGGTATTTGGGAGAAGAGCTTTGGTTATGGTAATGCTTACATGCTCCACAGCCAGATTCATGAACGTCCTACGACTCTGAAACAATGAAAGCCAGACGTGGACTCGAAGGGTGTTGAGCAGTAATGAGTTGCCAAGCCAACCCTATCGCATGACCTATGATTATCTATTCTTATGAGAGACAGCATGCATTCTCATATGCACACACGGCACTGCACACAAAAGCTACACCTCTGGAATGCATAGTCATGCAAATGCATCGCCCTGCATACAGATGTTATGCCGCTATTGAGTTTATGTAAATTCTCAGAGGAGGCTCCTCAGAAACAACCGCCAGGCTACATTTATACATTCATAACCTGTGAGAGCGGGTTGGTGGACCAGTTGAACTGTGCTCTCTGGAATGACGGAGTGCCGTCCAATACTTTTGTAATGAGTTGGGGAGTTGGGGATGAGGTGGGCTGGTGATCATCCAATAGGCTGACTGCTCTTGTTGCTGAATGCAATCAACTCCTCACAGCAATGCTCAGAAATCTAGTAGAAAGCATTCCCTGGACAGTAGAGACAGGTACATCAACAAAAGCAGGGTAATCTTTTTTAAATACCCTTGACTTTGCAAGAATCTATGAATGAGCAGGTGTCCCAATACTTTTGTCCACAATTTCTATGAGGCATTTCAAGGTTTAAGGTAGCAGGTTCTGGTCTCTGACAGAAAAGTAAAAGGGCAGAAGAGCGCTCTCCAGGGTGCTGACGTATCACACTCCTGATTCAGCACCATTGTTACGAGTAGGATTATCCACATGACTTGGGGGCGGGGCCACAATCGGACAGCTGTCAGTGACAAAGCAGAGCCAGCTTTAAGCACTTCACTGACCCCTGAAGCTCAGGCTTAAAATACCAGAGCTGATGGGTGGACGGTGAATCCAAATTTTGTCTGATCATCCATAACATTAACAGCACTGACAGGTGAAGTGAATAACATCGATTGTGTATTTACAGTGGCACCTGTCCTGGGGTCAGATCTACATATTAGGCAGCAAGTGGACACATCTCCCCAAGCAAGTCTGGTGGGGTGTTTCAGGTATGTAATGGTCAGTACTTATCAAAAGTGCTCCAAGGATGGACAAGTGGTGAACCTGGGTGCCCAAGGCTCTTTGAAGGTCATTATACTCAATGCCAAGCACTGGCTAAAGGGGTACAAATCACTGGTGTAGAAATGTGTTCTCGTGTTCTCTGGAGCTCCTCCAGTATCACTGGGATGGTCTGGAATGGCAGAACTAATGATTCAGCATCAGATCCTGACCTCACTGATGCTCTCATGTGGCTGAATACAATCAGATTCTCACAGCAATGATCCAACATCCATTACTTCCGAAAAGAGGAACAAACCCTCAATGAAAGCTCTTGATTTCAGAGTTTGATGTCTACAGATTTTTGGACAGTGTAATTCTCATATTCACATGTTCTCACTTTGTCTTCTCCTCCATGACAAGGACAACCAGTGAACCAGTGAACCAGGGATGGGGTCATGGGTGCAGAAGGCTCTTTGAAGGTCATCGTGCCCAATGCACTGGCTACAGTAGTGAGCAATGGAGTAATGAGTCTCTAGAACTCTGGAAAGATGGTGGAATGTCATCCGATACCTTTGGGATGAGCTGGACTGGCAGAACTAATCATCCAACATTCGAAGCAAAGTCACTCCACAAGGCCAGAGGTTGCAACTTCAGCAATGAGGAACAAAACCCTCAATGATTCCTCTGGATTTCAGAAGAAACACTGGATGAACAGCTGTCTACAAACTTTTGGACAGTCCAACTCTCGTGTTCTCACATTCTCGCTTTCGCTCCTCCTCCCTGGCTCCTGTGATCCGTCTGGATATTTTCAGATCCAGAGCTCTGGCCCCTTGGTCTCCGTCTTCCTCCCCTTTAGGGCTGAATCGTTTGAAAGGTGCTTGGGAGCCTGACTGCTGCGCAGCCAAGGAAGCAAATAAAAGGAACATCAAAACATCTCCAGACTCTCAAAGGAGAAACACCGGGTAAAACGGAGAGGGGCGCACTTGCTCACGTGGACGTAATCTGTTTCAGGTGATGTTGCTGAGAGAATGAAAGGGGGGGAGAACGAAGACAAAAAGATCAAAGGCTCTTCTAAGCACTGCATTTAAACACCTTAATATCTCGCGCACGTTTGCTGGAGCTGCATCTGATTCGATTACAAATCAGGACCTGCTCTACTTTCCTCACTCGCAGAGACACTAACGATTCGGAACAGGAAACAAGATGCCTGAGGAAGAATTATGCATTAAACTGTGGCTTTATATTGATTAGACGATGTTTATTCTTGACATTTTCAGAAATTATATTCAGTAGAAGCAAGTCCTGTAGTTGCGGAACAATCTCTCTACACCATATACTGCATATATGTCTCCTATAGATAGAAAAATATCCCAAATGGACTAAAGTCCATAGGATTAACCTTAAGATTAGGGGGGTCCACCCAGGACAGAGTGCCAAACAGACACACATTCACACCAGGGCAATATGGAGTCAATTCCCCAGTGCTGGGAGCCAAATGTGCTAACCACCAACCCCCCATGACACCCAAAAGTGATTTTACAGGTTTAAATAACAGTATCTGAACAGGTTTTGTTTAAAGAGGTCCAAAAAATCCAAGATTGGATCAGTTGTTTAAGTATTATTTATCTCGTAACAGGCATCTCAGTAACATCCTTTCACTCAGTCAGACAGTGAAAGCAGAATAAATCCAAACAATGCTCCAGACTCCAGTAGAAAGCCGGCCCTGCGACTGTAAAGACAGATGGACACAGTTTCTCCAGCAACGGCAGCATAAAAAAAACAATGAATTTGTAGGTGTCCCGATACTTTTGTCCACATAGTGTATGCGAGTCTTAAAGGCAGAGTAGAAACAGCTCAGAGATGCTGATGTAAAAAGTACATTTTGATCCATAAATGCACACAAACTTCAAAAGAGGATCTCGGGGAAGAAAAAGGTCAAACACGGGAGCAGGAAATAAGGAGCGGCTTCTTCAATATTAAAGTTATGACGGAATTTCAAGCATGATTTTTCACTTAGCTCAAAACTTCAGCTAAAGCCAACACTGTCCCTGACCTTCCTCTCCTTTTACCTCATTTTTTTTTTAGCTTATATAACATTTACTTTATGGACCCTGCACTCACTTCCCTGGATTAAAGGAACAGACACACACACTGCTCTCCATTTCTGTAATGCTGTCTGGTTTAGGTACAATTTCACTGTTCGCTCCAACAGCCAGTCTGATTGCTTGTGTGCAGAATGCATGACCAATCAGAGAGCTAGAAGTGTAAATGACAGCTGCATACTGTCTCCACAATCATTGGATTCTCGAGACTGACCCATAAGATTAAATACATATGTATGTAGTTGCTGCCAGAAGGACGTGTGGGGTTGCGGTGCTACTGGAAAACAACATAAAGGTGATCAGGATCAATAACTGATGATAAATGTATCTGATCAGTATTTATTGATCCACACATACAGAAGTGGTGTCTCTCAGTACGGCGTCGGGTTTAACGCAACATGCCAGACGTCTCTGCGTGGAGCTGTAGAGGTTCCTAATGGTGTCCTGTGATGATCCATCCCATGCAGCTTCAATGTTCTCACTCAGTTCTGCAGATGGGGTGGTAGGGGTGGAGTGTTGACAGAGCGTCCAATAGCGTCCACACATTTTCAATCAGGGACAGATCTGGAGATGAGACCGACCACAGCGTAGTATCTGTGTCTTCAAGTCGAGATCTTGAGACGGCAGCTGTATGTGGACGAGCGTCGTCCTGTTGGAATAGAGCACCGGAGTGTGTTCAGAAAAGGTAGAACCACTGCTTGCAGGACCTCATTAACGTAACGTTGAGCTGGCGTCCGTCTGTTTAACTACTACATCTCCTCAGGTCTCTGTGTTAGTGTCTCTGTCTTGGTTGTTGTAGGTAGGGATGGTTTAGGTTATAAATTGTGAGTTATTACAAAATCCAATCAGACAATTCAGCACTAATATACAGTTACCGGCTGTGTGTGCGGGCCTTTATCGCTCCTCCTCTATGGAGTTTCTGTATTTCTTGTTTCTTCTTACTGTGTTTTGAAAATTTTAAGTGTTCTTGATTTAAAAAGTGCTATATAATATGATGTATTCATTATTATTATTATTATTATTATTATTATCATTATCATTATTATTATCATTATTATTATTATTATTATTATTATTATTATTATTATCATTATTATTATTACTATTATTATTATTATCATTATTATTATTACTATTATTATTATCATCATCATCATCATCATCATCATCATCATCATTATTATTATTATTATTATTATTATTATTATTATTATGTTAATAGCATTAAACACCTTTAAAAATAGGTCTTGATAAACGTGTGTATAATTGATTCTACCACTAGAAGTTTTCCTGTTTAAACTCCAAAACTCATTATTATACCCAAAACCTTTTCTGTGGGAATAAATCCCAGTAATGCCGTGGTCGAAGTGGAATTTCAGAATTAATTAGGCCAAAGCAATTCACTAAATGTAAATTAGATTACAGACAGATTACTGTACTGAGATTACATTCAGCCCATCATTCGATCAGGAGAGGACATAAGAAGGGGATATACTGGATTTTGCTCTGCGGGAGCCTCTTTTTACCAGGAGATTGAACTACTCATGAATTACGACATGGATTACACTTACACAGGGCAGTAATTAATACTGAACTACTCTATGCATTCGTTATTGCCTCCTGTAGACCTCCAAAAAACCTGATGTGTACCTAAAACCAAGTATGTCCCCACAAGCTCACCTTGACCCACCACTTATGGAACTTTTAGGGAGTCACTCGTCAGCGGACTGCATCTGTAGTTTGATAAAGATCGCATGGACACAGCAGACGGCTACCGATACAGAATGACAAATGAAACCAAAATGATTTATTGATGATAAGATGAGAAGGATTATATCTGTAGAAACCAAAATCCTTATCCACGAACATTTCATTGTACCGTTCAGGACAGCGCTGTCCTGTCCTGTCCATTAAGCTGTCTCTTGTCTGCTGTATTTATTGTATTTATTGTAGTTCTTAGTTCTGTGTTGCACCTTTGTTACACGTTTGCACTTTATGTTGTTTAATTGTGTTGTTGCTCCATGTTGCACATTGGTTCCGGAGGAACGTAATTTCGTGTAACTGTACTCAGATGTAATGACAATGAAAAAGCTTGACTTGAGAAAGGAAAACACTACATTCTATCATTAAAAAACAAACAAAACTTCATCCCATCTGTGAAACGTGGTGGTGGTAGTATCATGGTTCGGGTAATGAAGTTCTAAAGGTGAACTGTGAACTGAATCAGGCAGCAAGGCAACAACCCTAAATACACAAATCGTTCTACCAACGAAGAATAAAGCTAATGTTTGGAAAGGTCCAGACAATGTCCTGAGCAAGGGTTCACACACCTGTATGATATACAGGGGCTGGACAATGAAACTGAAACACCTAAATGCAGAAGAAATGTTATGGAGGATCCTGAAGCAGCAGTTGATGAGATAAAACCCACCAACATATCAGAGTTGAAGCTGTTTAATAGGGAGGAACGGACTACAGTTCCCTGAAGCTGATGTTCAGCACTAATCAGCAGTTACTGAAACTTCAGTCACACGTGTTGCTGCACACGGGTATACAAAGGGAAACTGAAAGCAAGGGCTCACACACCTGTATGATAAATGTAACACAATAAATAAATGAGCAGGTGTAATATTTACGTCTCGGTTGTTTTCCGCATCTACTTTCAGGAAGATCTGATGAAGTTTTAGCTCATTTAGGAAATTATAAAAGGTTCACAAACTTTCAAGCACCACGGTAGGTATCAGTACTGAGAAGCTGAAAGTTAAGTGAGCCCAGCGAGCTGGGTTTTAGAGACTCCTGTATGAGTCCTTTCTCGATTAAATGCTCGATTTTCTGCACCATGTTTCATTTTGAAGTTGAAAGTAACTTTCCTGGCTCACTTTCTTCTCTCGTGTGTGTCACACACTGAAGTTACAGCACTCTTCACAGATCTGGGGGTGCGTTTATATTTTATATATATATATATATATATATATATGATAGATTTTAAATTAAAGTACTGTAAAATACATTTGGTCCACAGGTCTGTGATACATTTTACATGAAATGAAATGCAATTAAAAAAATAATAAAAAAAAAAAAAACAACTTAATATTTAATAATATTATTATGTAATAATACATTAAAGGATCAGTTTTTAATCACAGTGATGTCACTTTTTTATGAAAAAGCCCACTCTAGCACTCGTGTTTCAAACCCCTGTCTCTGTGGTCCTCTACATGGTCCTGTGGTCCTCTCTGTGGTCCTCTCTGGACACACTCAGACACTAAGTCCCGGGTGAGTCGAGAGGTGTAAGCGCACACTCTTAAAATCAGACCAAACACCTCTGCAACCACTGTAGATCATAATGTGGTGGTTCAAACCAATGTGGCTCAAGTTTCTGTGGTTCCAACAAGGTACGAACATTTTGAGGAACAGTCGTAATTCACGTGTTGGTTCGTTTAATGATGTATTGTTCTATGCTAGTTTAATGCTAGTCTCCATCGTTGTATGGGAAATGCACCTCTGATTGGCTCAGTACAAGCCATGTGATTGGTCTGTGAGTTTCCTGGGTGACGAAACCTGTGCTTTAAAGGTATTTGGATCCAGACCTGGACCAAGGTCCATCTATAGTATCCTCTTCTCTACTCTCTTCAGAATCAAAGTGCTTCTTATGGTTCTTTGAGAGATACCATAGAAGAACCATTTTTAGTTCCGTTCTTGAGATGTTCCAGATGGTCAGGGATTGCAAGGAAGGCTGGACGTAGGTGCCTATGCTTTACCGTAAAGAAAGTGAAATGAAAATCCAAAACAAAGACAAACATCTTTACTCTTTACACTTGGAGACACTAAAGACTAGGTGGTGCAAAGGTGAAGACAAGGGAGGAGACAGAGGCCATCACAAACAGAGCCATGAGCAAAAAGGCATGTGGTGGAAGAAAAGAAAAGAACCTGTTCACAGCTCTGCTCTCATCATGACCATCCCCTTCGTCCTTGAAACTCAGAACAAATCCCAACCAAGAGAACGTCTGACTCTGATCCACATCTTGCACGTTCGTAATAGAGATGTATGAGTGTGAAGATCCTTTTAACATTCTTAAGAACCTTACTTATGGAACCAACAGTGGATCGTCTATAACATCACTCAAAGAACCCCAAAAAAACTGTCTGCTAAAGGCCTCACATGTAAAAGGAAATCCTGCCCAAATGGATTAGATTATGACATCATACAGATACTGGTTTTAACTGGAATCAGATGTTGGGAAATGCACTCATTCACTTGATGCACTCACATTCAATCCGTATCTGCTCCATCTCCGTCACCTCCGCGATGGACTCCTTCAGGTCCTCCACAAACTTGAGGAGCTCCTCTGAGCTCTGAGCGCAGAAGTTCAGCACCTGCTTCTTATCTGAGCCGGAAACTGGAGACACGATGGTTATCGCATGAGGATAGTCTGCCAGGGAGGGAGAGAGGGAGAGAGAGAGAGAGAGAGAGAGAGAGAGAGAGAGAGAGAGGAATGGGAACAGAGGAGATAAGAGTTGGGAGCTCTGTACATTTTAAGTGCATTTCTTATCTGTGGGTTACGAGACTGAGCTCCAGTTTGCACTGGGTGGCGACGGAGTTGATTCAGTACTGGTGAGTTTATAGGACTGATGACTAATTTCCAATCGATTCATCTAATAAGGAATAAGCTTAAAATCACTATGGTAACGTCCCATCAAGCCTAAAGGCCAGAGACCACAAGCCAACACAAACGCCGAGAGCAGTTAGGGGACATTTAGATTGGTACCACGAGGATAGACCCCCACACCAGTGTGGAACCATCACCAGCCTGCACAGTGTCTTGTTGACTTGCGGTCCATAGCTTCGCGGACTCTGTATCACACACAAAGCTAAAGAACGCTGCACTGAGCTGTGGTTTATGTGTGTGTCGCTCCGGTATTGAAAGTGGTTGTGATTTCTGTCAGAGTCACATGTCTCTTCACACGCATGGTCCACTGTGGGTGGTAATGCCTTCTAGGATGCATTCCTGCTGCACGTGCAACACTTGGATCAAGGAACGTTAACTGCCCAACCAACTGGCCAGTGATCAACCCCACTCACAAGATAACACCTCATAACTTACACAGGTGTGAGCGTCCCCCGGCTGTCTCCTGAAGACATTATATCAAATATATATACGTCTCCCATCTAAAATATCAATAACCTCAAACCCAACTCAATTACCAAAACACACTCTCTCTCTCTCTCTCTCTCTCTCTCTCTCTCTCTCTTTCACGCTGTCTCTCTCTCTCTCTCTCTCTCTCTCTCTCTCACTGTCTCTCTCTCCTCCTTTCCCTCAGGACATTTGTGCTGGATTGTTTGTTTGGATTTTACTCTTCTTGCATCTGATCGGCTGAATCAATCACAGCAAAACGAAGTGGAGCGAGAAAATATGAGCCCGATTATCTCAAAGCGACTAATTAAACCACAGCTGAATCTGAGTGAGAGAGAGAGAGAGAGAGAGAGAGAGGGAGAGAGCGAGAGAGAGAGACAGAGAGAGAGAGAGAGACAGAGAGAGAGACAGAGAGAGAGAGAGAGAGGGAGAGAGAGACAGATAAAGAGAGACAGAAAGAGAGAGAGAGAGAGAGAGAGAGAGAGAGAGAGAGAGAGAGAGAGAGAGAGCGAGAGACAGACAGAGAGAGACAGAGAGAGAGAGGTTTTTGATGGTGGTTTATGAGTTTTCTGACTAAACAGCTGCCTTCTTGTGTCCAAGATGGAAATCACTACAGATTCGAGGGGAGAGTTTGGAAAGAGATGTGTGGATTACTGTTGCTCACTTATCAGTACATTATAATATGATGTTATCGTTATCGTTTATTAGCAGATGAAGAATATAGGAGGAGGAGGATTGAGATGCAACGCGTGCTCTCGACAGACCCAGGGCTGCCAAGTCTCCTGCAAGGTTTAAGCCTGGCAGAATTTGCTCTCCACGGTGCAGAGACACGAAAAGTGCACGTGGAGAGCATTGTTTTTCCATTATCATTTCAGAATGAAAATTTGGCAGAACATCCTGTGACATGACAATACAAGCATCTCAGACAATTCCTGATCCAGGTGGCTTATAGCTCATGACAATCAGAAATCCAGAATCTCACATGATTACAATATTTAAATTCAAGTGAGACAAAATTACAAATCAGTATCAAAATGAAACTAAATCCACACTAAATACCATATCATATTCAAATTCCTCCTTTCCCCATTTCCTTAGCTTCCCCCTGCTGTCTGCTCAAAGCCTGTGTGAGTTGATTCCAGCTTGGGTGCTGGTGCCTGCCTACCCTCTGGATCAAACTCTCCCTCTGTGTGATCTTGTCACAATACTCCTAATCCCTCTGTATTTACTTCCCTCCTCTTTTCTTCTTATCTATTTCCCATGGACTAAGACACTGACTGTTCTGTCCCGATGCTGCCCAATCCAGCACAGTATGACCCTCCTGCCGACTGCGATACTGTCCAGCTCTGGATCCTTCTGTTGATTTATTCACACCGGGTGCAGCATAGCAGTGAGCATGAATGTTTAACCTGCACTCATCCTTAACACTTATCTTGTGTCCTACACTCACATTCCCAAAGCCCATGTCCTGCACTCATGTGTTTCCCGCGATCTAAAGAAGCTGTCCCTGCCACCGCTGCCCTTGGCTTGCTGAGAACAGGCTTGGATCTCTCACATCTCTGCTTCGGGACAGCAATCACTGTGAAAAGCGCTAAATTAACAAATCTGAGTAGATTTGAGTGAAGCTGCTTGTAAATCTTGCGCTTCTGTCTGGCTGATGCATTTTGTCTCTTCCAGCCTGGCCTCAAATTGTTGGTATAATTATGGTTTACTGTGAAAATGCTTTCAGATTCCATATTGTTATTAGGGCTTAATCACAAACACGTCTTCAACAACACAAACATCATTGCTGACTCCTTTCAACTGATCCCACTTTCTCTGTTATTCCCGCAGTCCGGGGACATCCGCAAGCTTCCATCGGTTTCACTTTCACAGCCCGTCTCTGCTCTCTTCTACTCTCTGTCAATTGCTTTTGTGTGATTGTGCTTCCCTTTGTGTCTCCGAGTCTTTGTTAAACACTTTGAGCCACGACAGAAAGGCATTAAAAGGCCACTCCAGCATTTCTGCGGCTAATCTCTATAGGCGGCATCTGTAGCGCACGGTCAATTACTGCAATCATTTCCATGTTTCTGTGTTTCCGCAGTGGAACAGAGGACACAAAACTCGTTTAGAACAGAAGCAAATGGGAGATAATGAGGTAAATCCTTTAAAAGTTCCGTTCGTCTTCATTTTCCAAAGAAACAAACACAAAAGCTGGGAAAGCGGGAGCAATAACAGTCACCACAAAGCAACTATAGAACAATCATAATAATATAAATGATAATGAATGATCTTACATTCGTTCTCAAACAGGTGGAACTGCATGCCCAGCAGGCCCATGGCTTTGCAGAAGGTGTAAGCAGCGGAGCTCTTCTTCTTTGGACACAGCTTCAGTATCTGGGGGGTCAGAATGGAACAGAACACTCTTCAGACACACAAATGAGCAAAATCTACCACACAGTAAAGATGGGCAATATGAAAACATCGCTCCCTGAGATGTCAATCTATCATAAATGCTCCAAAATACGGACCAACTGCACATTTCAGTACAAAGAGTGTAATTAGTCATGAATTTTACTGAATTCAGCCTATTTTGATTAAAATCAGGGCACTGTGTAAGAGACAGCCTTTGAATAGCGGTTTTTAAGAACTTACTGGGGCCTAATTTGTGCCTAAATATTGTGTTAAATCTAATGAATAAAGAAAGTGTCTTAAAATATTCTGATACAATATTTTGCATGTTGTCCAAAATGAAATTCTTCCATATTGCAGAACAATAAAGGTGCGTCTTCCCCTGTAACTAAAGGAAATCTTTGTGTCTTCATGTCAAAATGTACGTGTTATTAAATTTTACTCCACTGCAGTAAATACAATTTATGCTACACATACACTTGTTGACAAGCTGAGAGATATCAAAGCAACATCTAAAGTGAAGGAACCATGTGAACTGAGGCAGTGGAGTAATATTACACGATCCTACCGAGTGTCTCCACCTTGTAGATGTAAAGTCAGAGACAGAAGCTCATCTGTTTCTGCACAGTTTGTGTTGGTCATCCTCTAGTCCTTCATCAGTGCTCACAGGACGCTGTCGGCTGGACATTTCTGGTTGGTGGACTGTTCTCAGTCCAGTAGTGAGGGGTTTAAACACTCCAGCAGCACTGCTGTGTCTGATCCACTCATATCAGCGCAACACACACTAACACACCACATCAGTGTCAATGCATGAGTGTGGAATTGGAGCGCTGGACACAAACAGGACAGAAAGACCTGTAATGTGTTTAGGTGCCACTTTTGCTTTTAACTACTTAATTTAATTTAATTTAATTACTTCAAAGATAAAAAAGCAAATCACAAATGCCAGGTAAAACTTGGCTGACTGGCTACGTTTTGGGCAAAGGGGAAAAACGATGAACTTATATTTTTCCCCCTCTGAACTATTCCTTTAACGCTGAAAGCGGGACAAACACCAAAGATAATAAATGGAAGACAAAGAAAAAGAAAGAGAAAGAAATGGGGCTTACAGATAGGAAGAGAGATGAGAGCCTACTGTCTACTTAGTGTACCTCCCACAGGCCTACTCACGAAGCTGGAATATTAAAACTATACATCACTCTGACACCGATGTCCAGGAGTGCCAAGCCTCTATGAAGAAGAGTAATGATCCACCTGCTAACGTCAGTCTCTCCGCAATTAGCAGCTCGAACCCTGCATTAACTTAACTCTCAGCATCCATCGTGAGAACAACATCATAATTACATAACTGGAGCATAATTACTCATAATTGACTAATACTTGTTAGAGCCTTGTTTTTCCCCCTCTTTCATATCTCTCAAACTTCATAACCTTCCTTCTGAATGAAAAAAAAACGGGAAGGTTAGCGGTTTGGCTAATTAGGACTCCTTTCTCCTTCGCTTTTGTGCCCGACTAATGCCTTTTCATCCTGAACGTGACGTGCGATTTGGAATTAACGTTTGAAATCCAGCCCTCCAGGGCACATTCCCACTCCTCGGCACCTTTGGAGAAAAAAAAAAGAAATAGGCATTTTGATTTTTCCCCCTCACTCACGAGAAGATTAAGATGGGAAGCTGTAATTACGAGAATAGTTTAATACTCATGTGCGATAACCTAGGAGTCGCCCTAATGGCTGCATTAATTATAATAGATGTTTAATCTGTGATTAATTTCAGGAGCCATTCTGTGAGACACTGGAAAAAATTAATGACTTAGGCAGACTATTGAGGGGGGAGGGGTCAGAAAGGACCTCATTATTGACAAGGGATCCATTGGTTGGAGCAAATTTACCCCCAGCGATTCTGTAGGAAATATGAAAATACATTAAATAGAAATAAATAATGTCAGTTTGATGGTGCATTTGTGTGTCGGGCAGGTGTGTTTAGACATTGGGTTTCGACGTGAAAGTGCTTCTCCCACTGCCCTATGAAAAGGTTCCGAGGGGCTACTTTTGGGTAGTGTACCACTTGGTGAGATGTTCTTGACTGAGATATGTCTCTGCCACACACCTGAAGACGTTTTGCCCCGTTGACAGACTTTGAGACCATCACCATCGCCTTTCTACTGGTGTTGTGAAGGAGACACCTGACTGCTGTTACCTGTGTTTGTCTATCGCAGTGTGCAGTTCGTGCAAATGGCTACTAGGGGGGCTCTCTATAATAGAGTATGATAAAGCCTGACCTTAGAGAGACTTCTAATCTACCCCCCTTGACACCTCCCCCAGAACAACATCCTGTTCACACCAACCTCATACTGGTTTATGCAGTTATGCAGTGTCTGGCAGAGGGTCTGGGGAGAGAGCTCACTCTTACCGTCCTGTAAGACCCTAGATCGGATCCTAACACCACAAACTGAAAATGTATGATCTTTAGTGACCTCTGCTAGTGATACGAGAGACACTAACAGCTCAGCGATATGTGCAGGACGTCCTATGGAGACATTGGCTCTCATGGCAGGGCTTCCAACTGGCATTTTTCAGCAGGAGATTTGGTTTTAGTCATCACAACTGCAGCTCCTATGAACATATTCTTATCAATACATGCACAAGAACTATTCACTATTCATCTATTAAATGTATGATATATATGCTTTATCATATAATTCCCTCCATATCGTATATCCTATTCAATGATTAGATATCAGACACAACTGTTTTGAATCCATTTCAGAGGCCTGCAATCCTTGTCTACAACCTTCCTGCTATAAATACAAACAACCAAAACACAGTGACACACGGGGATCGAGAGGGAAGCAATAACGGGTTCAGTTATGAAGAAGGAATGAAGGGTCCTGATAATGACGAGCTCTGAGGCACAAAGTGTCATTAAGCAATTACAGTTAAAATGTGTGAAAATGAAGCAGCTGAAAGTGTTTATTAGCAGGGTTGGACAGCATTGACTAAAACAGCAGCGGCCGTGAAAGAGGGAGAGGTGTCTTAAAGACGTACAGTCCTTGCTTTCGGACCCAAACGTTAAAACAACACTATGAAGACATTTAACTGTAAAGCAGCTTCAGTGTTGATGCTCCACTGACTGTAACAGGGAGAATGGCTTGGAATGCTTTGACTGCACGATGTAACTTTGATGGAGCTGAATGAGAACATCTTGCCATGTGTGATGCCACACCAACATCTATGCGGGTAGTGTGACCAGAGGAGATCCAATTTTACTTTGCCACATAAACATCTTTAAAGGTACACCATTTCTGTTTCACTTTCATGCAAACATAAAATAAGAGAGAGTGATGGAGAGAGAAGCCAAGATCCACAGCAATATTTACTCATATTGACGTTCTCTGATGGCTTCCGATCACAGAAAATCATTCTGCATTAAATGTGGACAAGATCCGTCTCTGACCACCTCCGAATGTGGTTTGAGGGATCCAATCATAATCCAGTCTCAAGGCATCCTGGGAGGTGTTTACACCTGGCTTTTCAGGCCAACAAATGAAACCTAAACATGATCAGATCATCCAGGCTCTATGGACCCACCTTGGTATTGCTAATGTGGACCACACGGTGAAGGCTATACAGCAGGGGTCCCCAACCCTGCTAATGGAGAGCCACCTTCCAGCAGTGTTTAGATTCAACTCTAACCCACCCTACCTGATCCAACTCATTACTGCCTTCAGAAGTTTTAGATTTGGGTTGGAGGTGAAACCTGCAGGTAGGTAGCTCTCCAGGAGCTCTCCAGGAGGAGGGATGATGACCCCTGCTATAAAAAAAAAAACAATCTGATGAAGATGTTGATGGAAGTGAAGAGAAAAAGAGAGAATAAAGGAGTGAGAAACCGGAGTCAGATCACTTCCACAAAGGTTTGGCTGCAAGGTAGACAGCACCTTCGGATATCAGCACTGGTGATAAGTGCTCTTGCACCAGTGGTTGTCTCGTTGTGTTGGAGATTTACACTGTCCAACTGAAGGGGGAGCTCAGGAGTAAAGCAATCTCAATTCTCACATAATGCTGCTTTAAACATCTCAGCCTTGGCATCTTCTCATATTGACTGACCTCTGAAACATGCTGTACTTGTGTATCTGTCAGTCATGCTTGTCACACCAGCAGCTGGTCCAAAATGCAGCTGTGATGTTCTTGACAGGTACCAAGAAAAGAGAGTGTTATTTCTGTACTTGCCACATTGGACTTGTTACTGGTCAGAGCTGAACTGAAGGCTTTTTTTATTGTTTAGTTTAAAGCTCTACGTGGCAACAGCCCCGAGCTACATCTCTGACCTCCTGAATTCATTCTACCTCTCAAAGCCTGTGGAATTTCAGGTCTGAGTGTTTCTAGGGGCACTTTGAGGAGGTTAAAGTGTAAGTACACTGAGCAAAAATACCCCGATAAATCGATTAACCATAGCATTATGACCAACTCCTTGTTTCTACTCTCACTGTCCAGTTTATCAGCTCCTCTGACCATACAGGAGCACTCTGTACTTCTATAATCACAGACTGTAGTTCATCTGTTTCTCTGCAGACTTTATTCTCCTCCTTTCACCCTGATCTTCAGTGATCAGGACCCCACAGGACCACCACAGAACAGCTATTATGTGGGTGGTGGGTCGTTCTCAGCACTGCAGTCACACTGACATGGTGGTGGTGTGTTAGTGTGTGTTGTGCTGGTACGATTGGATCAGACGCAGCAGTGCTGCTGGAGTGTTTAAACCCCTCAGTGTCACTGCTGGACCGAGAACAGTCCACCAACCTGAAATGTCCAGCCGACAGCGTCCTGTGGGCAGCATCCTATGAGCACTGATGAAGGACTAGAGGACGACCAACACAAACTGTGCAGAAACAGATGAGCTTCTGTCTCTGACTTTACATCTACAAGGTGGAGACACTCAGTAGGCGTGTCTAATAGAGTGGACAGTGAGTGGACACAGTGTTTAAACACTCCTGCAGCACTGCTGTGACTGATCCACTTGTACCACCTCTACGCAGTGAAGCACAATCCCTGGAGCATAGTACATTAGACCACTGATCTACTTCCAGCCCCAAGTAGGTAGAACATCTACCAAACTTTGCTGGAGACCAGCCACCCAGGACCTGAATATCTATTAACTCTCGTGTTGTCTTAGTAGTCTGTTCTAAGCACCAAAAATGACCCACCTTCACTAAACCCCTAAAATAAAATGGCGTAATTGAGTTTTAAACCCCAAATCTACTTTGCTTGAGGAGACAACCTTCATAAAGGTCTGTCTTTATGAACACTTGAGTTTTCTTTTCTCATTACAGAATGCATTCAATCAGGGCCACCATTCGTTTTAATTACAGCACACCTGTTCTATTCTTTATTCCTCATTAAAACAGAGATGTAAGATTATCATTTAGATCACGTAGAGCTTCAGAAAGCAGACATGTTCAGAAATTATTTCTCATCTTGGAGACCCTTTAGGGAAAGTAATCAAATTTCATGTTGGAAAAGATCAATAAGGGTTTTTTTTTTCTGCAATTGGGTCATTTTTGACCTGTAAGACCTGTAACGAGGGTTAAATGCAACTGAACTCCAAGATGAATGTAATTAGTTCTCAATGGAATCCAAACCTACACCTAACTCTCCCCTTAAACGTTCAGAGTTAGGTTTAGAGTTATATTTAAGGTTTATCTTAGGGTTCAAGATTAAGATTAAGGTAAAGGGCTATATAGGGTTATATTTTTAACCATCCAGACCAGCCTAGTAGAACACATGAGGACACTGAGAGCTTTGAGGGCCACATTCCAGAACTTTGTTATGAGTATCTGTTTGTTTTTATTTATGGTTAATTTAGTTGAAAAGTGTAAAGCATGCATGAATCTGGTCCCAGATTCTTACCACAATGAGGTCGTTGAAGAGGAAGACCTCCCTCTGGTGAGCAGCTTGTTTCTGGGCTTTGTTGATGTCGGTTACTTCAAAGAGGCGGCTACAGCAGACCAGTCTTCTGTGGGGAACTGAGAGGACCTGAGGATGAACAGAAAAACAGAGTTGAGTTTCTAAGACAAGTGAGACAAGTTTGGTCGGAAACAACAGGATTATGATCTCGAATCACCACGTAGAGAGCTAGACCCAAGCAAGTTCTCCCACTGGTTTACACTTCAGGAGCTGATCTGAAGGCCCAGTGCATTTAACTACCAGTATAATTAAAGTCAATCATGTTTTGATTTCCAGAAGATGGGACCAATTTCATGAGAAGAACATAACAGCAGACTTTTTTAAGGTAAGGAAAGGTGCACATAGAGCCACTCTGCTGCACAGTGAGCACACCTGCCCGGAGCGGTGGGCAGCCCTGTCCATGGCACATGGGGAGCAGTTGGGGAGATAAGTGTCTTGCTCAAGGGCTCTTCAGTCATTTGAACCAGCAACCTTCCAATCACATGGCTGGCTACCTAACCACCAGTCCATGGCTGCCACCAGAACCCTGTAGATACGTCACTATGAAATGGTCAGTGAGTCATTAGAAATGGAAACAGCAACCTTTTTTTCCTGAGAGGGTCAAAATAAAACCACACGTTCACCACATGAAGCGTCCAATAAGACACATCACATATTTTACAAGCATTAAACAGCTGTTAATAATGTTAAGGTGCACCAACAGAGGTGAGATTCTTCTAGATTTTCAGCAAGTTCGGGCATGCATGTGGCAAACTAGAGGCATTGCCTCGAGAGCCACAGTTTGCCACTGTGGAGAAGATTAGATGACAAACTGCATCAGATTCAGACACTAAAACTGAAACAATCATATCTGAAACATAATCATTACAAATGAAATCCATCGACAGTTCAAATGGAGATCAGATATGTGTCACGGGGCGTCCTAACTTTTTCACAGGGCTGTGTATTCCCGCAGTGCAGCCTTTAAGCACTACCGTTTCAGCGTGAGTGGCAGAAGGAGAGGCGGCAGGGAGGAGAGACCAGTGAGACGTCTTCAGCGTTAAAGAAAGCATGGGCGAGGAACATTGATCCGTCCCTGCTCCATCGGCTCTGCTGAGAGAAGTCTCAGTCTCTCTCACTCCATCTCTTCACTAAACCCCGCCACACACTCTCTCTGGGGGTAATAAGCCAACAATCAGGCCTGTGTGCAGGCAGGAGGGAGACGCAGCACAAGACAAACAGCAATGTGAAAGCGAGTGATGTAGCGAGACGCTGATGGGAAATCTATAGTCTCTGGGTATGCACACACCCACACACACACACACACACACACACACACACACACACACACACACACACACACACACACTACAGAGAGAGTGGAAAGAGCAGGGCAACATTGGCCAACACACAAATATTGGGCCTGGAGCCCCAATGCAGGCAGCTGAACTCTCAGGAATAACGTACGTCTCTTCAATTCAGCTCAGACTCAGTTGACCTATCCCGGCTGTGCCCACTAATGCATTCATTCATGTCAACTGCTGCTCGATTGGACAAGCTTCACAGGACGCTGCCTAAAATCTCACTCGCTACTGAGGATCTTGGCAGGTTTGCAATGATAGCTCGACTGGATGTCAGGAAAGTCACGCCCTCTTGATGGTGTGGCGTTTTAATTCAATCTTATCTGGACAGCGAGGGTTTATTATCCCAGTAAAACACTAATATCACAATAAACACTAACAACATTCCTACAGAAAGTGGTTGTTTTCCATCACTGTGTTCATCAAACATCTCCAAAGTTCTCCCCATGGGAGTCTAGAAGTATTCATAATCTCATCAACACCTGCTTTGGTAAATCAGTGCTTAGTGATGCTAAATCAGGTGAGCTGCTGATGGAATTGAACACATTCAGGTGCTGGAGAAATCTGGAACCAAGCTTTGTTCTTCAGACCAGCTCAGAAGATCTCAGCTATTTCTGTTAACCTGCATCTGTTGTAACAGGGTCTGGAGTTTCTACACTGATCACTCTTATTGATCTGAGACAGGAGCTTAAATAATGGGATTTGGGGACTGAAACTTGATTGCAGTACTGTATCTTCTACACTGGCTCTATGAACCAAAATATGAAAGGTCTAGTCCATTGGTTCTCATACTGGTTGCTTTGGTGGTATGCAAGGCATCCTAAGATGGTATGAGAGATGATGTCAAATCTGCTATGTGCACTAAAATTGTAATTGTTTAGAAAATGGTACTTTTCCAGTTAAATTGACTCTTGAAAGTCGCTGGAAAGTGCTCCTCCAGAATGTCCTGTCTTCTCTTTGGGTCTTCAAGCATCTGAATGGTTGGTTTATTATTCCTTAAACTGTATTCATCCATCTAGTAGCTGGTCGTCCTCTTCCTCTTTTACCTTCAACTCTTCCAAGCATGGTGGTCTTTTCCAGTGAATCGGTTCTTCTCATTATGCGTCCAAACTATGAGAGCTTCAGTCTGACCATCTGGGCTTCTATACTGGTAATCTTGTTTTGGTTGAAATGAAAGAACGAATGAAGTTACACTTACAAGCGCCTTTCTAGACAAGCAAGGACACTTCACAATCAGCACTCTTCACAATCACACACCGGCGAGAAGCGACCGCCAGTCGTGCACCGTCCACCTGGAGGAATGCATTAAGCGTTAAGCGGGTTCACCCAGGATAGATTGCCAATCCTGGACATACAATTACACTCATTCACATGTCGGAGCTGTTTAGAGTGGCCCTCTCAAACTGGAGTTGCTGGAGGAAACCCATGCAGACCCAGGAGATAGTGCCTTGAACCCAAGACCCCAGTGCTGGGTGGAAGACGTGCCATCAAGTCACTGTTCCACCCAAAAAGGTTTAGATCTTGAGAATCGTGATATTTAAATACATACAGCTAAGTGAGTTCTCTTACTGGTTAGGACTTCAGGAGGTGGACCTAAGCCAGGGGTGTGAAACCGTATCTGAAATGGGCTGGTATGGCTGCGGGATTTCATTCCAGTCATTCCAGTCAAACTGCTGGTTGTTTAGAACGGAAACCTGCAGCCAAAAGCATTAAACGACCAACATAATTACGATCTCGCTTTGATTTCAGTAGGTTGGATCAATTTTGTTGGAAAATGATCGTCTCAGGCTTTTAGAAAGTTCTACATAAATCACTAACTATGATTAAGGCCTGACCAGGATTTGACCAGTTCGATCTGAAAATAGCCACTGTTAAACTAATACACTCAATTTAAAATGTCTCCTACTATTGTCTGCTAAAACACATCACATGCCAGTCAAGATGCTACCTATAATACATATGGACACAAGTATTGGGACACCTTGACTGTTTCTTCTGAAGTGAAGGGTATGAAAGAGAGTTGAATCATTCCAGAGAACACAGTTCCACTGCTCTATAGCGCAGTGTTTATCTGTTCCAGAGAGTCCTATTCTATTGGCAGTACTTCTCTACAGGGACCCAAGGTGCCCCAATCCTTTGTCCAGTGAGTGTAGTTACAAACATGCTGTCTGATGCTGTCTCCACCGATTCTGAGAGGGTGGAGAGATGTGTGCAGGGTGTTATAAGGCAAGATAGTACCTTTATTTATTTCATTTTATATTTTTAATCTCAGTTCCTCTGGTTTGTGACCTCGGTGTGACCTCTATTTCCTCTGATTCCAATCACCACCACTGAGGGTGACTCTGTTTACCCCTCGACGGCTGTATTACGCAGAAATTCCCTAAAACCGGTGAAATTCCCCTTCAATTTCACTGCTCATCCTTTGTGTCGGTGTGCATACGATGCAAATATAACGTGCAGTCGGTGACCCCACGGGAACAAAGCGGCTCACTCTAAACCAGTCTGACACCACACAGCAGGCCAGTTTGACAGTTTTACATCCCTCGCAAAAATGCAGCAGGTCTGCAAATTAACGAGTGCAAGTGTACATTTGATCTAATCCCCCAAAGGAGCTGCTGAATAAACGCTGAGTTAGATTTAACTTTCGTATGAAGGACGTTCGAGCTGTGCATGAGTGACTCTTCAATTAGGAGGAACTTTCATGATTATATGGAATTGATATGGTTATACATTCATGTTAGAAACACTGGGTTACAAAATAAATTGCTTTAGCTTTTAAATCTATCATCTATTTTCTATGTGAAGCATTACGATTTCTATTCTGTTTAAAGTAGAGTATCAGTACTTTGGCCTTGTCCTCAAGTCAGATTTCCAAACTTCTCAGCTCTAAATAAAAAACGCAGGTATTATTTATGCTCATATCTTTTTAAAATTACATCACCATCCTCAACTGTACTGTCATTACTGCAACAGCCTGTGGGTTCTGAATGGAACTTCTTAAAGGGAACACTCGTTTACGTTGTGCATGTATCATGGACACGGAGAAAAACGAGTCATTTCATGATGTTTACTTCATACAAGGATGTACATGGATCCAATTACCATTTATACAGCTACGCCAAGATCTAATCATTTAAATGTTTATTTTATTTATATGCATTTAAAGAGACCTGGGACGTCTCTGTGTGGAGTTGGCATGTTCTCCCCATGTTCGTGTGGGTTTCCTCCGGGTACTCCGGTTTCCCCCACAGTCCAAAGACATGCATGGTAGGTGAATTGGTGACTCTAAAGTGGCCCTTAGTGTGTGTGTGTGTGAGCCCTATGTTGGATTAGCACCCGGTCTAGGGTTGTTTCCCACCCTTGCGCTCAGAGTTGCCGGCTGGGCACCGGCTCCCCCGTGACCCTATTCAGGAATAAGCGGTTCAGAAAATGGATGGATGGATGGATGGATGTATTTAAAGAGCCTCTGATATAAGCTGTTGGGTAGACTGTCATTACTGCATCTCATCATTATCAACACAGAACTGGTTGTGAAGTGAAAGCGGTCATTACGGAGTGTGGTTTTAACTTAGAAATGAAAGTCAATTTAACTGTGTTTCTCAGTGCATGTGGCCGGAAGACATCACTAGAGCTCTACAGAACACAGAACACTTTTCCTAACTTCATCTTTCAAAACACAAGATTGTAAAAAAAAGAGCTCCAGACAACGGAGATGAAGTCCAAAGCATGCAGTTCAGTAAGTGGGGTTCAGTCCAGGTCCTGGGACAGAACATCCTCCTCCAATTCAGTAAATGGGAACAAAGGGAGATTTACAAGATTGAAATGGTTTTAATCCTAATGTGACATCCCAGCTGGCCTCTCTCTCCATTTCCATTTCCACGGCCTGCTGTACGAGGGTGAAAAGGCTGCT
Source organism: Acestrorhynchus altus (assembly GCA_034509495.1). Classification (NCBI taxonomy): domain Eukaryota; kingdom Metazoa; phylum Chordata; class Actinopteri; order Characiformes; family Acestrorhynchidae; genus Acestrorhynchus; species Acestrorhynchus altus. The sequence goes on from CM067501.1 coordinate 2,529,969, forward strand.
TTACGCCACTTAACCCAACTCGACCACTAAGCACCGAACAGCACATGGAAGATCAGCATCCACCTCTTTCATAACAAACACTCTTCATTCACAAAGCAGCCCAGTCTGAAACACGGCCCTCATTTCGGCTTCAACTCATCGACTGGTTTGAATCCAGTCGATTCAGGGTGACTCTCCAGTCTAAACGGAGCCGAAGCCGGAGGATCATGGGAAGGGCGCTGTCATTGAGCATGCTCAGTGCAGCACACACAGCATGCTCGACTGGAGGCAGGTTTCAGCACGTCTTACTGCATGTGCAGCGAGGCAGTGGCATGTGATGATCAAGCTAAGCAGAGCTGAGGTGATGTAGTCATTAGCTGGCAAGAAATCCAGTGTGTGTGTGTGTGTGTGTGTGTGTGTGTGTGTGTGTGTGTGTGTGTGTGTGTGTGTGTGTGTGTGATATATTTAGTACTGTGTTCAGTGACGGAAGCCTCACTGAAGCCTGGAGTTACACTGAATCATCAACCAAACTGTGCATGCTTGCGTGTGTGGTACATGTGTGGCGTGTGTGTGTGTGTGTGTGTGTGTGTGTGTGTGTGTGTGTGTGTGTGTGTGTGTGTGTGTGTGTGTGTGTGTGTGCGTGTGAATTTATTGCAAAGAGTGTGTAAGCTCAGGCCTAACGGACAGCAAATCATCTGAGTGACATTTGTGACACCCACATCCAGCAAGTGTTAACTTCACACACACACACACACACACACACACACACACACACACACACACACACGCACACACACACACACAGTAAATGGACATATATGGGCAGAGCCTCTTAAATGAATCAAAGCCCAGTCAGTGACAGGCCCTCGTTTATCTTCAGAAGTGTGTTCACAGTCCACACATCGCCACTATCTGTCTAAACGAGAACAGCGCTCTGTCTCTCCTTGGGGACGTCTGACTCCTCTTTAAGGGAAATGCAGCTCAAGAGGTGTGGGCCAGAATCAAAGATGAACCCCTATGTGTGTGTGTGTGTGTGTGTGTGTGTGTGTGTGTGTGTGTGTGTGTGTGTGTGTGTGTGTGTGNTGCTCTCTATGTGTGTGTGTGTGTGTGTGTGTGTGTGTGTGTGTGTGTGTGTGTGTGAGAGAGAGAGAGAGAGAGAGAGATAGAGAGAGCGAGACATTAATTTGGGAGAGTAATGCTGAGAGCCTGCAGACTTTAAGAAGACATGAAACATGTTTTGTACAAGTGTGTGTGTGTGTTTTGGGGGTCTGTCTGATAGGTTCATAAATTCTCTCACATGAAGAATCTCTCTCTCTCTCTCTCTCTCTCTCTCTCTCTCTCTCTCTCTCTCTCTCTGTAGGGGAGCTGGAGAAGCAGCAGGGGGCGAAGACTCACTCTTCCAAAAACAACGGCACCCAGCTGGAGCTCCGAGGGAGACAGAGCTCTCCATCGGGTACCACTAACACACACACACACACACACACACACACACACACACACACACACACACCCACACACACACAATGCATAAACACACAGTAAGTGACTGTCACTAGGAGGTACCAGGAAAGAAAATAAGAAAAGGAATGAGTGTGAACATCAGTGGAAATATGTGTCAGTGAGGGGAACCTGGAACCTCTGACAGACCACCAGAAAAATACCAGACATTAGAAAGTCACAGAAAACAGTGACTAACATACACTCAGGATTCCTTTGTTCTGCTGGGTCACTCTTTAATATGGGCTCTAAAAAATGTGTAGTTACATGGTAATAATACATGTAATAACAGAGCCCCATAAAAAGGCACTCAAAGGCTAACTTTGGGTCGTGTATCTCCTGCTATACATGCGTCTGTGACACAGTTGAAGACATCTTGCCCAGTTACAGACTCTGAGACGAGGTGCATCAGCAACATATCAGCATATCGCCCACCATCTAGGTGTTGGGAGCAGTGGTTCGAGCAAATCCAGGCTCTGTTTGGAATCCAGAAATAGTCACTTTTGAGTGTGGAGGCCTCATGCTGAGCACTTCAATCCTGCCCCAATTGCTGGTGTGGTGATCTGGGAGCCATTGCATACAGCAGTCAGTCACCCCTAGTAGTAATACGAGGAGCAGCGATATGTGCAGGACATCCTGATAGTGCACACAGCAAGGCCCATAAAAGCAGAGCGTATGATTTCCCCCACAAACCCTCCATAAAAAAAATCCACTTTTTTATTCTGAGGCAAAATTAGAAGGTGCCTTATAAGCCTTTAAGACTTTATTATTGTGGGATGTTTTTATAGTATGATGTGTTTTTATTCACCAATAAATGAGAGAAGTATTTAAAGGAGGCAGTCACTCCATACCATATGTTGTTCCTTTCAGGAGACCCTACACTGAAAATATGAACAGAATTTAGAATTTTGTATCAATTTCTTGTTTATTTTTTATAAAAAAATAAATATTTTTGTTTTTAAAGTAAAATGTTGTTTAAAATGATTATGATATAGTAAATAAAAACATACTTAACAACATTATTTTTGTTATTTATGCATGTTTCAGTATCGTCCTTTCTCAGGACTTTTGTTCTGAAATGTGGACATTTTGTGTGCAAAAAATGAGACTGAACAGCCCCTCCCTTCTCATTCCCTTCTAACCCAATAGCGCAATCTGTATATGTCATCAGCCCCGCCCCCTCTCTCTGATCAGTCAGAGTCTGTATGCAGGTTGAGTATCAGCCCCGCCCCCTCTCTCTGATCAGTCAGAGTCTGTATGCAGGTCGATCATCAGCCCCGCCCCCTCTCTCTGATCAGTCAGAGTCTGTATGCAGGTTGAACATGTTCACGTGGACAGAGCAGTAAACATGCACTGGAAGCTTCATTGACATTTAAACTGGGATTTAATTCAGTTGGAATTGAGGGAATTTTAGCAGTTGTCCGAGCTGAATTACTTGCTGATAATTCATCCCACAATGATGACATCTTGTAGTCTTGTAGTTTGATGTGATTTGTGTATCATGTCTGTAGGTTACTCTGATCCTGAGTTATGAAGCAAAGCGCAGATCTCAGGTTCTAAGAGTTAAATTGCATCTGAGCATTTTCCACCCCAAACAGTCACACACTTATATTTTAAACATCAAAGATCAACTAAAACATTTATTGTTTCTAAGCTAGACGTCCTCAAAACTATAAACTGCCTTTGTACACGTTCAGTCTTTTCATAGTTATTTTTGAGCTTCAGCCCTCTTATCTGTGTTCTTTTTGCTGGGCAGGCCAGAAGGACATTGACACTGTGCCAAGTGGACACAACGCGGTAGAGGTAAGTGGCCATTGTCTCCGCAGGTAAGTCCCTGCACTGCCTTTTATATAGTAGAAGGGTCAGCTTGTAGCAGACAGTGCGCTCTGTAGTCATTAGTCATTCATTTAATCTAATGGGCCACAATAGCCATAATTGACTCAGGTTGGCATTAAAAGCTTGGTGTAGTGCCCCATTCACTGAGTCTACATTGCCCCTGAAGCTGTATCACACAGACGTGCCCTGGAGCCAAAACCAGCAGCGGTCCACTGGAGGTCAAACTTCTGCATACTCAATGTCCCTGCCTGCTAAGTGCAGTGAGAAGGGGAAGACTCGGGTCTTTTAGCAGTTATCACTCAGCTGTTTGGGGGAATACAGTCTGTGAACAGGGCCTTTTACCAGCTTACTCCTTCTGTTCGTAGAGCTGCTTAGGCTGGACTTACAGAGCAGGTCGTGATACGTGCATCTGTCGTCTGTTGCTGTAGCTCAGAAAATGCATTCGGTCAGCCAGAGCCTTCTAATGGACCTGGACTAACACTGCCCTGCAGGTTTTAATGGTTTCCCTGCATGCTCCAACTAATCAGCCAATCAACACGTTAACAAGCCCCTCCTGGTCCGATGTAAGTGTGTTATGCTGCTCTCCTAAGAGGTTTCTAACTTTCAAAGAGGACAAACCCTTAATGCATTAAGCCCTGGTCTTCAAATCTGGACACTGATGTCCAGTAAAGGGAACAGTTAATGTAATTGATTGGCCATATAGTGTTACAGTTATAAAGTCCAGAACTGGAAACTGGATCCAAGGTGAAGATCTAAAGCAAGAGTGATAAACAGTAGCTCGTTTAATGGCTTGAACCCCAGGATCATTTTTGAGTATTTGAATTGTAAACACTAATTAAGTAACTACTAATTACTTAATAAGTACACAGTATCTACTAATTTCTATTCAGAAAATACTAATTATTCAGTATCAAACGATAATTCAATAAGTACAAATGATTCAGTATCTATTATTTATTCAGTATCTCCTATTAATTCAATAAATACTAAGTATTCAGGTGCTATAAATTATTCAGTAAGTGATCATTATTCTGTAGCATCTGTATCTACTAGCTGTACTGTATCTACTGTACTTTTTATTTAATAAATACTTTTTCAGTATCTAGTAACTGAATGTCTACTAGATATTCAGAATTTGCTATTTATTTAATAAATACTAATTATTTTGGATCTAGCATAAATGGAATGGTAAATGAAGGGTTCTGTGTGTGTGTGTGTGTGTGTGTGTGTGTGTGTGTGTGTGTGTGTGTGTGTGTGTGTGTGTGTGTGTGTGTGTGTGTGCAACATACAAATTTATGGTTAAATATAGACTTTCCAGAATTACTGTTGTCAAGTATCAGTCGGTAATTAATGATAAATAATACGTTGTTCCGTGTCAGCACTTCTATCAAACTGTGTCTGCTGAAGACTGACCACAGTCAGTGTCCACTTTAATGGCTCTAACAGAGAATATCAGAGCAGTTTGACAACAAGCGATAGTTTCTTATTTCCAGTTTCTGTGAATGCTCTAAGGTGGAAGATAGGAAGTTTGGGAGTTCCCAGTTGCCCGGAATCAGGGATCAGTCAGGGATATATGATTATATGGAGCACAGGGACGCTCCAGGACCAGGGACTGGAGACGTCTGCTTCAGGCCATAGAAAGAATGAAGAACACAGGCTGAGCTGTGAATGCTTTGAATGTGAGCTCACTCTGTTTGTGGAGATGCTTTCAAGCAGACAAAACATGCAAATAGGCTTATTGTTTATGAATTGTACATTTTTAGGGGTGGATTTGAAATTTACAGCGGAAAAGAGAGTGAGAGAGAGAGGGAACGTGTGTGTGTGTGTGTGTGTGTGTGTGTGTGTGTGTGTGTGTGTGTGTGTGTGTGTGTGTGTGCACATTAACACTAACATTAATACAAGCAGTCACAATCTCCTCTGCAGCGTCTCTGTGGGAATATTAAACATTCAAACTACATTACCCAGGCGGCCACGCAGTTACCATCCTGAAGGTGTCGTGTGACCTTAGCTTTGCCTCTTTGAGGCTCGGACTATGTGTGTGTGTGTGTGTGTGTGTGTGTGTGGTCTTATGCACTAATAGGATGCTTTCAAAGGAACCAGCATGCCATAAAACATAACGTTGTGGGAGCAGAACAGTGGAATAAGGTTAGAGTAGTGAGGTTTGAGTCGTAAGGGGGCTTCGGCCCGGCGTTACCAGAACACCAGATGAATGTTTAAACACGAACCCCTTTTCATGACAGCTTTGATTAATGGCTTGTCATAGCTCAACAGGCTTCTCGGAGAGAAGCCCATTACCATGCTTCAAATCATTAACCCCTTCAGTGCTTCTGTACTCAGTACCCTCAGAACCCCATGCCTTAGAATAAGAATAAGAAGCCTTAGAACGAACACCTTCAGACACTGGTAAATAGGTTGCTATGGTTACAGTAGGGCTACACTCCTCCAGGTGGTTTCTATGGTGTCCCTAGCTGGTTGCTGTGGTGTAACTAACTAACCTAGATGGTTGCTATTGTGGTAATAGGGGGTCGTTCACTGTGGCATCTCAGGTGGTTGCTATGGTGCTGCGTATTGATTACCAGATGTGCTATAGGGTTGCAAGGTGATTGCTATATTGTTTCAGGTGGTTGCTATGGTGGTGCTTAGTGGTTGCTAGGCAGCTGTAGTGGTATCCCAGGTGGTTGCTATGGTACCACATGTGATTAATTTGGTTACATTTCCTTCATTGTAACATAAGAGGGATGAATTGTTGGGAAATTCGAGGTTCCCCATTCAAGGGTCACAATGAAGTCAACTTTTCAACCGTCCAAACCTACATAAGTGAGTTTTATATGTGTTGATGGTATTATAGTGATAAACGATAAAACAATATGTTTTCATGTTTTTAATTATGTCTTAAATTAAATCTCTGTTTTTACACCAAAACTATTGTACAACAAAGGCTGTAACTGGTTTGTAACTACTTACAATGTAACTTCAATCCACAGAAGCATTTTATTTATTTTTATTTTATTTTATTCTATTTTTATTTTTATTTATTTTATTTTATTTTATTATTTTTATTCCAGTTTTCCCTCCAGTTAGGAAGTGCCCATTCACTGAGAATGTTAGGATTCTCCCCCATCAAATATGATGCTCCCTACACTTGGAGAGTGAGAACAAGCACATGCTTCCTCCAATAAGGTGAAGCCAGTCACCATCTCTTTTTGAACTGCTGCTATTGCTGGGCAGCCAATGCACTCGGAGAAAAGTGCCAGGTCCCCAGCTTACTGGGTGTGATGTGGGGGTAGAGTGCTATTTACCCACCCAAAGAGAGTGTGGCCAATTTTGCTCTCTTGGCCTCCGGCTGTCGATGGCAAACCGCCTGTACGATGAGCCACTCAGAGCCACTCAGAGCCACAGAAGTTAGATATTTGTTACTGAATTATTTAGATTTGGTACTAAATCATTTTTGTTGTCACTGAATCATTTTTAAAGACTAGTTAAACTATGAGATTCTGAATCATTAGGAGTAGATACACAATCATTCCATGTATATACAGACTTGTTTGCAGTAGACCTTGAATTATTCAGTGTTGCTGAATTATTTATTATAGACACTGTTTAAATATATTTATTGTAGTATTAATTGTAGAGTCATTAGGAGCAGAATCATTTATTTTAGTTTGTGAATCATTTATACTGAATTATTTATTGTAGATTCTGAATCATTTAGGGTTATTTAAATTATTATTTAGATACTAAAACATTTGTATTACATGCTTTTCAATCATTTAAGATTTTATAGGTAAAATATATGGAATCTATTTTTAGTAGGTAAATAATAATCAACAAAAACGATTCAGAACCTAATATTAAAGGATTCAGTAAATGCAAAAATACATAATTGATACTGACTTATTTCTTGTAGATTGTAATTATTGACTCATTTGTAATAGATACTGTTTTTTGTAGATGTTGAATCATGTAGAGTAAATGTCTTAAAATGAAATGAGGCATTAATATTCAGTGAGCTCAGTTTTTCAAACACGGTGATTCACATCAAACCATCCTGAATGTTCACATTTTAATTGTTTAGGCGTAAAATTTAGGAAAATTTGTGGAATTCTCCTGTGTCATGATCCAGGTGTGCAGTAAACCTCTGACTAATTGGGAATGGGAAATGGGAAAATTGTGGAAATTAGATTTTTGGAAAGCTATCACTTTAAGCCTGCTGTCACTGAGGTGGGGATTAGAAAGGTGGAGCAGGTTGCAGCGGACCAGGCTGAGGTCTCTGGCCCTGCCGGGCGCAGTGTGTTAGCGGCCTGCCGAGCTGATCAGAGTGACAGCGTGGGCTCAGTGAGTGCTGCAGAACCCCCACCTCCGCCAACCGTGAAGCTGCACGTAAATGTCAAACCTCCCCAGAGGGCTACGGTGCTGTCGGAACACATTGCAGCCAGGATGGAGGGGGGTCAGAGGAAAAGCCAGCCGTCTCCTAGAGACCGGCGAGAGTGTCCGCATCTCTGTCTGGGGAAATTTAGATGCTCTCCACAAGGAAAAGGGCTGTTTGTTTAGGATTGGGCAGTGTGTGTGTGTGTGTGTGTGTGTGTGTGTGTGTGTGTGTGTGTGTGTGTGTGTGTGTGTTTGGGATTAAGGTTAAGGTTGGGTTACATGGAGCTCAGAAGCAGAGATACACACTAACAGGCTTGGGTAAAGGGGTGAATACAAAGTCAAGCAAATTAAAATGATACGGTAACAGATTACAGAGCGTTTTTGGTCAAAAGTTCTCCTAACTCATATTTTTACTTCTGCATCTCAGTTTGGTCAACAAGGTATATTGAGTTGAACCTCAAAAACACTAGCAAATGAGCTGCAGCTGAAATTCATTAAAGCAGCATTATGCAAGAATCGGGGTTCTTTCTCATGGGCTCCCCCTACAGTCTGCAAGTGGAATTTGCACCTTTAATCATCACTGAACGTGAAAGGAGTGAGGTGGACTGAGGGGGTAGAGTAATATTGCAAACAACAGTGATGCTGGTCATTAGACCATTACATTGGTGCTGGTCATTAGACCATTACATTGGTTTGAAATATTTTATTTTAAAGTTAAATTCTACATAATGTTGCTTTAAATACAATGTAAGTAACACAATGTAAATACAATGTAACTCTGTTCCTCCCCTTTGATTGCTGTTTATTCCCATCTGCAGATCGGAACTCCACTTGAGGGAGCCCTTCCTGTTCTCAGACTCCTGACCATGAAGGTCTGTGGTGTTGATGGGATTTGAACTCGTGATTCCTGGTGCTTGACCAGGAAGCAGTTAGACAGTTGCTTCACTCGAGACAGTTTCGCAGGTCTAGAGTGGACCTACAATCTAACGGCTGCTCAATAAGTGTAAGGAGATCATAAATACAAATCCCAGCAATGGCTCAGGGTTCCAAAACCTGACGATGTCCCCACGAATCCCGTAGAAACCAATTATAGGTTCAATTCTATTATTTGAACATAGTGCTCAGTAAGTAATGAGTGCTCCGAAGACTGTGTATGTGTGTATCGGGTACTGTGTCTACATTACAAACACAGTTATATAAGTTATATGAGTAAATTACAATGTAACAAATTAAGACATACAAATCTAAATAATCAGAGTAATTCATGAGATAAGCAGAGCCTGTCGTTTACGGCCTGTTGGAGTGGTTTCTCTTTTAATATTTCTATATTAAAAGTCTCTGTGAACTCCACAGATTAGTTTCCCAAACTAAGATTAGTTTCCCTGAACATTTGCAAACGAGAAAATTTAAGCATGGTTCGCAAAGTGGCTTTTAAACCATTTTCTCATCATTGTCATTTTAATACCATGTTCCTCCCTCGAGATCTTATCAGCGCTGCTTGTGGCTCTTTCTTAATGTTATTTTAATTCTGGTGTTGCCATGTTAAGTGCGCTGCCACCGCGTTAATGACGGTAATGTATTCTACCTCAGCACACGTCTGTAAGCTTATAAAGACTGGAGAGTCACCCTAAGTGGAATAAACACGCTGGTTTGCATAATGTGTGTGTGTGTGTGTGTGTGTGTGTGTGTGTGTGTGTGTGTGTGTGTGTGTGTGTGTGTGTGTGTGTGTGTGTGTTAAAAAGTTTGATTAGGGTTATCCTGCTCGTTTTTGGAGAAGCACTTTCTCCATAATGAAGTCACACTTATTCAGCACATGCAGCAATCTGTGGATCTTCTGCTAATGAGCATATTGGGGTTATGTTCCTCAAGCTTCTTAAAGTTCTCCATCAGATAATAACAGGATCTTTCCCATAGGACGGAATGGAGGGATGACACAAATACACAAATAACACACAGCCAAACCACTTGGCAACGCCTGAGCAACCATAGAATCTACCTGGGACACTATACCATCTGCCTAGCAATGTCCTAACAACCATTAAGCAACTCCGTAGTGACCACCTTGCAACAGCATAGAACCCATCTAGCAACCACCTACAAACACCATGGCAACCACCTTTTAGTGCTTTCCCTGTTCCCGTCTAATCGGTTCATTAACAGTCTATTCTTAAGTTAAGCACTAAAAATACCACGACCCCGACAAATAATACCGGTTTAGTGTTTTGCTGAGGTCGGTACTTCAGTTCCAGCAAGTCAAAATCCACCCCAGGATTTGTTCCCACCGGCAAATATACAGCTCTGGAAAATATGAACAGACCACTCCACATTACCAGTTTCTCTTGTTTTACTCTTTACACGCCTGTGTTTTAGTAAAATTAACTTTATTTATTTTATAGACAAATTTAATATTAGCCATAATTCACCTGTTACGTGCATGTGGAGCAGCAAAACCAGTCCCAAAAAGACAACAGGAAAAGACAAAAAGACATTCATGTGACTGAATTCCGAGAATAGCAACTAAACCACTCCATAGTCGACACCATAGTAACCACCTGTTATACCACAACAACCACTAGGTTCATTCTAGTGGCCGTTTAGCTACTCCATAGCAATCACCTCGCACCCATCTAACAACCATTCAGCAACACCATGGCATCCCCCTGGTATATCATAGCAACCACCCATCAACACCATAGCAACCTCTCCGCAACACCATGCGATTCTGGAGCAACCACTTGTGACTTGTGCTACTATTCCACCACTTCTGCTCGCATAACAACCAACTAGTAACCACTAAAGAACTCCAGAACAGTCACCAAGCAACACCATAATAACCACCTGGAATACCATAGAGGGCACCTAGCAACAACAGTTTCACCCTAGTGACCATGTATCAACAGCCTCACAACTGTCTGGGAGCAGGAACCACTTAAGCTGCTCAACCATTCAGTGCTTCCTTCAGGAAAGGCACTTTCCTATCATCCGTACTTCAGGTCAGATCACTGACCCTAGTCTAGGCAAACAGGCCCTGAGCAATCCTCAAATCACTGGCTGGCAAAAACGCTGCCCATATGAATATTTAATTGCTGCTGGAAATAATTGGAAACAGGCTCAGGATGCTCTCTCAGAGAGCGCTTGTGAGAGTGTTTGCCTTTTTAGAGAGAGAGCAAAAGCGAGTGTTCACCCGGTGCAGTCTCTGTCCATCAGTCAGCCGGAGATGGAGAATTCAGGCCAGGTCCCAGAGGAGCTCTTCCCTGCCAGCCCAGCATGGAGAGCACAGATAATCACCGGAACGTTCCGTACTTTCTCTTCCCTCTTCTGGAATTGCCTCATCCCTTTTTGCCCCTGGATAGGCCATCGCTCTGTCACTCATTCAGCCCGCGGGCTGTCTCTACCAATCAAAGTGATGGATCCTCAGGACAGGGCTGTGATGGGCCTTTAGGGGCCTTTGAGGATCTACACCTGTGCCATTATGAAGTCAGGGGGACCTAAATTGTGAATTTAAGGGGGTCGTGTTAGTTTAGAATCTGTCATGGTTGTGATCTTAGAGCCACGAAGACCATTGATGGTGACGTGGTTGTTTGTACAGGTACAGTCATTTCAGCAAAGCAAGGCAGCCAATCATAATGGAGATAAATATAATCATATACATGTCATATATCATTCTTAAAGTCCACTTCCACTCCCCCCAGGTGACGTTCACCAGCCTTCATATGGGTTTAGTGGAACATTGTGAGATTTAGATTCCTCACAAAATCATTGAATTTGTAGACAATGTAGTAAATGTAGAATTTGCCCCCTTTAAGACCCACCCTAGACTATCTGTTAGGGCTGGACAATATAGACACAAAAATCATATCCTGATATATTTTAGCTGGATGGTGATGATATATATTTGTAATATTTAAACATATAAAATGAATAAATTCTTAATACACACCAAGCCGTCGTCATACCAGAGCTCCGTCTTATGCCCAGTGGTGTGTGTCAGAGAACGGGGGAGGGGGTGGAGGTGAACAGAGTAGAGGAGGAGACTAGAGCAGAACGTTTTTTGTTTTTTTACACAATATAGCCGATATTGTCTCAGCCCACATCCCTCTCTGCTTTCAATATAAACACTGATTTACTGTCCAGACCTACTATTTATGTACGTCAGGAAAAATCCATAATAACACCGTAATAAGCACCTAGAATACCATAGCAACCACTTAGCAACAATTTCATTTTAGTGTCTACATTGCAACACCATAGCAACCACTTAGCAACAATTTCATTTTAGTGTCTACATTGCAACACCATAGCAACCACCTTGCAACAGAACTTTTCTGGGAATACATATGAGGACATTTCTCCTAACCCACTCAAACCACATTCAGGTCTGCAGTTTCAACATCTAAGTGTTTAAGGTGGTGCAAGTCATGTTGTAGCTAAACTAAAAAAGCTCTGTTGGGACGGGATTAGTTTTACGTGGGGAGGTGGAGTCGTTTTACTCCAGGACGTCTGTGAAGTTTACGAATGATTTGCATGAGATAAGAAATCCATGAATGCCATAATGCTTCTCGATTTGCACGGACATTTCGTCTGCCATGCATAAGTGGTCAGTGGCTTGACCACTGATGCAGCATTACAGGACCAATGACCAATTTTATAGCCCAGTAGAAATAATGACATTTTCTGAAATTTACACTCAATGCGGACAGCCTGCAGTTTGAGGATATGAGACCGTATTTACCTTCTTGTCGATTTGCACAGGCCCTGTTTCACCTGTGCAGTAATGTTATTTTACTACAGGACGTCTGAGGATTTTATGACCCATTCGTACGGCATAAGGAGAGTAATTTATGGCTTGCCCACTCATAAAGTATTAGAGGATGATAATCAATCTTCTAACCCATTAGTGATAAAAAATTAAGTTGGAAAATAACTGAGCTACACTCAATGTGGATTGCAAATGGTCCTTTTGCGTGCGACCATTTCATCATCAGTCTTGGCCGTATTCCACAGCAGGTAGGAAGGCTTGACACAGACTTGAACAACCCGAGGTACCTGTGCCAACTCCTCCCCACCTCCGTTCTGAGAAATTCAGCTAAACACTCCTTTTTTAGAGGATATGAGGGTATATTTATCCATTTCCCGATTCAAATGGTACTTATATAACCTGAGGTTATTTTCACGGCTCGCTTTACGGAAGGTAAAAGAGGGATTTTTGCTGATGCGGGAACCCGCTGTCAGGAAAAATGACGGACACGGTGCATTGGGATGGGACTAAAATCACTGAGAATCACTGGTAAAAATGACTTTACCCCACATCCCAGGGCTTAGACTACCAACTTAATTCAGCTCTGGGACATCCCGTCAGCCAGCCCACCCTCTCAGTGGTTCACATCCATAGCAGCCCCCCAAGATTTTTCATGGTTCTCCTTGTGGCCAGTCCTTCCCTTGGACTCTCAGCCAAACTATAACAACCAGGGATACTATAATTAATAGTAACGAAATATAATAGTATCCACCAGTTGCGGCCAGTAGGAAACACCATAGCAACCACCTTGCAACACTGTAGTACTGGAGTACTGGAAGGCTGATTTTGAAGTTAGTAGTATTGATTCATTAAGTTGGTGCAACTGTTTAATTGAGCGTTTGGCCAAACTATTGCTTTTATAGGCAGAGTAATAAAAAGAGCTTCAAAAATAAAAAGAACTTCAAACTTCCGGATTAGCCAAGTCACGTAACCCACAGGCAGCAGAGTGACCAAACTAGTCTTTTGGGAGATGTCACCTCCTAATGAGACGTCAGGACACTGCAGGTGTGGTAGAGCAGGCTTACTGAACTGAACTGTGAAATGAAGGCATGCATTCGGACGTGTGTCTCCTGTGACGTCTGTAGATGTCCACCCCTTCCTCACCTGCCCCCATGTTTGACCTCCTATTCTAATTCCCCCTATCCCACCTACCCTCACCCTACCACTCTGTCCCTCACACCCTCCGTGCAGATGAATGTGCCACATGCCCTCTGACCCCGTGATGCTGGAGTGGTTTCCAAGGGAGACACAGGGGCCCTCAGTGTCCTCTTAACAACCACCACTGATTTCGTTCAGCCCCACAGAACAAGTAGAGGTGCACAGACACTTCCACTCCCCCCCCCCCAAATGACCACTACTTCCAAATGACCTCAATTCAATTCAAACCTTTCCGTCCCACTCTGAGGAGATGTCCTACCACCCCTGTACCAAACCCTTCCCCATCCTCACGCCAAGCCCCCACGCATGCCTGTTGTGATGTGTTTTCACCAGAGGGCTAATGGCCATAGAAGGAGGAGAGTCTTATAACATGTGATGCTGTCTCTGGCTGTTTTCTAAACTAGGTGTCAATTCACAACAGGCTTCAGACGTACCAGCTCAGCGCGGCAGCAGCTGCGGTGCAGCCGCGGAGCCCCGAGAGCGTGGCCCTTCTTAACCACCGAGGGGAGCTCTACCAGCAGCCGCAGCCACCTCAGCCCCAGCATCAGCCGCCGCTGCAGTGTGTCAGCCCCACACCATCACACTCCCACCAGCCTGTGGCCAGCCTGAGCGACCTGCGGGCCGACACACTCATCCAGTGCCAGCAGATCGTCAAGGTCATTGTCCTGGACAAGGGCAGCCACGGGCGTGTGGAGGCCTTCCTCAGCCACAGCCCCGCGCACCACCACCATCACCATCAACACCATCACCAGCAGATTGTCCAGTCTGTTGTCTCCACGCCCATACGCTCGCCAGATGGGACCCAGCGGGACAAGGACGGTTCCCAGCCCCCGCTGCCACCACCCCCACCACCTTATAACCATCCACATCAGTACATCCCACCAGACCCCCGCTTAGCCCTACAGAGGACCCCCAGCGGCTCTCGCAGTATAGTGTAGAGCTCAAGAAAATACATATTTAAAAAATAATAAATCTATATATATATGTAATGATTAATAAAGAAATGACCTTCACACCTTATATGCTTACCTTTGACGTCACTTGCTGTGTATATATGTAAACAGACAGAGATATAATGTGATATAATATGAGAAACGATGGAAAAAATACATATCTATAGGCATATATTTAAGCTAAACCAGTTGGAAAAAAAATAAGAAGTAAAATATGTACTTTATTAACTTTTCAGATATGTGAAATAAGAACAAAGTGAAAAGATTTACTTGAATCCTGTGTATTTTGAAAAAAAAAAAAAAAAAAGAAGAATTAAAAAAAAAAAAACATCTGTAGTTTTAACAAATTTAACACATTTCTTTTATCAAAACTCTGACAGGTTGTCCTGCTCACGACTACTCAGAATTTCTCTGGTATTTTTAGAGCTAGGCAAGAAAACGAACTATACAACCCAACAACATGACCTAAATCCAGCGGCAGCCTGTCCTCGAGTCCCTACTGACTTCTGATATCTTAGTCTTTTATGACCCTGCTGTAATACCTGTACGTATGTATGTGTGAACAATGGACTGACAGATGATGTACGTGCCAAAATGAGAACAACCCCCCCCCACCCCCATCTCCTCTCCATGATGAAACCATTGCACTCTAAGAAAGCTTAGGGCTAGACCAGACATTTGCTTACGAGCTTATACTGTACCTTTCTTTGGCTTCCCTCAAGAACTGTGGTGAAGAAGAGCAAACAAACAAACCAACGAAATGTCAAAACACAACGTCAAACCTACAATATTCCTTCGTCGAACTGTTGAACCTCTGTTTTGCCTCCGTATGTGGTCAACCTCGTGTTCTTTTGAGGTGTGGACTAGCACCAAACCTTGTAAGAGCTTGACATCTATAAACACCCTGGTTCCTCCTGATGTTCATCCCTAAAGCAGGTACACATATAGAGTTGGAGGACGACGCATGACAACCAATCATGGCTCACTGCCAAACCAAGAGCCAATTGCAGCCTGTTTTCTGGAACCCTTCACAGCGGCTGTTGTTCTCTTGCTCAGGAATCCCGGAACGTACGTGAAGGCAACAGTGGTGGCAGATCGGTCTTTGTCAGGTTTGTCGAGAACTTTGTCAAGAACTTCATCAAAAAGTATATGTAGCATCTTCAGAAAGCAGAGGACTTTTTATCCAGCTTCATTTTTGGACCCAGTTGTATATCTGTACACTCAACAGAGCGGCTCAATGATGTTCCCTCACACATATACAGACCTTCTCTCTCGTCAGTATATCGTATTCAGTACCTACTGACTATACTGAAGAGCCACATCCAACACACCCAACAGACACACGGTTCAGTCAGTTTCACCATCCGTTCTCTTTCCTGTAACTCTGCTGACCTTTTGTTTGGCCTTTTTGAACTTTAAGTGACACTTGAAACATCACGAGATGTGCGTCGTTGTCGGCACAGAAACACTTTAAACCTGAATGTTTGTCTGCTTTGCTCTCGTTTGAGCTGGATGGAAACGTTGAACAATGGATTTGTTTGTGTTTGTTCTTTTTTCGTTCGATACCAAGTGTGTAAATATCATTCGGAGGTCGAATGAGGGAGAAGTCATTGTCATTTCAGGTCCAGTAAATGTTACCAGTCCACGAGCCATCCTTATCTGAGGTAGGTCATCATCTGCCTGGTCTGGAAGCCTCCATGTATTAATCATGAGCACCATCAGCATGTGTTGAATAGATGTTCCTCAGAGCTCCTCTGTCCTGTTATCAGTACCGAGAGCTTTGTTCATAATTACATTGCCGCTGTTTGGAGCATCCCTATCTGATCCCGCCTCCCTTATTTAATTCCCTTTCATTTCATTTCCATATAAGCTAAAGGATGATGCCATTGGAAACCACTGTTGAAGTAGAGAACCAATCTCTTTGAGCCAGTCAGGGTTGATTTAGAAAGCCAAGACTTGTTGATTGGACAGCAGCAAATTGACTATCCCAATCTATTCCCATCACCCCTCCATTGCTGCCCCACTCTGCCTCCCCAAAACAAACAAAATGAACCAACCTCTGTCCTTCATCAAGGAGAACACACCTTTCCTTCGCCTTCCTAGTTCGAATTTGAGGACTTTCAGGGCTGTGAGACAGAAATATGAAGGTGCAATGTTTTACAAATTCATAGTAAAGTAATATATCCACTCAATTTAGGAGTTATGTAGATCTTATTCCATAAAATATTAAATCAGTGAAATTCCGAGAGCTGAGCTAGACAAAAATTAATCTTTTGGCCAAGAATTGTATACTTTGACCATTTGACCTTGGGATGGTGATGATCTAGACCATGGTGGTCTATGATTACTCATATAGTTGTGAATACATTATTAAAAAAAAAAATTTAAGTTGAATTTCATGAATCATTTTTTATGTTTGTAAGGTTTCCAGAGCAGGCAACTGGGAATCATACAATTCCCATCAGACTGATTAAACCCTCTGCACAAATTATTATGCAAATGATATTTTATTGATTTTCTTAAACGGTCGATGCAAATGACACTATAACTTTCAAGTCATGAACCATAAATTTTATTGAACTAACCTCCCAATAATAGCAGTATTTTTTATATAAAATGCACGGCTCCACGTGATTATGTACAATGGAGTTTCAACACATTTTATAGGATGTAAATTTGTTGAGTCACATTTACTGAAATCAAAAGCTATTTCAACCAAAAACATCTTAACAGCCCACGTTACAGGTTAACATAGGACCCCTTCCTTGAAATCATCTTCATAATTCTTGCATCTATTGAATTTGTGAGTTTTTGGACAGTTTCAGCTTGTATTTCTTTGTAGGAGGTCGGAATAGCCTCCTAGAGCTGCTGTTTTGATGTGAACCCCCTCAAACCTTCAGAAATCTTTTGCTTGAGGACACTCCAAAGGTTCTCAATAAGGATGAGGTCAGGGGATGATGGTGGCCACATCACGAGTATCTCTCCTTTTATGCCCAAAGCAGCCAATGACAGGGGTATTCTTTGCAGCATGAGATGATGCATTGTCATGCATGAAGGCAATTTTGCTACAGAAGGCACAGTTCTTCTTTTTGTACCATGGAAGAAAGTGGTCAGTCAGAAACTGAAGTCATTTTTACACTTTCAGGGACCCTAAAGGGACCCTTTCTCTCCATGATTCCAGCCACCTCCTTGCTGACATTGCAGTCTTGTTGAGACACGATGGCCTCCCACAACTCATCCACTATTCCATCCATCTGGGCCATCCAAGGTGGGCAATCCTGGCACTCATCAGTAAACAAGACTGTGTGTTTGAGCCGACTGCAGCCATTTCTGCTTGTGAGCATTGGTGAGGGGTGGCCGAATAGTTGGTTTATGCACAACAGCAAGCCTCTGGAGGATCCTACACCTCAAAGTTTGTGGGACTCCAGACGCACCAGCAGCTTCAAATATCTGTTTGCTTTATAATGTCATTGTAGCAGCTGCTTTCTTAATCCAATGCATTTTTCAGAAACCTTCCTCATTGTGCTTTTATCTGAATGAACCTTTCTCTGCTGTAAATCAGCCACGATTGACTGATTGATAGATTGATTGATTGATTCTTTTTCTTTCCTATATTGGTTGAAACTTGTGGCTTAACAATGTAGAACATCCTTTTTAAGTAGTTTTCCCTTAATTGGATTCACCTGGCAAACTAATTATCATAAGTGTTTCACATTGATTTCAGTGATCCAAAGAGCCCTGAGACACAATACCATCCATGAGATTAATTGAAAACAAAATAAATTAACTTTATAACACTTAAATGTTTTGGGTCTGTTCACACTCCAATCTGACAATATCTCCAAACAATTCATGCATCAATTCATGCACAAAAGAGATACCCATTTCCCCTTCTCCTCTTTTTGCATTTATGAGGAATGTTGACTTGGATTGAAGTAGAAACTGCATGAATTCTGATCCAGCTGTTTAGACAGGGTCACATTGCTGCAAATCGGATATGCATGGGATTTCTATACCACATATAAAAGTGGCCCAAATCAGTGTGTTCTGGGATAACATCTGGGTCACGTATGATGAAAAAAGTTGGATTTGGGTCACTTTTATCTGCTGTGTGAAAAGGTATGGACACACTGGGTTTTTGCATTTCACGTCACCTCCCACAATGGGTCCAAGCAAAACCAGAAATCAGAGGTGGACAGTTTTTGATCAGTAGCAGCATCGACTCGCTGACTGTGGACCATGCCGCCTCTGCTGTATTTTGTATTTTACACAAAAAGAGTATAACATCTCCAGTTCTGAAACTGCAACAATCAGCTCTTCTTCAGTGATGGCTCAGACAGAGCAGAGACAGTACAGAGCCTTTCACGTGCCTCACGGCCAGAGCAGCAAGGCCATTAGTCGGTGACATGACCAATGTTGAACTCAAGTTTCCAGGGGCATTTTATTGACCTGGAAATTTGTCCGTCACAGCAATGGAAACAAGCAAAAACCCAGTATAACTCCATCGTCAGGCAAGATGAACACAAACACACCTTTTTGATAAGTTGAGCTGCAAGCTGGAGTCGCCTGAATACCTACTCATTACTGAACATCAGACCTGCAGTAATTCATTTGAATACTGAACAAATGCATCGTTGTATTTCGTTAGTTAATGCAAAGAAACCTCAATCACTGAACCTTCAGAAACACCAAAAATGACAGACGATGGGGGAACAGTGGAGTTATTACAGTGTTAGAATTTATGGTAAGTCTTCGTACTTACCTGAAGATCTATAATCATGTTTGTACAATCTTCTAATTCTTCACTAATAGCTTCTGTTTAGGGCCAGAGAAATACTTGCTGTTAACTACACGTAGACGTCATGTTTGCCAGGCATGTTGGTTGTGCACATACTCAGAAATGAATGCGACGTGCACGTGAGGTGCAGTACACATTAAAAACACTAAGGGCAGCGTAAGCACTCAGCGGCATCAACATGTCACAAAGTCATTAAGAAAGTCATTGTATGTAGAACGTAGGCAAGTGTGTGAGTTGTCTACACAAATGTGTGGCCAAACAGCAAGTATGTTTCTAACCTTAAATCGACATCGTCTTGGAGACTTAAGGAAGTTTTTGTAATTCTAAACTTTTGTCTTGAAAAAGTGTTTTTCGACAGATTTCAGGCATTCAGACATTTCTTGCTCCAAAGCTGTGAAGTCACCATCAAAGTGGGCTCCAACACCGAATCACTTCGAATCACATGAATTAAATATCGAGTGAATGAAGTTCACATTTCCCTTTCTCTCATAGTCATTCCCACACTCCCTCCGGGGGTTAGTGTGGAGGTTGGGAAGACCTCCTGATGAACTGTGTAGTACTT
The DNA here is from genome assembly GCA_034509495.1 of Acestrorhynchus altus. Lineage (NCBI taxonomy): Eukaryota > Metazoa > Chordata > Actinopteri > Characiformes > Acestrorhynchidae > Acestrorhynchus > Acestrorhynchus altus. The sequence continues at coordinate 2,549,918 of CM067501.1, forward strand.
TGATTTGTGAAGTGTGTGCAGTGCCTGAAACGGAGTAGAGGCTTCACACATGCAGCCAAAAGCTACACTGCGAACTCTGGGTTTCAGTGCTATCGAAAGGGCTAGTGCACTGGTAAACTGGAGTTTAAATCGCACTGACTTCGAAATCAGGCCGACAGGGTGTTCTTGAGGGGCTCTGAAACTGATTTAAAACCTGTTTGCTCACGTTCTCCAATTTGCTTTGCCCCTTTCTGTTCTCTGTCTATGCGTTACCTACATGCTATTAAACTTATTTCTGTCTATACTCTGAACCCTGAGCTGTGCTTTTTTTTCGCTGTTTTTGAACAGTTCTTAAATTTATTGACCAAAATGCATAAATAAATCAACAATGCACCAAGATGGAGTTTCTGGAATGGAATGGAATGTCCTAACTGGTCTCATATGTGCTCGATTTGCAATAAATCTGTTGACCGTGGAGGCCGAGAGAGTATTGCAATCAAATCAAAATTTATTTGTATAGTGTTTTTACAACTGAGGTCACAGAGCAGCTTTACAGAAAATAAAATGATCAAAACACACAACAACGGATAAAGGATGAAGACATAAACCCCGGGGGAGAGAAAACGGGAAAAATTCCCTCAGAGATGGAGGAAGAAACCTTGATGGGACCCCTCCTCCTCTGGTCAAACTGCTTATACATTGATAAGGTAACACTGACCACATATGCTGTCATGCTCAGGTTTACTGGAGTGATTAAGATTGTTTGATGGAGGTCATAACGTGAACACATATTTAGGGTCCATGTAAATTTCTACAGTCTGAGGTGGTAGGTGGGCAACTAGTCCAAGGCAGGGTAGGAGGCAGTCCAAGTCCAGTAGCCAGAAAGTTGGTAGGCAGTGTGAAGGTGTTGTAGCGGATTCTGAGGTCAGACTCTGAGGAGGTGGCGGGGGGGACTGAAGGCAGACTCTGAGGAGGTGGCAGGGGAGACTGAGGGCAGACTCTGAGGGGGTGGCAAGGGAGACTGAGGGCAGACTGAGGAGGTGGCGGGGGGGACTGAAGGCAGACTCTGAGGAGGTGGCAGGGGAGACTGAGGGCAGACTCTGAGGGGGTGGCAGGGGAGACTGAGGTCAGCCTCTGAGGAGGTGGCAAGGGAGACTGAGGTCAACCTCTGAGGAGGTGGCAGGGGGGACTGAGGTCAGCCTCTGAGGGGGTGGCAAGGGAGCCTGAGGTCAGCCTTGGAGGGGGTGGCAGGAAAGCCTGAGGTCAGCCACTGAAGGGGTGGCAGGGGAGCACAGTGTACCTCAAGATTAGCTATCTAGGACCAACAATACTGGGAAGCCCTAGTTGTATGTGGACGAGCAATATCCTGTTCATTATCCTGTCATTTGGAAGCCAAGACACTGCCACACTACTCAGTGAAAGAAGCAGGTGCTAGGCTTAAAGCTAAGTTTGAACTAGAATCTGTTGAACCAAGTCCAGGAGGACATCGAGAGGACAGCGACATTATCTGGTAACTCTCTGGAATGATTGCGAAAATAATTACAGTTACAGATGAGTTTGCGGTGACGTAAATCTGCCAGTAAAAGCAGAGCTCTTCATTCTGTGACCAGGAAACAGAGGGCTGGATGACTGCATTTGGAGTGGAGGGCCACAGGCATGAGAACCTCAGCTCTGATGAGGGACAGCAGTTTCTGTCTAAGCTGACCTGTAGGGAAATGTCTCTGATATGAGTCAAGAGTGTGATCTTATCACTGTGGCGCTCATCTGTTCCCTCTAAACACTGAAGGATTCACTATGGTGGTGCCCCCTTGTGGACACAACATGGAGGTCAACAACAAATCAACTGAAAGTTGGGGTCAAATAACAGAACAGAGGGACGATTTCACTGAAATAAAAAAAATGCCTCTATGAAATAGAGCAATACAAGTTTCTTCTGCTGTCTATTATAGATTAATATGATCACTGTATGAAAGGTGAGTCTTAATATATTATATATTCTATACTGTAAGGACACACATACATACATATGCATGTAAGGACTTTATAGAAGGCCTATGTTGTTTTATTACTTGTCCATTAACTGCTTTCAAGTTTTCAACAGTAGCATTTAATTGGAAAATAAAAAAACAAACAAAATTTACATGAAAGACTAATTCTTTACTCTCACATTTATATATATAAACCCTTCAGCGTCCTGTGGGCAACGTCCTGTGAGCACTGGTGAAAGACTAGAGGACGACCAACACAAACTGGGCAGAAACAGATGAGCTTCTGTCTCTGACTTTACATCTACAAGGTGGAGACACTAGACAGGAGTGTCTAATAGAGTGGACAGTGAGTGGACACAGCGTTTAAACACCCCAGCAGCACTGTAGCTGTAGCTGGTATTTCCGTCTCTGGTTGATGTTATAACCATCTAGCAGTCTGTAACATTGACACCACCTTGCTTCAGAGTTGGTATGAGGTTCCTGTGCTCAAATGCCGTGTTGGGTTTGCAATCCTCCTTTGATTGGTGCAGTTTTCCTTCTACTCTAATATTTTTATACAGTGCATCTGGAAAGTATTCACTGACGCTCACCATCCAATCTAATGGAGCTTGAGAGGTTCTGCAAAGAACTTCCCAGAATCAGGTGCCAAGCTTGTAGCATCAGACTCAAAATGACTTGAGGCTGTAAATGCTGCAAAAAGAGCTTCAGCAAAGTATTGAGCAAAGGATGTGAATATTTATGGACATGTTTCATTTTTGTATGTATTTCAAACTAATTTCTCTCATTTTAGTGTAGAATTTTGAGGAGAAATTGAAGATGTAACATAAATGTGCAAACGGTGAAGGATGTGAATTCTTTTTCCAGATGTGTTGCATTTATATATTGATATTGAAGTATTGTGATGTTATGTTTGGCACAAATACATCGATTCTCATCGACGTTTCTATGTGAAATTATGGAACCGTAGTGGTAAGAAGTTCTAGCAAAACTTTATTTTATGTCATATCAGGCTTTCTGTAAAACACAAGCTGCCTCAGGAGCAATGTTATGACTATTTAATGTGTTAACTTTGAGGGAGCCTTTCGAGGCATTAAGGTTCTCCACAAGGTTCCACTCACCAGCAGGCTGTACGTATGTAAGTGGCATAAACTACAAAAGTGTACGGGCTGTTTGTGTCCTTTGTAAGGTTATAGGAAGTGTGGGAGCACGTTCTCTCTGAATGAGTTGACTTTAAACAATGAACAGAATAACGACTCCTTCAACACTGTTGGGATAAAATATTTATAGAACTTTATTGTGAATGTTCTGTTATAAAGAACCGGCTATAAGCACTCAAAACAGCACAACTATACAGTATGTCGTCAGGATTAATCCATTAACAGGCTTTAAAGTATGAACACAATTATGAGCCGAACTCCACAGATTATCTCACATTCTGTACAACCTTTTTTACTACAAGCAAAGGTGACGTTTCTTCAAGACATTAAAAAAGGTCTAGAGGATGACCAACACAAATGACCTCATGAACGGTCTCTCAGATGGACTTGATCTAACAGGCTCCTCCAAAAACAGTGTTTCACAGCAATTACATTTTCTCTAAAACATTGTCAAAATGCTAACAGAGTAGAATAGCCCTGCTGAAACTTGACCAGGTCAAGGTGGACAGTGCCTGAGGCATTATCAAGCTGGTCATTTGGGTCATGCAGACCAATGGTTCTCAAACCTGGTCCTGGAGTACCACTTTTCCAGCTTGTTTCCGGTCACAAGGGGCAGCTGTGGCCTGGTGTTTAGGGAACAAGCCTTGTGACTGGAAGGTTGCCAGTATGAACCCCTGAACTGGGACATGACTGAAGTACCATTGAGAAAGGCATTTAACTCACCAGCTGCTCCCTGGGTGTTGTGGATAGAGCTGCCCACCCCTCTGGGCAAGTGTGCTCACTGCCCCCCAGTGTGTGAGTTCACTCCCAGTTCGGCTCAGCCCCAACTCATCGGTTGGATCAGGTGTGCTGGAAGTGGGGGACATTTTAAAACCTGAAGGACATTGGTACAGGATTGAGAACCACTGATGTAGACAATTATATCTGGGTTCCCACAGCTTATGTCCATACTAATCAACCATTATGACCAGCTTCATTACCAACTGGAAAAAAAACATCTTATTTGAGATGAAAATGTACCAGTATAATCACCAGTATAACCAGCTTGCTTACCAGCACAGGGTATGTTTTTACCTGGACCTTGACCTTGACTTTCAATGACCATCTGAAACCAGCTACTGTAGTGTCCAGTTCCGTACACCCAGACACTGAACTGTAGATTCAAACAGCTAGAGCACAGAAAGCTGAATTATGAACTGAATATACTGCACAAAGTGTAATGAAATAAAAATACTTATATAAACAAGCCCAAAAGGAGGACAGCTCATTCCTCCTCTGAAACATGCTTCATCTTTACCATCAAATGGAGGCCGCACTCCTCCTAAGCATACATTAGCTCATAGCCAGCACATTAAAGGGGAATTCAACCCATTTCCAAAACGCTCTGCATAATTCAGCCATTAAAATATGAACAGTCATCCAGACTGGTTTGATGTGAAATAGTGGGATGTAGAGATGTTCACTGACTCTGTGAAAGGAACCTGGGGTCACTGTGACTACAATGCATTTATAGCCGTTTCATTTATAAATCCTCCAGTTAATCTGCACTGCATTTATATCAAATTAGAGGAGGGAGGACAGGAGGGAGCAGAAGTCTGACCCCAACAACACAGACTGGACTTTAATATTAATAATGTTCTCTGTTTGTTTTCATTATTATTATATTAGTGTTCCCTTTTTCTCGGTTTGTACTCTAATGATGCTGCTGCTGCATCCATCCATCCATCCAACTATCCATCCACCCCTCCATCCATCCATCCATTCATCCATCCATCCATCCAACTATTCATCCATCTATCCATTCATCCATCCATCCATCCAACTATCCATCCATTCATCCACCCACCCATCCATCCATCCATCCATCCATCCATCCATCCATCCATCCATTCATCTATCCATCCATTCATCCATCCATCCACCCACCCACTCATCCATCCATCCATCTATCTATGCACTCATCCATCCATCCAACTATCCACCCACCCATCCATCCATCCATCCATCTATCCATTCCTCCATCCATCCAACTATCCATCCATCCAACTATCCATCCATCCATCCATCCTTCCATCCATCCATCCATCCATCCATCCATCCAACCATCCATCCATCCATCTAGTTAAAAAATTCAGGTCAGAAAAAATAGACCTGAATTTTCCATCTCTATAATTTATTTTCCTTTCTCTGAACTTTTGTGTCTCAGTCAGCAGACAGTGTATCTACACCCATATGATGTGGCCTATCACCATTTGACTATGACCATTTTTACTGGAAATAGAATAAATAATTTTTGAAAAATATCCATCCATGCAGACAAAAAAAATACATAATCTACCCTGTTGGGGGCGTAGTACCTCATAAAATGAGACATGAAAACACCAAAAAGAAGTTGACATGGACAATGCAGGACGTTCTATTTTAACTGAGGTTCCGAAACACAGGGAGTGAAAACATTCCGTTAGAAACTGAACTCGTAGTGAGTAGTGGGTACCGGTTTATCACTGCTCAGTCATCACGTCCAAGACAACGTCCAAACACAACACAAACCTGTTACATGTCCCTAAATTCCCATTTATTCCAAATGAAACGATTTAACCCCCTGAAGTTCCCTCATCACATGATCACTGTGTAGGGAAATCAAGGACGAGGACTGTCTCTCTATAGACTCTATATCTGAACAGATCACTATGTATCTGTAATAGAACAGTATTTTCATTGGTTCATATGAGGAAATCTGAAATCTAGTGCTTTCTGTGTGGACACTGTGCCTTTATGTCTCATGTAGTTCACGAAGAAAGGAGGTATTATAAGAAAGGAGGACGTGAACTCCACATGTACACTGTATTTTGTAAAACTGTGCTTTTTGTCTGCGTTTTGGCCTCACGGTCACGTGAACATTTTTGAAGGTGGTGAAACGTCAAATCCATTCTGACTCCCTGTGTCGTGAACATATGTCATGAAACCTCATATATTACATATATTTCCACATACGTGGACCACGCTCACAGTGGTTGAGGCAAGGAAGGGGAAACTGATGATGCTTGAAACCGGCCACCGCCCACCCACCTCCTCCACGGGCAAGAAAGGGCAGAGCAGGAGGAGGAGCAGGGTCGGAGGGGTACGATTCTTCGTTGGGAGAAGGTGAGGGACAGAATTGGTTTTATGAGGTATGCAGTTGAGGAGAGGAGGGGATTGGACCCAAACCCAAACTCCCCTAATTCATTAGAATTAAAGTACCTAACGTGTCTCTCGATGTCTCTCTTTATCACCTCCCACAGGACTATCGCTGTTTTTTAAACTAGACCGATACATGTGGACACAACCTGAGATGTGTGATTTCAATCAAAAAACAGAGCATTTCACACCAAACCCACTCTGAATGAGTATCAACTGGAGAAACGTAGTGAAAATCAGAGGAATTCCCATTTAATATGTAAACATAAGGCCGTTTTTTTGCTGTATTATAGTCATCATGTAGACACGACCATCCTGAAATTATACCGAATTGTGAATTTTGGGAACAGATACACCCACACAAAACAAACACCTTAAATCAGCATTGGTCTCTACATTTAGGTCGATTATTGTCACCGTCAATATTCGTAAAATACCTCAGAATGTGGCAGATTGATAAAGGAAGGACCAAACGTCTTAACTTTCAATGAATGTCAGTGCAAACAGAATTAATGAAATGTTGACAGAATGTAAAGACTCTCATCATGTCACAAATCAACAAAAGGTTGTTGTGGGACAGCTACACTGTGTACACCGATCGACTATAACATTAACACCACCTTGTTGTTTCTACACACATTTCCCATTTTCACATCTGACCTTCTAGGAGCCCCGTGGTTCATCTGTTTCTCTGCATACTTTGTTATTCCCTGTTCTAAAGTGATCAGGACCCCTCAGGACCACCACAGAACAGCTATTATGTGGGTGGTGGGTCATGGATCAGACACAGCAGTGCTGCTGGAGTGTTTAAACCCCTCAGTGTCACTGCTGGACTGAAAACAGTCCACCAACCAGAAATGTCCTGCCGACAGCGTCCTGCGAGCACCGATGAAGGACTAGAGGACGACCAACACAAACTGTGCAGAAACAGATGAGCTTCTGTCTCTGACTTTACATCTACACGGTGGAGACACTCGGTAGGAGTGTCTAATAGAGTGGACAGTGAGTGGACACAGTGTTTAGACACCCCAGCACCACTGCAGGGTCTGATGTAGTGGTCCTTTCCCAGGTTTCTTCTAATCTAAGCTTTTTCTAATCCTGCAACGGCTGCAATTTACAGACATATAAGTGGGCAGAACATGGATTGGTCACCGCCATGTTCTATACGGTTGAGTATGTAACCAAATATACAGTCTGTCAGCATGTGTGTATAATTCATCTGAGTCTTTGAAGTTGGTGCCCAGAAAGACGATTAATCCATCCGCAGCCTGCTTTCCAAGGAAGTGAAAGCTTGAAGAACCTCACTCCAACATGGATACATTGGTTTCTATGTTCAGATTAAACACAGGTGTCTGTCCAGTCACACACATGCTTTTACTGGAAGAGACTGGGAAATGGTCGTGAGTGTGATTTCAGCTCTCTTCAGCTGAGCGGTGCAGTGTTGGTGCTGTGCCGTTGGCAAGGGTGCTCTTCTTCAGTTTCCCGACTGTCCTCTGTGCCCTCAGGACAGGGTGGAACATCAGACCGAAGCTTCGCCAATGTTTGTTTGATGTCCCATGAAGTCCTTGTCACCCGAAGTGTCCACCTCGTCAGTGGGTGTGGTCATTTTGTGCCAGCGCTGGGAGAAAGACACATTGCAGGCTCAGTGTTAAAATCAGAATCAAAGTTAGACAAATATGAGGGACTTGAAACGGTAAAGAACTGTGGAGAACAGAAGATACAGTGATCAGATCTGATACGACTCTCACACACACTCCTACAGCGATCCAGTCCGATGCTGATGCATCAGCAGCAGCAACCAGCCATTCCAACAACAATCCCATACCATCCTAGCAACCACCTGGTAACAGCACAGTAGCCACTTGGAACAGCAAACCAACTACAGGGCAAACAAGTGGGACACCATAGCAACCACCTTGAATGGCATAATGACTGTCTGTAACAGTCTAGCAACAACAGAGCAACAACTTGGAACTGGCATTGCACAACACGATACATGCAACTGCAAAGAAACTGCATAACAAAGACCTGGGGCACCATAGCAACCACCTTGAACAGAAAAGCAACCATCTGAAGGTTTTTCTTAGAATTTGCACAATATGGAACATGGAACAATAGAAACTGCATAGCAAACAGTAGGGACACCATAGCCACCACCTGTGATACCATGGCAACCACCTTGAATAGCATAGCAACCACATCAAACCTTTTATTAATCTTTTTAAAAAACCACCTGGGACACAATAGCAAACACATGGGACAGCATAGCAACCACTTGGAGCAGCCTAGCAACAGCATAGCACCACCTGAGACACTGTAACAACTGCCTAACAATGGAATTACAACTGCCTAGCAACTGCATAACAGCCTCTTGGGACATCATAACAACTGCTTAGCAACAGCTATGTAACAATATTACACTTCCTTAACAACAGCATAGAAGCCATTGGGAACTTGGCAACAGCCTAGCAACCATTTGAGACTTCCTTTATCTGTGTAATAGCTCTGTATTTTCCTCTGGAAATGACTCTGTTTGAGTCTCCCGTCCACTGCGGTCACCGAGTGACACATGTTCACACTGATGGTCTTTTCACACTAATGATAGTTGGCGTTACTGCAAACACCTTCCTCATGTGGCACGTAAGGTGGTTGTAAGGGATGAGTGTGTGTGTGTGTGTGTGTGTGTGTGTGTGTGTGTGTGTGTACCAATAGACTAAATTCTAAGACAGCCTTGCCTGACGTATGCTGCCCTTGGTGCTGAAGAACATGTAGATGATGTATCCTGGGATGAGCACCATGGAGGATAGGGCCATGAACCAGCCGATGCCCTGCCCCCAGGCCGGGTACACGTACTTCCCCAGCGTCAGAGGGGTCATCTCGATTGCACTGAAGGTAAAAACCCCCTGCATGCAGAAAACACAAGAGACAGCTGTGCTGAGTCAGTTGGATCAGCTGGATCCATAAACGGATCAATACAATGGATGGATGGATTCAATGGAAGTCAATGTTAAAATATGTAGGGCACTTTCTATTGGCCCGTTCATTATACAGTATAAATCGATCAACCGTACCATTACGACCACGTCCCGGTTTCTATATTTACTGCCCACCACAAAGTGGACAGTGAGAGTTGAAACATGGAGTTGGTCATAATGTTATGGTTGATCAGTGAATCAGTGACAGATTGGAGGTGAGGCTACACTGTGCGTAACCCCTTTGCAGTGTCTTATTTAGACTTATAGTACCATCGCACTGATGCTTTTCCGTACCAGACAGATCAGTGGAGTGAAGTAGAGCCAGCAGAGTTTCCACCAGCGGCACGGCTGGTAGCCGATCATCTCCTCGATGTTACCGTAGAACTTATCTGCTCCTGTAGTGCAGAGAGAACACAGACAGACTCATTGTTCCTTTGGTCAGTCGCTCAACAATACAGGCGTTTCTTCATCCATCTATTTCTGGTTGAGAGGTTTATGATATGTCCCACACCCCTGAAGACTGTACTGGGGAGGGAAACCCAGATGCTTATGGGCTGGAGTTCGGAGCAGCTTCTGAGAAGGTGCATGAAGCCAAACCCCCCCCGTGAGGTGACATAAACTGGGCACTCCTGCAGTAGGTTCTAAGCAACAAGGGTAGTACCTTTTTAAAGGTGGTTCTTTAGGGAAGCATTTTAAGAACCTCAGGAGAACCTAATCTCTAAAATTAGATTAACCATTAGATATGATGGGAATATGTGATGGTTCTGCACTGTCAATAAATAATAATCCAGTTTAACCACCAAAGGAGCTTCCAGTGCATGTTTACTGCTCTGTCCACGTGAACATGATCAACCTGCATACAGACTCTGACTGATCAGAGGGAGGGGGCGGGGCTGATGCTCAACCTGCATACAGACTCTGACTGATCATTAGACATTGTGCCGAAAGGTTCCTGTTTATCTGCTCCAGAGGGTCCCGTTCCACTGCAGTACTACAGGGACTAGACAAGCTGTGTGCATTTGTACAAATTTGTCAACAATGGGTTTAACTCAAAGTAGCTGAATGCATTCAGGGGTGTTCACAAACATTGTTTATGCATCAGTACATCATTTCATCATTTCTCTCAGTGTAATTAATGTGGTTGAATAATGAGAGCTGTTTACCATAAAACCAGGCTATAGCGATGGTCTCGAAGAAGACAAGGAAGAGGAGGCACATCCCACTGGCTGAGTAATAGTCAAACAGCTTAAACACATACAGACCACCCTGAAACACACACGCACACACGCACACACACACACACACACACACACACACACACATACATACATATATGTATATATATACAGACCCAGGAGAATTAATGATCTCATTTAGCTCTATAAACACACTCCCTGCATAAATGTGGCTGCATTTGGGCCAAAAATTCATAGCGGGATAGTTTTGATTTGTGTTCATTTTCTACATTAAATCTTCTTTCCGAGCTTTGTTGTGTTTGATGCTGAAGCTCTGAAATGTTTACGCAGCGAAGTAAGAGACTCTCATTCACAAATGATCAAAACGAAGGTCTGTTTACTATTTATTTTGTCTTCCTCCAGAAAAATACAGAATATATCTACAGGGGTTGGACAATGAAACTGAAACACCTGGTTTTAGACCACAATAATTGATTATTATGGTGAACTAGGGCCTCCTTTTGCGGTCAATACAGCGTCAGTTCGTCTTGTGAAGGATATTTTTTGGATACAATCCAGGTTAGCACCCGAACATCCCTTTCAGACAGCGTCCTCTTACATCCACAGTTAATCCTGTTGGATGTGGTTGGTCCTTCTTGGTGGTGCTGACGTTACCCTGGATACCGTGGCTCTTGATACATCACAAAGACTTGCTCTCTTGGTCACAGATGCGCCAGCAAGAAGTGCACCAACAATCTGTCCTCTTTTGAACTCTGGTATGTCCCCCATAATGTTGTGTTCATTGCAATATTTGGAGCAGAACTGTGCTCTTACCTGCTCATTGAACCTTCACACTCTGCTCTTACTGGTGCAGTTAATGAAGATTGACCACCAGGCTGCTCCAATTTAGCCATGAAACCTCCCCACACTACAATGACAGTGTTTCAGTTTCATTGTCCAACCCCTGTATATACCCCTGTACATTTTTCTTAATAGACTAATCAATAGAAATGCTCTTAAATGACTACACAGTCTGTTTACTTTACAGTTATGTAAATGTAAATGCTTTCTAAAAACAGTCTGTAGGTCCACGTCTCACCTGGGTGATGTTGGACAAGCCGATCATGTAGGATATAATGCAGACGATGAGGATGAACATTTTCTTCCTCTTTCTCAGGATGGTGGGATACTCGTCCATCAGAGCTGTGATGAATCCTTCCACCGTACAGAACTGCGGAGATCAATCATTTACATTGACATGTCTATAATGTGTCCTGTATAGATGCCGAGACTCTGTCAACATAAATCACTGTCAGACACTTGATGCTGTACGACAGTGATTTTATCATGGTTAAGCAAAGACAGTGAAGAAAGTAAAACAGCACACTGTAACACAGAATCGCAGTGTCCTATGGCTTATAGCTTACATACACTGACAAACTATAACAGGATAAACTACACAGGTCATTTCAATGTATTTATAGGTGGTGGACTAGTGTTGTCCTTACCTGACTGTCCAGTCCCAGCATCAAAAGCATGGAGAAAAACAGGATGGACCAGAGGGAGGACATGGGTAGCTGAGTGACTGCTTGAGGATAGGCCAGGAATGCCAAACCTGGACCTACAGTGTTTAAGGTCAAACAGCAAACAGACAAGCAGACCAGAGACCAAATGAACAGTGTAGATAATATGAAATAACATGTGCATTGAGGTTTACGGTATTTATCAGAGCGAGCCGGCAGCTTTCAATGGTTTACACAATTGGTTTAAACATTTACTAACTACATAGTACTTTTGAAGGCTTTAAAAAAGTGAAAATGACATAATCTAATGGTCGCACAGTTGAAATTATTTATTTTTTAATTATAATTTAAATATAATTATATTATTATATTCTCATTTGAGCTTGTCTCTAACGCCCCTCTAACTTAGTTGTGGATGTAGTAAATTACCTTAGACACATACTGAAGAAATATAGTTCAGACCCCCGTTTAGACAAACCATTTTGCAGCAAATAAAAATGCATTTAATGAATTTAAAGCATCTAACCAGTAGAAAAGTCTTTGTCTGGCTCTGAAACCGCTGTCTAAAGGTTCAATGATTCGTTTGGAAAATAACGTCTGTCCAATTCTGACTAATAACACCACACACTGGTAATGTTTACATTCTACCTTTTCCTATTTAGTCCAAACTGACACAGATGGAAGGCTAACCTTGGGCTCCTCTGCCACTCATTCAGAGGCTGTCCCCCATTGATACCAGCTCCCTGTTACTGGACATGGATTAGCCCACCCTGCCTTGAATAGCTGCCCATCTCCCATTGTTTACTTTGTAGAAATGTACACGACCCACCATCAAACCATCATTACTCCAGTACACCTGAGCATTACAGCAGGCACGGTGGTCCAGTTCTCCATATTAATAATGTATAAGTAGTTTGACCAGAGGAGGAGGACTCCCCCCTTGTGAGCCTGGCTCCTCCCTAGGTTCTTTTTTCTTGCCACCATCACACTTTGGCTTTTTGTGTTGTTGATCTTGTTATCAGACCTCTGTGAAGCCGTTTCGTGTCAATGCAATACTAATAGATTTGATTTGATAAAGAACATTTACAGCAGAGCTTTACAGCCACTTTATGTAGACATTTGTTTTTTTAGTCTAGATCCCTCCTTGTCTCTTCATGCCCACCTCACTCATGACCAGAGGTATTAAATACAGTGTACAGGAGCAGAGAACAGAGAGTGGGAATTCACGAGGACTGTAGAGTTTGTAGCCCTGTTTGCAGAGCACAGAGGGCAAACGCGTCGTACCAAGTATGTGGAGGTTCCACTACATTAAAATCCCATCAGTGTTATTGGCCTGAAAAAAGTGTGCTTAGTTTAAATAGGCCTTTAAACGTATGTTATGCCTGATGGCGTTCCACCTGGGTCCATTTTTGGCCCTCCTCTGTTCAACCTATGTATGATACCATTTGATGGCACACATTTTCAGCAATGACACTGTCAATTTATGTGTCTATTGCAGTGAACAGGCAGCTTTACGCCTTAAATGCTCTGAACAAATGAAAAGTCCATATTGTTAACTGGTTGGACAGAAAGTATAGAGGTGATGGAGAACATTCCACGCCATTCCTGCATCATTACACTACCTGTCTCATCACAGTAAATCACCTACAAACTGTTTTATGGTTCTAATAACATCCCCCTTTCTATGCCGTTGGACAGTGTGAAGATCCTCCCACCTGAAGCAGCGAGCTCCTGGATGGGTTTTTTGGTGATGTACGACATGAATCCTACAATGGAGAAGATGACGATGCCAGCAAACATGCTGGTGAAGGAGTTAATGCAGCAGACAATGACAGCATCTCTACAGCACGGGAGAGAAGAGTCAGGGTTAATGTACAGCTTGTGGTTCCTTGGTTTATGCACATTATGAGTGTTTCAGAGACTAAAGGAGAAGAGATGTACCTGTAGACGTTGTTATTGAATGGATTGTAGCTGCCCAGTGCAATCAGGGAGCCCAAACCCAGACCATAAGAGAAGAAGATCTGGGTTGCAGCATCCAGCCACACCTACAGAACGTGTGGATGAGTTATTTCAGCTTATTCGTAAGCTGATTTTTGGAATGATGACTGTAGAAAAGCATGGACAGTGTAACGTCTCTGAAAGCTATACTATCGTTTCATCTCCAGGGTCCAGGCAGGGTCAATAATCCCCAGATATTGGGTTATAGATGAAAAACATCAAGTACAATCTAATCTTTACAAAACACTCAAGAACATTGTTGCATTTTCAGCTCAAAAATACACTCAAAATTAATATATTTTTGAGATATAAAGAGTTTTTATGGCTTTGATGGTGATATTCATTGAAGTCTTTGAATTCTGATAGTGTTTACATCTCAAACGAAGGCAGATTTGACTCCAGAATCTCCTGAGAATAAAAATAGCTGGTACGTGTGACTATAAATACTTTTCAATAAAAGAAAGTGTGCCAGACTAGAGTTCTGCATGGAGGGATGGATGGACGGATGGACAGATAGATAGACATAAATCATATGTATGAGATATATCAAATAGTCAATTAAATACCAAACATACAGAGATATTGTGTAATTATGAATATTAAAGTAATGTAATTATACTCATTTGTCCCACTGTGTTGTGCACTCTCTGGAATTTGTCCTCAGCATTTAACCCACCACACACAGTGATACACACTACTGACTTCACACACCAGGGGGCAGTGAGCACATGTACCCGGAGCAGTGGGCAGCCCTATCCTCAGCGCCCAGAGAGCAGCTGGGGAGTTCAGTGCCTCGCTCAAGGGCACTTCAGTCAGGTCCTGCCAGTTCAGGGATTGGAACCAGCGACCTTCCAGTCCCAAGGCTTGTTCCCCAACAACCACGCCATGGCTGCTCCCATAATGTATGTTATTGCTAAACATTATGCAGGTAACAGTATTATTTTAGGTTTGTATTGGTTTCAGCTACTCTTTAAAATTCCAAAAAGGCCAATTTAAGGCTTTTACGTAGGAGCCCTCCATCGTGTGGTGGTCCTTAAGCCTTCCGAGGATGACCATTCTTAGTCATTGTTAGTCCTTCCACAACACTCAGAGTCAACAAACACATTATTCAAACACAAGAATAACACACATGAGCGAACGCACCTCTGACTTGAGCAGCTTTCTGAAGTCGGGGGTGATGTAGAAGAGAATGCCGTCTTTGGCCCCGGGAAGACTGACCCCTCGGAAAAACAGGATGAAGAGCATGAAGTAAGGGTAAGTGGCGGAGAAATACACCACCTGAGAGGGGTAATAAAGGAGGGAGATGATGAAGAAAACGGAGTGAAGGCTACTTGGCAGACAGTGTAATTCAGATCTTCGGACAGCGATGGTTTCGTGGTGATTTGTGTCAGATAGCTCCGGAATGTGATTTGTCCATATCGCAGGTTAATGATTGTGTTTAATTGGTAACGTCCATCAATGCCGTGGGCCATTGGAGAGTTAATTTAATCCACATCTGCAGTTCACATTAAGATCCAATTATTCTCTGACAAGAGGGAGGTAGAGTGATTTTCTCTCCCATTTGATTGTGACGATCTTCTGCGCTGAGGCTTGGTGGGCTGCAGTGTCTCTGAATTAATCATATTATTTACACTGGAAAACGGAATGCATTGCATTGGCTTGATTCATTTGTGCACATCATTTCCACATGAATAAAATATATTATCAACACATTCACAGCTAGAAAAGAACAAACCACATATAAGCGCATTAATATAATGTGTTTTATTCATGTGGAAATGATGCACGCATTTAATTCAAGTAACCCCAGTGCATCATTTTTCCAGCGTATGAGCAGAAGTTAAACAGATCACACACATGAATAAATATGATTGGATCAGTGGAAGAGAAGAATCGAGACATCCAGAGAAAGAAGCTTCTGAAGGTATAAACATAACCATATATGGCAGAATGGCATATATGGCTCTGGCAGAATCACCTTTCCAGTCCATTCTACGCCTTTCCAGATGGAGAAGTAGACCAGGACCCAGGCCAGGGCCAGAGTTCCAGCCAGTGGCCAGCGTAATTCCCCAGGCTGCTCCAGTCCCTCAGTCAGCTGGTGCATGTTTCTCCTGGGAGACACACAAACATCATTACCTTAGATATCTCAAACTCAGGCCCTGAACTTGTAGGGTCCAGCAAGAGCTACACAGCATAGTAGAGCTGAATCACGGACTTATGTTTATTTGTTTATTTATATTATTTGTTTACTGTTCATCACTGTTAAAAGTATGAGCTCCTTGATGAACTTTTGGAGGTTCTTCACTATGGAACTGTGGAAGAACCTCTTAAGGTGACTCAAGGAACCTTCAGTAAAAGGATGAAGGCTTCTTGACGGTTCCTTCACAGTTCCTCAAGGATCTTGTACTTTTAACAGTGAGATATGGAAAGAAAACTCAATAAGATTTCAGACTTACTCCCAGAATTCTGTGACTGCACTGGTCAGGTTGGACGTGTCCATCAGGCTGTAGTTAGAAAAGCAGCGCTCCGTGTTCCAGGGGTTTTCACAACTCTGCCATGGCAGCTCCTGCAAGACATAGAAAGAGGAAATTTCAAGGCATTTCCTTGTATTTTAGTTTTCCTTCAATCAAGTGGATTTATGTACCATCAATGGATGGATGGATTATACAAGTCGCTAAATGGTTTAGCCCTGATTATCTAAAAGACCTTTGGAAACCCTACAACCCGTCACATAGACTGCGTTCCCAGGACAGGGACAGTCCCTAGGAAAAAAAGAACACGGTTGGGGGACGAGTCTTCTCTTATAAAGCCCCCCAGCTCTGGAAGAGCCTTCCTCCTACTGTCCGGGACTCAGGCACACTCTCTGTCTTCAAATCGCCACTGAAAACCTTTCTCTTTATACAGGCTTTTAACTAACACCTCTTAGGGACCATTAATCTTTCTTCCCCCGTGTCCCGAGTTCCCCCGGATGCCTGGCAGATACCGGTCCACCTCTCTACTCATCCATATCTTAGTACCGACTGCTAGATTAGACTACGCAACCTGCATGGACCTCAATACCAAGACCAGCTTGCATCCTCGAATTTGCATTATTCATTCATACTTGTATCAGAGTTAATGCAAAATTTCATTTCCTCTCTATTTCATCTCTTTTCTATTATACATCTTTTATGCCCATCCCTTTGTTTATACTCTCCGGTGTCGACTAGAGAAGGATTTGTTCCTCTCTTGAGCCTTGGTTCCTCTCAAGGTTTCTTCTTCCTAGCCTGAGGGAGATTTTCCTTGCCACTGTTTTGCCCACTGGCTGCTCATTTGAGGTTTGGACCTGGATTTCTGTGACAACTCCTTGCTGTAAAGAGCGCCTTATAAATAAACTTTGATGGATGGATGGATGGATGGATGGATGGATGGATGGATGGATGGATGGATGGATGGATGGATGTGTGACACTACGTTTACATGTATGGAATTTAGCTGATGCTCTTATGCAGAGCGACTTACAAGGTTGCTCACACTACAGAGGTGGGCCAGAGTAGTGTTAGGAGTCTTGGCCAGAATGTAGATAATGAATCTAATGAACTGTTGGTTCTAATTCCAGTTCTGCTGCGTTTATACCTGCTAGAACAGGCTTTATTCTGCTCAGGAATGACCTAATAAAGGGATATTTGTTGTGTTAGGTGACAAAACCATTAACATGGCCCTGAATTGAGTCCCCAGGGCTCAGTCGCACTGAGCTGTAGAACGTATAAAACCCCAGCGAGAGCAGAAGGATGAGTGTTGGGAGAAAGCTGTCAAAAATAGCAGAGCTTCTGCTGTACATAAGCTGTAGACAGAAATATATAAATAAATAAAAAATGAAGAAATCACGAAAGCGACTTAAGTCCAAAGAGCTCTATTTGAAGCTTGTATAAAAGTCTGCCGTCTCTGTTCTGCAGTGAAGAGTGAAAGTTTTTATTCCCACGACGCAGAGATCCCTCGCGGAGTGCTCCACTCTGCACAAAAACACCCAAATGCTTATTATTTCTCCAGCGGCTTTTAAAGTGCACTCTGGAGCAGAGGCGGCCACAAAGAGCTGGGTCAAGGAGGGAGAAGGGTAGCAGAGCGAGAAGCAGGGAGGGAGGGAATTTCACTGGTGCAACAATGTCTCCTAGAGCTGGAGAAATAACCCCCCTGTCACAATAACAGGAGCAGGACATTGTGAACGTGAAGAAAAGGGTAGAAGAGTTATGAATATCCAAATCGTTCTTGCAGCTTCGCTCATTCATATTTAAATGAAAGGACAGATAAATGAAGCAATGAGCGAGTCTTACGGCGTGTAACCGAACGGAGGCGTCTCGCCGTGAAAGCAGTTCATTTAAAGTGAGCTGTGCTGAAGAGTTACAGTCCAAAGCTGTTTCCACACATACTCCTTTCGCTGTTTTCCAAATGGATGGATAGATGAATGGATGGTTGGTTGGCTGGTCAGATGGTTGGATGAGTGGATCAATGGATCAATGAATGGATGTATTGATGGAGAGACAGATGGATGGATGGATCATAATTTACACCATATTTTAACTCCATCGGCCACTTGATTTGACTGGATTCCGAAACTTTGATCAGGCTTGTTTACATGTTCTTTTGAGAGCATTGGATGCTGAATTTTGTGGAGAGGAGGTAGGAAAGGTTTTCCACGGATGACCCATGCATGAAGGTCACGTTTGTGTCAGTGTTGCTGCACAGTAGAATAGTGCACCAACACTTGCGTACCTCAGATTTATTTCTTGGACATTGGATGGTTTGGACTCAACACACGTCCAAACCATCTCAACCTGGCCTCTACGGCTTTACCTCCAAACTGCTCCACCTTCACTGTCCCTCTGATCTGCTCATTTCTAATCTGGTCCATCCTCGTCACTCCCAACCAAAATCTCTGCATCTTCATCTCTGCCACTTCCAGCTCAGCATCCTGGTCCTTAAAACAGAGGTGGAGAACTTCGGTCCTGGAGAGCTGGATTCCTACACAATTTTGTGCTTTTGTTGCCCAAGCACCACCTGATTCACCTCACCGGTGAATCACTGCGTGTCATTTGTGTGTTGCAGCAGTCTCCAAACTGTGCTGGACCCCAACCCTTGGTTCCCCACCCCTGCAGTAAAACAATAGGTGCATTCCAGTCACCCCAGTAGTTCCTTGTGTAGTGGTCTATGCAAGAAGTTGGGTCATGTTAATTGAGACTGCGGACTACAGGGAATGAAAAAGGGAACCTTACACTGTAGGGAGCGGTGAGTACCGGTCCACTACACACGTAAGTTTACATGTCTGTCAAAATCACGACCAGTACAACACGACACCTAAACACGACACAAACTGTTATATGTCCATAAATTCGTAGTTATTCCCTCCTTACATACAGAAAATGAAGACTGGCTGTCCATTAGTTACTTTTGAAAGCGAAGGAGTGACCAGAGTTTGTGGTGAACACCATGCAGATCGTTAGACTGATGATTTTGCAGGACATTCCAGATTAAACGATTCAACCACCTGAAGTTCCTTTAGCTGATTTCACACGATTGTTGTGTAGGGAACACAAGGGCATGACTGAAGAACTTGGTTCCTGTGTTCCAAAGCCTAGGCTGTGACCATGGCAGGATGGGTCCTGAGTAGGACTGTCCTATGAAGACTCTTTCTCAGTAGCCTAGTGGTCACACAGCTGGAAGACCACTGTTGGTCAATGAAACAGATTGAACAGTTAGGGATTTAAGAAGGAGGGGGATCTTACTGATCTGAAAGAGCTGAACAGGTAGTAGAGCGCCCAGGCGATGATGATGATGTAGTAAATGTTAAGCCAGAAGGACAAAACTGCAGCTGCCAGACCCACACCTGAGAGACAGAAGACATTAAGAGGTTTGAGATGATAATGGCAGTAAACCTGTTCTATTACTACTGTTTGCACTGATGCACTGCTTGTTCTATCATAACTGGTTTGGTTATATTACACCCAAAGCTCTATGAGAGAGAGAGAGAGAGAGAGAGAGAGAGAGAGAGAGAGAGAGAGACCAAGGACCAATCAAGAACTCGTATGATGTCAGTCAGTCATTATTTTATCTGCTTCTTCCAATGGAATCATTGTTGACTTACAAAAATGGTTCTTCACCATTGGAACCTTTCGGTGACGGTTCTTTAACCCTTTACAATGTTCTTCACACTCTTCAACTTCTGTGTTGCAAACACGACATTGCTTGAAGAATGCTTTAAGAATGTGTTACTCGAACCCATCATCAGCTTAGATGGTAGAAGCACCATGTTTCAGTGGTTCTTTAGAGAACCATTATTGCAAATGAGAACATTTTATAGGAAAAACAAAGAGAGGGGAAGATTCTTTTGAGGGCTGTAAAAGTTCTTCACACTTATTATGCACAAAGACGTTCTTTTATAGCCTTGCTTGGGTGCTGGTTATATTAGGTGGGACATTTGTCCACTGCATTTTGGTTAACGTGTGTGATCCATACCTTTCATCATGGGTATAAGCTTCCACACCCCTAGTCCACCTACTGAGGTGTATTGTCCGAGCGCCGTCTCCAAGAGGAACAGAGGAATTCCAGCAAAAATCAGTGTAGTGAAGTACGGAATCAGGAACGCTCCTGAAACAACAACACGTGTCTCTCAGTGGCTTTAAAAAGAACATTCCATCCAACACCCATCATTTACTTCCAGATCTTTCTCATTATCGTTTACATTATAATCCACAACATACCTAATCACACGCTCACACACTGATTTATGTTCACATTTGTTTATATTCTGTACCGACACGCCTGAGTCTGCACTTCTGACCCGATTAAGAAGTCCTCAAGAAGACAGCAGCTGTCGTGTCTGCTGACATGCATGAATCTTACTGTACCATGACTTCCCACCACTTCCCACCACTTCCCAGGAGCGAGTGTGCATTGAGCTGGCGAATCAATCAGTCAGTGTGATATATTTAGAGGACACTAGCCCCTGTCCAGCTGGAACCTGGCTCAGAGCCTGATGAAGAAGGGCACGTGGAGGACAATGAGAGATGCCTGACATTATGATCAGGGATTAATTATCCATTCCCTGACCCGAATGACCCCGAATTGAACAATGGAACTCACTCTGGATGGTTGACCCTTTGCTGCTGCTGATGGAGACGCTATCTTTAGCGAGAGTTTAGATCACGTCTAAAATACATTTGAACAGTTTGGTTGTAGAGTTCTTTTCAATAATATAAATATGTAGATAAATATGTAAAAATACTCGAATGATGCTCGTGTTCAACGTCACAGGTTTAAAAGAAGAATTAGAAACAGGTTCAGATGTAGGAACAGTCTATAAAAAATTAAAACTGAAATTAATACTTCAGTTATTAAAAATGTAACTTTACACTGTAAGATTTGCATAGTATTCTTTTATAATTATATAACAATTTTAGTAACTAGAATCACATTTGTGACATTGTATAGTTCTTCTATCATCATAGATACAGTATGATTCTGCACAGAACTATGTATTTCAGCAGGGACAGTGTCTACCTGTAAAAGTATATATAACATTAGAAAAAACACAAATAAACATAAAGTCAGTATCAGTGTGAATGTCTACCTGTAATTAACTCTATATAACATTAGAATAAACACAAATAAACATAAAGTCAGTGGTCAGTCAGAGCGTCTACCTGTAATTAACTCTATATAACATTAGAATAAACACAAATAGACATAAAGTCAGTGGTCAGTCAGAGTGTCTACCTGTAATTAACTCTATATAACATTAGAATAAACCCAAATATACATAAAGTCAGTGGTCAGTCAGAGCGTCTACCTGTAATTAACTCTATATAACATTAGAATAAACCCAAATGAACATAAAGTCAGTGTCAGTGAGAGCGTCTACCTGTAATTAACTCTATATAACATAAAGTCCCTCCAGCATTCCATTCTAGGTAAAATATTCTACTCCTTCTTACCGCCTCCATTCTTGCCACACAGATATGGGAACCTCCAGACATTCCCGAGCCCAATTGCATATCCAATGCAGGACAGCAGGAAGTCAAACTTGCCCTTCCAGGTCCCCCGATCAGGAAGTTCTGCCTTCTTTTCGTCTGGAGGAGGAGTCAAGCTGTGGTCCAGCTCCTCAAACGGCACGGCCTGCTTGACCTCAGAGGGTGAGTTAAGGTCCACCGTGCTCTGCCCTGTTTTCCCCATGACAGGACCAAGGATGCACTACGGTCCAGCTACCGTCCTCTAGATCCTGCTCTGCTTAAACGATGGTATGAATGTTCAGTCTTGTCCGCTCTTGTCTGCTATTCTTCAGTGGACGGTCTTCAGATCATTAAACTGCAGAAAGAAATGTGGAAAGCATTTGTCCGGGGCTTTAATGTTAAATGTTAGGAAATCGCTTTTAACCTACATTAACTCCATTCCCATATTATATGCATGTGACCCTGATGAGCCGAGGGCTTTCAATCTCCATAAAAATCTAAAGGTTATTCTACAGCGCTCAGCTCAGCTCAGCCCAAGGAAGCAAAGCTCTTCCACAGCAGCTGTTTGAGCATTTTCAGCAGCGTAATTTGCCCTTGTGAGAACAGTCTCCAAGAGTTCTCCGGAAATGACCCAAGATTCTTCATTCTCTCGCTCTCTACAAAGAGAAATCAGAGTGAAATATCATAGATATTTGCTTGATGTCTCCCTTCTGATGAATCCCCCTCTGCCATCCCACAGATGTGCAGCCACCCAATGACTTTTCTTTACCAGTCATCCACTTTGCAGACAAACATGCCAATTATGGTCAAATGATGGCGGTGGAAACACATTTGTTTTTGTTTACTCCCACCGACGGCTGACAGACACATCCATTCAGTTTACCAAAATATGTTGGTGAGAGTAATTTCTGTTTAATACACAGCTGTTTCTCGGGCCTGAATAAAAATACTCTCAAATCATCCTCAGTCAACTCTTGGGCAATTACACTGTCGTTTTCAGCCTCAGACAGCATCGCTCACAACAGACACCCAACACAGAGTTTCATTAAACCTCAAACTCCAAAACCCGAAGCTGTCAAGTGACCACAGCATCGAAGAATAGGCTACGTTTGTGGGATTCGCGTCTTTGACCCTGGCCTTTGTAGGCACTGAAAGGTGATAGAGGTTTCCTCACATGGAGCACACGGACAACACTATAAGGACAAAAGTTTTGGGACACCTGCTCATTCATTGTTTCTTCTGAAATCAAGGTCATTAAAGTGTTTATCCTACTTTTGTTTCCACTAGGTTTTGATGCATTGCTGTGAGGATTTGAATGTATTTAGCCAAGAGTATTAGTGATGTCACCCCACCTCATCCCCAACTCCCAACCCATCCTAGAATTATTGGACGGAGCTCCATTATTCCAGAGCACACAGTTCCACTGCTCCACAGCTGAATGGTGCCTCTCTATAGGGACTAGACAAGCTTGTCTAGTGTGTGCACTTGCACATCTGTGTCAGCAATGCGTGTCCACAAGCTTTTGGACATATAGTGTCTGTACACTACTGTATAGCTGCTGTCAAGGTCAGTAAGTCACAGATAATGGGGAAGTGGAAGTTCTAAGGGGCTGGTCTCCAGCAAAGTCTGGTCGTTGAC
This sequence comes from Acestrorhynchus altus, assembly GCA_034509495.1. Taxonomy (NCBI): domain Eukaryota; kingdom Metazoa; phylum Chordata; class Actinopteri; order Characiformes; family Acestrorhynchidae; genus Acestrorhynchus; species Acestrorhynchus altus. Next base: position 2,573,510 of record CM067501.1, read on the forward strand.
CTACTCAAACACATCTACTTCACCTGGTATTTGAGGTGAATCAGGAGTTGGGCAGTTACCAATCTCTCCTGGAGAACGGCCCTCCAGGACTCGAGTTGTGCACCCCTGCAGTAGAATAAGGGGTAACACAGCTACATTCTCTGTGTCCTAGTGTTTATACCCCCACCTGAGGTAGCACTGAGGTGCTTCAAGTGGTTCTTTAGCTCTTCTAGAATGTTCTGCACCATTTGATTGTGAAGAATCGTCACACACTATACCATTTATGAGTGCAATTTTGTTTGTTTTTTTAGACACTTTGCATGATAGGAAGGTTCTTTGAACTTTAAAAGGTTCTTCATCTTCATTTCACTCACACAATAGTTTCTCTAAAGAACCCACCACTGAAAAGCTTTGGAGAACCAAAACTAAGTCTTCTATGTCATCTTAAGCTCCCTGGACAACAAATGTGACACTTTGGTTGTTGAAGGTGGTAGTAAATTCATGCTCCTGCAGATGGTGTTGCATGAGGATGATTTATTCAGGCTCCTGCACCTCCTACCTCCATGTAAAGTTGTTCATAAATCCTTGTATATTCCAGTGTGATTTTTTTAAATTGTATTTTAGATTCATATATTTCTTTTTCTTCTTCAAATAGTGTTTTTATCTCCTAAATGCATAGATATATTTATTCTGTTTACCTTCTCCACACTTCTTCTATTGATTTGTGTGTGAAGACGTGTATAACTATGTGCGAGACAAATAATCAAACCTTGAACCTTGGATTATAAATTGGATTATCTGTCTGGAATTTCCTGAGATTTCCGACTGGGATTTTTGCCTTTTCCCCAGATGCAATCACTGCTTTTGCGACACATTTTACACATATTCAATGAGACATTCCTTGCACTCTGCCACCTTTCTCAATCTATGAATCCTGATGCACACCCTGCAGGTATTTAAGATATAAGAGGTTCTCTTAGGGTAAATAAATGCAAATGTCAAAACAGATGTTTCTTTACATGCCGAGTCACTTGAACATAAACTTTTCCAAAGGAATTCTTTAGAACAAGGCCATAAAAGAACCTAATCAGTTCTCCAAAGAGCCTTTAAAAGGGTGTTTCTCCAAGAAGACCCCTGAGCCATTGTGAAGAAGCAACATGGTTCTCTAACATGCAAGATAAAGGAGGGAGTGCTACTGTACCCGAGAGACGAGCTGGTGTTTCTCCTTGGATCAAGTCGATGGAAAAGCCAAACCGAAATAGAGAAATAGAGAAGTACCAAACATGGAAACACTCAGTCCCAAAGGCCAACTGACCAGTCCTTCCATCTGCATATTACAGAGCCAAAAGGAACTGTCCCAGTATTCCAGCTCTCCCTCTCTCTCGCTCATTCAGTAACTGGGGCCCCTGTCCCCTAGAAAGCCCATGGCTGGTATTGAGCCACAGAGATAATAAGCATCGACCTGATGCCTGATATGATTATTCCTTCACCCCAGTAAGAGCCCAGGGCTAACTGGGAGGAGTCGACCGCTGGATCCTTTACACATATGCACGTGTGTGTGATGGTGTTTTACATTTGTGTATATGTCAGCATGTGCTTGTGTGTGTGTTTGCCAGCTTCTGCCAGTTCGGTTGCCATGGGATATCCCCTCAGAAGAAAACACCATGAAAGGAGTGAAAGAGCTTGTTGAATTTTGAAAAATCAAGCAGGCAGCAGGCCTAAACTGCGGACAACATGAGGTCGGCTCCAAGAAAACATGGCTCAAACACATGATTTCACTGGTTAAGTGTGTCTCTATGAGCTTAAATCTGTATGGAGATACATACACTCCATATTGTTCCATATTATACTATTTTGGGGGCCTGGAAGCAGTGATGTCTCAGAATCTTTGGGACCCTTAAGAAATAATTTACTTGTGGGGTCTCCACCCATTCCAGGAATAACGTTTATCAAAAGTACAACAATAGAAGAAAACAGTTTGCGTACATTTACAAGATAAGAATTCAACTGTAGATATAAAAACAAATATGTATGAGAGTCAAATGTTGTTCCTGAGGGTGGTCGGAGAGGTATCCCAGTTAGTTGCTGTGGTTTTGCTAACTGGTTGCTATGGTATCCCCAGTGGTTGCTACAAAATTGGTTAGAATGCTGTCGCTAACTTGCTGCATGTGGTGTCACCAACTGGTTGGCGTGGTGTCCAAGTTGGTCGCTATGGTGTAATAGTAGATTTAGTGGTTGCATAAAGTGTCTGAACACTTTTGCTAAGTGCTGCTAGGTCATTGCTATGATGTTGCTAATTGGTTACAATGGCGTCTCAGATGGTTACTGTGGTGTTGCTAATTTGTTTCTGTGGTATCCCAGGCTGTTGCTGTGGTGTCAATAGATGGTTGGCATGGCATCCCAGTTGGTTGATATGGTGTACTGGATGGTTGCTATGGTGTTGCTTATGTAGATTTTATGGTTACACAAATTGTCTAAACACCTTTGCTGAGTGGATGCATGGTTTTGATGAGATGGTTGCTGTGGTGTTGGTAAGTGGTTGTCATTCCAGCCCCACAAAGTGAACCCCCTGACAAAGCCTGAACTACGGTATCAGACTGTCACTGTCAAATGATTGTTTGACCGACAGATTAAAATGAAAGGATAGAAATGATGGTCTCTTATGGGGCCCCTGGTGACTCAAGGAGCCTTAAGTGGCTGTTTTGACCATTTAAAGCGAAAAGCAGTCCTGCTTACACAGTCACACCTCCAAAATGACAACTTTACAAAAAGGAAAGACCTTCTAAACTACCAGTGGAGGTCGGTGGACATACATGGAGATGTTTTCATGTGACTGTATTCACTCCACCACTGTGGAATGCAGAGCAGTGTAGCTGGCCTGCTTGCTGCTGAGCTGACAGCCTGCTATGCATTCGGTGTTGTAATGAACAAGCTGTTTGTGGATAAATAGACAGCAGTGGTGGAGATAGCCGTGTACGGAACAGACTGTGTGCCGCCGGAGGTGAAGGCACTGAGAAAGCTGCAGAAAGAAGAACAGGAGCATATGTCAGTCATCTCTCGCTGTAGGGAAAGACCGGTCTCCAGGCTATGAGCTCCCTCCTTCTGCTTGTTCTTGCCTGCCTGGCTGCCAAATGAGCCATGAGCCATGTCACCCACTCTGGGGGCTCAGTGTGTGTGTGTGTGTCTGTGTGTGTGTGTGTGTGTGTGTGTGTGTGTGTGTGTGTGTGTGTGTGTGTGTGTGTGTGTGTGATGAGATCTACTGTAGATCAAAAAGCTCAAAAGAGCTCACTGGTCAGTTAACAGCTCCTGTGTCTGACCACCAAACTGATCTTTCTGGAACCCTTTGGGGTTGTTGACCCACTGCAGACACACTGCTGTGAAAAATCCAAGGCAGTGAGTGAAGGTAGGTGTTTCTAATAAAGTGGCCACTGAGTGTGTGAGTAGGTGTGAGTGCATTTACACATACAGTCACAGAGTCCTTGATTATATCTAGACTTTTTAGCTTTGGTCAGTCAGGATGACCTTTGGTCCTTGGCTTGGTCCTCCAGGTTTCATCCTCCTCCAGGACCCTGTGGTGAGAGAGATGCTGGCAGCGGGACTGTGACGCCGACACTGCCAGCTTTCAATTCTTCCTTTGATTAGAGCTGGAGTAACCTTGGACACTGGGCATCCTAATGATAGAACTGGACAGCTCTCATAATGGCAATCAGCAGCCTCAGCTATGAGTAATACTGGGACACTGACCAAGGACACTGGTCTGTTTCCACAGTCGCACCACTCTGGTGTTTGCATTTTTATAGCGTGCAGTGCAGGAGCAGTAACCCCTGGCTTATGGTCCCAACGCTGCTGCAAAATCAAATAATCAGGATTATTGAGTGAAAAATCGAGATCGTGGGGGATTTTCCTATTGCTTATGCTTCTCTGTCCCTCTTGTGGCACAGACACACACACACACACACACACACACACACACACACACAAAGAGATTCAAATGATGATAGAAGTCTGTCTACGCCCACAGCACATTTCCCCATCAATAGCAAATCAGAGGTGATTCGTATTAGGTTTGTCATTCACCACAATCGTTATGCAACGAGCGCAGAATTGCAGTTGTCAGAGCTGGTTTTCGTCACTCTGTCTGCTGCCCTCTAATCAATACAGGCTAATTATGCCTTCATAAGCCTGCGTTCTTCAGTCAAAGAAGAAAAGAAGAACGAAAGCACTGCTTAACACCAGCAAACTTTCAAAAACTGGAAAATAGAGACGTGGGCTTCGCTCTGCTGAACAATATCTCATTTCAGCCACTGCATGTCACAGAAAACACACTCTACTTCTTCATTCTTTGTTTCCTTCCTTTCTTTCTTTCTTTCTTTCTTTCTTTCTTTCTTTCTTTCTTTCTTTCTTTCTTTCTTTCTTCCATTCATTCATTCATTTTCTTTCTTTCTTTCTTTCTTTCTTTCTTTCTTTCTTTCTTTCTTTCTTTCTTTCTTTCTTTCTTTCTGTCTATGCACCTACACTCACTGGCACCATTACTGGAAACCTGTCAGTTCAGTTCAAAGGTATTTGTTTAGCACTTTTTACAGCTTTACAGAAATCCATAAATGAGACCCAGATGTACAAATGCACACACAGCTTGTCTTCTCCCTGTAGAGAAAATCTCTTAAGCAGATATTAATGCATGGACTAGAGGAGTGGAGCAGTGCAACTGGTGAACCTGGTCCTGTCTGGGTAGTTCTACAGAACTGTCTCCCAGCAGATAAACATCACTTTAACCCTTACAACTCTAGACCAGGGTTTGGGGTGTTTCAGTAGTTTGATGTTCCTTTATTCAGAAAAAAACAGAAAAAGTACAAAAGGCCACTTTCAGATGTAAAACTTTTTATATGAATTTGACCATTTGATCAAAATTTACTTAATAAATTGAACACTATTCTGAAATTTGAACATTGTGTGAGCAACAAAGTGCTAATGGTGTCCCTCTGTAACCAATTATCTGGGCCTCGCCCCGCCCCCTCTCTCTGATCAGAGTCTGTATGCAGGTTGAGCATCAGCCCCGCCCCCTCTCTCTGATCAGAGTCTGTATGCAGGTTGAGCATCAGCCCCGCCCCCTCTCTCTGATCAGTCAGAGTCTGTCTGCAGGTTGAACTTCTTTGGTATTTAAACTGGGATTTAATTCGGTTGGAAACCAGTGAATTGTAGCCGTTTTCTGAGTTGAATTATTCACTGAATAGATGCAGGTCTTTTCTGGCATTCTCAGAACAATGACCAGCTCACTGTTAAGCCAGACCTTAATGTCATTGAAGAATCTCCCTGCAGATCACTGCAGAAATACTGAAAATGAGTCTCCAGAGACGACAGGCGCATTAAAAGCTCATGAATCGGAAATTAAGCTGACTTGTTTACAGTTTCTTTGCCTGATGCTGAATATTGTATGAAATGACTGGACTGTGAAGGGCAGCTTCTGACTTTATCCCACTACTGTATATTTGCATGTGATCAGACATTTCTCTTGTCATTCCTCCACTGTGATACCGACTAAAACAAATGAAAAGTTGTCCTCATGAAAGATTTATTTCCTTTCGACTGTAGAGCAGAATGTCTAATGTCGCTGTGTGACAAGAGAAGTGTCGGAGCTTTCCGCAGTACAGAGGCGTTCCTCCATTCATCCTCCACACAGTCGCCTTCCTTGAACTGCTCTTCATTTTTATTCATGTGGCGTACTCTTATCTGTCACTCCATCGCTTCTTCATTGGTCTTGAGCTTCAATATTCTTATTATTAGTCACTCAGTCTGCTCTAATAATCTTGGTGGTGGAGATGTTGCTCCAGTACACATCTGGAAGATGCGTAATATGTCCAAATGGTTGTAGACACCCCTAAAGACACATTACCTATACATGTACACACAACAGACAGGCTTACTGAGACTTCACGTGTACTGTAATGTTACTATTACATATATGACTGCACATTATTGTTCTAGCACAGTAGTTCTAGCAAATGAATGCATTCATCTGTGTTGTTGCACCCATTGCTGACACAGATTGCAAATGCACATACACCTTGTCTAGTCCCCCCCATTGCACTGAGCTGTGGAGTGGAACTGTGTTCTCTAGAATGATGGCGCATTATCATCCAATACTTTTAGGATGAGGTGGGGATGTCCAACACCCTGACCTCACTAATTCTCTTCTCGCTGAATGCAACCAAATCCTCAAAGCAATGCTGAAAATCGTCTTCCCTGGACAGTAGAGACAGCAGGGTTTTCATGCCATGAACTTAAATGTTGAGCCACTGGAGCACAAATCTAAAAATTGCCCAGTGAATCCTATATGTCCCAACCAGATTACATCACTATTTATTGGTTTTACAATAAGTGGCAGACATTAACAACACACTCGTTCCATCACTGGTTTGTTCTTCTTATTGTTCTAGATGTTGTGATGCCATTTTTATTTTTCTGATATTGACCAAAGAGTAGCAAATGGTATGGATCCAATATTTTCTAGAACTAGCTTGAAGTGGCTGTACAGTGAGTGGGTGGAGTTTAATGTGTTGGTGTGTGTAAGGAGCTGGAGAAGGAGCTGCAGGCTGTGCAGTGAGTGGGTGGAGTTTAATGTGTTGGTGTGTGTAAGGAGCTGGTGAAGGAGCTGCAGGCTGTGCAGTGAGTGAGTGGAGTTTAATGTGTTGGTCTGTAAGGAGCTGGAGAAGGAGCTGCAGGCTGTGCAGTGAGTGAGTGGAGTTTAATGTGTTGGTGTGTGTAAGGAGCTGGAGAAGGAGCTGCAGGCTGTGCAGTGAGTGAGTGGAGTTTAATGTGTTGGTGTGTGTGAGGAGCTGGAGCAGGAGCTGAACATAGTTCCCTGACATTAAATGACATGCATAGTGACTATAAATACAGCTATAATTAGACAATGAACTGTAATAGTGTGACCTTCTCTCTCCTTCACATTGATTTCGATTCCAGTAGAAATATTTGCGAATAACCTTTCTCACATTTCATATTGGAGATTGATATCAGATACAGAGAAATTATGGCACATACTCACCGAATTCACCCTCATGTCTGCTGTTCGTGGCTCATCCTAGTTAATTCAGGTCATGGTTAGTGGTTAATTTAATCAATGTCTGGGTAATTGCAATGCATTGGTCCCCACAGGTCACTGGTGTGCATACTGTAGATCAGAGTCTAATATTCCCCCTAAAATTGTATTTATTAATGCTTGGACCTAAGATGTAAATCTGGTGCAGTAATGAAGCCATCTGCAGTGAGAGCGAGCGAGGGAGAACGAAAGAGCAAGGTTAGACGGAGGGTGGCCGTGTACGATGGCGTGATGTACGACCCACCTGATATACGACTCACCCTTCAGAAAATCCGCTACTTCAGCAAATGTCTCTCCTAGGGGACTCATTGAGGAGAATTCCAATTTCTCTGCGTTCTGTATGCCTCAGGGAGGAAACCATACAACTGGTATGACATGACAGTGCAGTCTACGGTACACACTTTGGGGTTTACTATTAAGAGCAATCTTCCATAAGGTCTTATATCCAGCCTGTCCATGTCCGTCCACAAATGTGCTCTTTTTTAGGACCTGATGAGAGGCTGGACGAGCGTTACAGAACATCTGAAACATAATGAAAATACCATTCAGCCAGAGAGATGAGAAATGAATGGTAATGCTATTAAAAATAAACGGGCAGTTTATTTTGAATATGTATGAAAAGGTCAATTCTATTAAAATATTCAAGAGTTCCCTGCTGAAAAGGACAGCCTGGCCTTTTTTCACCAGTAAGACCAGCCTCACCAAGCTACTCAACCAGTAGTTACATTTACATTTATGGCGTTTAGCAGACGCCCTTATCCAGAGCGACTTACAAAAAAGAGCTTTACTGTTCACTCAGAGAATATCCTTAACTAATATCATAACCAGCATGACCAGCCTGACCACACTTCTTGACCAGTATGACCAGCCTACCTAAATTGGTGAACAAGCTTTACCAAACTAGCCAACCAGTATGACTATCAGTATGATCTATCAGAGAATATCCTTAGTTAATAGACGCGGCTAGAATCCAGAGGTTCCTCACGTTTAGATCCTGATGAAAACAAATGTCAGCTTGGGGACGAACAAGATTCAGAACAAGTCTTTATGGAGTTAAATACTCTTGAAACAGATGGTCTTCAGTCTGCGATTGAACACAGTGAGGGACTCTGTTTGGACCCCCAGGAGAAGTTCGTTCCACCACTTTATTGTCAGAACAGAAAAGAGTCTAGATGCTTGTCTCCCTTGCTCTTTGAATGATGGTGGGTGAAGCCAAAGCTCGAAGGGCTCCTGGTACATCTCGATTTTTGACCATTGCCATCATGTTCGGAGGTGCTGGTCCATTTTTAACTTTGTAGGTCAGCATCAAGGTTTTGAATCTGATGTTCAGCTACAGCAAGCCAATGAAGGGAAAGCAGAAGACGAGCCGCGCCTCTGCATTCTGGGTTGAAAGGGACTGAGGGTCCGCAGAGGAAGGGACATTAACTTTATTATTTAACTCTATTATTAGGGTTGTTGTCTTGGTGCATGACCCACATTCTATTAAGATTCAGCTCAGGGGCAGATGTCCTGACATTTTTCTTTAGAATTTGATGGTACACTGTAAACAGTACTACTAACTTAGAAACTCAAAAAGGTTACATTTTGCATCGACATATTATTCATGTTTTAATTTAGAAGAAATGTGTATTTATGAGTAAACATTGTGACCTACATTATAATTTATACGAAGACACACAGTCAGCAGTATTCCATCACACTAGCGGAAAGCGTGAAACTGAAACTATGAATTTTTACTTTAAAAAATATTAACTTTAATTGTTTTATGTAGTAGGTTACAAACCAGTTTTGAGTATTTTGAACTTTTTGGGTTTTATATAGTAATTGGGTGTTTAGTTCAGAAATCATTGTTCCATCAATTATATCAATTATGCCAGTTGCAGCAAAACAATCCAATCCATGATACTACCACCACCATGTTTCCAACATGACAGTGTGAAAAAGCTCTAAAGTTGTTTAGAAGTCACACTGGGTTCCTTTTTTATCTCACGAACTATTACATGCCTTGCTCTTGGTGTGATCCTCGTTAGTGTTGTTGTTTCTTTTTATTACAGCTTTCTTTTAAGGGTCACGTTTCCTAAGCAAAGATGATGCACACACTGGCTGGCAATGGAAGTGGAGCCTTCTGTCAGTTATCAGTTGTAGCCAAGAAATCTCTCGTGTTGTTTGAGCCAAACACGTCCAAATGTCATGCTCACAGCTGTGGAGCCACAACTGTTTATTAAGGTCCCTGAAAAAGAACACAGTCTGTGTGGAAACCTGACATTTTTCAAACCTTGACAAGGAAAATACATTTACACATCCACATAAATAATACCCAGTCATTAGCTGTGAGTAAACTCTGAGAACTTTGTATTTTAATACAGCATTATTCTGCCTTTTGCACTGATTATATCATTTATAATCCACTAACAGCTCTGCTCGAAAGAAAGCCAGCAGGGTAACAAGATAAATAAGCTTTATTTTTAGGTGTTTACTAAAAAACATTGTAAAACACAACTTTTAACACAAACTAAAAGTCTAACGAATCTGTTACGAGCTTGTTTTTCAGGTAGATATGCAATCAAATATGACGTGAAAACATAACATGACGTGACTTCGTAGAAGATGAAACGTGTACTGTTGACTAGCATATTAGAACCATTTGATTTATTCATGTATTTTGCTGCCACCACATTGTTTTAACCCTTTCAGGCACACGGTCTTCATTTAAAGCATAATATTGATCATAATATTTAGTATAAAATTTGTTCTAGAGTGTTAAAATGTGTTAAAAGGGGAATGGTTTATATATTGGTGTGTGTGTGTGTGTGTGTGTGTGTAATACATCAGTGTAATTGGTTCATGCATATCTACTCTATTCCTAATATATCGGCAGTACTTCTCTACAGGGTCTAGGCAAGCTGTATGTGTGCACTTGCACATCTGTGTCAGCAATGTGTGCACCTTGAAATAGCTGACCGCATTCATTAGAATGGGTGTCCACAAACATTTGGACATACATTTGTTCAGCTCCTTTCTGGTATGACAGCGATCCTCGTGTCTTGAGGGCCTGAGACGTGTTCTAGTTCTTTGCAGTCGCTCGCCTTTCATGTGTGGAGACCATTGCGACGTGTGCAGACCATAATGAAGATGTATAAGCCAGCAGCATGCGCTTAATGAGAACTATGGAGTGGTCTATATCCACTGGTAACCATTCTCAAACAGCAATAAAGCCTGAATCACGGCGCCTGTGGGTGGAGGCCGAGCCCAACCAATGTGTGCATTGTAAAGTCCTCGGCCTTTGAATCACAGATTCCACTCCGCGTTTGTCATTTAATCGAGAACCAAGCGATGGTAATGAGACAGAACGAGGGGGCGAGATCAAGGCTGTTGCATTCACATTTCAGGAACGTAGACAAAGCAGTGGGCTACTGGGGGGGAAAACACCAACTGCTGCAAATAAATTCTGTTGTTTTTTTTTTCTTCTCGGAGACATGAAGTCATCACGCTTTTACTTATGGATACCCTGAGCATATCTTTCCCTTGGCTGAGCTCCATGGATGTGAATGTTAATTTACTTTTACATTCACGGCGTTTATCAGACGCCCTTATCCAGAGTGACCTACAAAAGTGCTTTGCTGTTCACTCAGAGAATATCCTTAACTAGTAGACGAGACTAGAATCCAGAGGTTCCTCACGTTTAGATCCTGTCAAAAGGAGAGGGGACACATCAGTGGCCACGGTCATTTTGATGAATTGCCTCCCATCTAGACCATTGTGACCCAGCCAATGACGTTTGCATTTGTTCTTGTGAAGAAGAAACCCGGAACCCTATTGTCTTTAGTGCCAAATCCAGGTTCTGTTTGGGATCCGATGATGGTCGGATTCCAGTTGTGCAGCAATTCCTGCCTGCAAGCAAAGTGCTTTTCACAAGCTCTGAAATAGGCCAGTTGAGTTTCTGTGGACTGGGATTTCTGCCTCTGCTGGAAGACCAGTATGAGCGTACTGCACCACCTCTTCTCCATCCATGAATCCAATGACACACCCCACAAGTATTTATATCCCAGTCATGCTCATGCAACTGGCAAGCTTACTACAGCTACTGTATAATTCTGCTTATGAAATCAGAATCATTCAGGACTTCCATATGTTCCTTCATGTATGCGGTGTCTGAAATTTCTTGATTATTAAATGTATATTTCCTAAATTAATTATAACCACTGGAATTACTATGTCAATTAAACTGGACCAGTATATTATAAATGCTCCAGTCTATTCCCTTCATTCAGGACAGCCTCTAATAACCTCTAATAATCATCAACCCCATCCTTACTTAACACTCATTAATTGGTCCCATGCCATCCAAAAAGCCATGCCCACCGGCAATCTTAGTCTGTTATTGGTTTTAAACAGCAAACCCCTCCCTAAAATGACTGACAGCTGGGACCCTGAGGCCAGCAGGTGAAATGGTCTGTTAATTGAGTGCCCATTCGGATTACATGGATGAGTGATGCAGATGGACTGCTGTGATTAAAGGACGAGCTGCAGGACAGAGTGGGAAACAAATACAGGAGGACAAAACGATTTCCTCTGGTCAGTGTACCGGCTGCCCAGCAACAGGGTTGGGTAGCAGACACTTCCAAAGTGTGATAGTTACGACCTGAAAGCATTAATGTGATGAAAATCCAATGCGATTAAAATATGAGGAATAAACCAAATGGGAAAGATTTGAGGCAGAATGCTTCTAGTAGTGGACCTTTATTCTCATGACTGCATTGCGACAAAGGCTGTGTTCAGACTGCAGACAAATCAGATTTGTTTCTCACGAACGTATCTGCATGCTGTGGTCACAACGCTGGTGTCAGTAGCTACATAGCCCTGCTGGTGATGTTCTTCAGCACTTCCATCACTCTGGGTTTGAATGATGCAAAAGACACTCGAAAAATCTGATTTGGGCAGCCACAGTGTCCAGACTGAGACACATCTCAATTGTAATCGAATTTCAAACCACCTTCAAATGTGATTTGGATCAAATTTCCAGAAATCTCATTAAATGTGCTTTATTTTCCAGAATATCAAAATCAATCTGGATACAATCTAGATCAGTCGAATATCGGATTTGGGCTGGATGCCTGAACACGGCCTAATACTGTCGTTAATATTTACACACATCTGTCCTCTTCATGGATCTGTTGGACTTCAGGAAGACATGTGTAAATCCACTGGCTAGTCCCCAAACTTTTGATGAGCACCATGAGACATAAAGAAGCCATCAGACTATTGCATATTACAACATTTTAAAAAGATGAAAAAAATACAACAGGAAGGAAATTCCCCAATTTAAAAGTCTAAATTCAACAGTAAAATACATTTGTATTAAAAGAAAATCCCCACAAATATAAAACTAATATTATAATTAGCTGTAATTAAAGCTATATCTGCACTACTGGAAAGTATAGAAATACAATCAAATACAAACCCATAAATGATTGAAATATTACATTTAGAGATGCACAGACATTGTTTTGTCCTGGCCAGTGGAGGACATGTGGTAAGAAGGCCTAATAAGCCTCTAATAAGTTGACAGGGTGGAGGCAACAGGGTGGTGGAAGGATGTGAAGTGACGTCATGGACATCTGAACAAAGCAGAGGTGGCATGTTACAGGACGTTAGATTGGGTCTTCAGGCATGTTCCTCCTCCTAAAATAGGGTGCAGTATGTAAACAGAACTGCATCTTCATTGCTTTGTGAGAGGAAGCCAGTCCCCCTTCTGGTAGGAGGAACATTACAATCTAACGTCCTACCTTGTTCATGTGTCTAGGACAATCTTTGCAACCTTCTCTCACCATGTCACTCCCTGTCATCTATCAATCCTGGCTCCAATTATAAGAGGGGGGACTGGCTCTGAGAAGCATCAGAAAAGGACAGATCAGGCTGATTACTGCACCGACACTCCAAAAGTCTAGGTCTAGTCAGGACCATGCCTTCAGCTTGATGATCTAGGAGGAGACTGTAAGGAAGAAAGGGGGATACTTAGAGGACATTTGGGCTGCAGCTCAGGTGGCTTCTGCTTCAGCCAGTCCCTCTCTGATACGTTGAGCTAAGAATGAGAGATGACAGGGTTAAAAGTGAGGAGGTCTGATGCTGGAGAGTTTATGGTAGTTTACAAGTTTTTGAAAAATCCATGAAAAATTAATGTCTGATGAGAGGTTTGGTTCCACAGAGTTAAAAAAAAAGTTAATTGTGCAACCTAAAAGCTTGGATATGGTGTCCCTGAGATACTTTGAGGCTGAAGCTGTAGCACGTTGCCTTTTACACTAAAATAGACGTATAAAGGGTTTATGGGTGAGTTATTAGCCCATAAATCGAGTATCTTTGAAGTCATTAATATAAAGTTTTGAACCTGAATAAAATGGGCCACACTGGTTCTTTATTGGCCACATAGCGAGAGTGTATCTACCCAGACTGTATCTTACTTTATCTTCTCCCTCAGTCACTATCACACCAGTTTGTTAATACATTATTGCCACTTAACCCCCAACAGGAGGTCTTATAGGTCAGAAATCATCATTTGGTCTTCATTAACACGAGAGCTAATATTGTTTACCCTGACATTCCCATCACTTTCTGCCATCTTCCTTAATTACTGTCACATGTATTTATGTGATATTGGCAGGTGTTGATGCACTCCAGCTATTGGGATCCTTGGGGAATGCTCCCTTAGGGCAGCATTCCAGACAACATGTCCACATGGGCCTGTATGGGCAGCCCCCATGTTGGCCAGGGTCCCAGATGGGTCCAGAAGGAGTTAAACATGGGCCCCATGTGGATTGGACCCTGCACAGGGACCTGGATGGGACCACATGAGATAACAATGGGGCCCGTATGGGCAGCCCGACTGATTCCAGTTAAACACATACTTGTGTGATCAGATAATGGGAAGAAGGTGGAGTCACAGTTTCACCCACAGCTTCAAGCTTGGGGATCATCCCTTGATGCAGATGTTTAGGAAGAGGGGTCCATGCACAAACAGAGGTGGTGTCCAATCATATCCTCTTATCCTTTGTGGATAAGATTGGACACCTTTGAATTAGAGTAAGGTGTAGACATGCTCTGAGGGATCTGATTACTGAGCCAAAGTTTAGTTCTTTACTGGATTTCTTAATGATATTGGATTTCTAGGCCTCAATCCGATCTAAGGGCATTTTCACACCTGTAGTTTGTTTGCTTTGGTTCGAGTAAGTTAATGATTTTGAGAACCAAACAAAGTGGTTTGGATTGTTTCCACACAAGGTAAAGTCTTACGGCACTAAAATACATCACAACCAATCGTGACAATGTTCTCCCGCTGACTGGTCAGACCTGACTTGGGCGAGAAAGTACCTGCTGAAAGAGGGTGATGTGTTCTGGACCAGTGCAGATCTGTGTGCAGTTGAACATGGAGCAGCTGTTATTTATGGTATTTGTTCATAACTGTAGTGATTATCTGACCAGTATATCAGCTTAAACTACACCTGCAGAGCCGTTCAGCCCAAACACCTGTTGATAGTTGGATAGTCGGCTTCCCAAACGTATCATAAAGTCATGAAGTCACATAACTGCAGAAATCCTGACGATCAGACTGCTGATCAGATTTCTGCAAAACACAGATCTTTGGTTTTACTGCTTGGTGTGATATTAGCATTAGCAGATTAGCATCTGAAAAGGTCCTTCAAACTGCTGTAAGCTTACAGACGTGGGCCTCATCCACCAATATGAGCTGAAGAACTTTCTTAAATTTCCTCTTGAGTCCCACGTCAGGTCTACGTCATGTCTATGTCAGGTTCATGATGTTTTTTTCACTATTAAACATTGAACAGTTTTGTTGACAGAGCTGCTCGATTGGTGAATGTGGTACATAAAGTTCTCAGCCAGCATGTGTTTACTGTTGAATCAATGTGAATCAAATTTGATAACATTGTTTCAATGTCGTGTGTCAATGTCCTCTCAACGTTATTTTACCATTGTTTCAATGTAGTTTCAACAATGTTTCCATAATGTTGGTCCAACGTTGTTTCGACATCATTTCAACATTGTTTCAGCGTCGTTTGAATATTGATTTCATAATGTTGATTCATAAGTGATTTGTCAACATTTTCACAACCATTTAACATCAAACATTGTTTCAATGTTTGTTTGTTTTTTAACATTGATGCAACAACTGACATTATTTCAACAACCTATGTATGAAGGTTGGTCATGTCAGCTGGAACCATCAGTCTGAGTGGTGTCTGAGTATGTCTCTGAAGCAGTACGAGGACAGAATTTGTTTTACGTGATGAAGTAAGGCAGGGGTAGGCAATCCTAGTCCTGGAGATCTGGATTACTGCACAGGTCTGTGGTTCTCCTGCTCACACCCCTGATTCAACTCACCTGAAATCAGTAAACTGTGCAGGAATCCAGAAGTTCAGAAGTTCAGGACTGGGGTTGCTGACATTTAAGTAAGGTTATGTAATGATTGCTGGTGTAGAGGAAAATCTACAAACCTTGAGCATTTTCCCAATAATAAAAACATATGAAAAGACCAAGTCTGGCAGTCGTGTAGTCCCCTACAAGCTTAGACCATTACAGACCACTACAGGTTCAGAGTGTAGACCACGTGTAGACCACCAGCTCATGTATCCAACCTCAGAATTTAAGGTTAGAGCTATTAGAATATAGGCCATTTAGCAAGTTTGGAGTTTGGACCACACCTTCAGTTCATGGTTGTATTATGTGCAGAAGGATTGTATGACTGTAGGAGAGAATGGTGGGGAGAAAGCTCTGAGAACTTGGGCTAAGGAATAGAGCTTTTCCAGCTTCTGTTGCCAACTTGAAGGCCAAACCCTCTCTGATGAGGATATAGCAGATAGGACTGAGGAATATGAGGAGATGGGTGTGATGGTCAGGACCCAAGAAACAGGTAGGTAGGTAAGATTATTTAGGGCAAGATAGAAGGGAAGAACAGGAGCTTCTCCCATTTGCCTCCCAGATGAAGATGAGGATGAGGCTTTGCTGATGATGTAAACATAACAAGGACGACTGATCTAGGAATCCGAATCACGTTGCTTCATGTCCAGTTCGATCTTTCTGAATTTTATTGTAGAGATGGTCTCTCTATGAGGTTGGTCTTCCTTGAATCCACCAAGGCACTTATATAGAGACAGATACAGTGAAGGTAGAGGGTCTCCAGCCATGGTTTCCTTTTTCCTACACTTCGTTTGTGTCCTCTGTGATGGGTTTCTCAGCCTCTCTGCTTTTATTTGAAGCTCTGTGGACGAGCCGCTGTCTCTTGAAAATGACTCGGTTAAACATTGTCAATCGAGGCTTGTGTGGCTTGGCCTGCTGCAGGTCGGGAGATGGGGTGATCTGACCAGGACCCTGTAGAACGATGGGGTGGAGAAGAGACTTGGTGAGAAGATGAATGGAAAAGTTTAACTTTTTAAGGTAGTTCTAGTCAGGTGTATTGTGGTGGTAAAGGAGAGGAGGGCACAACTGAAGGCAGGGTACAATGTAACATGGAGTTAATCAGCTTCTGCAGGTTTTTATTGCAAATTCTCAAGATTCAGCAACTTATATGGCAAGTAGAGGCTACAGTACAGCCTCGGCACGGTGGGGTTACTGTTTACAGTTCTAAAACAAATCCATAAGACCAGAACAATATTCTGAAGGCAGTAAAACAAAGCTAGAACAAAGAAAGGTAGTATATACACTGCCTGGGTCATCACCTGGATTTAACTGGCAAATATGTAAGAGCCTTCCATTGGAAAATTACTGCATAGCTGTTTTTAACCCTAACTGATGAAGTGAGGAGCTTGTCATTTGTTAAACAACCAAGTCAAAAGACATCCTGTGGACGTGGGAAAGACATTCATCTGTTTCAGAAGGTCATATTTTTGGCATCAAGCAGAGAAAACATCTCAGGAGAGACTGAAACGACTAAACTTAGGACTAAACAGTTGTGCAGACTTAAGAAAACCACTGATCAGTGAGACCAACTGGTCAAAAACGGCGTCACGTGTCTGATGAGTCTAGATTTACCCTGTTCCAGAGTGATGGACACATCAGGGTGTATTAGAGTGTGTGGCCTTGTTTAACATGTTAAATCACAGGAGAGGCCGCGTGAAGACGCTACAAATGCCACTACAAAATATCAGCACATTATCTGTGTGACGCTCAGTGCACTTACTCTTCTGAGGGAGATGAGGATGAAGAGAGGAACACAGATCACTGGAGTGAGGGCGAGCAAGGCAGCTATCGTGGACCCCCAGCTGGGCACAAATTCACCAGAGGAGCCCAATGGAACATTGCTGATCAGATCATACAGCAGCGTGGCCTGGTATTGATTAGAGAGGGAGCGGGGGAGAGAGAGAGAGAGAGAGAGAGAGAGAGAGAGAGAGAGAGAGAGAGAGAGAGACTGCACATTCAAAACCACATTCTGTAGTCACACTTTTTAACTCATCCTCCAAAAATAATAATAAAAAAACAGAGAGAGAGAGAAAGATGTAGAGAAAGAAGAAGAAAGAGAAAGAAAGAGAAAGGTGGGACAGAACTGGTGAATCTGAATCAGTCTGCTGCCGACCAAGCTGCCGTCACCTTCATTTGCACGAGAATGAAAACCCCGAGCTGCTGTGGACTGGAATCGTATCGTTTTAAGTGACGAATCCAGCGACAGTCAGGTTAAAGTGTGGAGAACTCATGATGAGCTCTTCAATCCTGCCAATGCTGTGGAGCAAAACACTGCTTCAACAGCTGGTGTGATGACCTGGGGAGCATCGCATACGACAGTCGGTCACCCCTAGTAGTGAGACGAGGGACATCCTGCGGACACGGGTTGACTCTCATGGCAGAGCTTCCAACTGTCATATTCAGCAGGATAATGCTCCCAGGAATGTCTCTACCAAATCCTTGTCTTGTCCACCAGATTTATATTCAATCCAGCATTTATGGAAACAGGTGGCAACCTATGAGTGTGCAGGATCTATAGGCCTCTGTGCTCAACCCCATCTCATCTTGTATCCAGACTAGACACTCAACTGGGTTCTAGAGTCTCCCTTATTCCTTATTGGTGCATTTATGTTCTGTCAGTGAGTGTATATCCCACATCCCTCTGAAACTAGATAAGCAGTGTTATTCACTTCACCGGTCAGCAGGTTTCTCATCACATTTAGGGTTAAGAAGAAATGTTATAGTTAATTCATCAAACTATCACTGAAAGGAGCGAACATATCCATTTGTTTCGTAATAACTGTGGGCAATTAGAGCAGTTTAACTTGGATGAACTACGGAGCAGAATGCTGAGAGAGTAAGAGAATGAGCCCCCAGGGGAACGGAAAGGTAGTGAGTGCAGGCAAAGAGTAAAAAAGACAATAGTGAAACCGTGACTCACTCCGCAGATGAGTGGGGTGATGAAAAGCCAGCAGTACTTCATCACAGGCATTGGAGGGTATCCTATCATGTCCTCGATGTTGTCATAGAAACGGTCTGCACCTGCAGTACCATCCTGCTTATTAATTTCATTTTTCCTCATTTCTGTTTCTCACAATTAGCCATCTTTTCCCATTCCAGGGACAAAATGCAGTAACACACAGGATAGCCAACTTCTGAATGCATGCCCTTATTTGGGACAGACTCTGGGTACATTTCTGGGTCACCAGGTCAGTGGGTTTCTCAATGCAGATGACCACGGTTCTGGTTTAGTCAAAGGAATTGGCCCCGGTCAGCCATTCATCCTGCTAATTCTATCAGCAATCATATCATCAATAAACACTAGAGAAGGAGGCCGTCTGACTGCCGTAAATGGGGTAAAACTGCCTCCACCGTGTTTAACAGATGATGTGATACTATTTCAGGTCATGAACCCGAATCTGGGGCTTCACTTCTTGTTTAAGCTCACATTATGGCTAAAATGAGTCAGCGATTTATATTTATATTATGAGTTCATAATATTTCATATTTTTTATGTAATATTATTTTTTGTTATTTAAGTTATTTATGTATCAATATTATCCCTTCTCAGGACTTTTATTCTGAAATTTGAACACCTTCTCATTTTCCTCTATAACCCAATATCCCCCTCCAGCTGATTAGTCAGAGTCTGCATGCAGGTCGAGCATGTACACAGAGTGAATTTGTGCCATTTTCCTCATAGATCGTTATGTGTATCATGTCTGAAGGTTACTCTGATCCTGAGGTATGAAGCCTACATTACATTGGTGGGCGTGTAAATCATAAACACTGCCCCTCCAGTTTCCATTGCTTCATTCAGTCCATATCCGCACGTTTTCCGATTAAACGAATGCACAGCACAGACAGAGATCTCCATCCATATATGCATTAAAACCCTGTGAATCCACGAGTCTTTAGCGAAAACGATATTATTATTATTGCATATCTTAAATCTGGGTTAAATCAGTAGGATTTTATTGACGTCACATGTTAAGAGGGACTCGATCATCACACAAGATCGTTTCTCCTCAGTTATGACTGTACCAGCATGCTGGCCATTAAATATTAAAATACTATGTCTGCAAATATTATACAACTATTAGACACAAATCGAAGCAACTCTTAAAGTGTGGAGCCTGTTATGCCAAGGCTGGAAATGTAATTACCTGCTTCACAGACCAGCGGAAGTGGCAGTGTGGCCATGTGAGAAAGGGCCTATTGAGCTGCATTGACTTTCTCTCTGCTGACCGTGCCTGCGGGCAACTGACAAACAGACAAGTCTTTTGTCTGATGTCAGGTTTCCCCAGCTGAGATTTGGCCTAACTTTAAAATAAATAGAATGTTTTAGGCAGATTTACTAAAAGAGCTACTAATTATGAATTATGGACAGTCTGCAGTCATTTGCACTGAAGGGGACAGTTTGGTAGGTTATCCACTATGAAAACCCATAACTCACATTTGACCGTCCCAATATAAAAGCCCTTTTCAACCACTGGGAAACTGAAATGTTCCAGATCCTCGATGTCCGAAACATTAGGACACCCCATGAAACTCATTGTCTTTGTGAGATATTTTCATAGCTTGAAATACTTTTATTTGCCCAAAAATATCAAAGTATTTATAGGAGACAGTCACACATTCCAAATATTGTTATTTTTAAGAGATCAAAGGCTAAAATCAAACAGATTCTTGCTTATAAAAATAAAAAGCACTTTATATCTCAGAAACCCTGATGAAATTTGATAATCCAGAGAGTTTGTGAGCTGCAAATGTAAACATTGAGATGATTATTTATAATAATCAATTAATATGTTGTTCAGAATACTTGACAGTGGTCTAAATATAAAAAAAGATATATATTTTTGGTGTTTATGTATGTATCTGTATGTATCTGGCTTTTCTTCTGAGATTCTGAAAAGCACTGTGTAGGCAAAGAAAGAGAGCCAACAGCCCCTCCCTTCTCATTTACACTTATAACCCAATATCGCTGATTAGTCAGAGTCTGTAAACAGACTGGATGCTCTGGAAGCTGCTTCGGCATTTAAACTGGGATCTAATTCAGCTGGAAACAAGTGAATTACTGAATTACTGATAATTCATCACACAGTGATGAGACCAATATGTTTGGGCTAAGTCTTCTCACTTGTGTATCATGTCTATAGGTCACTCTGATCCTGAGTTATAAAGTTCAGAAAGCCGGCAGGAAACAGAAGAAATGACTTTATAACATCATGATTTGAAATGCGGTTTTCTTGCGAAAATGTTAGAACACCCTTATATTTACTACTAATACCTAAAATTCCCCAAAATTCCAGATAGTGGAAAGGATGATTTGTAAATGTGAGATCTTTTAAAAACTCTTCCCAGACTCACGAGAGCTCTTTGGATCTCACCATGGTGATCCCACTCATTCAACAATTAAGTGCAAACCAAACTAATGTCTGAAGTTTAAATCAGACAGCCTCCAATGTCCTCTCTAATGTTCGTCTCATCATTCACACATTCTAAGTAGTAATAAATGTGGGTGTGTCCTTAACGTCAGTTTTCAAGTGATGTTTAAAAGACGTTTCTTCAGCTGTACGTGTTTAGTTAAATCGCCTCCATTTTTCAATATAGTTCAAATGTAGGTCAAATGTCCACATATGGATATATGGACATAAATATTTTTCAGTCAAAGGTGTTCGTGGGGTCCTAATTTTCATATAGACACATCATATCCACATAACTGGACATAAATACTTTAACAAACATATCGTCCCTGTCTCAAAGAGCTTACCGTAAATCCAGGCAATGACGATGGCTTCAAAGCAGGCGATGAAGAGCAGGTTTATTCCACTGGGGCCGTACGTGTCTATCAGCTTAAAGAGGTGGATCCCTCCCTGAGAGAAGGACAAGGGGACAGCAAAGACAAACATATCTACACAAAATCCAAACAGTCATCTCGGGCCATGACAAATAGACCTGCTTGTTTTCTGACACTGTATAATGTTTCTTATTCAACAAATGGACAAAAGTAGATAAAATCATATAAAACACTATAATAATAGGCCTGAAATATGTCCACATGTCTCATATACCTGTGTTCAATCAGTAATAGTGTGTTATACAGTGTTATGTTGAAGGTATATGACTGTATATTTTCTCTACCCCAGTGACAAGAGGAAGACCCAGCAGAAAGCAGACCACAGCGATGACCAGCACCAAGATCTCCCTGCGATTCGGCTTCCTCAGAACTCCGGGGAACGCATCCGTGAGCGCCGTGGCCAGACTTTCCACACACACAAACTGAAACAAACACACATAGACCATGTGCTCATTCCTAAAATCTGGTGTTTAATCTGATTTCTCTACACCGGTGGGTGGGGCTACCCCCAGTCAGATCAAGCTCAGACACTGCATAATGCTGCATTTCATTTAGAAATCAAAAGAATAGAATAGGATAAAAAAGGGAAATACGATATGATACAATACTCAAGTATCGTTGATATTATCACTGATATCTATACTGTACATTCTAATATAGTGTCTATATTATATATTCTTTATATATATACTGGATAGTGTTTTACTCATATAGTATTATTATTATTATTATTATTATTATTATTATTATTATTATTATTATTATTATTATTAGTAGTAGTAGTAGTAGTAGTAGTAGTATTATTATTATGTATTAATGCTGCTGCTGGAACCTTAATTTCCCTGAAGGAACCCTGCTTGTATCAATACACTTCTATGTATGTATGTATGTATGTATGTATGTATCTATCTATCTATCTATCTATCTATCTATCTATCTATCTATCTATCTATCTATCTATCTATCTATCTATCTATCTATCTGTCTACCTGTCTGTCTGTCTGTCTGTTCTTATGTGGAATCTGACCAGCACTGGGAAGGTGAAGCCTACCATGGTGTAGTCATAACAACACTGCCTTCCCCATGAAGCTTTAATATGGTTGGAACATCTCCACATTTATTACTACCTGAAAATCATTTTCTGGACAGTGGATCTCTTTGGATCTCACGTGGATCCCATTCACTTCAACAATCAAGAGCAAACCTAACTAATGCCCGAGGTTTAAATAAAACTCCTCTCTAACCATGTTCTCATGACCAGCAGCTGATCTGCTGCATCTGGGTAAATAAATGTGGGGGTGTCCTAACTTTTCCTCACAAGAAAATTATTTTTCTATACAGATGTTTGAAAAGGTATGATATGAGCCCAAACGTTGAGTTCCCCCTTCTTTGAACTGCTGCTAATGTAACAGCGTATCACACTAACTACTAACACTGTTATTTCAGTGTACAGAAGCCCACGCTGGTCACTGGTGGTGCCAGGGGGAGACGAGGCTCTCCTGGGGTTCCCTAACAATACGGTCAACCCTCAGAGTGTCGCTGTGTGTTGAGAACATCCTGAGGCTTTCTGGGGATGATCTGATGAAGTATTTCTCCAGTACATTTTGTCAGATATTGCAAAGCAACTGCAACATATGCCAACATAACCACTGTCCATTACTTCCATGTTGCACGGTTCTACATCAACAGGCCTTTATAAACCAATACGTGTACCTGACTATCCAGTCCCAGGAACAGAACCATTAGAAAGAATAGGAGAGACCAGAACTGAGTGCCCGGTAAGAGAGACAGGGCCTTGGGGTAGGCAATAAACGCCAGACCTGGACCTGCAAGAAAAACACAGAGTATGGATTGATATGTTGGTTTGAGGCGCACTCTGGTGGTGATGTCCCGGTAGTACTGGGTTCCACAGCTGCAAATGGATATGTTAAGATACCCTGTTGTTCATTAGTGTAATATAAACCACAAATTCATCAAATTCATTGCAATAAGCAAGCAAAGGTTTGAACAAGTCCTTGGTTGTATCTGCTTAAACGTATGTGTGAGGTGTACCTGATCTCACAATGTCCTCCATGGGTAAGCTCAGCTCATGGGCCATGTAGCCCAGTATAGAGAAGACAGCAAACCCAGCGAAGATACTGGTGCCACTGTTCAAAGCGCACAGAGCTATGCAGTCTCTGAGGAGCACAACGGATTTATTCACATATGAATACACACACAGAGACACAAAAACGAAGGAGACCGAGGCGGGTCTGAGATGAATAAAGGGGCGACTGACTTGTAGCAGTCGTTGTGGTACTTGTTATAGCTGCCCAGAGCAGTCAGGACACCCTGACACACAGCGTAGGAAAAAAACACCTGAGTCCCTGCATCACGCCAGACCTGGAGAGAGAGAGAGAGAGAGAGAGAGAGAGAGAGAGAGAGAGAGAGAGAGAGAGAGAGAGAGAAAGAGAAAGAGAGAGAGAGAGGGGCTAGACTACATTGTGAAAAAAGGCCATGAAGATACCAAATATTGCAAAATCATTTCATAGAAATCATTGCTTTCATCCAAGTACCCTAGAAGCTCTCAAGAATTGCTCTGGAAATGAGAAATGGAGCATGAGAGAGAGAGAGAGAGAGAGGAGAGAGAGAGAGAGAGGAGAGAGAGAGAGAGAGAGAGAGAGAAAGAGAGAGAAACACATTCTACTGTCTCAGTCTGCTTTGTAGTGTCCACTCCTTCAGGCCACAGCCCAGGTCATCAGCACATCTGGATATCATTAGCAACACTGCACAGCCTCCCATCCACTGTGTGTGTGTGTGTGTGTGTGTGTGTGTGTGTGTGTGTGTGTGTGTGTGTGTATATGTGCGTGTAGTATCCTCTTCCTGCTATACAGTGGATACAAAAGATATTCAGACCCCTTTAAATTTTTCATTTTATTTCTCATTAATGTTCACTCACCACCTCATCTGGACAGAAAAACAGAAATGTAGAATTTTTTGCAAATTTATTAAAAGGAAAACTGAAATTTATGACTATGGGTGCATTCAGACCTTTGCTGTGACACTCTTATTTAATCCACTTGCTGTCCATTCTCTGATCCTCCTTTGAGATGGTTCTACTCATTGAGTCCAGCGTGTTTAATTAAACTGATTGACTTGATTAAGTGAAAATACACACTGTCTATATGGGACCTCAAGCAGCTCAGAGCATATCAGGAGCAAATGAGAACTGGTCAGATGGAACTGTCCAAGGAGCCTAGAGACAGAATCTGTGGCAAGGCACAGATCTGGCCAAGGTTGGCAAAAAGAATTCTGCAGTACACAAAGTTCCGAGAGTCTATAATCCCAAAGAGAAAAAAGTTTGGGACAACCAGAACTCTTCCTAGACTCAACTGGCCCAGCCAAACTGAGTAATCGAGAAGAGCCAGAGAGAGGTAAAGAAGAATGCAGTTGAGGCTGTGACTGAGCCCAGAGATGGTAGGGAGATGTGATAAGGTCCCACAAAGTCAACTATCACTGCAGCCTCCATCAGTCGGGCTTTATGGGCCCATGTAGCTCTCCAGTGCAAGACATATGAAAGCACACATGAAGGGACTCAGACGGTGAGAAATAAGACTTGATCGGGCCCAGCCGAGTCTCTGACTAAACCTCCACCCAGCACTCTGAGAGACTGAAAATGGCTGTTCACCAACGTTCACCATCCAACCTGATGGAACTGGAGAGGATCTGCAAAGAAGAATGGCAGAGGATCCCAAATCCAGGTGTGAAAAACTTGTTGCATCATTCCCAAGAAGACTCATGGCTGTACTAGCTCAAAAGGGTGCTTCTACTCAATACTGAGCAAAGGGTCTGAATACTATGATCAAGTGTGAAATTCTCAGTTTTCCTTTTTAATAAATTTGCAAAAATTTACATTTCTGTTTTTTTCTGTTTAAGATGGGGTGGCGAAAGGAATAAGTAAATGAACTCTTTTGATTTTAGCAAATGGCTGCAATGGAACGAAGAGTGAAAAATTTAAAGGGGTCTGAATACTTTCAGTACCCACTGTATAGGCTGTTGAAGATCTACACCGACTCGGGTCCCTTCTGCTACACGTTCTGCAGACCATCTCCACCATCATGAATCCACCAGTATGTGTCATTCATCAAACCACAAAAGCCCACCAGCATCCCACTGATAAGACAAATCCCTGCCAAAACAATTCCTACTAATAGACCTAATTACAGTTCTTTACATATTCATACTAACAAGGCAATTAAAGATCTAATCTTCTACCCTGATAAGTTGTGTCTGGTTTTCACGCAGCATTTCTGCGTAATATTGCACTTCTTTCTTTTTACTGTATATTTATTATTTATTTATTTGTTACGCAGTGTATTATGGTCCAATGGATGGGCTCCTCTCAAGGTTCCACCTCTAACTCTGAAGGTATTTTTCCCACCACAGTCACCACTGGCCTGGTCACTGGTATGAGTTTTCCACCAATGTCCACCAATGTCACTTCCATTTACTGACCCTATGCAGCCCCTCTGTTGATGATGTGGATCCTCAGTTCCACTAAAACTGGTGTAACACGAGGATGGTTTGCTAAAAACACCAAGGTTCTTATAAGCCTGAATGGAACCAGTTCTTATGGTGGAAAAGGCATAGAGGAGCTCACAGCAGGAGCCCCATCAGTTTCCTTTGTGACGTCTGTTGTTCAAAGTGCTATATAAATAAACTTGACCTTGACTCTGTTCTCCAAACTTCCTGAGTCCTGAATAAACGGCACTCAGTAGATCAATTTGAGCAGTCAAGACCACCTTTGTGGAGCCCAAGACAAACCCATGTAGTGGAAAGCAAGTCAAGAAAGAGCAAAGACCAAGGCCTGCAACCAACTTA
This sequence comes from Acestrorhynchus altus, assembly GCA_034509495.1. NCBI lineage: Eukaryota > Metazoa > Chordata > Actinopteri > Characiformes > Acestrorhynchidae > Acestrorhynchus > Acestrorhynchus altus. The sequence continues at coordinate 2,599,759 of CM067501.1, forward strand.
AAGTCACACTACTTGTCCAAATGTTTGTGGACGCTCCTTCTAATGAACATTCAGCTACTTGAAGTTGCACCCATTGCGGAGACAGATGTGCACATGCATAAAGTCCCAGGCATTGAGCTGTGGAGCTGTGTTCTCTGATGGAGCTCCATCCAGAACTTCTAGAAACTCTTCCCTGGAAAGTAAAGACAGTTACTCCAACAAAAGCAGGATAAACCTCTTAATACCCTTGAATGTGGAAGAAAAGAACGAACGAGCAGGTGTCCCAATACCTTTGTCCATACCGTGCATATTCTGTATATGTAATGTTAAATAAAGCAATAATAAATCTACGAGTAGCTTTCTTTTCACTGAGCCGTTCCCTTAAATCTGTCTCTATCCAGGGCATTCAGGTGGTCTTTTGTCTGATTTCTTGTTCATTTCAGGGTTAGGCCTTTTTTCCAGCACATCTCCGCCACACCCTTCCTCTTGCCTCTTCATTCCCTACAGCTTGTCAGCCTCATTTATATTGACGTGAGAAATGAAACCACATGGAGCCAAAGCTGAGCTCCCTCCACAAAGAGCACGCTGTTCGTGACCAACGTAGAGATAAAGATGTCTCCCATCCAGCGTCGTAACAAAGAGGACGTTGTGTGGGTTGTGACTGTTTGAAAAACTCAAGACTACTGTGATGTGAAGGTCTGTGGTCATGTGAGTGCTCCTCTGTCAGAATACAGCACACACAGCTAGTGAATTTCATCCCTGGAGCGCCGCTGGAGCTGCTAGATTAGGAAATGCCAGAGAGGAATAACCACAGGAACAAAATGAGCCTTATTAGCAGCTGCCGTGTCCGACCTTGGAAGTCAACATAGCTCCGTTACAGAGGAATTTGCCTCTATAGAGCGTGATCACTTCTAACTTGTGCATCGACCATCGAAGGCTATAGGATGGACCACCCAATGCAGAGAGAGCAGGCCTGAGCTTTATTTAAAGCAGCGGTTAATAGGATTTGTGTGTGAGGGACCAAAATGATCTAATACAAGGTTTGCTAGGTCTTTACAAAATGGCAATTCAAGGTACACCCTAAAGTACGACGTGCAGTGAAGGGTGACATTCCAGATGTGCAATGGTGTCAAATGATTGATCCACTTTAATAGTGATTTATTGAGGCAATCAGAGCAGATAGGACAACACACGTATACACACTTACATCAGGGTTGCTGAGTTTGGAGATGTCCGGGCAAAGGTAATAGGTGATGCCCGCTCCAGCCCCAGGGAGGGTGACCCCTCTGAAGAACAGGACCAGCAGCATGAGGTATGGAAACGTAGCCGTGATATACACCACCTGAGAGATACACCGCCACACCAGAGGAAAAGTGGTTCTGACTGTAAAGACCACAATAAAGTAAGACCAGTAAAATGCTCCTGACAGAGGACAACAGGGTGTAAACTCAACACAAAATGAACCACCTTGCAGTCAGCACCCTGTTACTGTGTTGCTGCAGGCTGGTCAGAGTGGCCATAATGACCCCTGTCCATTGAAAGTATGTACAATTCATGCAAATCAGTTTCACCGATGGTGCACCATCAACCTGGGATCCAACCACAGACCCAACCTGCCTTGTGTGAACAGTCCAGACTGATGGAGGTGGGGTAGTGGAGTGGAAAACATTGTCTCAGCATAAACTCTGGCTTTAACAGCACTTCAATGCGAAGTCTAAGGAGTGTTGCTGACCCTGTGCATCCCTTCATGACCACAGTTTACCATCTTCTAATGGTTTCTTCCAGCATGATGCTCCAGGTCTCTTAAACTGGTTTCATAAAAAAGATAAAGTGTTCAGTGTTCTTCAGTGGATCTGGATCTAGAAGAACACCACCGGGATGTGGTAGAACAGGAGGTTCAGAGTCTGAAAGTGCTCTGAGTGACACAGTCATGCCAACACAAACTCTCAAAACAACATTTCCAATATCTTGGGAAATGCACGGAGAAGAACTGATATCAAGATATATATGAACCATATGTTCAAAAATCAACAATGTATGTGTGTGTGTGTGTGTGTGTGTGTGTGTGCGCTGACCTTGCCTGTAGATTTCACTCCTTTCCAGATGCAGAAATAACAGATTGTCCAGACCAGCAGGAGACACAGCACTAAGTCATAGTTTGGGAGGCCCAGGTTATCATCACTTGCATCCTCAGCACAATGATTCTCCTGAAATACACATCAAACACACGTGCACGCGCACACACACACACACGCACACACACACACACACACACACACACACACACACACACACACATAAAACTCAAGGAAAAACAGAACAGCATTTCTCTGCAACCCTTCCCATTTACAAACAGACACTTCAGCATAATACATCATGTGGACAAAAGTATTAGGACACACCTCTTACTCATCATCCAGATGTCTCATTCAGTCTGATTGACACATGTATAAAATCAAACCCTTAGCCATGTGCAATCTGCTTACACACATAAGTGAACGAGTGGGTGCTTCTCTATAGATGGTTCTGTACTGGACGCCACCACTGCAACAATCACTTGGTGAAAGTTCTTTTATCCTAGATGTTCCACCATCAACATTAACTTTAAGTGTTATTATGATAAAGTGGATGCGTTTTAGAAACACAGACTACGTACAGTTACAGGGTGGGGTCTCAGAGTGCTGAGGAGCATAGTGCGCCAAGCCAACTGAATTAAATCTGATTGCAGATGAAGTTCAAGGTGATTATATGATGAAAGCCAGATGCTACAAGTGGTAGAATAGAATACCATTTAGTGCACATTACCATGACAACAAGAATCTGAGTCCATTCCATAAGAACCCCATTCCACTAATAATGCATGCTGCTGTTGTCGTGTATAAGAGTATCCCATTATCTCCAACCCATGAATACTTCAACTTTCCGATTGGGAAATGTACATACAAAGGTGCTTATATGTAATGAATTATTGCACGCATTACCGACCTTGTTCAATCAAATAAAAACTGCATTCGGCATGGCCTCGGTCAGACTTGTCTATTCCGATTGAGGTGCATGCACGCTATCCTATTCCGATTGAGCTATTAATCCGGGCTGCATGGAAACGTAGCTTGATATGGAATCAGATCTGCTGTACATCTTTGTAAACATGGTTAAGAAGTAGACTTCAGACATTAGCCTGGTTTGATCTGGCTGAAGCCTCAGCCTCTCAAATGAAGGCTGCAGATACAGATGATTCTGGGAAAATGATGCAATTGTCCATAAATCATTTACAATCACACACATAAAAATGGTACATGGCAAAGCTTAAAATCATATCATTCCTCATCTTGTTGGAAAGGCTGAACGGGAGTAGCCGAAGCTGAACGCCTACGGGCCGCTTTGCAGTCCAAACTGCTCAGATCTGGCTCTGGAGAAAGGCTGCCATGGTTTCCAAACACTTTCTGCAAAGTCCACATCTGGCTGCCAGACGCGCATGGGCCATAAACGCCAGTGCCGCGCTGATGGACAGATGTTTACTCTAGAGCTTAGTTCGGAGGGTTCTCGCAAGACATATAAACACGCCTGGTCCCAAGAATGCTGCCTTCTATTTCCCCGCCACATGCACAAAGGAGGGATGTGTGGAGCAGGTAGGAAGCAGAAATAGCTCAGAAATCTCTGGAAAAGGGAATAGGAGGAGTGCAAAGTCTGGAAGAATTCTTAAAAAGGGGCTCAAATGACCTTGGGAAAATATAGGGTGTACAATGTCAATCCACTCAACACAGTCTGTTATGAAATGATTGTATTTGCTAGTAGGCATACGAATTCCTTTCTTTACTTCAACGCAGAAGGAATGCTTTCCCACACTGGAAAACAGAACACATATAAAAGTCATATTAATCATGTTTAAGACTGAAGTGGGCTGAATCTGAATCTCTGAAGAAAAGCAGTGGAGCAGAGATTCTGTGTTTGGAGCCAGTCTTGAAATGCCTACATAAAGAGGCTTGAAAGTACATGGAAGAGCAGCTGACTCTGTAAGTAGTGTAAGAGAGTTCATTTGAGGAGTGTAGGAGGTTCTATATTCCACTGCTCTGCTCCATCTTCCTCCAGTTTTATATTAACATTTTAGGCATCTCAGTAGAAATCATCCTGTCCTAATCCTAACTCCAAACTCAGCCCAAAAGCCTCCAATCCTGACCCCTAATCCTGACCTCAATCCTGACCCTAACCCTAACCTCTAGTCCTAACCCTAACCCTAACCCTAATCCTAACCCTAATCCTAACCCTAACCTGACCTAATGCCAACCCTAATCCTAACCCTAACCCTGGACCCCATCCTAACCCTAACCCTAACCTTAATCCTAACCTTAAACTAACCATCATCCCTGTCTACAGCACTCCCTGTGCCAGGGTTGGCATGGCAGCAGCGGCAGTCAGAAGGTGACGGTCAGCAGGAGTCTGATTAAGCACAGTGAAAAGCAGCAGCACAATACAAACAGCAAAAACATCGAGGAATTTGATGCTGGATTTATACAGAACTCCTCCTCCGGGAGACGATTACAAACTGCAGATCAGGAGGAGTTGACGTGCCGCTGATGAAACAGGACATGTAATCCTACATAAATCCAGAGACTGTGAAATATGTGTTATAAGGAGCTGAATCCCACTGAGAGCTTTAATGGACTCAGCTCACTGATGGAGTTCAGTGCAAATCTCAGACCCATTAACGGCCATGTGGAATTTCAGAGAGGAAGAATGCATCATGTGCCAACGCTAAAGTACCTGTGAAAATGAGAAAGAATCGTCTCATCTGATCAAGTGTTTATTAGTTTATAAAACACCACTGCACCGCCCCTGTCCTCTGTAGTGTGCTGCATTGAGTCAGTTGTACTGCAAATGCATTGTACTGAACTACACATCGTACTGTAAAATGTATTGTACTGTACTGTAAAATGTATTGTAATTGGAACTATATACTGTACTGTAACATTGTACTATACTGGTACTGTAATGTATTGTACTGGAACTATACACTGGTACTGTAAAATGCATTGTACTATACTGTACTGTAACATATTGTACTGAACTATATACTGTACTGCAATGTATCATACCATACTGTACTGTACTGTACTGTACTATACTGTACTGTAAATGTATCACTGTACTATATACTGTACTGTAAATGTATTGTACTGGAACTATAATGTACTTGTAAATGCATTGTACTGAACTATATACTGTAATTGTAATGTATTGAAATTATACTGCACAGGAATGCATTGTACTGTACTGTAAATGCATTGCACTGAATCCATAAGCACTGTACTGTAATGTATTGTACTATACTGTACTGCAATGCATTGTACTGTACTGTAAATGTAATGTACTGAACTATATACTGTACTCAAATGTATTGGTAATATATCTGTACTGTAATGTATTGCATCAGCACTGCAAATGCATTGTACTGAACTATACACTGTACTGTAAATGTACTGTATTGAGCTGTAATTCTATTGTACTGTGCTGTAATACTACTGTACTGTGCTGTTATTATACTGTACTGTAAAATGTATTGTACTGAATCATACACTGTACTGTAAATGCATTGTACTACACTGTACTGTAATGTATCAAATTGTACTGTAAATGTAATGTACTGAACTACATAATTGTACTGTAAATGTATTGCAATTGAACTATATAATTGGTGACTGCAAATGCATTGTACTATACTGTACTGTAATGTACTGTACTGGTACTCAGGAATGTATTGTACTGAACTATATACTGTACTGTAATGTACTGTACCATACTGTACTGTAAATGTACTTGTAATTGCACTGTAATGTAATATACTGTACTCATATATCACTGTAATGTATTGTACTGAACTATATACTGTATCAGGAATGTATTGTACTGTACTATATCAGTATCAGAATGTATTGTACTGCACTGGTAATGTATTGTACTGTACTCAGGCAGTGTACTGTAAATGCATTGTACTGAACTATATAATTGCACTGTAAATGGCTGCACTGAATCATATACTGCACTGTAAATGCATTGTACTGCATTGTACTGTAATGCATTGTACTGAATCCATATATACTGTACTGTAATGTATTGTACTGTATTGTACTGTAAATGTATTGCACTGAACTATATACTCACTGTAATGTATTGTACTGTATTGTAATTGTAAATGCATTGTCTCTGAACTATATACTGTACTGTAATGTATTGTACTGTACTGTAAATGTATTGTACTGCATCATATAATTACACTGCAAATGTATTGTACTGAACTATATACTGTACTGTAAATGTATTGTACTGTACTGTAAATGTATTGTACTGTACCATATACTGTAATTGTAAATGCTGTACTGAATTCAGAGTACACGTTGTACTTTAAATGTATTGTTCTGAACTATATACTGTAATTGTAATGTATTAGTCACTGTAAATGTATTGTACTTGTACTATATACTGTACTGTAAATGTAATACTGTCACTATTGTGTAGTGAATGTACTGTAAAATGCATTGTACTGAATGTAATTAATATGTATTGGTATTATATTAATACATTATACATATTTATTATATTATATTATATTATATTTCATATATGTATCTGTTGGTTCTTATTTCATTGAAATCATTGCTTCAAAAGATTTGAAACATTTATTTTGATCGAATTGGATCTCGATTATGTGTTATTGGCGCACTCTGCATCAACTGTGGAAGTGAGCTTTACTCTGTAAAGCACCAGAGTCCGTGGTCAGTAGAGGCTGACCAGTCACACCCGGTCTGTGCAGGCTTGATGACAACATGCTTTGGTTGAAAGTGGAACAGTTGGCTGCAGACGAACAGAATCAAAGAGGCAGTTTATTCCTTGTATTAGACTGAGTTTCATATTCTGACTGTATCTGCTTGTACTTTAGCCTGAATCTGTCTGTGCTTTTTCAAAAATGCTCTCTCTCACTGCCGGAGTGACCCAACATTTACAACCCCAGATCTGCGCTTCACGGGAAGCTACATGCCGCTATTCTAAGCTTCAACTCAGGATCAGAGTAACATGCAGATATCATACACATATCATAACAAACCCTAAGACTATGAATGATCATCAAATAATCAGATTCCAAACTGGAATTAAATCTCAATTTGAATACTAAATAATTTATGTATGCCATTGTTCTGTCCACGTGAACATGATCAACTTGCATTAGGACTCTGACTGATCAGAGAGAGGGGGCGGGGCTGATGATCAACCTGCATATGGACTCTGACTGATCAGAGAGAGGGGGCGGGGCTGATGCTCAACCTGCATACAGACTCTGACTGATCAGAGAGAGGGGGCGGGGCTGATGATCATCCTGCATATGGACTCTGACTGATCAGAGAGAGGGGTGGGGCTGATGCTCAACCTGCATACACAGACCTGACTGGATCAGGAGAGAGGGGCGGGGCTGATGCCTGAACCCACACAGACTCCTGACTGATCAGAGAGAGGGGCGGGCCGATACTCAACCTGCATACAGACTCTGACTTGATCAGAGAGAGGGGCGGGCTGATACTCAACCTGGCATACAGACTCTGGGACTGATCAGAGAGAGGGGGCGGGGCTGATACTCAACCTGCATACAGAACTCTGACTGATCAGAGAGAGGGGGCGGGGCTGATGCTCAACCTGCATAAAAGTCACAATTTTAGAATAAAATCCACATGAGTTCTAAAGTGTTTAGGCCACAGGCAAGCAAAATACAAGAAAAGACACACACACTTTGATAAAAATTGTCAAATATTTAAATCTCTCAATATTCATAACTCCAGTCTAGAGTCTCTGTACACAACGATAAAACATCCCACAAAATTGTGGATGAATCTAGGTTGTAGATGTGTGGAGTGGTGTACGTTGTCCATGCAGATCACATTTATCTTCCTTCCCAATAGCACTGCAATCCCATACTTCCTTCTGGGTGCAACCATTTTTGATGATGGCACATGTGCACACACAAACATACCGAACCCAGTATCAAAAACGGCAATAATGCATCCTAGGCGTGTCTGGATTCTCATTCAGTTATGATCCAATCACAAATAAAGCATGTTATTGCGCAGTTTAAACCACCTTAATGTGAGAAGACAGTGGATGGAGGGAAGGTGGGATTGGGATGGCCCCAGTCACACATATTTACCCAACTTTCCAGAGCATTGATCCAGGATGTGTGCAAATATTTCCGCTCATAACAACCAAAGGAAACCTAATCCTAGGTCAGCTTTGGGCCATTGTGTGTGGAATAAGCTCTGGATTACATTTCTGCAGACTGTTCAAGAGGAGCCGACATGTACCAGCACGTACACGGTGGAGACCTCGATATGAACTATTAAAGCCGAAGAGAAATGCTGCATGTCCTGCCATTATGCTGTGCATAATAAAATTATGAAACATCTGACTTATAATAAAAGTACATATAATAACTGTGTAGTTACACATTAATAATCCATGTAATCATGAACATACTTAAATATGTGCACCAATGAGCCCAAACATCAAAACCACCTTTCTACTATTGTGTAGGGCCCCCTTTGAGCTCCCAGTACAGTGACCCACTGAAGATAAATCTTCACATGACCTCTAAAGGTGTCCTGTATTAGGCTTAGCTAGTCCTGAGGTTTACTTACTGACTTACACAGTGATCTCAATTGGTTCACTACTGGCATACTGCAAAATGCATTTGCGGCACTAGTAACACTATGTACTAGATACTACTTATCTGGCATTCATACTTATCTGTAACACTGATAAATTAGATAACAACCATAGTAATCCACATCAAAACACTAAGTATAAAGAAATAAACCAAATTATAAATATGTTCAATTTAAAAATATATGGCTAAATGATAACTTGATTAGCGTAATATTGCTATGCAATCCATTTGAAAACACTAGTTTAAAGTAATAACAGATGATAAACAACACCACATCGTTTTACAATCTGGGATACCACAGTAGGCAGCTAACAAACCCCCTAGCAACACCATAACAACCATTTAGCAAACACCATGGAAACCCATCTGAATACCATGAAAACCACTTATTAACAGCTTAGTAAGTGCCTGGGAGAAGAATCAACTTTACTTGTGTGACTGTATATTTAGCTTGTGTTCTAAGGAATTATCAGAAGATGGTTGCTGGTTTGATCCCCTGGACTGGCAGGAGAGGAATGAATGGACACTGAATGGATGAAAACTCCATTAATGCTCATAATTCATAATTATATGTGTCTGTATTTTCCATAATATCATTTTCTCTCACAGACAGATGGTCAGTAATCAGATGCAGTGCACTTATTGCATTGTAGAGTAGTACCTTATCTTACTTGATAGATAATGGCAATGGTTCTGTACCTGTGTTCCATGTGTGGTCGCAGGCCCAAGGTGGAGTGGTCTGGAAGCAGTTAATACAGAAGACGGTCCCAGGCCAGAACTACAAATGGTAGATGTTCAGGTAGATGACTATGACCTGAGAGGCAATTCCAACTCCTGCAGATACCACATGTGCATTAGTTCAGGGGTGAAGGCATCAGTGAAGTCATACTGAAGTTAATTTGGTGGACAATTGACCAACTAATACATGTCCAAATATTTGTGGACACCCCAATGTTGCCTCTGACAGCTTGTCTAGACTTGTAGCAAATGATTGCCAGAATTGCAGAGTAACATGAACTCATACCTGTGCCAGGGATGGACTAGAGAAAGTGGTTTAAAGCCCCCCTGAATTGGGCTGTAGGAGAGTATAACTGTCTTCTCTGGAAACATTGACCAGTTGCATCACATAAACTGCTAGCCTGAACTGGCAGCATTGACACACATATACCTTAACGCTAAACTGGCTGCTGGATTATGAGTCAGTGCCACCACCATAGGCGTGTCCAGGCAACGTCTCCTAATTCACATTAGATTGCACTGGAAAGTAGACGACCTTCGTATGGTCTAAACCAGATCTCAGGGAAATTAACTTTACAGGTACGACCGAACCATTAGAAATGAGACAATATTAGATAGCTACACAGTGCTGGGATTATACAGTCAAATATAGGAACATTGGCAGTTAATAAATGAATACTGACCTGCTATAATAAAACCTTAAGATAAATTGCCTATAACTTGCTAATGATGTCATGTACGTTAAATTGTAAAGATACCAGCAGCAGCATCATTACAGTACAAACAGAGAAACTGTAAATAATAAAATAAAAAAGGGAAAAAAAGAGAACATACAATATAAAGGGGTTTTGCATATTATTATTGCACTTATTTTACTACTTTTGCATGTAGTCTGGTTTGCTGTGGTGGTCAGGTTACTGGTTACTGGTCACTGGTTACTGGTTATGAGAAGAATCCAAATCCATGCTCATACATGGGTTTTTACAATTTCTTCTGCTAAAGAAATATTTTCCACCAGCTTGAACTTAATGCTGAAACACACCAAGATTCAAAGGCAGGTCAAAACACCTTGAATATAACGATAATCGGAATCAGAATTGTGAATGTTATTGTTCCTTATAACCAGAAAATCTGCAGCATTCCTATTTACGTGTATTTGTTTATATGACAGTCTTGCCTGGACTAGTATGACGGATGGTCTGACACATCGCAGCCACAGGCTGAAGCAGCCAATGCATCTCCTGTGTATATGTGTCCGAAACTAACAGTGTATCATACGGTGCCAGAAAACACATTAGCAATTGTATTAGAGATCACAACGCACACACACACACACACACACACACACACACACAGACACAAACATTCCAAACCTTAAAGTACCTTCAAATATAGGGCAGATTTTCCTCCAGGCAGTGATCCCTCCTTCACTGGTGTACTGACCCAAAGATGTCTCCAGAAAAAAGACGGGGATCCCACAGAAGACCAGGAAAACAAAGTACGGGATGAAGAAGACGCCTAGAAATAGACACATCACGTCCAGGATGGGTTGTATTAAGGCTTCTGACAGTAAATGACAGAAATAAAATGCATATATACACTATATGGACAAAAGTATTAGGACATCTGCTCATTCTGTGTTTCTTCTGAAATCAAGGATATTAAAGAGTTTATCCTGCTTTTGATGGAGTAACTACTGTCCAGGGAAGACGTTCTACTAGATTCTAGAACATTGATGTGGATTTGATTGTATTCAACAACTAGAGCATTGGTGAGGTCAGGATGTTGTTTGATCACCATCTCCCCAACTCATTCCAAACGTACTGGATGGAGCATCATTCCAGAGAACACAGTTCCACTGCTCCACAGTCAGTACCTGCAGTACACAGACATGGGGACACTTTAGGGCTGAAGCTCTTATCTTGTTCCAGAGAGTCCCATTCTATTGGCTTAAGTTCTAAGGAGGTTTTGTGCCCAGTCTGTCTCTGGGCTAGGGTTTAATCAGAACAAAGGTCATTTGCATATATTGGTATATGAGTTGTAAAGGGGCAGCAACCAAAATACAGATATAAACAAGATTTAATTCTTAGACAAATTGAGGGAAGAAATGTCAAATGATTGCAAATCTGGAACCTATAACCACAGAAATGTTACAAGATACATATCAGTGCAAAAAGAAATGTAGGATATGAGCCCTTTAAGAACATAACCTCCAAATCCTGCCTTACAGATATCAGACAACAACAACAAAGGCCAAAAGGGTTGATTGTGCACAGAAAGTGACCGACTCTGTTTGGGCATGCCCTGATCTTCACTGCGAGGGTTTCAAAGAATACAGAGCATCACTGATGGATTTGCATTTGACCGTTGTGCCTCAAAAGCAGTTTGAATGTTCTGCGATGCACAGAGCCTTAGATATTAATCCCCTCTTATTAGTCTGAAAAGATAACAAACGACTGCAAACATCTGCTTCTTCCCCACCCCTGGACCAGTCCATCTCATTGGACATGGGGTCTCTTATGTGTTATATGTGCAACAATAATTACATGTCTTACATAAATCCCATTGCTGTCAGGAGAACATCTCTTATACTGTCTGTAAGAGTAGAAAGTCTCAGTGTGATGCTCAGTGGTGCTTGGTTTGGGTTCATTAATGTGACCTCAAACTTCTTCAGATTATCACACAAGTCCTTAAAGCGTATAAGGAGACCAATAGAGACAAAATCCATGTATGCTGATACTCTTCAGAGTACAAAAGGTTACAAAACCATCTCTAAAGAGCTTGGACTCCATCAATCCACAGTCGGACAGACTGTGTATAAATGGAGGAGATTCAAGACAATTATTACCCTCCCCAGGAGTGCCCAATGACTACTCCAAGAGGAAAGCACGCACAGTCCACCTGCTCACAAAGGGAACTTCTGATCAATGTTCTTGAGTGGGGCAGCCGTAGCCTGGTTTTTGGGGAACCAGCCTTGTGACTAGAAGGTTGCTGGTTTGAATTCGTAAACTGGTTGAACATGACTTGAAGTGCCCTTGAGCAAAGCACTGAACTCCCAAACGCTACGGATAGGGATTACACACCTCTCAAAAACAAATCGAATAAATCGAACCTTGAACCTTGAACCATAGAGCTGCCCACTAGTGTGTGAGTGTGTGCGTATGAAAGAACACTGCTGCCCGTCCCAGCTCCTGGAACAATGCTATGAGGACAGAAGAGGCCAAAATATATGTTTTGGTGTAGATGAGAAACGTTATGTTTGGAGAAAGGAAAACACTACATGTGGAAGGACCTGAAGTAGCAGTTCATCGGATGAAACTCAGCAACATATCAGAGTTGAAGCTGCTTTGTAGGAGGAATAAATGGGCTAAATTTACTGCAGGAATAATAAACGGTCATTGAGTTATCGTTTCACGGTAGTAATTGCTGAATCAAATACTGAAAGCAAATTCTCTCGCTCTCATGGACATGCACACACCTCCTCCATTCTTGTAGCACAGATAAGGGAAGCGCCACACGTTCCCCAGTCCGATGATCTCTCCAGCCATGGAGAGCAGAAACTCTGTCTTGTTGGCCCACTTCCTGATTGGGTCCACTGGGCTTATTCTCCTTCTGAGGATCTGCTGCTCTGCTCTTCTCCATAGTACCTGTCTCACTCTCACACACACTCACACTGTGGTGCATCTCAGCCTATCATACATTGCTCTTCAAGAGTTTATTTAGATTTGCACTGCAGGTTGATGTGTCAACATTTTACACAGAAATGGCTGCAGTGCAAAACAGATTCTCTGAAAGTCTAAGAGAATAAAATCTCAAGTATTTTAAAAAGACACTAATTAATCATGTCTTACACATTGTTACTGTAATACACCATCATTAATAAGTTCCATTTACTGTATAAATACACTAGCTAAACTTGGCTCCTTTTTGCAGCAGAGTAACAACAACATTACAGATTCCCTAAAATCCAATCTGATCTAATGTAATCTAATCAAACACAAAATGACCATTAATAACCTGTTTCCTAATATCTAATCTAATCTAATCTAATCTAATCAAATCTATTTTTTCTAATTTAACCCAATCTTATTTAATCTAATCAAAAACAAATATAATAATAATAATAATAATAATAATAATAATAATAATAATACAATAAACTCAGAACAGAGCAGTTCTGTAATTTGATATAATCCTGCAAAACAAATTCTATAAAATCTAATGTAATCAAAACTAATCTGATCTAATCCAATCCAATAAAAACTGATGTAATAATAGTCTAATCTGATCGAATGTAATCTGATCTAATGTAATCTGATCTAATCTGATCTAATTTAATCTGATCTGATCTGATCTGATCTAATCTAATCTGATCTGATCTGATCTAATCTGATCTGATCTAATTTGATCTAATGTAATCTGATCTAATCTGATTTGATCTAATCTTAGCTAATCTAATTTAATCTGATTTGATCTGATCTAATCTAATCTGATCTGATCTAATCTAATCTAATCTGATCTGATCTGGTCTGATCTGATCTAATCTGATCTGATCTGATCTAATCTAATCTAATCTAATCTAATCTAATCTGATCTAATCTACTAAAAACAGATGTCATAAAACAGTATTAACCCACAGAACATTAGTAGTTCTGTAATTTGATATGATCCACATTCCCTAAAATCTAATCTAATCTATTCTAATCTAATCTAATCTAACCTAATCTAATCTAATCTAACCTACGTCTTACAAAGAAAAACTACTAAAAGAACCTTCAGGCGTAATATGATGGTCCTTACTAACTTCCAGAACATGAGAAGGTTCTTTAAACTTGGCTCTGATATTACAGCAGATCCACCCAGTAACAAAAATGACAGCATGTGTGCAAAAGTGTAAAAGTGCATGAGAGTGCACACTCACCAGGATTCCCTCACCTTCTTCTGTGAAACTGTGGAAGTGGTCTGTCTGTGGACTAGATCTTCCTGAGGAACGCCTGAGGGCTTCAGACCAGCCCCGCCCCCTTTCACTAAAACAGGTTGTTTTTAACACAGAGCCCCACCCTTCTGGACTAGGATTGGCTAGATTGTCGTAGGAGTAGAGTCTGTAAGGTGGGGCCTATCTGAATACAGGTAAGCAAAGCCCTCAGAGGGCGTGTCTGAGTTCTGCTCATCCTGGGAATTCAGGACTCCAGAGCATTTACAACAGCCTAGTCTGGAAGCTCCTGAACTACGTTCTGTGGACAGAAGGGACCAAAATATATGTTTTAGTGCAAATGAGAAGAGTTATGTTTGGAGAGAGGACAACACTGCATTCCAGCATTAAAAATGCAATCTCATCTGTAAAACATGGTGGTGGTAGTGTCATGGTTTGGACCTGTGTTGCTGCATGTGGAACAGGGCAGCTTGCAATCATTGATGGAACAATGCATTCTGAATTATACCAGCAAATTCTGAAGGAAAATATCAGGACATCTGTCTGTGAGATGAATCTGAATGGGCTATGCAGAAAGACACCCACTTGCCACACAAAATCATTGTATGGAAAGTAGAATGCTCTGAAGAAGGATAAAGCTAATAGAATGGCCCAGTCCTGGCCTTAATCCAAGAGAAATGTTGTGGAAGGACATTTAGACAGCTATATTTAAGGACAAAGATGCCCGGATTGTATTGCTGGGACATGGAGCATCACTCTTAACCTTTAACGCAACAAATTAGTGGGATGTCACACATGCCAGATAGTGTTCCTAGAAAACAACATTGCATGTCTCTGCATGGAGCTGTAGAGGCTTCTAATGGAAACCTGTGATGATCCATCCTTAAGTGCAGCCTGGAAGGTTCACTCAGCTTTGGGTAGACAGTATGGTAGGGGTGGAGTGCTGATAGAGCGTCCAATAGCATCCACACATTTTCAGTCCGTCCTCTTGGAATAGAGCACCGGAGTGTGTGTTCAGAAAAGGTAGAACCACTGGTTGCAGGACCTCATTAACGTAATGCTGGCTGTTAAAGACCAAAAGGTGATCTGGCATTGTATGAAATTGCACCTACACCATGACATCAGACCTTCTGGACATGTGAGAACAAACTGTTGATCTTGGTGCTGACTCAGTGCCTCCACACATACATTTGTTAATCATCTCCATCAAGATACTAGTGGGACTCACAGCAGAAGATGGCCAGCTGCCTGTGTGACATGTTAGTCATCGTGCATTGATATGTATAAAATATTAAATACAGGCTGGAAGTGAAATCACATCCAGAATCAGAGACACCTTAAAAAGACTGTGATTGTTAGATAAAAGGTTTAGAACATCTTCAAAACATCAGACAGGTCTGGTGACTGTTCCCAGTATGCAGATTCCAAAGTTCTCTCAAGAGTTTAATCAGAACTGGTGATAATGTCAGAGAAACAAAGGCTTCTTGATGCATGATCCTGGAGGCCTGAGAGGTAGACCACTGGCAGTTTTAATGTTGTGGCTGATTGATGAATACTAGTGCACCTCAAAGAAATTTTAACTAATTCACCTAAAATCTGTATTTTATATTCACATTTTTAAAGGTGGTTTATTTTAAAACTGCTCCAAGATATTTTTGGTCTGTGCTAAGATCAACAGTTTGTAATCGCATGTCCAGAAGACCTGGCAGGGTGTCATCATGATGCACAATGACAGATCCCCACGTGCAACTATTTGCAATATATATATATATATATATATATATATATATATATATATATATATATATATATATATATATATGACTGATCTGCATATTTTACTGATTGATTGTCAATATATATATATAATTGAATTATTAAATAATTTATAACTTTATTTCAGAATTGTACATAAAATGAAATAAACAACCCTGGGAACGATGTTTCGTTTCGAGTTGATAAAAAAAATATTACAATAAAAAATGGGTTGCAGCGGAGAGCCGCGTCGCCCGTGACGTCACGGTGACGTACCCGGAAGCTGCAGATAAACAATAACACGGAGCGAAAAGGGAGTAAAATCCGAGTCAGTGATGAAGAAGATGAGGCGGACAGGGGTGGCCGGGCTGTGGGCAGTGAGGAGGGCCGTGTCCAGGCCTTCGTGCCTCTGAGCGGAGGCGCTTAGCCGGCTGCAGAGGACAGGATTCGGACGGAACGCAGTGGAGGAGGTGATCTGATTATTATGACGTGATTGCGGTTTTCACACCCGACGTTTTCATGGCTGAAAGGCTCCTGAATCACCTTCCTACACCCGGGCAGCTGCTCGGGGGCAGATGTGGTCGCCCCGGACCCTGTGAAGGGTGTGGGTGAAGCATGAGGTCATTCTGCTGCTCCTCATCGCTCATGACGTCATAGACACGTTCCTTCACTGCTTTACGTAATGAGTCAGTTGAAGCCCCTCCCCACCCCTAGTCTGTAAGTGCTCTCAGGGTGCTGTCTCTGGTGGTCTCAGGCTGTTCTAAAGGTGCTATCTGGGTAGTCTTGGTGGTCTCTGGGTGGTCTCTGGGTGGTCTTGGTGGTGTCTGGTTGACCTCTGGGTGGTCTTGGTGGTCTCAGGGTGCTTGCTGGGTAATCTTGGTTGTCTATGGGTGGTCTTGGTGTGGTCTCTGGGAGCTCTCAGGGTGGTCTCTGGGTGGTCTCTCTCTTGACTCACCCAAAGTCACTTAAACAAAGTTTCATTCTCTTTAACAGACCATTCATTTTCATACGTCACATAAACATCTAAGAGCAACTGCGGGAGGATGAATTAAAAATTTAGGCTAGAGAAGCAGGTGTGGTGCCAGAAGGTTGCTGGTTCAATCTCTTGGACTCACACACAAACCAGAACAGTAAGAATTGCGTTCATTGTGACTTTGGTTAAAAAGCCAACATGAAGTTGTGACCGAAAGGTAGAGCAGACTTGGTGCCAGAAGGTTGATTGTTCAGTCTCTGGACTTATACTTAGTGACTTTGACGAATAATACTGTTATTAGGCCACAGACAGTCATGGCCTAAAGCAGGGATGGGGGACCAGCTCCAACATATCAGCTACAGCTGGTAATTAACTGGTGGGTTGAATTAGGTGGGCTGGGGCAGCAAAAGCACAAACCTGTGCAGGGATCTGGCCCTCTAGGACTGGAGTTTATCAACTCTGGCCTAAAGGTTGACACCAGAAAGTTGCCAGTTCAATATTTTGATCCAGTACCTAAACATTAAAGCAAGAACTGTGTACCGTGTGACTTTGGCTGATTATACTCTTCTTAGGCCACAGACAGGCATGGCCTAAAGGTTCAAGCAACAGGCTTAGCACCAGAAGGTCGATGGTTTGATCTTGCTGGATCATCAGGAAGCAAGGGCTGGAGGAGTGAAGGAACAGCACTTTCTCCCTGAGCATTCAAGTCTGAGGTGCCTATGAGCAAGGCACATAATGCCCAACTCCTCCCTGGGTGCTAAGGCTGCCCACTGCTCTGGGTGTGTGTGTGGTCAGTGGCCCTGTTTACTAGTGTAGGTGTGTGAGGTCAAAGCATGACCTTAAACTTCTATAAATCTCCTGTATTCATCACTGAAATTTTCAGTAGTGCCTCTGTGCTGCTATTTCTGACCATCAGATTGTGAAACCGTAGCAGCTGTGTTTCAGTTTCTGTCAAATCCACGGAGCTGTTTCGCAGCTGTTGGGTCTAATGATTCTCATGTCCTTCCTGCAGATGCATTGCTCTGCAAGTGACAAGTGTCTGCAGCAGCATGTGGAGAGCACCATGTTTAGCCCCAAGAGCCCCGAGGAGGAGTCCGGCGAGGAGGAGATGGACACGTCGGAACCCAACTGGCACTGGTTCTACCTGGCAGAGTGTGGAGTGTGGCACATGTTTGAAGTACGAGGTCCATCCTTGGTTAGTTAAACCAAACACTCAACCACTGAACCAATGCTCAGCTTCTCTGGTGTTATGTGCCCTCTGCAGATTGATCCCAGTGCTGGATGCTCAGTAACCAGCGATCAGATCGAGCAGAACTACAACAGGAATCAGCACGGCTCCATGGATTTCTACACTCCGAAATATACCTACAGATTAGACTTTTCAGGTGGGAGATCAGACCACACTCTAGGCATGCTTTTACCTGAGAAACATCTGGATCCTTTAGACCTCACATAGCTTCTCTCACTTTGTAGTTATGAAGCAAATCAACGTCACAACTGGAAAGCAGAGACCAATAAAAAGGGCGCTACAGTCTGCTACTGGATTTAGGTAATTTATGAGAGAATGTCTCTGAATCGTCCATGTACTGTACACCGATTCTCTTTACAGTGCACCGTGCAACACCGTGCATATACTGATTGCTTTTTATTTGTGTTCAGATTTATCTGCGATAACCTGGCTCTCCCAGTCCCCTGTCACTGGGAACGAGTTAACACTGATGAGCCATATCAGGTACATAACTTTAACCTACAGTGTAACATACAGTACACGAGGTTTCGCCAAAGTCAGGGAGACAGTTCGTTAATAAGAACATGATCAACACACTGAAGTCAGTCCTTTATGTTTTGGAAACCATACACTACAGTTTAAAATGTCACATTACGACTGTAAACTTAAACACACAGTGATACAGACACCTGGAAATTCATTAGAATTAAGCTCCTTATCTGGGACGTCAGTGTTCATTTCCTCTGTTAAACTCTAAAATTAGAATAAATACAAACAACATTCCTACACAAAGTTGTGGTTTTCCATCACTGTCTTCATTAAAACATCTGCAGAGCTTCTCATCAGGAGTCTAGTATTATTTTCTGTGGTGTGAAAAAGTTAGGACATGTGGACATTTGATCTTCATTGTAACTATACTGAGAGATGGAGGTGAGAGAACTCAGACAGCTGAGGAAATGTCTTTTCAGCATCAGTTGTAAAAGATAATTGTTCAAAATGTCATTGTCTTGTGAGGAAAAACTTTAAAAGCCTAAAATTAAGAGTCAAGTGCAAATGATTAGACCATCGTTTTTTATTTATCTAGCCTTTATTTAACCAGATCGATCCCGTTGAGACACAGTGGTCTCTTTTTCAAGGGAAGCCTGGCCAGGACAGCAGCCTAAAACATCGGTTTCAACATTTAACAAACAATTCACAATTACACAATAAAACAACAAGTTCTAGTCGGATCAATAGGGTTGAATAACGAAACCTTCATACAAAGCAAGAGCAGGAGCGATAAGAGGCTGATTCCAGGTTCCTACTAGATTTTTAAACGTTCCGAGAGAAATACGTTCCTTCAGATTCAGAGTGCTCTGCAATGCATTCCAAACAGTGGGTGCAAAATACATGAAGGAGCGCTTACCGAATTCAGTACGAACATCAGGAACATTAAGCAGATAACCATCATTGGAACGTGAGGAATAAGTGCTCTGGGATCTTCGTTAGTTTGGTTTTCTCTTGATTGTTGAAGTGAGTGGTATTGAGTGGTTTAGATCCAGAGAGATCTCTGAGGCCTTCAGCAAGACAGTTGTAGATGCAGATGAGTCTGGGAAGGGATTTAAAAAGATCTCAGAACCATTAGAAATCACTTCCACTGTCTGGAAAAACTGTACAAGTGGAGAACATTTAAAACATACCAAAATTTTAAGGTGCTTCAAGGAACCTTCAAGAAACATTCATAATTTTATTGAAGGGTCCTTGAAACACCTAAACAAGAACCTCCACAATTTCAAACTGAAGAACTTCAAAAAGCTCCTCAGGGTTCTTGTTCTTTTAACAGTGTAGGAAGTAAAGAAGTCTCCAACAATGTCAAGGTGCAGCACCCACAATCAGAAAGAGCCCAAACATGTTCATGGGAGGGGAGCAAGGAGGAAACCCTTACTGTCTGAAAACAAGTTTACCAGAGAACATCTAGACAAAAAGCAGGACCTCTGGAACAGTTTACTTTGGACAGATGAATCCAAAGATGACTTATCTGAGCTCAGAAGACAGCTCTCAACTGCTTTCTTCAACATGAGAAGTTCTAGTTTGTTTTTACTGTATTCATGTATATAATACGGGATCTGGAGATCTTACAATAAGAGCTCTATTATAGCTGCAAGAAATGATTTTAAATAACGTTATGAGGTGTCTACTGCGTGCACAGTACTGTACAGTACCATCCGAACTTGCCCGTCCACCGAGTCCCTAATGTGACCTTGTTTCGTTGTCCATTAGCTCATCCCTTTGTGCAGAGACACCTTCGAGTACAAAGAGGTGGCCCGACTGTATGAGAGGACCATGAGCCAGCCAATCAGATCCATCCAGAGAATACAGAACCTGGATCTATGGGAATTTTTCTGCAGGTACGTGTGTCTTATGTATACTTCAAGAGTGTATTGCAGCACATTTCATCAAAATGAAGAAAAAAACGAGTGAAAATAAGCTGATGTATGAATTATTTGTGAGGTCACTGCCTGCATTAAGCATGTTTTTCTCATTTATTTATATTTTGCTGAAGGAAAAAGGCTCAGCTGAGAAAGATAAAGCGTGTTATAGACATTGATGAGAGAATGCTGTTCCATGGGACGGGTCACAGTAACATCCAGGCCATATGCACATATAATTTTGACTGGAGGCTTACAGGAAGCCATGGGGACGTCTACGGGAAAGGTCCGTTTGTTTTTTCTATTTTATTTTTAAGAAAGGTTTGGGTAAAATTACAAAGCACGTATTTAAATCTGCATATTTAAAAGCACAGTTTATTTATTTGCTGAATTTAAATATTGAAAAAAAAATGTGTCCTAACCTTCACACAACCTGTCGATTGTATGTATGAAAGTATAAAGAAAAGAAAAAGAAGAATTAAAGAATATACATGTGCTGGGAAATCTGATTACTGAGGTAAAATCTGATAACTGCTGATCAGATTACTGAGTGAACGTAAACTTCGGTTTCACCAACAAGAAACAAGAAAGGATTCATATAGAAATGCATTTTAGGATTTAGTCGAACAGTGTGTTTGGACCAGTTTTGTCATTTTGCCTGTTTAAACCACCTAATTGGGTGTGATTGAAGTGCAGATTTTCAATGAAAATATTACAAATATTATACATAAATGAAGGAACTGACTATACCTGACTTGGACTTGTGTATTAATGCTATTTTTAAACCACAATTATTACAGTATATCTTGTCCAATGATGGACATTTGTGTGGAGGATAACGTGTACAACAACAGCTGGTCTACAGTTGATAACGTCATACCCACACAGTTTATGGTAGTGTGTATGGTAGGGCTGGACTGTAGGACTGTAAAACGTCTATGTTGATATATGAGAGAAATGGTGATCATTTATATGATTTGATGAAAACCTGAATAAATATAATGGTAATATAAATATAAAGTGTCAGTAATTATCTGTAACACCTACACAGCCTGCTGTATACTTACACTGCACGACGGTGTATCTAAGGAATATTTATTTAATAATAAACGTGAGGTAACAGTCACTCGTACCATTTCACTGACTGGATGATGTTGAGCTGGTGAAATGATAGTCACGTTGCTCCTTTAATTGCGATATTTCGACATGCTTAACAGTTCCGTTCAAAGTATCATCCCCCCGGAACCCAAACCATTTCCACACAAATGACCCCCACTTTCTTTTTAGGAATTAAATCACACACAGAGGGTAACCTGCATATCAAGAACGATATTACAATATGTTTTTCATATCTTTTGTGAAGTAATTTTCAAATATATAGATATTGATAACATAATATTGATAACTAAGCCCTAAGGTGTATCTGATGAATTGGCCAGATCTGATATGGGATGTTCTCGGTTTCTCCACAGGAAGCTATTTCGCTCGCGATGCCAAGTACTCCAGCAAGTTCTGCCACTCGACCAGCAAACATAACTTCACGCTACAGAGACACGGCCTGGCTCCGCCCATCTTCCAGAGCGAGCCGCCCTACAAGTGCATGTTCCTGGCGCGGGTGCTGGTGGGGGAGTACACAGTGGGTCACCCTCATTTCTGTCGGCCGCCCTCCAAAGACTTGAGCATCGCCAACTTTTTTGACAGCTGTGTGGACGACATGGTCAACCCCAAGATCTTTGTGATCTTTGACAGCAACCAGATTTACCCCGAGTACCTTATAGAATTTTACTGACGTCAAAGGAGACGGACAAGACCGTTAGTTTCCTAGTCTTAATTAATGATGGAAAATGGGTTCCATTTAACGTGCCGGAATAATGTACCTGAACAGCCATGCCTTTCCTATGAAACAGTGCCAAAGTAAAGGCGTGTATCGTGGACGTGGCGCGTGCCTTTGACGAAAGGGCATAATCAGACAACGGACTGCAATCCCACAGACTTGCCTAGTGTGTCCTAGTACGTCCAGTACACGTATACGAAGCTCCTGTCCATTCGCTCTGTTTTTGTTCCATATGGTCAACTGATTTCTAGTTCGATACTTCATTTTGGGGGTTAATTTATTTATTTCATTTATCTACCTCACTGCAGTCCTACCTCATGTCAGATAGTCCCACAGATCACAAGATTAGTTAGGGTCATCATTCCACACTTATTGCAGTAGGAACCACCATCCCTACACTAGTCAACAGCAGCAAGTCCTTTAGTAACTACTGTACTTGACTCACCATGTGCTTTACTGTAGGTGGTTATTTGCCCGGTGGGGGTTTGGGAGAATCAAAAATCAAGAATTTCTTTAACCAAAATAGAAACGTTCCGTTGATGGCCAGCGACCGTTCTTTTAAAACACAGTTTTGAACCCAAAACCACATTACACATATCAGCATGCACGCCCACAAATGTTAATACTGTGTATAATGATTTACACTGTATGGTCTGTATATATCTCTGTCTGTATATTAGAGAAACCTATTGTCTGATTGTGTGGGATGATTTCAGAGGGCGTGTCTGTGTGCCCACTGGAAACCAGTAGTGCGTTGAATTGACCTGATTTCAATGTGTACATCTCTTCCATAGTTAGCAAGACTTTAGAGGGGAAGGAAAAAACCTTCCAAGCTTTCAGTGACGATATTTTATTCCAAGGCATTTTGGAGAATTTCTCGGCCCCTGCCGTTCGGTTCCAGCAGCCCGAAAAGGGAAATCCTGAAAGCCGCTGTCTACAAATTGAGAACCTTAGGATCCCGAGTGAATCTGTCAGCCTTTACCCAAAGAACTCCAACATCCAACAAACTGCAAGTCACTCTACGCAGCATTCAAACGTGGTGGTGGTGGTGCAGCCACCAACACCTTCAATTTATGTCGAGGGTTCTTGCAAAACAGCGTCAGTGTGTTCACGTGAATATGATGTGCTGCATTTGACTGGTCAACTCGGTGCGTTACGGTTTCAGTGCAATAAAAGATGAGCTGTATTTTTCCCATATATATATATATATATGTATGTATATGTATATGTATGTATATGTGTATATATATATATATATATATATATATATATATATATATATATATATATATATATATAGATAGATAGATAGAGGAAGAGAGATATGATGAAGAAGGCTGTGTACCTACTGTAAATGTCTAAGTCTAAGTGTGGGAAAATGTGTGAAGTGGTTGTCAATGGGCGGGCACATCTTTCTTGTTACACAAGCATAATGATGTCAAAGTAGGAGTGTCGGTTCTGTTTTCCTCTCAACCTGTGGCACTTTAAACTTGTAACTGTAGCAGAGCAGTGAGATCTTCAATGAAATCCTATTTTATAAAGTAAACATTGCTGTTATTTAACTGTCGTCATGTATGCTGGTGTGGCGTGTGAGGACTTTGGGTGTGAGCCTATGGACACACTGGACACTCCTTGGTATTGGTTCTATCAAGCAGAGTGTGGCACTTGGCACAGAATCGAGGTACTGTCCCCTTTCCATGAGATTTTATTTCAGATTACTGTTGGGTTGTTTTTGATGCCGATGTTCATCGGGCTTTTTCATACCTTACAGGAAGACCCAGAAAACTTCTCCTCCAGCACAGAACTGGAGAGGTATTACCTAAAAAACCCACGTGGAGTTTTAGACATTACTACAGGAGGAGGACGCTTCAGAATCAGTTTCTCAGGTAATTTGAATTGAAAGTCATTGTGATCATTGAAAGTATTTTTTTTTGCCATAACAGCAACACTGATATATGAAATACAGTGATTTGAGGAAGATCTCAGTCAGTTGTTGTGTTTTTCCAAAATCAGAGCACTTGCAGACCAACTTAACAACAGGACAGAGCAGGCGGATTAAGCGCTCTTCTTTTATTGGACCTGTGTTGAGGTCAGTGCTTTACTGCATGTGTGCTACATTTGTCCAAGCTGTTTATTAATAAACGGAAACAGAAAGGAAACACAATCCTCTGAAATGAAAGTGAAAGTGTGTTTTGTACCGTGTTCCAGATGTAAATGTGACGATCGCGTTTCTTCTGTGCCTGCTCACTGGGAGAGGATGGACCCTCAAAAACCATATGTGGTATAATTCAGCTATATGTCACATTTAACCAGTGAAAGACTTAAATTAAGAACGGCTGCTGTTACGTAGCAAACGAAACAGCAGAAGATTAAGGGATGCTGCATCCATACTGTACTTCTTAAATGAGTCGTTTTACAATCATCGTTTCACCTTCATCGTTCCTTCTGAAATCAAGAGCATTGAAAGATGTCCTGCTTTTTGCTGGCCAAGGAAGGCTTTCTTGATTATTTGAACATTGCGGTGAGAACTTGATTGCAGTTAGCCACAAGAACATTAGTGAGGACATCCCACCTCATCCCCAACTCCTCAACTCATCCCAAAAGTACGTGATGGAGCACCACCATTTTAGAGAACACCGTTCTGCTGCTCCACAGCTCAGTGCTGGAGGTTTAATACTCCTGTAGCCCACGCCTGGCATTAGACATGGTACCAATAGGTTTATGTTTGTTTATCTGCTCCAGACATTCCTGTTACATTTACATTTACATTTGCAGCATTTAGCTAGTAGACGAGGCTGGAATCTAGAGGTTCCTCATGCTTAGTCCTGCTGAAACAAACGTCTTTATGGAGTTAAATCCTCCTGAAACAGATGAGTCTTCAGTCTGTGTTTGAAGACAGTGAGGGACTCAGCTGTTCAGACTCCAGGGGAAGTTTGTTCCACCATTTTGGTGCCAGAACAGAAATGAGTCTGGATGCATGTTTTCCTTGTGTTTTGAGGGACGGTGGGTCAAGCCGAGCTGTACCTGAAGCTCGATGGGCTCTTGGTACAGCTCGAGTTTTGACCATTGCCATCATGTACAGAGGAGCTGGTCCATTTTTGGCTTTGTAGGTCAGCATCAAGGTTTTGAATCTGATGCAGGCAGCTACAGGGAGCCAATGAAGCCTATTCTATTGGCAACTCTTCTCTACAGGGACTAGACAAGCTGTGTGTGCATTTGCACATATGTATCAGTAATGGGTGCTACTTAAAGAAGCTGAAGGTGTGTCTGCAAAAATGTGGATACAGTGTCTCTTTATTACACTGTCTCTTTAAGCTGACCTGCTGACAGTCATATTAAAGTTTACTTTCGAGTGAGGAAGTCATTACATCTGTTTTTATAAGGACATCAGGGTTTAAAACAATCTCAGATCATGAAGCATAAACAAATCGCAGTAAAACCCATGACCTTCAAATTGAGAACATCATTAACATTGTTCAAATGTTCCTGAAGGGGCCCAACATTCTTTAACACTCCAGTGATTTTAGGAGAACAACCAACAAGCTGCAGACCTCAGCTAAGCAGCATTCAAACATGGTGGTGGTAGTGTTGTTATAAATCCTGAGACAGATGACAACACGTTAAAGAAACCCTGAATTCTGTTCTGTAGCAGAGAATGTTTTTACTGTCATCACTATACTTGTTTTTGTTTTAAAAGGTATTTCGTGTCTAATTTTATACACAGTTGAGTGACAGTATGACGATCGCCTCCTCTTTTTCTACACCTTTTACACAATTTAACAAACTCCACTTTCCATTAACACTTTGTAGGTCTATTATATCAGTGATCCACTCGTACCAGCACAACACACACTACCACAGCACCACCATGTCAGTGTGACTGCAGTGCTGAGAATGACCCACCACCCACATAAAGCTGCTCTGTGGTGGTCCTGTGGGGTCCTGACCAGTGAAGATCAGGGTGAAAGGAAGAGAATAAAGTCTGCAGAGAAACAGATGAACTACAGTCTGGAATTATAGAACTACAACGTTCTCCTGTGTTTCTAAACTGTGTAGTGTAGAAACGATGAGATGTTAATGATGTATTTTATTTAAAGATCTAAAAACCAAAGAGAAAAGAAAAAAAGAGTGTCAGTGAAAGTACCTTTTCAGGGCATTGGTGTGTTATTAAAACCAGCAACAGTAACTGTAATAACTGCTTTCAGTTCTTTAATGTTTTACCATCAAGTTTGTTGCTTATTACCAGTGAACACATCACAGTTTGTTTGCTCTTTGATAGACTTTCTGTCTGATGCATCATTCAGACGAGTTCAAGACAGTGGAGAAATATGCTCGAGAAATCGGTTTACTGTCCAAACCTATTAGGAACATTTACAGGATACAGAATGTGGACCTCTGGGACCTGTACTGTAGGTAAGTGCACTTCGTTTGTCGGGTTTATGTGGAATGTCCGTGAATGTCATCCCTTGTTTCATAAAGTGTCATAAAATCGTGAGAAAATTAGGACACCCCATGAACACCTTTGACTAAACTACTTAAACATATGGACATTTGATCTTCTTTTGAACGGCTTTGAGAGATGGAGGTGATTTAACTAAACGCACACGTCTGAGAAATGTCTTATAACATCGTTTGCAAAATGTAATGACTGGAAATGTGATTTTCTTGTGAGGTTAAGGTTAGAACACCACAGGACCTAATAGCTGGTATCTCCTCCTTTGGCTAAAATAATGTCAGTTAGATGTTTCCTAGAACTGTCTACTGACCGATTTTCCCCACTCCTCCATGCGGAATTCTTTCAGCTGTGTGATGTTACGTGGTTCTGCTCTTGGGCTGAACTTGACCATGTTGGCCATTCTCCACTTGTAACTGATTTTCCGGAGAGAGGAATGGCTGATTTCTGATCTCTTTAAATCTCTACACAGACTCATACACATCACCACCTTCTTCCTTAAGGCCTCTGAGACCTCTTTGAATCTTGCCATGGTGATCCCACTTATTCAGCAGTCAAGAGGAAACCAAACCAATGTCTGAGGCTTAAGCCAAACAGGCTCCTCCAAGGTCATTTCAAACAGCAGTTAAAGCATTTGCTACTGATGTGCTGCAGCTGATTCTAACTTAAGGGATTTGAAGTATTATGGGGTGTTCAGTATATCTCAATAGTGTCTCAATAGATCATATGTAGATCACATGTCCATATGTTTAAATATGGGAAAGACAAAGGTTTAATTTGGTGTCCCAACTTTTCCACACGACTGAACATGATCTGAAGTCCAACTGAACTGTGTGGTTTCTCCCCAGAAAAAGAACACAACTGATGAGGATAAAAGGTCAATCTGAGATCGGAGAACAGATGCTCTTTCACGGCACGAGCCGAGACAACGTGCATACCATTTGCATGTACAATTTTGACTGCAACCTTCCTGACCAAAGGAGGAAAGCACACATCTATGGTAGAGGTGGGTGTGTGTGAAACTCCTCCTCACATTGTTAATATTACCTCTGTTGTCAGGTGACGTTACTGGAGATGTGCTTGTCTTTCCCAGGGACATACTTTGCAAAACATGCAGCCTATGCTGATAAGTACAGCACCCGGGACAGCATGGCAGTCGGTGCCTTCCCAGTAATGTTCCTTGCACGTGTGACTGTTGGGAAATATAAACAGGGACAACGGGATTTCTGCAAACCAGACGGAGCCAGTAAAGAAAACATTCATGACAGCTGTGTGGATGACGAAATGTGCCCGAGGATTTTTGTTATATTTGACTCAAACCAGATATATCCAGAGTATGTGCTTGAGTATGGTAGGTGACTGGATGATGAACACCATCTTCACTAATTAACACAGATAGGTCACAACCCTGAAGCCCCAGGGAAGCAAAACCCATCTTCTTTCTAATATTTCTTTAGAAGTAATAAAAATTCTCCTTATCAACAGTAATATTGGAGTAAAGCAGTCTAATATGCGAGTGCTATGATCTGATGATCGCGGGGTCATGCTGCTTGCCATCTGCAGTTGGAGTTCGAGAGAGAGCTCTGGGTGGGCAGATGGTGCTCGCCCCCCCACGTCACACCCGATGCTGGTTAGCCATTGTATCGGAGCTAAGGACCCGGCGCTTTCCTCCAAGTGTATTGGCTGCCCAGCAATGATGCAATGACAGGAACTTGTCATTGTATATATATATATATTCCTACAGAAAGCTGTGGTTTTCCATTACTGTGTTCCTTAAATATCTCCAAAGTTCTCATTGAAGTCTAGCATTACTTATAGTTCTCATCCCCCTGGTTTTGTAAATCAGTGCTTTAATGATGTTAAATCAGGTGCACTGCTGATGGAACTGAACATTTCCATGTACTGACTGGTGAAATCTGAAATTAGAAATTCTTATTTTTACGTTTTATGTTTACCTGCATCTGTTCTAATGGGTAAATATTAAATATTTAGCCATAGTTATCCTCATTCAATGGAAACTGGAAGTCTCTAATCTTGGGCTGTGTGCCAATTGGCTAATACACACTAACACTATAGGCAGGGTCACCAACCCTGCTCCTGGAGAGCTACCTTCCAGCAGGTTTCCGCTCTAAACTAAATCTGTGTTATGCCACCTAATGGTGCTCTGAACATCATGGTGAAAACATTGACTCCGACCTGGATCGGGACTAAAGTAGCCAATACCTGATGCATTAAAATAGTTCATCTATAGCTGCTTTCCATTTGAACTGGGATTTCAACCTGACCAAGTCCAAGCTCAGAATCCAAGCGTGCTATAACGCACATCAACAGAAATAAAAGCCGTACGTTTCTGCAGTTTATTGGCACTGCTATCAGTTTGTGTCTCGTTAAATCAGTCATACACTCCGTACAATCCAACTCTGTCTGATGTGGTTCCGCTGTGTTTGGATGTGCAAATTACAACAGTCTTTACCGAGGACAGTACTAACTAACCTGGGACATAGAAAGTCGTGCACATTCATCATTCAACCTCATCAGTTGTAGTGAAATTCAAAATTGTCATTCTCTGTTGGTGAAATGTTTTGAGATTTGGCAATTATCTGAAAGTTGAATTGGAAAGCAGTCAGCCTGGGTGTGATGACATTCCCAACTCGACATCTGACATCCAAAGTAAATGGAACCCAACATACAACAAACTGAAAAACCTGTTAGCATTAGCAAACACCCCGAGTCTCCTGGACGTTCCGGGAGTCTCCTGCATATTATATGATATGCATAGTGGCTCATTTCAGTGAGGTCCAGGGGTACCTGAATTTTTGCAACTTGGAATATGTACACTACAGTAAAACTGACCTTTTGCCACAGCTCTATAGCTTTTGACAGATGTTTTTTCACTCAATTTTAGGATCTAAAAAGAAAGCAATATTTTTTCTCTTCCCTGGGGCTTGTAATCAAAATGCTGGCCAACGTTGAATTATATATCCTTTTAATATTGCTTTATTATTTGTTGTTTAGCTTCATCCAGGGGTTCAGACAGGGTTAAACATTCAAGTATTACACAGTCAATTGATTTAGAATCAGTGTTTGCACTTGTTTGAACCCCCAAATGAAGCTGAATGTTCAGTTTTAATATAACCTATAACCCTTTTTCTCTCGGATGATTCCAGCAGCTGATCATTATTCTGAATCGGGATTTATTTAAAAAACAGACTGCTAGTGTTAAATCAGCATATATTCGTTCTGGATGTTCAGCCTTCTTACACACTGGACCTTGTACTGGTGCCATTTTTCTTTTTTTTTTCTTTTTTAAAATGCACTTCCTGACACATGAGTGGTTGCATAATTTGTAGGTGGTTGCTATGGGGTTGCTAGGCAGGTTATTATGCTGTTCCAAATGGGTGCTACAATATTCTAGGTGGTTGCTGAACTGTTATGTGTCGTTTCTTCTGTGCTGCGATCTCAGGTGGATGCGAGGGATATGGTAACTAGGTTACTAAGCATGTCATTCCCTGATCAGACAGAACATTCCAGAGTTGGTGCTGATAACTTGAAAACTGCAGGGTGAGTTAGTGGACAAAAATGTGGAAGACAGTAGTGCATCAAAAAAAAGGAAAAAAAAGGTTTTTTGTTCAGAATTTAATTAAAAATGTACGTTTTATATTCATGTAAAGTGAGATCAAGCCTTTTCAGTACGGCTTATATCTTATAAAATCATAAATCCAGTATCTAGTTAAAGACATTTTGTACTGTGGGCAGGTATTGAGACCTGCTGGAAAAGGAAATCAGCATCTGGTAGATGATTTGCTGACTCTGGACTTGATTAAACACAGTGGACCAACATCAGCAGATGACATCACCCCCTAAACCATCACACACTGTGTAAATTTCAGACACCTTGGATTCTGTGTCTCTCCACTTTTCCTCCAGACTCGAGGAGCTTGAATTGAGACTCTTGGACACTTGATTTCCAAATGAAATACAGAATTTACTTTAATCTGAAAATACTTTTTCTGCATCTGGAGGTGTTTGATATAAGGAATGCTTCAGTTGGACCACTTTTCCTGGAGACGTCTCTCTGTGGGATCTCTTGATGCACTGACACCTTCAGTCCACTCCTTGTGAAGCTCTCCCAAGTTCTTGAATCCCTTTTTCATGACAATCCTCACCAGGCTGTGGTCAACCCAAGTTGCTCGTGCATCTTTTCCCCGTCCAGTCAACTATCCATTAATATACTTTGACACAGCTCTCTAAGAACAGCCAGCAATGACCTTCTGTGGTGACAGTCTTTGTGGAGGGTTCAGTGATCTGCTTCTGGACATCTGTCAGGCCAACAGTTCTCCCCATGATTGTGGCTGCATGTGATTATCTAGACACAATAGTTTTACTGTTTGTATAATAATTTAATCAAACTCCAAATGAAATCAGTTGGATTTTCACGAGCTATAAGCCATATTGATCAAAACATTTACTTTGTATGTAATGAATGTAATTAACACAACAGTTTACCTTTTTGAATTAAATTATGAAGAAAAATTAACTTTTCTCGATATTCACAATTTCAAGTGCAATATTTAGTATTAAATTATTTATTACACAAGGTCATGTGATTAGAGGCCATCTGTATTATTGTCCAATTGACAAAATAAAACTCCAAAACCTGGATAAGGTGCTTATTTCTCCTTAAATTAAAGATCCCTCAAGATATTAGTCAGAGACTTCTTTAGATCAGGTTCCTCATCGTTATTGACAGGACAGAATCCGTCACAGTCAGTCAAAGTAGTCCTCTATATCGATATTAGGGTTCAGAAGCTCCTCGCCGTAAGCAGACAGGTCCATCTGGTTGAGAATAAGGTTTTCAAACGTCTCCTCCAAGTCTGTCTCTCCAATGAGGACGGCCCCCATCATGCGGCCGCCACTCAGCACAACCTTTACATACTCCTGACCTTTAGTGCAGCGCACCAGCAGCTCATGGTCTGAGCCTAGACCCTGTGCATTAAACTTCCCCAACAGCACCACCTGCAGGACAGAACAGACCGTTTTTTACTTTTTGAATGAATGTGTATCTGGTTGTTTGCAGGGAGTGTCAAAAGTCATGATGAATGGACCAATAGAAATGCACTGAAATGACTTGGAATAAAATTCTTTTTACATTGACTTCCATTGAAAGTTATGACGGATCTCTTCTCCTGTTTGCTTTCTGTTTTACTATATGCCTCTAAAAATCTAGCAAAACGGTGAACACAGAGTTAAATACATTTAAGACCATGAAGTGAGGGCAGTGTCATTTCACTTTCCCTAGATTTCTATGGAAACTGATGTCACTCGTGGAGTTTTATAGAAATATAGTTTGAACCAGTCTGAAATTTGTATTTCAGAGAAAAGACCAGTAAGTGAACCAGTCCAGTTCAGCTACATTTTCTCCAGATTTCTTCCCCCAGTGGTGTAACTGCTGGTACTCTAGATCGGGGCTCTAGATTTCTGAATGTGCTTGAGAAACGGTGATACACAATCTGACGAGGAAAACCTTAACAAACAGTTACATTAAACTGCACGGTTTCTATGGCAACATGGTTATACGCTCTAGAGCAGGGTTTCTTAACTTGTGGAACAGGGACCACCAGTTCATAGTGGGCCAAAATGACATTTATTCATAATTATGAGGTGAAAAAAGAACAGATTATGTATAAGTAAAAATCAGGAGTTCAATTTTATCGAGTCGTGCTATTTTTTATTTTTTCATGTTTTAATTGTCAGGGAAATGAACAGCACATGAAATTTTATATTAAAAGTTGAGATTTGTTTTCTCGTGGGACGTAATGCTCTCTAGTTTTAAATAAGTGGGCCGTGAGGTGGAAAGAAGAAACCCTGCTCCACAGTGTTTCCACTCACATTTTGTTCTGGAATTAATTCGTACACAGATTATTACCTGTGTTAACAATATACCTTTATATTTCAGTATATATGATATATTGCCCAGTTCTACTTTAGATGGCAAACTGAGTAGGAAAGGGCAGAACTGGTACCTTTACTCCACACAATGAGCTACTCAGACCAATAAGACACTAAAACACACTAAACAAGTAGCTTTTGGAGATACATGTTTAACGGTATAAAGTGTGTGGGTCAGTTATATGACTTGATCAGCTCCAGTGTCCGTCTTCCTGATCCCTAATACGTCACATCTCAATATCAGAAAGGAAAGCCTGAGATCATGGAATGTGAGAAGGAATAACAGAAAAATGGATGGCGGACGACAGAGGAGAGGAACATCACCTTATAGTTGAAGAACTTGGTGATGTGAGAGAAGAGCTCAAAGCAGAAGTCCAGCTCGATGGGCTCTGCCAACACGTCGGCTGCTATGCAGCGTGCAGCGTACCAGCCCATCTGCCTCGCCTGCGTCCACAAACGCATCTGCCACAAGAGGGTGCCAAAGTCTATTACTCTTCATCACCAATGTCACTGTGTTATCTCCAACAAGACCACAAATAGGCCTTTAGATCCACACTCAGTGGCTGGGATTTGGATTTGCTGGGCTCTTTATCAAGCTGTTCTGGGTATTAAAAGACAGCATTTCTTCAGAGATCTGTATTAATCAATAAATAACTGATGTCACTTCTTGACTGGTTTATAAATGTGTTTATCATACCTGCTGCCAGAGAGCGCTGTGCTGCCAGCCTGCAGTGCACACGTCTCCCGCTGCATACACATCTGCTTCAGATGTCTGCATGTGCTCATTGACTCTCAGACCACGATCCTCTGCCAGCTCAAACTAATTGAGGGAAGCAGACAAAATGAAACAAAATGGGACGTTAACTGCGGAAACGGGACTCATAAACACTTCTTCAGGAAGCAGTTAAGGGAATATTTGGTTCACTTCTGCCAACCAATAAAATCAGACAGATGGTAAACAATCCGGCTTTGGGAAGAAGAGCTGATGGATTAGTTATGTTGAATAATATTCCAGACCAGTTATGGGAGCTTAAAACGGTAGATAAAAATAAATACAGTAAAGAAATAATCTCTTAATAGTTTTAATCAGGGTGTCGTGTGACAACGATAACAATGCACAGTTTAATGTTAGTTGTGTTTATTGTAATATATTCTAATTTTAAGTAAACAAGCCCTGCTCAGATAAGCAGATTTAACTATACATTAAATATTACATTAAGAATTCATTTCTTGAGTGTCTCTTGTGGGGAGTGCAGCACAGCTTCTAAGAAACTGTATCCATTTCTCACAGTGCATCTTAAGACATCTTTAAATGAAGAAAATATAATTGGTTATAATTTTCCAAAGGCATTCATTACTGAATTCCAGAGCCACTCAGAACAGCAAATTATTTAATGATTATAATTTTTATAATATATAAAGCATGCCACCCTGGCTTTGGATGTTTTTTTCATATTCTTCTCTAACCCAAACTATTCAAACGTATGGACGTTCGATCTTCATTTTAGCTATATTGAGAGATGAATAAAACTGTGTGTGTGGGGGGGGGGGTGTTTTTGTGCAGCAGGAGCTGAGAGACCAGTCAGAGTTGAGGGAAAGATGACTGGTGATGTACATAGATGCACTTGATGATAACCTGCTGCACAAGATTGCACGTCCAGTTTAGGTTTTCTTATGCAAATTGCTTTACTTTTGCACATTAAATCATCACTTCTGAAAGCCTTATGTAATCAAACAAACACAACAGCAGCAGATCCAGTTTGGACTGGTTTAGATCACAGTTAATTATGGTAACTAAACCTTACATTGTTGCCTTGGAGAAAAGGTTCAGTGTTCGGCACCACGCCCGTGGCACTGACGATGAAGTCACAACCAAACGTCTTCCCATTGGTTAAATGAGCATAAACTGGCCACTCCCCTGGAAAAGAAGAGGCTGTTTTCAGTATCACATCCAAGTCTAGTCCAAAGATCATAGGTCTCTGCTGTGAGAGTGTGTTTTTGCACCAGTTCGTGCTTTGGCAGTGGGGCTTTGCAGTGGCTGTACGATTAATGTCTGTCGATAAATGCAATTCTGCTATAAATGATAAAACAGTGTGACATTAATTATAGAATCTACCAACCAAAAGCAGATCTGTTGCAGATATGTAGACAGTCAACTTTAGAAGCTTTGAATAAAGCTTTTAATAACCTTGAAATTATACATCAGATGTGTGAACAGTAATAAACAGCTGTATTACACTGCAGTGAACATCCTGAATGCCTTATTTCAAAAACAGTGATCTGGAGGCAAACTTGTCAACAAAGCCCTCTCATTTACAGCATATTATCATTTAATAATTTATATTTGAAATATTAAATAAAGCTTCCAAAAAAGGAATAAAATAATTAAATTAATAAAACTTAAGTGTAGTTATAAATAAATAACAAAATATATAATATATATATCATATTTATATTTACACCTATCAACCATAACATTATGACCACATTGTTGTTTCTACATTCATTGTCCATTTTATGAACTCCTTTTTTCATACAGGAGCACTTTATTCTCCTCCTTTCACCCTGATCTTCAATGGTCAGGACCCCACAGGACCACCACAGAGCAGCTATTATGTGGGTGGTGGGTTGTTCTCAGCACTGCAGTCACACTGACATGGTGGTGGTGTGTTGGTGTGTGTTGCTGGTACGAGTGGATCAGACACAGCAGTGCTGCTGGAGTGTTTAAACCCCTCAGTGTCACTGCTGGACTGAGAACAGTCCACCAACCAGAAATGTCCAGCTGGCAGCGTCCTGTGAGCACTGATGAAGGACTAGAGGATGACCAAGACAAACTGTGCAGGAACAGATGAGCTTCTAGGTAGGAGTGTCTAATATAATGGACAGTGAGTTTATAAAAACTCTATGGTGGTCCGGTAGAGTCCTGACCATTGAAGATCAGCGTGAAAGGAGGAGTATGCAGAGAAACAGATGGACTACAGAACAGTGAATAATGTAATGGTTGATCAGTTAATATGTTATATAAAAATGTATCATATTTTTTTAAACATGTAAAATAAAGAGCATAAACTGTGGACGCATCTTTTTGCCTGGTTGCCAGGATTTCTGAACAGCTTAACAGCTGCTTCAGGTAATAACGTGAGCTCCTGCGCACAGTCTGCACATCTTCACGCCCACATGCCCATTGTGTCATTAGGATAAATATGGCAACACTTTACCAAGGCTATAAAAAATGGAAAAGGCTTTTTGCTGACCTGAATCCTGTGCTTTCTGTGTGTGCAGTGGCGACTGCTTGAAGTCTTGCTGGGAGTACAAGGTTTCAATCTCACACTCATATTCTACATGGACTTTATGGGACACCTGTGAAGGAAAGCAAAACATGAGGAACACAGAATACGGTGTCACTGTTGATCCTCACAGCACCGTGTTTTAACACAAACATAAGACACACCTGTTCTGTTCCTCTTAGACTGATGCCTTCGTGCCAGTCTGGTCCCAAGGCACTTCCAAGCTCTTTCGATCCTGATAGGAAACACAATGCTTTATCGATATGCTGTATACTACCGTCATGTGACCGGAATTCATATAGCATAGCTACAACTAGTAGTGCCCCATGCTCCGACTGCACCTTCGTTAGAGGCGGCCTCTTTGTCAGTGGTGTATCGCGCTCTCTTGCAGGGCAGGGCTTTCTCAGGCTTATCTGCCTCCAGTGAGGGGATGAGGAACTGAGCAGCTCCAGCATCGAAGAATGTATTCCCTATGGCCTTGTCCTTTATAGCCCAGATAACCTCACAGCCCTCCACTTCATACCTGAAGACACAAGACAATGAAGACAACTTCAGTAGGAATGATGAGGGATAGGGAATATTTCACACACTCAATTTTGAACAAAGAGTAAATGCATAATAAATATACTTTTGGGCCACTTTCAAACCTGATCGATGCATTGTTTTCTGTTCATCTAATGTGTAAATATTTCCTCTATATGTGACAGACTGCTCCTTCCCCAGTGCAGGACCAATAGACTTAAATACTCTTTTGTCCCTCACACCAACAGACTGTACTGCTCCTCTCTGGGGGGAGGAGGAGTAACAGGAGGGCACAGGATGGTAAGGAGCAGAAGCTTGACCACCACTGGATTATGTGCAATAATAGTCAAACAAGTGCAATAATGATGTGCAACACCCCTCTTATTCTTTATATTATATATTCTAATAGGGTCTCTATATTATATATTTTCTATATTTTTAATTATTATTATTTCCATCGGTTTGTACTGTAATGTTGATGCTGGTGGAATCTTACATTTACCGAGGGACTCCTCTCAAAGGGACCAAGAAAGACAGCAACACAGACAAACAGAGACAGACAGTGTTCTTCTGCTCTTATCCAGAGCGACTTTGTGAACCCTTTAGAATTCTCAATATTTCTGAACAAATCTGACCTTCTTTGCTCACACAGTGTGCTTCCAATTCCAAAATAAAAGTCCTGAGAAGGGATAAATACTAATACATGCATACATAACAAAAATAATAAAGGACATTCAGGTTGCTGATTTTATATTGCATCAAGTATTTTGAAGATCTGATCATGAATCTAATAATTAATCTAATAATAACAAATAACTCAAAAACAACTCAGGGCCTGTAGGCGTTTAGTCCTACAATTAATTGTAAGCATAAGTACTTTATCAAAACATGATCAAATTCATAGAAATGTTTAATTTATGAAGACAAATTTGAAAATAATCCTGAAAATAATCATATCTGGTATGTGTGACTGTCTCCTATACATACTGTTCTCATTTTTTGATGAATAAAAGTGCATCACATAACAAAAACATCTCACAAAATTGGCCTAGGTTTCTAGAAGAATCAACACTGAGTCTGACCGCTGACACTTACACCAGTTCCAAAGCAATTCCTCCGTTCCCAACAACCAGCATCCGCTTGGCTTTTAATAAGCGCTTCTGAAAATCCTGTAAAACAAGAGAAATAGATTAGAGGATCAGCAAGTCAGTGTTTCTGTCTGAATATATGACTGAAATTCAGTGTCTACACCGTACCCGAGCACTGTCTGTGTCTCGGATCCCAAGTACATGTGGATTATCCTGGATGAGGAGTTTAGGCCTGCCGCCGCTACAGAGACACAGCTTCTCATAATGGATTATCTGCCCGTTCTCAGTCTGCAGCGTCTGAAACACAAGAACAAAGTCAATCCCATCATTCTCACACTCTGTTACAGGTTACGTTTAGCAGTGACTCACATGCTGCCTCGCGTGAAGGACTTTGACTGCCGACTGAATGACTTTCAGATTCGGATACTTCTCCTCCAAAACACTGGACGGCTGCTCTTCCACACTGAAGTCCTCCAAGGTTTTAGAGACCTTCAGAAAAGCACAATGAAATGATGAAATGACTGTTAGACCACTGAAACATCATTCATATCAATCATCCAATCATTCGTTCATTCGCTCATTCTGTCAGTTAATTATTTAGATCCTGAGGGAAACTGAGACATCCAGTAGCTTAGTAAAGTACAATAAATAAAAATGTAATACAGTATATACAGTAGATTTGGAGGAAGAATATACAAATTAAATTAAACTATACAAGAAAACAACATGAATGGAGTACAAGAATGAGTAAGTTGAGTCCTGTGGTGAAGTTGCAACTGGTTGGTCCTCTGCAAAGAAGGATGTGCAAGGATGCAAAGTACAGTATATAGTTATAAATTGTAAAACTAGAAACTGTATAACCAAAAAATATATAAATAAATATGCAGATATATGTACACACTGAGACAGCACAGATATATATAATATTGAAAAATGACTCTGATCAGATCAACAGTGGTCCCTCTTCCCCCGAGCAGAGAAAAAAGATCTGGTGTCTGTTGGAACAAAAGATCTCCGGAGTCGGTCAGTAGAGCAGTTAAGTGACCGCTGCCTTCCACTGAACAAACTCCTTTGCTTCATGATCACAGTGTGTAATAGGTGACTGAATGGGTGTCATTCATCCATTAATTTGGTCATTTATTATTTATTAGTTAATTGACTCATTTGTTCAGCTATTTCATTTGGTCGTTTATAAAGGCATTAATTCAATCACTCATAAATACAGTCATTTATACGGTCACTTATACAGTCATTCATACAGTCACTTATACAGTCATTCATACAGTCTCTTATACAGTCACTTATACAGTCACTTATACAGTCATTCATACAGTCACTTATACAGTCATTCATACAGTCACTTATACAGTCATTCATACAGTCATTCATACAGTCACTTATACAGTCATTCATACAGTCATTCATACAGTCATTCATACAGTCACTTATAAAGACATACAGTCATCATAAGGTCATTTATACAGTCATTCATGTCATTTATCGGTCAACTGAATTTATAAGTCATTCATACAGTCTGTTATACAGTCATTCATACGGTCACTACTACAGTCATTCATACAGTCACATATACAGTCATTCATACAGTCACATATACAGACATTCATACAGTCACATATACAGTCATTCATAAGGTCATTAATACAGTCATTCATACAGTCAACTGTATAATTCTACAACAGTAATGAGTTTCCCACTCCAAGTCTGTAGTTTTGGCTGAATGTCAAATGGTTTCATATTGAGAAACATGTTCAATAAAACTCTCTACAATAACATAATAATAATAATAATAATAATAATAATATAAATGGCTATAAGACTCCTTTAAACCAAAGCCATCAGTGTGAAACTCAAGACCTGAGAGTTTGCAGTTCCCTGCCTACCTGTCTGAAATTAGTCACTGTCTTCACCAGTGGAGCAGCGGTCAGCAGAGCGATGTCCTTAGAAGGGAACTGCAATGCCAGCTGGGCAGAAAGAGAGAACACATGAAGCCAGTGTGAGTAAATCAGTGTTTGATGATGAGATCTGTACTGTGTAGAGAATATAAAATACACTGATGTTCAAACTGAAACATCTCAGCCGAAGATAACAAATTTGGCGTGAGCCGGTTAAGCAGCTCTAACTGGTTACGATAGTTTGTTTAACTGGTCTACTAGCATGATCATCATGAACAAGCTAATGAATCATTCTAGCCAAACTGGTTCATCAACATGACTATGCTGGAAAACCAGCAAAACTGGTCAGGACCCAAACTGGTCAGGAGCTAAACTAGTCATGACGTAAACTGGTAAAAAAGTAAACTGGTCTGGAACTAAACTGGTGTGGAGTTAAACTGGTCTGAAGTTAAACAGGTGTGGACTGTGAAGCTCTGAAGAAGAGCTCTGGTGTGGAGCTCTGAAGGAGAGCTCTGTAGGAGAGCCCTGGTGTGGAGCTCCGGTGTGGATCTCTGAAGGAGAGCCCTGGTGTGGAGCTCCGGTGTGGAGAGCTCTGAAGGAGAGCTCTGAAGGAGAGCCCTGGTGAGGAGCTCTGGTGTGGAGCACTGAAGGAGAGCACGGGTGTGGAGCTCTGGAGGACAGCTCTGGTGTGAAGTTCTGAAGGAGAGCTCTGGTGTGCAGCTCTGGAAGAGAGCTCTGGTGTGATGTTCTGAAGGAGAGCACTGGTGTGGAGCTCTGGAGGAGAGCTCTGGTGTGAAGTTATGAAGGTACCTGCTCGGCACAGGTGACTCCAGCGATGCCTCCTCCTACTACCACCAACCTGAACCGCATATATGACCCTGAGGGTTCTGCCATGACCCCGAGACTTCTGTGTTTATTATATTTAATGATTTATGATCTTTATGGTCAGACTGTCTCTGTTTACATTCCCCGTTCAGAGCGCCGCCATGTTGATCACAGGAAAGTACGGCGGCCGGGAGACTCAAACCCAGCGGTGAACAGTGGTCTACCAGTGGACTAACGGTCCATCAGCTTATTGCACTTTTACGTTCTTCAGCTCCATCACTGAAGGTAAACGTTCTACATGAAGGAAAGAACATTGTACCAGGTGTTAAACTTGGTAGTGGGAGCATTCATCATAAGACATCAAAATGCACCCAAACAAAGCAGCAAACTGTGATAGGAGGTTAGTTATGAGTCAGGATTAACATTAGAGTAGCTGCTGTTACTCTACAATAGTGTTAAAGGTTAACAACCAACTCCCATCAATGCACCAGAGCTGCACACAAGCACAGCACTACCTCCGACTGTACCAGTAAACACATT